>JAJHZJ010000198.1:15586798-16186798 GCA_023548195.1 Bettongia penicillata ogilbyi | reverse complement strand
TCCCAGGTTTCACCAAAAGGTTCAGTTGAACTTTAAGGGGTCTGTTAAATTGTAGACTCACAAAGGCCCACTGAGCAGATAGAGCTAAATACTTGTTCTTCTCTTTCCCAGAAAGATGCAAGAACAAAGAGAAAGGAGTTCCTGAATAGGAGGATTGGCCCATGTTGGTAGTTACTTGTCAGTATTACTAACAGTGGTGCTGTAATTATTATTTTCAGCAACCACATGATTAGGTAGTGTGGTACAGTGGCTGGAGAGCTGGCCTTGGGGTCAGGAAGAATTAGGCTCAAGTCTCATCTCTGACTCATCATGTCAGAGTGACCCTGGGTAAGTCACTTAAACTTCCAGCACTCTAGGTAGCTTTTGAAAAAAAGTTTTTTCTATCAAATATAATTATCTAAATGGGGTAATATATTTAATTATATTTCAACTGTACTAAACATAGATACAGAGTGCAGCAAGATTTGATGAACTATAACAAATTGATGCCTTCTTAACCAAATTTGACAGATAGATAGATAGATAGATAGATAGATAGATAGATAGATAGGCAGACAGATAAAATAAAAAGACCTCACAAAAGGTATTTATGTAGCACCTGAAAATTTATAAAGCACATTTCCTACTGAACAATCCTGAGTGTCGGTCCTAATAGTGATTCCTATCACTACCTTACATATGAAGAAAAACTAGGTCAGAGATTAAGATTAAGATACAGAAGGGATTCGCAAAGTCATGCAGCCAACAAGTGATAGAGATAGAATTTGAACCATGGTCTCATGATCCCTAATTTAGTAAACTTTCCACTACCTCTCCAGGCCAACGAAGGCATGAAATCTTCCCTTTATCCTTAAGAAATATAAGGTCTTCGAGGGTAGGGACTGTTGTTTGCATTTTTGTTTTTATATCCTGCACCCAATAGGACCTGGAACATAGTAGGTGCTTAATTAATGCTTGTTGTATTGATAAATTATTGCCACGAAAATGCTGTTTAGCTGGATGGGGTTAAAGGATCAAGCTAGCAGATCCTTAGGAAGCTGCCTCATTGTAGTAAATGAATGGCGAGCCATCCCCTCTCATGCCAGAGAAGCAGTGCTCCCCTGAGAGCTCCCCCACCTTTTTAAAAAAATCCCTGCCCCAGAGCTGCTCCCTCTCTCCTCAATTACAGTTAGTCCCACTATGATATTGTTCTCTGTTCTCAAATATATTCTTATTCATTTTAGCCGTCTCCTCCTGTTTCTTCCTCCTCATCCCCACCCTGGGTAATGAAATGTCAGAACCCAACTTTTTCTGGTTTTGTAGTATGTTGATCAAAGTGACCTTTGCTTTGAAAGAGACACAAATCAATATCAGGCTCGGCCGAGTTTGACAGCGAAAGGTGCAACATATAATAAATAGCAATCAACACCAAGAGAACAGGCAAGTACCTGCCAACCTTGGCTCATACCGGCAATTTTCAGACAATGCAGCATGCTATGTTCAAAGGAAAATTCATTTGTCCGTCTAATAACAGAGGTGGGGGGATATTAAAGGACTCGGTTTTGTTAAAGAAATGCTTCGTCTCACAGCAATAATTCAGAGGCCATGCAGGCCTTCTAGGAGCTGGCGTGTGAATGAAGTTATTATGTCTGGAAAACAGCTAGGGGAAGCATTTGCTCTCACGGGGAAGATGCAGGAGGAAAAGATTTAAAAGGAAAAGATCTAAACTTATGGACTCTAAAGTTCCCGGACTTGTTCCATGTATGTATGTATGTATGTATGTAGGTATGTGTGTGTGTTCAAGGTAATTCACAATTATTTCTAGAATATGGTTTGCTCTCGATTATCTGTACTAATAGAGAGGAACAGTGGCAAAGGGGAAAACGCATTATGATGATTTTGTCCCCTGCAGATGGAAATTTAATTATTTTTTGCTCAAGTTAATGTTAAAACAGATATGTGTTCCTCCACCCACATCACGCATCCAAAAGTGATGGAAATGACTATGCTACATACTGGAAAGCAGGAAAACACATGTGAACTACTATAAGCTGAGGAAAATGCTCAGGGGAGATATCTAAGAGTTGCCTGTGCTGGAAAAGTCCTCTGCTACTCCATCACCTATCAGCAGGAGCATGCAGAGCTGGAGAAACACTATTGTTTTCGCTTTACAGGGAACAGAAACTGATGTTTCAGGCCATGTCCCTGCTGCCTCCAACCCTCCACCTTTCTTCTTCTTCCCTCAGGGTCTTTGCTGGAGAACAGTGGATGATTTTCCTCCCGGGGATCAGAGGAATGCATAGAAGGTAGCCCTTGGCATAAAGTGGAAGCATAGGTAGATGTGCTGAATCACAACATCCCATCTCTCCTTTGCTCCTAGTCAACGGATTTTTCCATGGTGCGCTAGTTAAGAAGACATCACAAAGGAGTAGGTAATCCCCAAACAGTGTCGCTGGACACAGAGACAGGTTCCCAGAGTCCACCTTCCTCAGAGTTCTTTCTAGCCTTTCCTATATTGTAAGCAGCAGAAGTTGTGACCAGTTGGAGGCTTAGAAGTTTGAGTTGGCCGTGGATAGCAGAGAGCTTTTTCCCTTAGCAAAGTGACCCAGTGCTGAAAAAAAAAAAACCACAGTCCCCATCTTTTGCCAAGCAAAATCCAGGGTCAGCTTTCCTATAAAACTGTATTTTGTAAATGATGTTCCCTTAGGAGCATGATAATGACGATAATAGTAAGTGATGAAGGATAGTTATATAAATTTATATACATACACATATATGCCTTGTGTATGTATACATACAAGCATGTACATGTGCATGCATGACTATATCCTTAGATGCAGAAAGATCTGAGTCCGAATTTCAATCTACACTTGACCAATTACAATAGCCCACTCTTTGGTCTCCCTGACTCAAGTCTTTCCCCTCTCTGGTCCAGCCTTCATTCAGATGTCAAAGTGATCTTCCTTAAGCAAAGATCTGGACATGTCACCATCTCCTTGCCCCATGCAGTAAATCCCAATACCTCCCTATTACAATACTCCAGGACTAAATATAAAGTCCTGCTTGGCATTCAAAGTCCTTCCTAATCTAGCTCACATCCCTCCATCCCTTTCCAGTCTCCATTTACCTTTCTCCCCACATAGTCTGTGTCCAGTAACATGAGCCTCCTTACAATTCCTGACACACATCTCCCACCCTTGGGCACTTTTCATGACTGTCCCCTATGCCTGGCACTTTCTCCTTCCTCATCTCCTGGCTTCCCTGGCCTCCTTTAAAAATCTCAGTTAAAGTCCTACCTTCAACCAAACCCTTTTACAGTCCTCCTTAATCTTAATGCCTTCCCCCTAAGATCATCTTCGACTCCTCCTGTCCATGTCTTGTCCGTACATAGCTGTTTTCTTGTTGTCTCCCTCAGTGTAAGTTCCTGGAAGGCAGAAGCTATGGTTGGGTTTTTTTTTTAAGTTGTTGTTTTGCCTTAGTAGGTGCTTAATAAATATCTACTGACTAATTGATATCTATTGGCTTGTATGACCCTCGTCAAGTTACTTAACCTCTCAGGGTCACTACAAAATTCTCTAAGACTGTAAGTTGAAAACAAGGTGCTGATCACCATCAGGAGGAAAACTATCTTTCCCTGGAAGGTCCCTACACAGAAGAAATCCCAGAACCAGAAAACAACAGTAACTGGAACATAGTAGGTGCTTAATAAATGCTTGTTGTGTTGGTAAATTATTGCCAAGGAAATATTTTGAGCCTTTTGGAGTTTGACAGCATGACCCTCATAGCTACCCCATGAGCTAGAGGCTAAAAGGCATTGTTCATCCCGTGTTACAGATGGTGAGATTGAAGCTCTCAGAGGCCAATGGCCCTGGGCTGGTAAGGACCAAAAGGAGGCTTTCAACTCAGTTCTCTCTTCATTCCAGCATTCCGCAGATTACACTATGTCTCTCATGAGCCAAGAACTACAATTCCACGGAGCAGAAAAAGATGAAGAAATGAAAAATGCCTCAGTTCAGAAAGTGCTCCCCACTCCTACAACTGACTCATGCCATTGCTACTATGGGAGGTCCTTGGACGTGAACCAGGGGAAACTGCTAAACCCCACCTACCCTTCCACCAAAGCCCAGCTCAAATTTCATTTCCTCCTTGGAGCCTTCCCAGACTATCATCACTCACATTAATCTTAGAAATCTCAAAGCCATAAGGATGGAATTGTGAATTAATGCAACCAGTTTGGAATTGGGCAAATCAAGAGACTAAAATGTTCATTGGTGTAGCTAGGTGGCACAGTGTATAGAACGCCAGTCCTAGAGTCAGGAAGACTCATCTTCCTGAGTTCAAATCTGGCCTCAGACACTTAGTAACTCTATGATCCTGGGCAAGTCACTTAACCCTGTTTGCCTCAGTTTCCTCATTTGTAAAATGAGCTGGAGAAGGAAATGGCAAACCACTCCAGTATCTTTGCCCAGAAAATCCCAAATGGTGTCACAAAGAGTCTGACACGACTGAAATGACTGAAAAACAAAAATTTCCATACCCTTTGACCCAGAGATTCCACTACTAAGCATACATCCCAAGGAGGTCGTTGACAAAAAGAAAGGTTCCATACACCAGAATATTTATGGTAGCACTTTTTTGTGTTAGCAAAGAATTGGAAAGTAGATGTCCATCAACTGGGGAATGACTAAGCAAGTTGTGGTACATGGATGTAACAATATTGCAGTGCTCTAAGAAATGATGAACATGATGAATACCGAGAAACACAGAAAGACTTAAACGAACTGAAACAAAATGGGGTAAGCAGAGCCATCAATATGCACAGTGACTGCAACAATACAAATGGAAAAAAAAACCACCATGAAACAATCAAAAGTGAATGTTGCAAAATTACGGAGAATACATAGCTCTAAAAAGGAGATCTAAAAAGTCCCCTCCCCCGCTTTGTAAAGAGGGGGAGGAGGGCAGTCCACAGACATGGTCATTGCATGAATTATAGGATTTTCTTTTTCAGTGTATTGATCAGTCTTATCCATTTTTTTCCTTTTAAAAAAAAATCTTTGTCACAGAGTATGGCTTCCTAGGAGATGGGAAGAGGAAGGATTTGGAAGAAAATTTAGGTAATATAAAACAAAATATATCAACTTTTTTTTAAGAAAAGAACCCCATTTATTTGCATTAAATCCCATTCTGACTAATATTCTTGAAATGGAGTCTTCTCTCCCCAGACAAAGCAAAAGCTTTTTGAAGGCAGGGAAAATAGAAGTCTACTCATCTTATCCTCTAGACCATTTTGTAGGAGAACCTATCCACCACAAATTTTAATAAATGAAGTGCAATGAATGAAGGACTACAGGATTCACTGAGATTAAATTTAGCAGGGGGGGAAGAGCTTCCTTGGTGAGAATCCCATGCTACAAATCAAGACCCAAAACCTCCAAAAGCTGTGGGAAGACATGTCCCAGGCTTATTGGGGAGCCCCCACTCCATCTGGAAGAGGGGTGGTCCCCACACTATAGATTCATCACCTGACATAACTAATTGCCCAGTGACATTTCCCATATTATAGACAATTGTGAATTATGAGCCCAGCTGGGCCCCTCCCCATCCCCTAGAATCGGTTGATAAATATGTTTATTCGAGGTCAGCCTGGCCTCATCCATTAGAAATATTGTTTTTCTAAACATTACATTGATTTAATTTAACTCTAATCAATTTAAAATGGTTCTGACAATTAACAAAAGCTTCAAATATGACCTTAAAGTAATAGGATTCATTAGCTATGTTTAGGATTAAACTTACCCTAATAGGGCTATTTTTCTTCTGAGGGCATTTGGTAAGCGACTGGTGGTCAGTCAAAATGAAATCAATTATTATAAATTATACAGTTAAAGTTGATTATGTAATGCCTGCTAATTTGTATAAATAAAGACTTCCAACAAAAGGAGTAATTTATTAATAACTATCTATACCCTAGACCTGTATCGCACTTTATGTTACAGCTGCCAGGATGTCTGTAGCTCATGAAGTATTATATTTCAGGGCTGCCCAAGATGTATGCTAATTAAACCCATAATTAATTGTAACGGTTATAGTTAAAGTCACCAAGCTAAGGGCCCTTTTGCCCTATTATTCATGGTAATCAACTAATTCAAACGGCAATCTGATCAACAATTCATATGCTGGCTCTGAGCAGGGAAGGAGAGAGAGATCATGCTACATGGGGCGCCTCTGGCAGCTGGCACCCAGAGGGTCTGCTTGGGAGCATGGAATCCAAGCCCCCAGGAACTGTACTAGCTCCAACCTGAAGGGCTTCTATTGTTCCCACTGAACACAGAAGAAATATGACGAGAGGACCCTTTCTGTATGATTTAAGACAAATCCCTTAACTTCTCTGGGCCTTTATAAAATTGGATTGATTCAACTAAGTGTTCACTAAGGCTTTTTTCTCACCTACTCAGTCTTTTACCTATAAACTTTGAGGTTCTAGAAGCCGGAACAAGTTCTCTACAAGTATGATCATTTAAAACGGATGAAATATAGGCAGGAGAGCCTGGTACAGTGGGAAGAAAAGGTAATTTGAGGTGAAAGGACCCAGTTTGAAACCCTTACATTACTACTTAATAGCTGTGGGACCCTGGGCAACTTCTTAAGCCTCAGTTTTCTCCTCTGCAAAATGAGGGGATTGGACGAGATGATCCCTAAGGTCCCAGACAGCTCTAGAGCTACTCTCCAGAAGACTACACTTGGGCATGAGAGTTGATGCAAATGAGATTCCATTCTGCAGATGTCTGAAATACACCTCTGACCTCTTTACTCCCATCTCCTCTATCTGGACAAGGCCTTTCGAAAGATCACAACACCTGAAAGTACTGCTCCTAAAAGACCCATGCATTCCAAAGGACTGTAAACATGAATCATGGGAAGATGATCATCTTTGCTTCCTAGTTTGATCACCAATGACCTACTTTTCTCCCTCCAGGTGATGTGAGCCTCTTATTTTTCTCCTATGCAAGCTGAAGAAGTCACTGAGATGATCTGTTAAATAAATAAAAGACAATGCACCAATGTGTCAAAGCCATAATTAGATGTTCTGATGCCCCGTTGGGTGCAGTAGTGCTAGAGGGGGAATAGCCTTGTCCCCCAGAGAGTCTGGCCTGGCCTGTCACATCTCAGCTGACAACCCCCAACCCCTCAATACCAAGGAAGTAGATCAGGGGTTCTCAACCTGTGGTATGTGAACTTTTGGTTATTACATTTTAAAGCTCTGTTTCTGTATAATTAGAATATAATTAGTTTCCTTTGTGATCTGACATATTTTATGCATTTTAAACATTACTCTGAGAAGGGATCCATGGGTTTTACAGATTACCAAAAGGGTCCATGAAACAAAAACGGTTGGAAATCCCTAGAGGCAGATAGCAGGGGACAGTATCCCTTGGCTTTGGTATTCTGGAAGAATGTGTCAGTAGCAAGCTTCAGTAGCTCTTGGAGCAGCTAGGTGATGCAGTAGGAAAAGTGCTGGGCCTGGAATCAGGAAGACTCATCTTCCTGAGTTCGAATCTGGTCTCAGACCTTTCCTAGATGTGTGACTATGGACAAGTCAATTAACCTTGTTTGCATCAGTTTCCTCATCTATTAAATGAGATGGAGAGAGAAATGGCAAGCTCTTCTAGAATTTTTTCCAAGAAAATTCCCAGTGAAATCACAAAGAGTCAGACGTGACTGAACATTGAAGACAAGTAGCTCTGGATCAGGAGAGGGAACAGAAGTAGTCATATGAAAACATGGAGAGATGGAGGAGGGGTGGTGGAGGGCCAGGAGATACCAGGGACAGTACACCAGAAGACCTTAAGAGTAAAGAAGCAGGCAGGATTTTTAAGAAAAATATATCAAATTTGCCAAGCAAACAACGATAAATTTGGAGAAGATATTTTCAGATGAATTATGACGTTTTTGAGTTAGTTCTATTTATGATGGGGGAGGTGAGACAATCAGGGTTAAGTGACTTGCCCAAGGTCATTACAGCTAGTAAGCATCAAGTGTCTGAGGCAAGACTTGAACTCAGATCCTCCTAACTCCAAGGCCCATGCTGTATTCACTGAGCCACTTACCAGCCCCTAGGCAGTTCTTAGATATTGATTAAGCAACTGCTCTGTCAGTCACTCCTATCTATTGTGTGTCAGCCTCAACTGAACTTCAGCAGCTTAGAGTGAAATCCCTCCTTGCCCTGCTCTAGTTAAAGATCTGTCATGGGCATTTATGGACACAATATCTAATTTATTTTGTGCCATTATGTTCAATAGAGAGATGCTATAATGGTAGACGGAACACTAGACCCATTCAGCCAATTAGCATTTTCATCCTAGGTCTAGCTACCTACCAGTTGAGTGACCTTTGATAGGAAGTTTCCCCTTTCTAGGACTCAATTTTCCCATCAAAAAAAATGAATTTAAGGAACTGGGTCAATGTTTCTCATACTGGATTCCAAGAAACCTTAGGGCTTCATAAAGCAGTCCAAGGAGTCCCATAAATGAGAGGAGTCCCATAAATGATGACCAAGTTGACACAACAGAAACAAGGGTATTACGCTTTTTGAGGATTCACATAATGTGTGGGTTCAGCCAGAACAAAGAACCACCAGATATTAGTTGAAACCAATTACATGACTAAAAAGTTTACTTCTTGAAACTATTTGCTTATTTCTTGGGCATGATTAATTCTTGCTCCCTATTGGGTGGATTCATTTTTTTAAAAAGTCTCCACTAGAAGGGCGGGGATCCTGCTTATGTTTTCATTACTGTTTTCATTAATTACTATATTATTGCATATAGAAATTTCATCCGCTAAGGTTGAGTGGCCACTTATCTATCATTTACAATCTCAGGGAGTTGTTCGGGACCTTGAGGTGTTATAGCTCATCTCTGGATATATAGCTAGCATCAGATACATGATTTAAACCCAGGTCTTCCTGACTTTAAGGCACTCTGTCACACTCTCTCTTATTTCAGTTTGGAATTTTTGTAAAAGATAAAAATAGTAAAAGATAAAAGAAGTTTAGGAATTTTGAAAAGTTTGAAGAGATGATCAATGCCCACAAGAAAATAAATGTCACAAACTTAGTCTAAGTACAAACTCCTCAGTGTAAGAGATAGAGAAACGTAACAATGCTATCCCCAATCTGATACTCATGCACCACATAGGTCACATTACTAATTTTTTTAAAAGATATTGCCACAGCTTTGAAAAAAATATACAAAAGGTATGGCAAACACCACATAGAAAATTCCAAGTGAGGGGTAGGATGGGGGAGAAACAGCCCTCTCAGATGTTAAAATGAGAAATGTGATGAAAGGAAAAACTCCCCTCAAAATATTGATTTATGTAAGTAAAAGTAAAAATGAAAATCATTGTAAAGAATCTTACCAGGTAAATTTGTAAACAATCCAATATCATTTCTAAGTGCGAAGGAATTAACCATATATAGCATTCACACCCATCTCAATAAATAAGTTGTTTGTACTATTGTTAGATGAATAATTAAATCCAAAGATTTAAGAATTTTTAGATTATTTCATATCAAGAGTTATAATAAACATTAATATAGTGCTTTAAAATTTGCGAAATGAATTTGAACCTCTCACAACAACACATAATTAGATACTATAAGTCACTCAGTAATGGACCTGGAGTTAGGAGGACCAGAGTTCAAATGTGAGCCTTAGACAGTAGAAATGTGACTGTGCAAGTCACTTTAATACCAATCTTAGTTTCCACACTTATAAAAGGGGGGAAATAATAGCACTTAGCTCCCAGAGTTGTTGTGAGGATAAAATGAAACCATTGTAAAGTGCTTGGCAAAGCTTAAAAAGCTATGTAACTGCTGGCTACCATATCAACTATTATCCCCATTTTACAGATGAGGATGAGAATGAGATAGCCAAGGGGATTTGCCTCTGGTCACATAGCTAGTAAGTTTCCAGGCAAGAATTTCCCCAGAGCAGTCATGCTCTCAATAGGCATAGTCACATTTTTGGAGCTGGAAGGGACTTGCAAGGTGATGAAGTTCAGCCTCCTCATTTCTTATTAAATGAAGAAACACTTTATGAGATAGGTTAAGAGACTTTTCTAAGGTCACATAGGTAGCAAAGCCATAATTTGAACTTGGGTCCTTTGGCTCCAAACACATTGCCTTCCCTCCCACCATTGTGCTATGCTGTGAAAGCACTAAAAAAAGAAAAAGAAAATCCTACCATTGAAAAGATTTGTTGTAGACATTTCTCAGTTTTTCTGAGATCCATGCCCAGACTCCAGATTTATTAGCAAACTACCTGTAAAGACTAACTGCTGCTCAGCGACCAGCCTCTTCGCCCTTCACAGCAAGCAACCCTCAGCAGTCAGCCACCTCCCCAGTACAAAGCCAAAGAGCATGCAATGGTGCTGGACACACACACACACCAGATGCTTTCTGACATATCAGCAATGAAAGGGACCTTAAAGACCATGTCATCCAATGCCCTCATTATATGGATGAAGAAACAAACATGGAAAGGGGAAGAGATTTGGTTAGTGTTATATAGATAGGAAAGTTAGCAGAGGCAGGATCTGAACCCAGAATCACAAACCCAGATTTGAAGGAATCTAAGAGGTAGAAAAGACCTCAGACATCATCAAGTCTGTATCAAAAAATATCCGTCAGACCCTCTTAACTAATCGATCCAGAGAAGGGTGACCTGGATGGCGATGGTTCCAGAAACCATATGCAGGAAGAAGCAGTTGGAGGAATTGGCAAACTTGGAGAAGAAATGGCTTAAGGAAAACCTCATGGTTGGTTTTAATTAAAAACCCTTACAGTATTTGAAAATAGAATGGTGAGGTTGTTTTTACATTGCTCCAAGGAGAGATAGAGCCATTGGGTAGATTCTGTAGGGAGAAAGATTTGAGCTTGGTATGAGAAAAAAAATTTTAAAGGCATACACATCCAAATGACCCAGAGATACTCCTCTGGTTCCCATGGGCCACAAATGGGACTCTCCAGTAGTGGAATAGACTCTCTCATGAGATATTGAGCTCTCCATCACTGGAAGTGCTTGAGCAGAGGTAGGCTGACTGATGGTCAGGAATTCTCTCCCTCTTTTGGATGGGAGGTGAACTAATCCATCTCTGATCTTGCATTCTGAGGTGCCATAAAACCATGATGTTTCTCTTCTTTTCTAGACCCACTATGACTAGTTCTAGGCCTAGAACCAATTCCCCTCATCTTTATGGTACCACTATAGGGAATTCTAGTAAAGAAGAAATTGTCTGTGTGTGCACGCATGCTCACGCGCACATGCAAAAAGGCAAATGACAGAAATTATTCAAGGGTAGAAATAAATAAGATAGTAACATGAAAGCGGTCTGAAAATAGGCTGTCTGATGCAAGACACCTAATTCCATTTTATGGAAATCACTGCCTCCTCTTTTTAAGCATATAGACCAGTAGCCCCAATTAATTCCTTCTTACTTCCTAGAATCTCACAGAAAGCCATTGCCCTGGGAAGGTTTGAGGAGTAAGGGAAAACTGGTCGGTGATTTCCCATCCAAACGCCTACATTTTACAGAAAAGAAAACTGAGGCAGAGAGTAAAAAAGTAACTTGCCCAAGGTTACAGAGTGAGTTAATATCATAGCTGGGGCTAGGACCCAGGGTCGCTGGACTCCCACTGTCCTCTTCTACTTGGAGTCATAAGAAAGAATCATCTGGAGCCTGGTCCTGATCCCATATAGGATGTTGTGTTCTTGGTGATTGAGACTTTAAAAAGTAAAAGAAAGTGGAGGAAAAAGGAAAAAAAAAACCACTCTGTCTCTCTCTCCATTTCTTTCTCTCTCTCTCTCTGTCTCTTTCTCTCCATCTCTCGGTCTCTCTCTATCTCACTCTGACTGTCTGTCTCTGTCTTTCTCCCTTTCTCTCTCTATCTCTCTCTTCTCACTGTCTCTTGTCTCACCCTGTCCCTGTCTCTCTCTCCCTGTTTCTATCTTTCTGTGTATCTGTTTCTGTCTCTCTGTCTCTGTCTCCCTCTGTCCTTCTGTCTCTCTCTCTCTGTCTCTCTTACACACACACACACACACACACACACACACACACACACACACACACACACACCTTGAGTTGCAGCTTCTCCCGGAGGTTATTGAACTGAAGTTAATGAGTGGCTGAAAAGTATTTGTCAACACAACAGCTGGTGAGCAACACTTCCTTGTAGTTTTATGTCACAGCATATGCCAGCCACTCAGAACATGTGATAATTCAACTGCAGCCGATACTACAATAGCAGATGGGCTGAAGCTTTGTTATTCTCACTCTAGCTTTCAGCCCTTGAGGGATCACTAAATAAAATCAAAGCAGATGGACCATTACAAGCTCGTTTCTGTTCAGTACAAGCCCTCTACCTCCAGCAGTGATATACGGCACCTTTGTATAAAATGACACAGAGGGTAACATGACCTAATGAAAATAGCATCAGACTTGGCAAGTGAGGGATGAGCCTGAGAAATATGTGTGACTCTATCGACAGGGTCCCCTCTGGCCTGGAGGGGCAGGGACTACTCTGTGGTACAGATAGGGTTGTTTAGAAGAATGGGATGCCAGGAGACCTCTGGAAATGAAGCTGGAGTTTCTTAATGTCCCTAGACTGACTTCACCTTTCTAAGTCCTACAGCTGCTATGGAGAGGGTACAACGACTTACTTGTTTTTCAGTCCTGTCCAACTCTTTGTGAACCCACTTTTCTTGGCAGAGATACTGCCAAGTGGTTTGCCATTTCCTTCTCTAGTTCATTTACAAATGAAGAAACCAAGGCAAATAAGGTGTAGTGACTTGCCCAGGGTCCTACAGGTAGGAAGTGTCTGAAGCCAGATTTAAACTCAGGAATATGAGTCTTCCAGACTCCAGGCTGGGCACTCTCTGCACTTCACCTCTACGTACCTGCCCTACAATGGTTCAGAGTGGCACTCAATGCCAGCCTTTTTTCCAGGTCCAAAGCACCTCTTTCCATAAATTCTTCCTTGAGTGGCTGGCTTTTCATCGATCTCTGACCCCTCCATTATACCACTCCCTTTATTGTGCTCATGATCATGGTACATAGCTAGGCTGACTCAACTGATAACATATATCTCTATCAAGCACCCTCAACACTGTCCTCAATTTCGTGTTGCAAGGTAGGTAGAGTACTAGAATTATTCCCATGTTACAGATGAAGATACTGTAACTCAAAGAAACAAGTGACCTCCCTAGGGTCATATAGCAAATAAGTGCCATGGCCTCAGTGGGAACCCAAAATTCCTGGCGCCACAACCTGTGCTTTTGGAAAGAAAGAATGAATGAAAAAGCATATATTAAGCACCATGTACTAAGCACTGCATTAAGCCACTGCGGATAAAAATACAAAATAAGATTGTCGTTGTGTTCATCCTTTGTTGCTGAAAACCATGCCATCAGAGAAATGATGACATGACTTGCACTTGACTTTGTTTTGAGGGAGGGAGGACTGTGCAGGTCATCAGCCTCACTTCTCCTCCAGAGTCATCTGAATCCAGAGACCTGATATTCCTCAGGATGACTGGAGATGGGCCAAGATGGAGTGAAAGATCTTGATCCCTTTAGGCCAAGGTCTATTCAGGTACTCACTTAGGGTGAGGTAATGCCCATTCAGTGAATAGGTCTGTTTAAGAAGTAGTCAGGGGATGACCCCTTTAATGAACCAAAGGAAAAAGAATTAAATCAAGGTGGGAGGAAAACAGCAACAGTTACTACTGATAATCACGCTTAAGTCAAGTGTAGAAAACAGTCCTTAAGTGGAGCTTCAGCAGGGGCCTACTGTTGACTATTGTATGGGCTTCAAAGTGGGAAAGGAAAGAGAAGGGAGAGGAGGAGAGGGGAAGAATCTAGCCAGTAAACCCCAAGTTAACTAGGCATCTCATCCTCTGGCCATCTAAATTTACCTTCCTTTACAAAATCAGATGTAATCTCTCAACTCAAGGAATTTATATCTGATCCACTGCAATTATTTTTATGATGCTTACTATACTTTTCCCATTCATTTTATTCCATGCTTCCAAGAGCAGAATCTATGCCTCTTTTTATTCCATCTCTCTATGGAATACAGGATACAGGTGTCCAACTCACCACTTGTAACACTGCACAAAATAATCACCAAAATAATAGTCTCCATATTACAAATGAAGCTTCTTTTTCCCCTCTACTATCCTTGACTCCTGAGTAAGCCTTCCTTCTTTTTCTCCATCTTTGTGTTTGATATTATCACTACCTAGTGGCATTCCTTAATTATAATCATGGTGGTATATAAGCAATAAGATGGAGAACTAGACCTTTTCTCTGAATCCCATGCCCTCTTAAACTTCTCCAAAACAGAAATTATGCAAAAAGGTAGAGCAACTTCAGGTGTCTCAATAGTCTTGGACACCCAGAATGTGAAAGAATATTTTTAAAAATCCATGAACACACTGAGCTCAAATTCCACCCCTCCCCCATATCCCACCTATCATCAGCAAGGATGTACTGGACACGATACAAGCTTACTTCAAGATCCACCTTACATAAGGCGGGGGAAGGAGAGAAGACCCAAGATGTTGGGGTAAAGTGAGCACTTTTGCTGAACTCTTCCCAAACTTCCCTATATACAACATTAAAAAGTGTGTCAAATAGAAGTCTAAGCAGGATCAACAAAAAGTTGTGTTGAGTCATATTTCCAACCAAGGGCTGCTTAAGAAGATATAAAAAAGGTCTATGGATACTGAGGTGGGGGCTGGCCAAGAGTATAGTGTGGCAGAAGTGATACCATCTGTGGACTTTGCTACTAGGAGTGCTCAGAGTTCAGTATGGTAAGGGTATTGACTATCTGGTCAGAAAGAGATTACAGAAAACCCCTGTGCACCATTTGGGCAACTCCATTCCCTAGTTCAGGGTTACAGTTCCAAGTTGAGAGGAATTGTGGTCACAAGTAAACAGGGGACCACAAGTAAGGACCATAGCACAGGCCAGCAAGGCAATGATCAGACCTCTTCCAAGATCTCACCACCTTGGAAGAATTAAAAATGCATGGGCACTCAGACTTAGCTATGAAAATAGTAGGATATAAAAGCCTGAAGTTCAAGACAGTCACCTTCCTACCCAGAGGTAAACAGGGTCTAAGTCTAACATAAAGTTCAAAGTCAAGAAATAAGCTATTAAAAAGAACAAACAACAGCAACAAAAAGAATCTAACTTTAAAAAGTTATTATGATAATAGGGAAGTTCGAGGTACAAACTCAGAAGACAATGACTTGAAAACATCTATAAGCAAAGCCTCAAAGAAAAATGCAAATTGGACACAAGCCCAACAAGAATTCTTAAAAGATCTAAAGAGATTTAAAAAGAGGAAAAAAGATTGTAAATGAGATCAGTTGATGAAAAATTGGGGAAAATAAATGAAAGCTATGCAAGAAAACTATGAAAATAAAATTAACAGCTTGATATAAGAGGAGAAAAAAATCTGAATTACTCCTTAAAAACCAGAATTATTTTTTCCAAATGGTAAAAGAAATACTAAAACTAACTAAAGAAAGTAATCCTTTAAAAATTAGAATTGGCCATGTGGAAACTAGTGACTCCATGAGGTAAAAAGAAACAATAAAACAAAGTCAAAAGGGGAAAAAAAAGAAAATGTGGAATACCTTATAGAGAAACAACTGACTTAGAAAATAGATTGAGGAGAGACAATTTAAGAATTATTGGATAGCTAAAAGTTATTCTTTAAAAAAAGAAACTAGACACCATATTTCAAGAAATTAAAAAGAAAAACTGCACAAATGTCTTAGAACCAGAAGGCAGAATAGAAATTAAAAGAATCACCAATCACCTCCTGAAAGAAATCCCAAAATGAAAACTTGCAGGAATATTATATTCAAATTCCAGAGCTATTAGGTCAAGGAAAAAATTCTATAAGCATCCAGAAAGAACAATTCAAATTCCATGGAGTCATAGTCAGATCACACAAGTAGCTGTCATTGTAAAGAAGTAGAGGACTTGAAATATATTTCAGAATGCAAAGGAGCTAGGCTTAAAACCAAAAATAATATACTCAGAAAAGTTGACTATAATCCTCCAAGGGAAAAATAGACATTTAAATGAAAGAGAGGACTTCCAAGCATTCCTAATAAAAAGACCAAAGTTGAATAGAAAATTTGACGTTCAACACAGACTCAAGAGAAGCATGAAAAGATAAACATAAGTAAGCAATCATAAATAACTTAGTAATGATAAACTTTTTACACTAACAAATGGGAAGATTATATATGTAAGTACTATAACTTTATCATCATTAGAGCAGTTAGAAGTAGTCTACTTAGACAGAGATCATAGATATGATTCGTTGAATGATCTCAAAAGAAGAATGGAAGGGGGAGAGAGGAAAAGGGAGAAGGGAGGAAGGGAAAGGAAAATGGGGAAAATTAAGTCCCATAAAAGAGGCAGATAATGAAGACTCTTTATAATGGAAGAAGAAAATGGAGGGAGAAAATGAGCAACACTTGAATCTCATTCTCATCTGAACTAGTTCCAAAAAGGAAGAATATATGTGTGTATGTATATGTATATATGTATGCATGTATGTATATGTACAAATACACATACAGTTAGGTATAAAAATTAATCTTACCCAAAAGGGAAGTAGGAGGGGAAGAGACAAAGATAAAGGAGAGGGAGACAATGAGAGGAAGGGTAGATTAAGGGAAGCAATGGTCAGAAGCAAATCAGACTCTTGATGAGGAAACAAAGTCTGGGAAAGGATAAATAGAAGAGAATAGAATGGAGGGAAATACCCAGTTAGCAATTGTAACTGAATGTGAAGAAGGTGAGCTCACCCATAATATAGAAGAGGATAGCAGAATAGATAAGAAATCATAATTCAACAAAATGTTGTTTACATGAAACTCATTCAAAACAGAAAGACATACAGAGTTAAAAATAAGGGACTAGAGCAGAATCTATTATGCTTCAGCAAAAGAAAGGCAGAGGTAGCAATCATAATCTCAGACAAGACAAAAGCAAAAGTAGACCTAATTAAAAGAGAAAATTAGGGAAACTACATTTTTGCCAAAATATATCATAAACAATGAAATATACTAAAATATACTAAATATATGTACCAAATGGCATAGCATCTAAATTCCTGAAGTAAAACTTAGTTACAAGAGGAAATAGTAAAACTCTACTAGTAGGGACCTCAATTTGCCCCTCTCAAACCTCGATAAATCTAATTATAAAATATTATATTATAAAATTTATAATAAATTAAATTAATTTAATTAATTTAATAATTAAATTAATAAATTTAATGAAATTAATAATTTATAATATATAATAATAAATTATTAATAAATTTAATAATTAAATTAAATTATAATAATTTATAAATTATAAAATCTAATTATAAAATAAATATGAAAGAAGTTAAGAAGATGAATAAAATTTTAGAAAAGTTAGATATGATAAGCCTCTGGAGAATATTGAATGGGAATAGAAAGATTCATACCTTATTCTCAGCTACACACGGCAGCTTCACAAAAATTAGTCATTTATTACAATATTAAAACCTCACAAACTAATGCAAGAAAGTTAATCACAACCATATCATGTTATAATTCAATAAAAATTATTCAATAAGAGGTCTTTGATGATTAAAAAAATTAATTGGAAACTAATCTAAGCATAATGAATGAGTCGGCCAAAGAACAAATCAGAAACAATAATTTCAGTAACAATAACTATAACAATGAGATGACATATCAAAATTAGTGGAATATAACAAAAGTATTATTTAGGGGGAAATTTGTATCTCTAGATACTAATATCAATAAGATAGAGAAAGAGTAGATCAACAAATTGGTTATGCAGCTAAACAAACTAGGAAAAGAAGAACCATGACTCCAAAGGAGCAATGCTGAAGCCCACTACTCACCTCCTGACAAACAGGTAAACAACTCAAGGATCAAAATGAGGCATACATTTGTGATTATAACAAATGTATAGATTTGTTTTCCTTGATTATTCATTGTTGCAAGGATTTTTTTTCTTTTTTTCAACTAGGGAGTCGGGATATAGGAACTAGTGATAGTGTTGCCAAAAAGAAAAAGAGTGTCACTGAAGTATTTTTGAAATGCACAGAAAAGAGCGGTTCAGAAGAAAACACAGACAAATAGAATATCTTTAAAAATAACACTTTGAATTTATTATATACCGTTTTATAAAGCAAGTTGTATGTAATATTTATGGCTTTGTATATAATCTTCTCTATTCTATTTTATGTATGGAAATGTTTAGTGGCTGTGTGGAGAATGGGTTAAAGTAGAGAGACATATGAGGTAAGAAAACATAATAGGAAGCTGTTTCAATATTTCAGGGGAAATGAATTAGGATGGTGGCTGTGAAAGTGGACAGGAGGGAGCACATGTGAAAGATGATATGGAACCATAAAAAATAAGATATGGCATTTGACGAAGGTCATATGACAGTAAGGAGTAGAGGATGATACTAAGGTCTGGATTTCTAGAATCCAGTCTCATTTGGATCCTTGAGTTGCTCACCTGTCTGTCAGGAAATGAGTAGCATCCTTTATCGTTTTCCCTCTGGCTGGTGATTGAATTGATCAGCCTTTTCAAGTCTTCCAAAATTATTTTTTGTTATAATGTTGTTGTTATTACAAAAATTACCTCAACAGTAATAGAGAGGTTCATAAGAGGGGTTGGTTCTAAATGGAATAGTCAGTTCTGTTTTGGACATGTTGAGTTTCAGATGCCTCTTTCAGTTCAGCATGTCAAACAGATAACTGGTGAAATGCAAGTGGAGGTCAGGAGACTACGATTCAGTATATAAATCTGGGAGTCATCTGTACAAAAATGGCCAACAAAACCATGGGAGCTTAAAGGGTCCCGGGTCACTAAGATGAAAGATGAATTAAAGAAAAGAGATGAGGGCCTAGACCTGAACCTTGAGGTACACCCAGCTAGTAGGCATTACATGTACAGAGAATAAGCAAAGGAAACCTAGGGGTGGTCAACAGTGTCAAACGTTGTAGAAAAGTCAAGGAGAATGAGGAACGGAGGAAAAAGAGAGATTTGGCAGTCGAGAAGTTATTGGTAATTTTGAAAACCACAGCTTCAATTGAGTAAGAAATTTGAATAAAGGGTTAAGGAACCAATGAGCCAATAAAAAATGCTTTATAATAGCTAGTTTACAAAATAGCATCCTATGTGAGGTCTCAGGTAGGATACACTTATCTTTTGTGAGGCCAGGGTTCAGGAAAGAATTAATGGAGGAGAGAGAAGATCCCAGGAAGATGGTGGAGTAGGTCAGAGAATTCCAAGCTCTCAAGCTTTTCCCCAAACAAAGTGTGGGTGGAGATAAATAAGAACAGGGACACAACAGGGTTCCTGGGACAATTCCAGAAGATCAAAAGCAAAATTCTAGGACAAGGCTTGGTCCCTGTGAAGAGCAAACACCTCCAGGCTAGGTTCCCTTTTAACAAGTGGCAAGCCCTGTGGTTAGTTGGTTTGAGAGGCTGCATCAACCCCAGCAACAGGAACTTTTACCACCATCCATAGTGGGAAGAGTTGGGCATTTGAGCCCAGGAAAACTGAGGGAACTTGTGCTGATAAGGAACATCAGACCCAACTGAAGAACAGTGGGGGCAAGAAGGATCCAGAACATGCCTGGTGAGTGCAGAAGCAGAGGGGCAGAAAGCCTCTGGCTAGGGGCACTTTCAGGAGGTTGGAGGTTTGGCTTTGGTTCCAGGCAGGAGGGGAGAACTGAAGATCTGGGGCAGGAGGCACCACTTCCCATACTCTAGGGCCAGAGGTGATTACAAAAATTAAGCTATTACCACAAGAAATGTACAAGCAAAAGAGAAAGAATCCAACCTTAGAAAGCTATTATGGGAATATAGATGACTGGGATTCATACTCAGAGAAGGATATTGAAGTAAAGAAGCCTCCAAAGAGTAACATCAAATGGTCGCTGCCCAAAAAAAAATTTATAGAAGATTTTTTAAAAAGCTTTAAAAATCAGATGACAGAGATGGAGGAAAAACTAAAAAAAAAAGTATTTCCAGAAAAACAAGAAGGTAATGAAAGGAAAGTCAACCAATTAGAAAAGGAGATACAGAATCTTAAGGAAGAAAATGACACCTTGAAAATGAGAACTGGGCAAAGTGAAGCCAGCAAAATTAGGAGAGATCAAGAAATAATTAAACAAAAATATCAATAATGAAAAAAATAGAGAAGAAAGTGAAATATCTTATAAGAAGAACAGATTTAGAGAATAGATCAAGAAGAGAAAATACAAAAATAATCAGACTAACTGAAAGGTATGCTCAAAAAAGAATTTTGATACAATAATACAAGAAATAATTTGTCCTAAAGCATTAGAACAAGACTGGGAGGGGGTGAGGATAAAAATAGAATAAATCCATTGATCACCACTTAAAAAAGAGATCCTACAAGGAAAATTCATAGGAATATCATAGTCAAATTTCAAAACCCCCAACTCAAGAATAAAATATTAAAGCATCAAGATTAAAATAATTTAAATACGATGGAGCCACAATTAGAATTAGATAAGACCTAGCAGCAGAGACATTAAAGAACCACAAATCTGGGAACACAATATATTGAAGAGCAAAAGAATTGGGGCTATGGTCAAAAATATCATAGCCTGAAAAATTAAGTTGTTACCATTGTTGTGTTCATCCTTCATTTTCGAAAATGACCATGACATCAGAGAAATTATGACATGACTTTGCTTTGAGTGAGTGAGGGCTGTGCAGGTCACCAGCCTCACTTTCTCCTCCTGAGTCGTATGGATCCAGTGACCAGATATTCATCAGGATGACTGGAGACAGCCTGCAAAGTTAAGCATTATTCTGAATGAAGAAAAATGTGTATTTGATAAACTCTCAGACTTTCAAGACTTTGTTCAAAAAAAGTCCTGAATTTAATAGAAGATCCAACATTCAAGAACCAAGAGAAATATGAGGCATATATCAATAACTGATTATAAGGGATTCATAAGTACAGACTGTATACCTTTAATATATGTAAAATGTATGTTTGACCTTGATATTATTTCTTAATTATATATTAATATATAAATTATTATTAATAAATATTTATTATTTTAAAATATCATTTAGGAATAGCTAAAAAGAGTAATTATTTCATACAAATGAGGTGCAAGAGGAAGAATTGATATAGAGGAATTAGAGGAGGAAAAGGGCTGGTAGTTCTGGTAATCTGAATCTGGTAATTCATCAGGAATAGGTTTAAGAAGGAACAACACATATATATTTAGAAGAATATAAAAATCTTCTAAATTCATAGGAAATAAAATGGTAAGGGTATAGGGAGGAGGAGAGGACAAGGGAGGGATCTTTAGAGGGGAGGGTGAGAGAATAGGTAAAAGGCAGATATATAAGGGTGTTCAGATTTATGACAATGAGAGAATAGGGGAGAGATCCTTGGAGGAGGGTAGGCAAGTAATAGGAGGGCAAGGTAGTGGGTAGAAGTACAGTATAGGAAGCAGAAGGGATAGGAAACAAGAGAGATGCACAAACATAAAACAAAGATCAGGAGTAGAATATGTTTGGGAAAGTATATGTATATGTGTGTGTATATATCTATAGCTATTGAGAAACATATCTAACCTTTATTATAGCATTTGCAGGGGAGGGAAAAAAAACAAAGTTTAAAAAAGTGCACAGCAGAGAACAAAAGAAAACTTACAAGGAAGCAAAGAATAGATGGACAATTCTCAATAGAATGTGTGTTATTCTTTATACAGGCTTTCTTGAAATGAAAATTTATTGTTAACATATTTTGAATCCTCTCATGTTCTGTTATGCACATGACATGCCTTTTTTTCCTTTTTTACTTTGTATTTAATCCCAATATTTAAGTTTATGACATGTTTTGGTTTCTTTTCTCTATTCTGTATTTGCATTTTAGCCCTTGACTTCAAAAAAAAAATTTAGAAAAAGAAAAAAAAAGATTAATGGAGGAAATAGACTTTGAACTGGATCGTAAAGGGTGAACAGCAATTCAATGAGCAAAGAGGAAGTGAAAGATTAGGCTCTTTTTTAATCATCCATGTTACAGTGTTATACTCATCTCATGTTAAGTTTGTAGACCACTCAGTACTCAAGAGGAATTGTGTGATTGCATCATTTTCGAAGTTCCCTCTGCCAATCCACCTATGCACCCCCACCTATGAGACTCATGCACATCTTCCCATAAATTCACTGCAAGAGTTTCACCCATTATGTTGGCAGGCTTCCTAAATTTCTTGTCATTTCAAAGATACCATTGGAACACTCTGGCTGTCCATCTGACATCTCTCAGATTCAGCATGAGACCAGTACATCTACATTTCCCCAGTGATATCTTTTATTCCTGCTCTCCTCAAAGTTCTTTATGTGCTGTAGTCCAATGGTACCAAATTAAAATAGAAACAGGTCATAGGTAAGGATCCCTGTGAGCTGCTTATTGATTTAGAAAACCACATAATAATATTATCTATGGTCTAGCGTGTTTTTATTTTGTTAAATATTTCCTAATTACATTTTAATCTGGTTCATTTGCACTGAGGAATGTTGCAGGTGTGTTTGACACCTCTGCTGTAGCCCACTCTTACTGTGCACCTGTCCACTACTCCTTGGTTTTCATTTTCGATTCTTCATAGACCATTGTGTTCCAAGTCTCAAAGCCATATGACCCCATTGATAGAATGTTGGTATTAAAATGATAGACTTTTGTTTCTGGGAGAAGTTTGGGGTCAATAAAAGAAATTTGCAATTTCCTAAAGGGAATCCAGCCCGTTCTCCTCTTCCTAGTGAATTCTGAACCCAATTCATTGTCTATTTGTACTGTCTATTCTAAACATACACACTGATGGACAAGCTTAATAGGTTATCCATCCAAACCTATATCACAATTTGAGCAATATTTTTACCTACTTCTTTTGTGTGTGAATGGTCAGGCCAAAAGTCTTTTGAGTAGATATATATATATATATATATATATATATATATATATATATATATATATATATATATATATATATATATATATATATATATATATATATATGAGTTCAGACCTAGCCTCAGAACTCTGTTGGCCTCAGTTCCTCATCTGTAAAATGAGCTGGAAAAGGAAATGGAAAATCACTCCAGTATCTTTGCCAAGAAAATCCCAAATAGGGTCACAAGGAGTTAGACCAGAAAAATGACTGAGCAACCACAAAAAACACATATTTCAGGAAGCTCTGTTATGTTCTAGTGTTAAATGCAAGCAGCACAAGATAATCCAAAAACAGGGAAGACCTCTCTATGCCCACAGAATCCCTCTTCAACTTGAACTCCACATTTGATCCTCTCCCTCACAGTGACAAGTATAGATCGTATTTTATTTATTCATTTATTTTATTTTTATATCATTTTATTATTTATTCATGTGTCTTTTTATTGAACAATATTGTTTCTTGTTTTATCTCTACAATAATCTTCAATTATTTTGATGGAAGGAAGGAAGGAAGGAAGGAAGGAAGGAAGGAAGGAAGGAAGGAAGGAAGGAAGGAAGGAAGGAAGGCTCCTTACTAATGACCTCAACAAGTATATCCTTGATGAATGTGTAGATGGATTTCTTAAAGATTTTGTCTACATGGGAAAGTAAGCACATGAGTCAGTAGTTGGTGATGTTCTTACCTTTTTGTATTAATAATTGCTGAGATTTTTTCCCATGCTTTTCATCTCTTCTCTTGCTTTAGATACCTTCTTCATTGATCCTGAAATATCCCCACAATTGGGTCATCTCTACTCTGGATCTTCCTGGTCTAATTTGACTGCTTTCCTCATACTTTTTTCTCCGTAATACCATCTATACCTCCTCTACAAGCAAATCCAGTGCTCTGATATTAAAGTCCAAGTGTAGTACCTTCACGGTCCTTGATAATCAAGGGTTTCTCATTAAAATATTTCTAAATCTTTTCCCCATTTTCTTCTGTTTATTGTTCTCTTTGCATTTTCGTCCTTAAATTCCCACTGTATTACTACTTAATTGGATCCTTTGCCAAATATTCTTCTTACCTGGTTTTAACTTCCACTATTTTCCTCTGCTTTATGAGATGATACTGTTGATAATTATCATGCTTCCTCACACGATTTTAGAAGTCTATATTCTAGAGTAATCTTTGTCTATCAACTCTCTAGTTGGAGAGTGTTTGCTGACTGAGCCCTTTCTGTGTCCTTTTCATCTTCTTGTCATACCAATTGGTTTACATCAGTTAAACTTCTGTAGCAATTATTATAATCAAGATCAACGTTATTTCTGTACTCAGTACCCATTTTTATAATAGAAGGCTGAGTCATTTCAATTGTAGACCTCTAAAACAATTTACTGTAACAAATAGTTGTCAAATGTTTGCTGCGTACATGGCACCGTTTTAAGACTGAATACGCAAAAATAGAAATGAAAAAATAGTTATGGCCTCAGAGAACTTCCTACTACTAATCCAGTTCTCTCTGCATGCTTTGCTTCAAATAGTTGCTTTTGTAGATCCAAGTACTGAACTTAATGTCTATCTCTATTAAATCCCATTATTTTTTAGTCAACCCACTGGGAATTTTGGTTTACTTGAAATCAATGTTGTCTATAGATGGTTTCAGTTCAGGAAATGGAAGGGATACTCTCTTGTTTGTTTGCTTTTTAATTTTCCTTCTCTAAATTTGGGATCTATGTAAAATGAAAGAATAGGAAGAATGGCTATGCTAGACCTCTTACTGGATATCTTTTCAGACATATGACCTATTACTTCCCTCCAGCTAAGTTCCCTTTTAGGCAATCACTGGAACACATTCCCTTCCTCCTCCATGCCTTTGCTTATGATATCCCCTATGTCTAGAATATTCTCCTTCCTGTTCTTTATGTTAAATTCTTACCTATCCTTTAAGACAACACTCAATGCGTTTTCTCCGTAAAGACTTCTTTGTTACTTCTCCCTCCACCCCAGCCCTGCAACTAGTAACAACTCTGTCTCCCCCTCAACCCCCTGGGGTCTCACTCAGAACTTTGTCTTTCCTCTCTGATTCACTCAGTTATATGTACAGGTGTCTTAGCCCACTATCAGATGTTAAATTTCATGAGGTTTGGGACTGTGTCCTATCTACTATTTCCCTCCCTTCACCTAGCATAGTGCTCTGGACACAGTAAGGGATTCATAATTTTGGGGGGGTACATTCAAGGACTTCTTTCCACAGAAAGGATTAAGAATGAGGTTCTTCAACACATTTGTACCTTCTTTAAGTTGCAAGGTTCCCCTCAGTATCTCTTGGATCACTGCCCATGGCCCTCAAATTGCTATCCCTGAATGGAAGTGCTAAGAGTATACAAATGTTGCTGCAAGTAACATAACTCAAGCCTCAGTTTCCTAATCTACAGTATGGCATATCTGTTTACTTAGCACAAAGGGTTGTTGTGAGGAGAATACTTTGTAAACCTCTGAAAAAGCTGTAAATCAATGTAGGCTTGTGCCAGTCTGGGAAAGAGTTTCTTAGAGGAGATGAAAAGCTTTGCTTATAAGAAGATTCTGTGCAAAGAGCTCCGGAATCAGAATACCTGGGTTAAAATTCCACCTCTAATCCATGTGACTTCCAACAAAGCATTTAATCTCCCTGGGTCTCGGTTTCCTAGTCTGTAAAATGAGGAAATTAGACCTTTGAGAGGATTTCTTTGAGGTCAGTTCTTGCTCTATATCTATGATCTTAAGATTCATCAGAGAAACAGCATAGTGTAGTAGATTGAATCAGGAAGACCTGGGTTCGAATCTCACTTGGTGTTTCTCCAAAGTGCTCAGAACATCCTCTACCACACATCTCTGCATTTCTGTGACACTTCCCTTATTCCCACTTTTCAGCTTCCTTTTTTGTGTCATCTTCTATTAGAATGGGTAAGTTCCTTGAGGACAAGGACTGATGGTCTTTCCATCTGTGTTTGTACTACCACATTTAGCACGCAGCTTGTCTCATTTTTTTCATGGTTGTTCAGTTGTTTCAGTCGTGTCTGACTCTTCATGATCTCATTTGGGGTTTTCTTGGCAAAGACACTGGAGTGGTTTGCCATTTCCTTCTCTAGCTCACTTTTTACGGATGAAGAAATGGAGGTGAATAGGATTAAGTGACTTGGCCAGGTTCACACAGCTAGTCAGGATCTGGGGCTATGTTTGAACTCAGGAAGATGACTCCTCTTTACTGCTGACCCAGCACTCTCTCCACTGTGCCACCCTAGCTGTTCTGCTTGACTCACAGTGAATGTTTAGTAAATGCAGGGTGACTAACTAATCTCTGACACATACTAGTTGAATCAACCAATCAGTAATTAATAGACATTCATTAAATGTCCACTATGTGCCAGGCACTGTGCTAAATGCCAGGAACACTAAAACAAGCGAAAACAATTCTTGCACCAAAGGAGCTTGCAAGATAATGAGGGAGACAACATGAAAAAATATATAGGAATAAACTGTATATAGCATAAATGGGAAATAATTAACAGAGGGAAGGTGCTAGAATTAAGAAAAGTTAGGAAATGCTTCCTGTAAAAGAAAGGATTTTAGCTAGGACTTAAAGGAAGCCAGGAAAGTCAGTGGTTTTTTTATATATAAATTTATTTATTTAACTTTTCACATTCATTTTCACAAAATTTTGGGTTCCAAATTTTCTCCCCATTTGTCCCCTCCCCCACCCCAATACACCGAGCATTCTAATTTTCCCTATCACCAATTTGCCCTCTCTTCTATCATCCCTCCTTTCTCTTGTCCCCATCTTCTCTTCTGTCCTGTAGGGCCAGATGACTTTCTATTCCCCATTAACTGTATTTCTTATTTCCTAGTAGCAAGAACAATACTTAACAGGTGTTCCTAAAACTTTGAGTTCCAAATTCCCCCATCCCTCCCTCCCCACCCATTCCCTTTGGGAAGGCAGGCAATTCAATATAGGCCCTATCTGTGTAGTTTTGCAAATGACCTCCCTGATAGTCGTGTTGGGCAAGACTAACTGTATTTCCCTCCATCCTATCCTGCCCCCTATTGTTTCTATTCTGTCTTTTGATCCTGTCCCTCCCCAAGAGTGTTGACTTCAAATTGCTCCCTCCTCCCATTGCCCTCCCTTCCATCATCCCCCCCAACCTGCTTATCTCCTTCTCCCCCACTTTCCTGTATTGTAAGATAGGTTTTCATACCAAAATGAGTGTGCATTTTATTCCTTCCTTTAGTCGAATGTGATAAGGGTAAACTTCATGTTTTTTTCTCAGCTCTCCTCTTTTTCCCTCCACTAAAAAGTCTCCTGCTTGCCTCTTGAATGAGATATAATTTACCCCATTCCATTTCACCCTCTCTCCTCCCACTACATTTCTCTCTCACCATTTACCTTAATTTCTTTAAAGATATGGTCCCATCCTATTCAATTCATGCTGTGCTCTCTGTCTCTGTGTGTGCATGCATGTGTGTATGTGTGTGCACACGCACACATGTACATGTATGTGTGTGTGCACGTGTATATGCGTGTGTGTGTGTGTGTGTGTGGTTCCACCAACTACCCAGATACTGAAATGTTTTAAGAGTTACAACTATTGTCTTTCCATGTAGGAATGTAAACAGTTCACCTTTGGTAAGTCCCTTATGACTTCTCTTTGCTGTTTACTTTTTCATGCTTCTTCTCATTCTTGTGTTTGAAAGTCAAATTTTCTTTTCAGCTCTGGTCTTTTCATCAAGAATGCTTGAAAGTCCTCCATTTCATTGAAAGACCATATTTTCCCCTGAAGTATTATACTCAGTTTTGCTGGGTAGGTGATTCTTGGTTTGAGTCCTAGTTCCTTTGACTTCTGGAATATCCTATTCCACTCCCTTCAATCCCTTAATGTAGAAGCTGCTAGATCTTGAGTTATCCTGATTGTATTACCACAATACTGGAATTGTTTCTTTCTAGCTGCTTGCAAGATTTTCTCCTTGACCTGAGAACTCTGAAATTTGGCCACAATGTTCCTAGGAGTTTCTCTTTTTGGATCTCTTTCAGGTGGTGATCGATGGATTCCTTCAATACTTATTTTGCCCTCTAGTTCTAGAATCTCAGGGCAGTTTTCATGAAAGATGATGTCTAGGCTCTTTTTTTGATCATGGCTTTCAGGTAGTCCCCTAATTTTTAAATTGTCTCTCCTGGATCTATTTTCCAGGTCAGTTGTTTTTCCAATGAGATATTTCACATTCTCTTCCATTTTTTCATTCTTTTGGTTTTGTTTGGTGATTTCTTGGTTTCTCAGAAAGTCATTAACCTCCATCTGTTCCATTCTAATTTTGAGAGAACTATTTTCTTCAGTGAGCTTTTGAACCTCTTTTTCCATTTGACTAATTCTGCTTTTGAAAGCATTCTTCTCCTCATTGGCTTTTTGAACATCTTTTGCCAATTGAGTGAGCCTATTTTTCAAGGTGTTATTTTCTTCAGCATTTTTTGGGTCTCCTTTAGCAGGGTACTGACCCATTTTTCATGCTTTTCTTACATCTCTCTCATTTCTCTTCCCAGTTTTTCCTCTACCTGTCTAACTTGATTTTCAAAATCCTTTTTTGAGCTCTTCCATGGCCTGAGTCCACTGGATATCTATTTCGGATGTTTGGGATACAGAGGCCTTGACTTCTATGTCTTTCCCTGAGGGTAAGCATTGTTCCTCCTCATCAGAAATGAAAGGAGGAAACATCTGTTCTCCATAAAAGTAGCCTTCTATGGTCTTATTTTTCTTCCCTTTTCTGGGCATTTTCCCAGCCAGTTACTTGACTTCTGAGATTCCTCTCCACCCCTGCCTAGATCCGCCCAGCTAGTGCTTGGGGTCTGAGATTCAAATGCTGCTCCCCAGCCTCAGGGCTTTCAGTGGAAGGCAGGGCTGCTGTTCAGGATAAGATTAAATTCACGTTCTCAGGTAGGGGCAGGGCCGCCTCCCAGGCTCAGTTCCCTCAGGGGGTTTATGCTCCAGGAGTCCCAGGCCACCACTGCCTCTGCTTCCACCTCTGCTGCTGCCTCCCAAGGGGGCGTGAGTAATGGAGACACCCTGCTCCCCTCTCGGCCAGCCCAGAATTCTCTCTCACTGACCTGTAGCACCTGTGGGTGGAGGGACCTTCCCGGCCACCAGAGGTTCCATCCCTGAAGCCTACTCGAATCTGCTCCTCTTGGGGCCATGCGGCCAGGGCAGGGCTGGGCTCCACTGTCCAGTGCACGATGGACCTTTGGTGCCGGTTTTTCAGGGCTTTCTGGAACAGAATCTCCTCTACTCCATTGCTACATGGCTTGCACTGCTCCAGAATTTGTGGGGAGTTCTTTTTACAGAAAATTTATGGGCTGTGGGTTTGGAGCTACCATACATGAGTCTTTCTACTCAACCATCTTGGCTCCTCCCCTGAAAGTTAGTAAGTGTATTCCATCCCTGAGGTGAAAAGGAGCTGCTAGAGTTTATTGGGGGTGGCGGGGAGTGGGAGAGAAGGATGGATTGCAACAGAGAGAGACTTGAGTCAGGCAGACACACACACACACACACCCCAAGCAGAACACTATGACAAATCCAAGCATGAGGTGATAAGGGCCTGTCCTATACTAGTGGCATTGTCAGAGAAAGGAAGAGAATATATTCCAGAGATGCTGCAAAAATGAAAATAACAGGTGTTGACAACAGGTTAGATATTGGGGGAGAAAGTGAGAGGTCCAGGATGACTCCTAAGTTGTGAGCCTGAGAATAGATGATGATGCTCTCTACAGTAATAAGAAGGTAGGAGGTGGGAGAAGGGTTTAGGAGAAAAGATAATGAATTCTGTTTTGAAAATGTTCAGTTAAAGATGTCTGAAAGACAAAATTGGAGGTCAGCAGAGAGGTTGAGGCAGGATAGGTAGATATCTTCAGCATTGAATCCATGGGAGTTGATGAGATCACCAAGCTAAGTCGGATAGAGGGAGAAGAGAAGAAGGCCCAGGCCTGAATGCTAAGGGACATCTACAATTAGAGGATATGATCTAAAAGAGAATCCAGGAAAGGGGACTGCAAAGGGATGGCCAGATAGGTGGAAAGAGAAGCAGGACAGAATGATATCCTGAAAACTTAGAGAGAGGAGAGAATCAAGGAGGACAAGATGATCACATTGTCAAAGGCTGCAGAGAGATCAAGGAGAATGGGACTGAGAAAAGGCAACTAGGACATCACTAGAAACTTTGGAGAGAGCACTTTGGGTCAAATGAGAAGGTAGGGAGTCAGATTGAAGGGAGGTAATAAAAGAGAGAGAAGAGAAAATGAGGGCCTCTACTGGAGAAGGCCTTTTCAAAAAGTTTAGCCATAAAGAACAGAAGAGCTATAGGCTGACAGTAAACAGGGATGGAAGAATTATGTAAGAGTTGGATGGGGCCAGTAGGGAATAGGCCAGTAGACAGGGAGAGACTGAAAATAAGTAGGGATGACAGAGGAGGCAGTCTACTGGAGAAGATGGGATGGAATGGGATCACTTGAACAAGTGGAGGGGTTAGCCTCGATAAGGAGTAAGGCTGCCTTATCATGGGAGATAGAAATAAAGGAGGAGTTAGTAGCAGAATGCATCAGTGATAGAAAGTGAGGAAGAGGAGAGAAGAGGGAGTTCATGGTGATTGTATTCAATTTTTTCTGGAAAATAGGAGGTAAGGCTCTCATCAGAGGGTGGGGAGAGAGGATGTCAGCAGAGTTTTGAGGAGGAATGAAAAGGTTTGGAAGAATTGCTACAGAGAGTGGGATAGTGACTTGGTAAAGGAGATATAGTAGAATTGTCTAGCAGGAGCAGGAGCCCACTTGAGATTGTGTAACAAAAATTTGTAGCAGACCCAGTCGGAGCAGCTGCATGATTTTGTCCACCTTTGTTCAGCAGTATTTCTGTAAGAGTAAATGAGGCAAAGCATAGGAGTAAGAAAAGGCTGGCAGAATGTGGTCAATGAAATAATAAGGGGTCTGGGAATTCAAGAGAGGGAGTCAGTGTAGAGTTGAATTGGTTCAAGCAAAGAATCAAGCAAGGGGAAAAGAAGAGAGAATGTCTGGAGGACATGGTGTGGACAGAGGGAAGGTAGAAAGGTTAAAAAGTCAATAGATTACAATAAGATGAAAAGATTTCAGAATTCTTGAAAGTGGTGGCAGTACATCTGTGGACAATGACAAGATCAAGGATATGACTGTCTCTGTGTGTAGCTGAGGTTGGATGGAGGAATGAGTAGGTTGAAGAACTGATTAGAGTTTTGGAGAGTCAATATGTATATTGAAATCTCCTAGTATCAGGTAAGCAGTTGGAGAGAAGAAAAAAATTGTGAGTCCTGTAGCAAACTTATTGAGGAAAGAAGGTAGAATGACCTATCTACAGACAACAGATATCAAAATTTTTATCGGGTGGTAGATATGAATAGCACGGATGTCAAAGGGATGGAAACATTACTTAATGATGGCAGTAGGTGTAGTTAAAGTGTCAGTGAGAAACAAGAAGTATTTAAACTTCCTCACCTAGACAAATGAGCCAAAAAGAATGAGTGAAGGTGCAGACTATACTGGAAAGGGTGGCCAGAGAGTCTGTGTCACTTGTTGGGGGAAGCCAAGTTTCAGTAATAGTCAATAATCAAGACTACCTGTGGTCCTCTAGTCCTCTTTGACTGAATCCAAACTTCACAGAACAAATCCCCTTAATAAAAGGATTTATTCTATAAAATTGGACTGGGTCAAAAGGCCACATTCAAGGACCTAGAGGGCCACATGAGGCCTCAAGGCCACAAGTGCCCTAACCATGGTCTTGGTGGCATTTAATTGAAATTTGTAGGTGGAAGGGCTGAAGAATTGGGAATGTAGTTTGGATGATGATGTACAGGCATTCAGAATCACTGAGAGAACTTGAGAATGTTCATTTTTAAGGAAAAGGTGCCACTCCTCTTCTCAACAGATGTTGAATATCAGGAAAGAGGCAAGTGTAGTTTGTGATAGAAGGCACACAGTCTGGTGGTCAGATGGGAAGCCCTACTTCACTACTCTTCTGCCTTCAATAAAGATCGGGAAGGAAAGGGGTGAAGCAGAAGACAAAAGCTAAATTGCTGAAGAAAGAAGTCCATATCCCACCAAATTTTCCCTCAAGGAATAAGTGAAGCAGGAGCTGAAATGCTTGAGATCACACTAAATTGCTCTGCTTTGCACAGGAAGTTGTTCACATCACTGTTGGGAAATGGGCTGGCAGCAGAAGGTGAAAGATGTCTTGTGCTGGCAGAGATGGAAGTTGTTGCTTCAGGGCAGAGGGACAATCCGAACAGGGACCAGCAAAGGGCCACTTTCCCTCAGGAATATACAGTCCAGAGAAAATTTAAATCCTCTTCTCACCTGAAGAAGTCTAGCTGCTGCTCTCACCTAGGTAGGCTGATCAAGGAGGTTCTGTCACCCTAGTCTCTCAGCATACCAGTCCACTCTCAAAAACTATAAATTTTAGAACAATGTAGCTTTCCCTCCATAAAGGAAATTTCCCTAACCTAGAGTCCACTACCCTGATGGATGCACATATCTGGACTAATGGTAATAATAAAAGTAGACATTTGTATAGTGCCTTAAGACTTGAAAAGTCTTATACAAAAGATGCATTCTACCTCCAGTATCTAATTACTCACAGCAAATTTGTGAACCCTACCTGATTTTCTTCTATATTCAGCACCTTCTTGTGCCACCACTGCAGTTGATTTCCGAGTGGCCAGGACATTCAAATCCATCTGAAAATAAGGCTGAACCTGATTGGAAAGGCAAATTGACTATAAATCAGAAATCCTTTATTGAAATAGCCCACCACAGAGACTTTTGGGATTATCCACATCATTATCCATCTCCACGAACATGGAAAACAAAGTATTTATGCACTGAGTTGTCATTCCAATAGTAAGACTACCTCCTCACCCAGCTCGGGGAGATGGGGGGAAAGGGTTAAGAACTCAGGTCAGATGTTACAAATACATCAAAGACTCCTGTGGCTTCTAGGTCCAGACCTAATTAAGCACTCAATTTATGCGATTCATAATTCTAAAGTCAATTCTATCTAGATTTCATCCAAAAGATGATTATCTTTTCCAGTATTTCAAAGTTTAGCAAAAATCTCATCACTGTCTTTGATCTGCTTTAGATTCATACTGGCATATATACAACTCCAGCTGTGGTACAGCTGGTGAGTATTTAAAGTCATACAATCCTTGGAGAGGGAGAAATGAACGAAATTGGAAGAAGAGAAAGATTTCTAAATTCTAACTTAACTCATCCTACAACAAAAGCAGTTGTCATTCAGACTCATTATCTGCATACCACCCCTTCAACTGAGTGACTTACTGAGTAAAAAGAGAGGGGGAAAAAACTTATTAATCCTATATTCTTCCAATAGATGGCACAAACTCTTGTACAGAACATTACCCTAGATAGTTTTATATACTTTCATAGCTGGAAAAGAGAATATATAAACTATTTGATTCATGAGTGCCTGTGCACAAACATGCGCACACACATGTGCACATACACACACACACAATGCCATCCTGTCTCAAGAGATGGAAGGAAGGAAGGAAGGAAGGAAGGAAGGAAGGAAGGAAGGAAGGAAGGAAGGAAGGAAGGAAGGAAGGAAGGAAGGAAAAATGAAATATTCTTCACCAAAGCCCTATTTTCATGTCTCGTCATCTCGTAGAAGGTTGACATTGAACTATCAAAGACGCTATCAATAGAACATAAGCTCTAGCTAGCGAGACATTATCGAGGTCTAGATTGTAAACTTAATGATACACTATGTATGGATATAGTACGTCTATTGTCTGAAATCCAGCCTAGCTTACATAGACAAGTACATCACCAGAAAGTTGGCCTCTCAGATCTGATTTAGAGGGGCCATATCAACTCATGAAACTCTCCATTAGAGAGAGGATTATTATTTTTTTTGTCAGTAGAATGTCCACACTGATATACTCATGAATATTTTGAAGTAACATACATATGTTCAACTCTCAATGAACAAGTACGCAGTAAACCTAAAATTCCACTGTACTCAATTACTTATTTTGTGAGTAAACTAAAGATAATTAAGTAGTAAATTCTACATTATCTTTCAAAGTGCACTGCCTACTTTGCCAGTTCCTGGGAATAATTTCTGTCAGGACTCAAAAGTTAAGAACGAAGTTCTGAATTCAAGTACCAGTATGACCAACTCAGGCCACAAGATGGCGCTTGTTGCACTCAGAAGACCAACTGCATGCTTTTTTCTGTTTTGTTTTGTTTTCCTAAGACAATTTCACCCTGGCTTTTGTTGATTCCTTCAATGGAATTGTAGAAAAGAATGTAAGTTTAAAATACTGGGAACAGAGAGAGGAAAGATGTTCAAGGATTGGAGAAGAAACTGTTAAAGCAACTTCAAGAGATGAAATTCAAGATCTTTGATACGCTTCCCTCTCCCTGTTTTTTCTAGATCATAAAACTTATGACCTGAAAGAAATCCAAAGAGTCACCTGATCCAGGCCCCTGCCTTTGGGCATGTGAATACCTGAGCCATCTAGGACAGGTGGCTGTCTGTTCTTTCTGAAGATAATGATTGCACAGGTGGATTTTTTTAAGGTCATAAAAAGTATTATATTTACATATTACAAAGTCACATTTATAAAATGATTAGATATACAGTTCTTTCCCCATCAAATAGAACAATTTCCTAGCACACTAAGCATACCAATTTCACATCATCAGTCGCTTACTTCAGTGTTTTATCCCTGGTCAAGAAACTTTTCAATGCCTAGCACAGAGCCTTATATATAAAAATTCATAAAATGTTTGGTGAAATGAACTGAGCTGCTCCTTATATTTTAATTGCCTTTCCTCTTGACCAATGGAAACAGAAATCTATTATGGGCACCATACACAAAAGGAAACCAAATCTGAAGAGGCTTTTAATCTGTTGTATGTCATGAAGCCTAGACAGACAGACAGACAGACAGATAGATAGACGATAGATAGATAGATAGATGATAGATAGATAGATAGAGATAGATAGATAGATAGATAGATAGATAGATAGATAGATAGATAGATATACTGAGTTGATGGACTAGGTCAAGATTCTGAGCTTTAAGTTCCAATGAAATGGGGAAGGATATCCCACAAAGTGGGAGGGAAAGGGATTTGTTTAAAAATGAAATGGAAATGACACCAGTATCAAAGGACCAATCAGCAAATATTTATTAAGCACCCACTATGCGCCAGGCATTGTGAATCCAAAGGGGAAAATGCAACAACCCCTGCCCTGGAGGAGATTACATTCTATTAGGAAAGATAATATATGATTGAATAAGTGTGTGTGTGTGTGTGTGTGTGTGTGTGTGTGTGTGTGTGTGTGTAAAATACCAGGCAATGTTGGAGTAGGAAAGGAAGAAGCCCCAGAACTGGGACAGGGCTGACAGGAAGGGCCTCATCATGTAGGTGGAGACTCTTGAGCTAATCTTTGAAGAAAACCAAGGATTCTAAAGAGGTAGAGATGAGAAGCGAGTGCATTCTAGTCACAAAGAACAGTTCATTCAAAGGCACAGAAATGAGAGATGGAATGCCTTATAAGAGGAACAGCCAGCCGGCCAATTTTGCAGGACCAAAGAGTGTATAAAGGAGAATAATCTGATAATATTCAGAAGAGCACAAAAGGAGCCTGTGACATTAAAAAAGCTTAAGAAACACTAGTTAAAGGGAGAAAATAATTAATTTGGCTTTTGATATGATAATGAGTTTGATATAGCTACAAGGCATCCAGTGCAAAATGAAGAGATTCAAGACTCGTTTGGAAGGACTGGATATATGTCTGAGAGTCATCTACATGGAAATGATAATAGGACTCATGGGAGATGATGATGTTACTAAGAAAAAGAATACAGCCAGAAAAGAGAAGAGAGAAGAGGGTCCAAGACAGAACCTTGGAGGTAAACCCACAATTAGGCAGTAGAACAAGGATGATGATCTAGCAAAGGAGACTGAAAAAGGTGTAGTCAGACAAATCAGAGAAAGAGTAGTAGGAGAAAAGACGGTCAGCAATATCAAATATTGCAGGAAGGTCAAGAAAGATGAAATTGAGAATGTCATTGGGTTTGGCATTGAGATCATGTCATATCAATCAACAAGTGCCTCCTATGTACCAGGCATCGTGTTAGGCAATAGGGATACAAGTACAGAGACTAAAGCAATCCCCACTCTCAATAAGCTAATATTCGAGAATAATGAGTGACATAACAAGTACAAATAAATATACTGGATAGAGCTCCAGGCCTGGAGTCAGAATACCTGAGTTTAAATCCAGACTCTGACACTTTCTTCCTGTGTGACTCTGGGCAAGTCATTTAACCTTGTCTGCCTCACGTCCTCATCTGTAAAATGAGTTGGAGAAAGAAATGGCAAACCACTCCAGTATCTTTGGCAAGAAAACCCCAAATGATGTCATGAGTCATGCATGATTGAAATAAATGAACAACATATACACACATATATGTATACATATATATGTTTGTCCTTCATTTTTGAAGAGGGCCAATGACATCACAGGTTTATATTTTTACTTATATGTGAATTTAAGTGAGGCAGAGTTGCACAAAGTCATCAGCCTCACTCTCTCTTCCTGAGTCCTGGAAGTCCAGTAGCAGAATGACTAGTGACAGCCCAGGATGCCCTAGATGATCTTGTTGCCTTTGATGCCTGACCACAAGGCGGCCCATAGCTGCCTTCATGATTCCTGGAACAAATTGTTCTCACCCACCTATTCTGCTGAGAGAAGGCCTCACATGCTTGGCGAAGACATCACCCTAACTCACTAACGGGTTTGAGACCTGTCAGTTACCCTCAACCTAATTCAGTCCATCTGTTGAGATAGTTTTAAGGGATGTGGTCACATACTACAGCCTCTTAGAGTCACAGTTGAGAGTTGGGTGACAGGTGGACACCAGAGGTAGATGAGTAGCCCTGAAGTGGGCTTGGGAAACCCTCACACCACAGGTGCCAATCCTCCTGAACACCTTACACACCTACACATAGAGTATAAAGTTAGCAAATAGACAAAAGTAATTAAATATAATATAGTTTGAAAGAGAGGAAACTAGCATTGATCAGGAAAGGCTCAATGAAAAACATTACTGAGCTCCATTTAAAAAGAGAAGATGGACTCTATTACGACAGCTCATTCTAGTCATGAGGGGCAGGAAGAACAAAGGCAAGGAGATAGAAGATGGAAGGTTGTGAATGAGGAACAGAGAGGGAAGTCTGGAATGATCAGTGTGCTGGAGGAAGGGATATTGTCCAAGGAAGCTGGAAAGACTGAGTTTGGGATCAGGTTGTGGAAGGCTTTAAAAGCTGAACTGAGGGACACTCTGGTGGGTGGTTGGTTGGTTGGTTTACTATGTTGGGGTTGATGTATGGTGTGTCCAATTATGGCTGATCATACCAATATGAACTTCGAAGTCTCTACCACAGGTCAAGCACAAATTGTCCATATGAACATTTGGAGTGGAGATATCGCTAAATTTGCACATTTCACATTTCTTCGGAACTTCTATAATTCTGTTTTGCTCATAAAGTACAGTACCTTCTTTGAAGTAGGCATGCCATGCTGAACAGTCCTATACCAGTGTCTCTAATGTTTCATAATTGATACTAAAGTTCTTCAGAGACTTTTAGAGTGTCCTTGTATCACTTCTTCTGACCTCCATGTGAGTTCTTTGTAAAATATTCTTTTAGACAAATGTAAACAATTCAAAACAATGTAGCCAGATCATTGGAGTTATTCTCTCTGCAGGAGAGTTTGAATGTGTAGCAGTTCAACTCTGTTTCTGGTCCCTTATCTTGCCAGGTGATCTTCAGAATCTTCCTAAGACAATCCAAATGGAAGTGATTCAGTTTCTTGGCATGGCATTGGTATATTGTCCAGGTTTCATAGGCATACAGCAATGAGGTCAGCACAACAACTGCATACTTTCAATCTGGTAGGCAATCTAATACCTCTTCTCTCCCATACTTTCATTTGGAGCCTTGAGCTAGTTCTGGCAATGTGCATCAACTTTATCTATGTGTACATTCCTGGAAAGCATACTGCCAAGGTAAATGGACTTATCCATAGAATTCAAAATTTCTCCTTTTGAGTTTATCCTAAAGATAATAGGAAGCCAATGGAGTTGACTTTGTGGGGAGTCTCATAGTGAAATCTATGCTTACAAAAAATTTCTTTAGCAATAGTTTTTTAGGATAGACTGCAGTAGTGAGAGACCTGAGACAGGGAGAACAATTAGGAAGCTGTTGAAATTCTCTGAAGTGATGAGAACTTGCTATTAATGAAAAGAAGGTGTTGGATTGGAGAGACGTTGTGAAGATAAAAATGGCAAAATTCAGCAGTTGATTTTATATGTGGTGTGAGAAAGTGAGGAGTCAAGAATTATGCCAAGATTACAAACTTTAGACAGAGCAAGGGTTCATATAAGGACTGGTTGAAGAAACTATACATACTTATCCTAGAGAAGACTGAGCAAGACTGTCTTCAAAATCCCCAAAATAACTATAACATAAAAGAATTAGAGAGCAGAACTTAGGAGAAACAGGTAAAAGTTTCAGGGCAGCATAACACAAGGAAACAATTCCTAACAAGGAGAGCTATTCAAATGTGGAAAAGGTACCTTGACCCTGGAGTAAGGAAGAACTGGGTTCAAATCCTGCCTCTCATATTTACTAGCTGTGCTACTATGGGCAAGTGATGACCTCTCTGAGCCTCAGTTTTCTCCTCTGTAAAATGAGGTGGTTGCTGGTATGGTAAAGTGGAAATAGCACAATTTCTAGAGTCAATTTTAGGCAGAATCAGAGGATATAATTCAAATCCCATCTTAGCCTACTTGGGCCTCCATTTCCTGACTTGTGAAATGAAGGGGTTAGACAAGATGGCATCAGAGCCAAGAGTCCTTCCAGCTCTCCATCAATGATTTTATAACCTTACAAAAATAGTGAATCCCCCTCCCGCCCCTCTTCTTCAAGGAAAATGAGGGTGGTAAGGGATTTTCAAGCAGACATGACCACCGAGTCTTCTTGACTGTTGAAGAAATTGTTCAAGTATTGCCTTTGTGCAAAGCACTGAGATCAACAAGCTAAGGAAAGACAAAAAAGCATATAAAACAGATTCTTGCCTTCATGAAGCTTATAGTTTAGTAGCAGGTCAAGATACACAAAGAAATAATGTCAAATATTTATCATAGTGCCTCAAGGTTAAGCAAATTATTAAGACATGGTGGACAGAGACCTAGCCTTACAGTCAGGAAAACCTATTTTAGGTTCTGTCCATAGCACATACTGCTTGTGCAAATCTGAGCAAGTTATTTAACTTCTTAGAACTCCTAGTCACAGCTCAGTATTGGTAGAGTTTCTTTACCAGGAATTCCAGTCACCAGTGAAATCAAGAATCTTGATCCGAAAAAGGTTTATGTGATATGCCAAATGTATGCTTGTCAAAAAGACTATTTTGTGGAGAACTCACACAAGTCAGCCACTGACATGATGATCAGAAAAAGTGATACAAGGACACTCTCAAGGTCTCTCTTAAGAACTTTGTGTGACACGGGAGACAGGCACAGGACACAGACACAGGTATCAGGAAGCTGCTGTGCTCTGTGAGCAAAGCAGAATTGAAGTAGCTCAAAAAAAAAAAAGTGAGATGCACAAATTTACAGAAATCACCCTAAATGTTCACATGGACTGTTTTTGCTTGACTTGTAGTAGTCCAAGCTCATGACCTTTGCTTCCATAACACCACCTGTTTATCACATCTTCTGCCATCCTCTTCTTTTGCCTTCATTCTTTCCCAACATCAGGGTCTTTTCCAGTGAATCCTGTCTTCTCATTATGTAGTCAAAGTATTTAAGCTTCAACTTCAGTATTTGTCTTTCCAATGAATAATTAGAATTAATTTCTTTTTTATTTATTAATTTTATTTATTTTCAGTGTTCTACAATCACTACCATATAACTTAGATTTATTTTCCCCTTCCACCCCCCTACTGTTAAGACACAAGCTCAGTTCTCACGTGAACGGTTTTCGGTCAGGTAAAGGTGAAGGCTTAACCGCTGAGCTCTCTTGAGGCCCCCCAGAGAATAGCTGAGATTTGAGGAGTGAGACCCGAATTATCTTGTTTTTCCACCTCTTCTCAGTGGGAACTTGCTGGGGAGAGCATCCCACCCTTGAGGTTGGTCCGTGGTTTGAGCAGGGTTTGTTGATGGGCTAAGGGGCTGAGAGCACACTGTCTACCAGCGAACTATGTAGCTGGGAGAGCTTAACTGGGGACAGGAAAGCCTGAGAAGCGGGGTTTCCTCTCTCCTTAGAAAAGGGAAGGAGGCTCCCGCAGGGAGAACTCACCCTGCATGTCAACATGTAGCTTGTATCAGTAATAAAGCCTACATGTCTACTTCACTCTGGCAGTCTCTTCTCTCGTAAGTATATCCGGCTGATCACCAAAGACCTGGCATAGGTAAGAGGACCCGGCCAAGGCATTAGGCCCGAACACCTTACCTCACCTGTCCCTCCCTGAAACAGAATACAATTTTATATAGGTTCTACACAATACATCCCTATTAAATATATTTTCACCATACTCGTACTGTATAGAAGAATTAAAATGAATGGGAGAAATCATATAACAAGCCAAAACGCAATACAAAAGAAAATGATCTGCTACATTATGCAACTGAATTCCATAGTTCTTTCTCTGAATGTGGAAGGCATTTTGTCTTAAAAGACCATTGGGAATTTTTTTAAGTCCTTGCATTGCAATGAAGTTCCAAGTCTACCAGAAAAAACTTGCACACTGTGGTCTTTGCTATGCACAAAGTTCTCCGGGTTCTGCTCCTTTTGCTCATCATCAGGTCATGTAAGTCTTTCCAGGCCTCTCTGAAGTCTTCCTGTTCATTATTTCTTAAAATGCAATAGTATTCCATCACATTCATATACCATAATTTATTCAGCTATTCCCCAATTGATGGGCATCCCCTTGATTTCCAGTTTTTGGTCACCACAAAGAATGATGATATAAATAATTTTGTAATGTGGGACACTTTCCCATTTTTATGATCTCTTTTATGATACAGTCCTAGAAGTGGTCAAAAGTACTGGGTCAAAGGGTATGCATATTTTTGTAGCCCTTTGGGCATAGTTCCAAATTGCTCTCCAGAATGGTTGGATCAGTTCACATCTCCACCAACAGTGAATTAGTGTTCCAACTCTCCCACATTCTCTCCAACATTTATCATTTTCCTGTTCTGTCATGTTTGCCAATCTGATGGGTATGATGTGGTACGTCAGAGCTGTTTTGATTTGCATCTCTCTAATCAACAGTGATTTAGAACATTTTTTCATATGACTATAGATATCTTTAGTTTCTTCCTCTGCAAACTGCCTGTTCATATTCTTTGACCATTTATCAACTGGGGAATGACTTCTATTTTAAACATTTGACTCAGTTCTCTATATATTCTAGAAATGTGGCCTTTATCACAGATACTAGATGCAAAAACTCTTTCCCAGTTTTCTGCAAGCCCATGAATCTTGGTTTCATTGGGTTTGGTTGTGCAAAACTTTTCAGTTTAACATAGTCAAAATTGTCCATTTTGAACTTCATAATGCTTTGTATCTCTTCTTTAGTCAAAATTTTTTCCCTTCTCCATAAATCAGATAATTACACTATTCCTTACTCCACCAATTTGTCCATAGTATCAATCTTTATACCTAGATCATGCACCCATTTGGACTTTATTCTTGTGTACAGTGTCAAGCATTGGTCTATACCTAGTTTGTGCTATACTGTGATCCAGTTTTCCCAGAAATTTTTGTCAAACAATGAGTTCTTATCCCAGAAGCTAGGATCCATGGGTTTATCAAACAGTAGATTGCTATATTCATTGCCTACTGTGTCTTGAGTGCCTAGATTATTCCACTGGTCTACCCTTCTGTTGCTTAGTGAATAACAAGTGGTTTTGATAAGTGCTGCTTTATAATACAATTTGAGATCTGGTAGTGCTAGGCCACCTTCCCTAGCATTTCTTTCCCTTAGTCCCCTTGATATTCTGGATTTCTTGTTCTTCCAGATGAATTTTGATATTATTTTTTCCAGCTCTAGAAAATAATTATCTGATAGTTTGATTGGTATGATACTAAATAAGTAAATTAATTTAGGTAGAATTGTCATTTTTATTATATTGGCTCAGCCTACCCACGAGCAACTGATGTTTTTCCACTTACTTCGATCAGACTTTATTTGTGCAAAAAGTATCTTGTAGTTTGTGTTCATATAGTCCCTGGGTTTGTTTTGGCAGGTAAACTCCCAAACATTTTATAGTGTCTACTCTAGCCGAAGTTGTTTATTATTTCAAGTAGTTTTTTACTTCAATCTCTGGGATTCTCTAAGTATATCATCATATCATCTGCAAAGAGTGATAACTTAGTTTCTTCTTTGCCTATTCTAATTTCTTTATCTTCTCTAATTGCTACAGCTAACATTTCTAGTACCATGCTGAATAATAGTGGCGATAATGGACATCCTTGTTTCACCCCTGATCTTATTGGAAATGCATCTAGCTTATCTCCATTGCATATAATGCTTGCTGAAGGTTTTAGGTAGATACTGCTTATTATTTTATGGAAAGTTCTCTTTATTCCTATGCTCTCCAGTGTTTTTAATAGGAATGGGTGTTGTATTTTGTCAAAAGCTTTTTCTGCATCTGTTGAGATAATCATGTAGTTTGTTAGCTTTGTTATTGATATAACTGATAGTGCTAATAGTTTTCCTAATATTGAACCAGCCTTGCATTCTTAGTATGAATCCTACCTGATCATAATGTATTATTCTCATGATAAGTTGCTGTATTCTTTTTGGTAAAATCTTATTTAAAATTTTTGCATCCGTATTCATTAGAGAAATTGGTCTATAATTTTCTTTCTCTGTTTTGTCTCTTCCTAGTTTAGGTATCAAAACCATATTTGTATCATAAAAAGAATTTGGGAGTACTCTTTCTTCCTCAATTTTCCCAAATAGTCTACATAATATTGGAATTAACTGTTCTTTAAATGTTTGAGAGAATTCACTTGTAAATCAATCCAGCCCTGGAGATTTTATCCTAGGGAGTTCACTGATGGCTTGTTCAATTTCTTTTTTCTGAGAAGGGGTTGTTAAAGTATTCAACTTTGTCTTCTGTTAATCTGGGCAATTTATATTTTTTAAAATACTCATCCATCTCATTTAGATTGTTGAATTTATGGGCATAAAGTTAGACAAAGTAATTTCTAATTATTGTTTTAATTTCCTCCTCATTGGATGTGAGTTCACCCCTTTCATTTTTGATATTGGTAATTTGGTTTTCTTCTTTTTTTAATCAAATTGACCAAAGGTTTATCAATTTTATTAGTTTTTTCATAAAACCAACTATTAGTTTTATTTATTAGTTAAATAGTTTTCTAATTTCAATTTTATTTATGTCTCCTGTGGTGTTCAGTATTTCTAATTTGGTATTCACTTGGCGATTTTCAATTTGTTATTTGTAGCTTTTTCAGCTGCATGCCCAAGTCATTGATCTCTTCTTTCTCTGTTTTATTCATGTAGGCATTCAAAGATATAAAACTTCCCCTAAGAACTGCTTTTGCAGTATCCCATAAGATTTGCTAGGTTGTCTCATTATTGTCATTCTCCTGTATAAAGTTGTTGATTGTTTCTATGATTTGTTTTACCCACTCCTTCTTTAGAATTAGATTGTTTAGTTTTCAATTAATTTTTGGTTTATCTTTCCATGCCTTTTATTACATATAATTTTTATTGCATTATGATCTGAGAAGGATGTATTGACTATCTCTGCCTTTCTGCACTGGATTGTGAGGTTTTTATGCCCTAGAACATGGTCAGTTTTTGTATATGTGTCATGTACTACGGAGAAAAAGGCATATCCCTTTCTATTCCCATTCAATTTTCTCCAGAGATCTATCATATCTACCTTATCCAGAATTTTATTCACCTCCTTAACTTCTTGCTTGTTTATTTTAAGGTTAGATTTATCAAGTTCAGAGAGGGGGAGGTTGAGGTCCCCCACTAGTACAGTTTTGCTGTCTATTTCTTCCTGCAACTCCCCCAGCCTCTCCTCTAAGAATATAGATGCTATAATGCAAGGACATAAAAAAAATCCCAATGGTCTTCTAAAGCAAAACGCCTTCCACATCCAGAGAAAGAACTGTGGAATTCAATTGCAGAATGCAGCAGATCATTCTCTGTGTGTGTGTGTGTGTGTGTGTGTGTGTGTGTGTGTGAGTGTATTATGTTTTGGTTTGTTATATGATTTCTCCCATTTATTTTCATTCTTCTACACAGTATGACTATAGTGAAAATGTATTCAATAGGAATGTATGTGTAGATCCTATATAGAATTGTATGCCATCTTGGGGAGGGAGGGAGGTGGAGGGGGCAGGTAGGAGGAAAAAAATCTAATTTTTGTGGTAGTGATTGTAGAACATTAAAAATAAATAAAATAAATATATACATACATACATATATAAAAGAATATGGATGCTATATCACTTGGAGCATACATGTTTAGTAATGATATTGCTTCATTGCCTATGATGCCTTTTAGCAGAATATAGTTTCCTTTCTTATCTCTTTTGATTAGATCTATTTCTGCTTTTGCTTTGTCTGAGATTAGGATTGCTATCCCTGCTTTTCTTACATCAGCTGAAGCACAAAACATTCTGCTCCAACCTTTTACCTTTACCCTGTGTGTATCCCCATTTCAAATGTGTTTCTTGTAAACAACATGTTGTTGGATTATGGCTTTTAATCCATTCTACTATCCATCTCCATTTTATGGGAGAGTTCATTCCATTCACATTCAGTTATTATTACAAACTGTGTCTTTCCTTCGATTCTCTTTCCCACCATTTGTGTTCTTAGTTCTCCCTTCTCCGAACTTCCCCTCCTCAATACTTTTCACTTTTGACAACCACCTCCTGTAGTCTTCCCTTCCTTATTTCAGCCCCCTTCCCTTTTACTCACCTTTATCCTTACTATTTCTTCCCTCCCTTTTAGCTTCCCCTCCCCTTTCATCCCTCTGCCCTTCCTACTGCCTATAGAGCTAGTTAGATTTATATACTTGTTTATTGTTCCCTCCTTGAACCTAATCAGATGAGAGTACCTCTCAAACAATGCTCATCTCCCTCCTCTCTTTCCCTCTGCTATAATTTTGCACTTCTTCCTGTGATGTAATTTATCATTTTCTGCTTCCTCCTTTTCACATCTCCTGTTACAATCCCTTCACATGCTTGAATCACATTTCTATCATCACAATATTTACTTTATACCCATTCCCTCTATCTATGTATATCCCTTTAATATTTCATAATAGATGTACAGTTCTCAAGATTAACAAGTATCATCTTCCCTTATAGGGAGGTAAACAGTTTGCCCAAATTGAGTAACAAGTTTTTCTTTTCCCTTGTTTACCTTTTTATGCCTCTATTGAGACCTGTGTTTGAAGTTCAAATTTTCTATTGAGTTCTGGCCTTTTTATCAGGAAGGTCTGGAAATCCCTTATTTCATTGAATGTCCATCTCCTTGCCTTAAATGTTATGCTTAACTTTGCTGGGCAATTGATCCTGGGTTGTAGTCCCAGCTCCTTTGCCTTATGGAATATCATTCCAATTCCTTTGATTTTTTTAATGTAGAAGCTACAAGGTCCTGTGCGATCCTGACTGCAGCTCCTCAATATATGAGGAGCTGTTTCTGGCTGCCTGTAGCATTTTCTCCTTCACTTGATAGTTCTGGAATTTGGCAACAATATTTCTTGGTGTCTTGAGTTTGGGATCCCTTTCAGGAGGTGAACAGTGGATTCTTTCGATGACTATTTTTCCCACTGGATCTAGCACTCTGGGCAGTTTTCCTTAATGATTTCTTGGAAGATATTGTCCAGACTCTTCTTTCATCATGGCTTTCTGGTAGGCCAATAATTCTTAAATTTTCTTCCCTTGATCTATTTTCCAGGTCAGTTGTTTTTCCAATTAGATATTTTACATTTTCTTCTATCTTTTCATTTGATATCGTTTGACTGATTCTTGATGTCTCAGAGTCATTTACCTTCTACTTGCCCAATTCTAATTTTTATGAAATTGTTTTCTTCAGTTAACTTTTGCATCTCCTTTTTCATCTGTCCAATTATTCCTTAAGGAATTATTTTCTCCAGTTATTTGCACTTCCTTTTCCATTTGTCCAATTTTCCCACTTAGGTTTTGTGCTTCATTTTCCATTTGTTCAATTTTCCTTTTTAAAGAGCTGTTTTTGTCATAGAATTCTTTTTTCATACTTTTAAAATCATTGGCCAGTTTTTCTTCTATTTCTTTCTTCAGCTATTCCAGGAGAGCTCTTTGTGCTTGGGAGCAGTTCATAATCCCTTCTGAAGTTTCAGATGGGAGTAGTCTCAATACTGACCTCTTTGGTATTTGTGTTTTGGTCCTTGTCCCCACAGAAAGATTCTATGATCATTTCTTTCTTTCTTTGCTTCTTCTTGCTCATGATGGTGAGGCTTTGTGTGTTGTGGCCTGTTTCTTTCAGCTAGAAGCTAGAGAACGTGGTATTGAGCTGCTGGTGTGAGAAAGCAAAGGACAGGTGACTTTTTTTCTTTTTGTTTTATGTTTCCTGGGATTAGCCCTGGGGCTAGCTTAAGTGTGGGGAGGAGTCGTCTGGTAATGGGAGATCTCCTCAGCTGAGGTAGAGCAAAGGCAAGCTCAGCCCTTGGTGATCTAGGCTGCTCTATTGTCTTCCCATTTCCCTTGGAGCGCTGAGGCACTCCTGGGTCTGGTGTGAGGCTCCACACCCCTGGGGCACCTCTCATTCTGGTTTGCCTCTGCCACAGTAAGAGAAATATTCTTTAGTAATTTTCCTAGCCTCAGGTGCTACAACACTGTTTGCCCCTTCTGTTGATCGGAATGATCCAGGATTTTTCTGGGGAAATATTTTGTGGTTCTTTCAAGGTCAACAAGGGGAAGAGGAGAGAGCATTTACTGATCACTCCACCATTTTGGCTCCCAGAAGTTCAAGTAGGTAATTTACAGACATTTAATCTGTGGGCTGAAAGTCTCAGGAGCGGCTATGGCTGATACCTGGAGCTCAGAAGCTCTCACTCCCTTGGCTCCCACTCATCTCCGCCCTGGACTGCCACTCTGCCATTCTGCTGCTGCCTGAGGCTGCTCCAGGGCTTTCCTGCTCTGCCATGCTGCAGTAGTGGGACACGCTGTTGCACTGTGCTGTGGGCTCAACCCCGAGAACAGACCCTTCCTGTCAACCTTCTAGTGTGTCCTGGTCTGTGAATCTGCCATAGTTTGTCTCCTATTGAATTCTGTACCTCCAAAATTTGGTCAGATTCTCTTTTTAGAGGTATCTGAAGGAGTTTGTCTAAGAACTTAGGTGAGTAGTTGCTCTCACTTCCTAGAATTAATTTCTTTAAGTATTGAATGATTTGATCTCCTTACTGTCCAAGGGACTTTCAAAATCCTTCTCCAGCACCACAATTCAACAGCATCAACTCTGTCATGCTCAGTTTTCCTTATAGTCCAATTCTCACAGCAATACATTATTACTGGCAAAACCATAGCTTTTGACTATATTGACCTTTGTGGGAAAGGTGATATTTCTGATTTTTTGGTATGCTGTCTGAATTAGCCATATCTTTCCTTTCAAGGAGCAAGTGTCTTTTAATTTCATGGCTGCAGTCACTGTCTGCAGTGATCGTTGAGCCCAGAAATATAAAATTTGATCCTGATTCCATTTCTTTCCCCTTTATTTGCCAAGAAGTGATGGGACCAGTTGTCACAGATCTTAGGTTTTTTTCAAGTTTTATTCAAGCCAGCTTTTATACTCTTCCTCCACCCTCATCAAGAGGCTTCTTAATTATTCTTCATTTTCTATCAGAATGGTATTGTCTGCATATCTGACAATCAGACAACACCCTTAGATTGTTGATATTTCTCCCAGTCACCTTAATTCATCCAGTCAGGAATTTCAAATGTGCATGATATACTCTACAGATAAGTTAAATACAGCCTTGTAGCACTCTTTTCCCAACCTTAAACCCATCAGTTGTTCCATGGTTGGTTCTAGCTATTACTTCTTGATCCACATACAGGATCTTTAAGAGATGAGTGAGATGATCTGATACTCCCATCTCTTTGAGGACTTGCCACATTTTGTTGTGATCCACAGTCAGAGGCTTTAGTGTAGTCAATGAAGCAGAAGTAGGTGCTTGTTTCTTTTTTCCTTGAACTCCCTTGCTTTCTCCGTAATCCAGCAAATGTTGGTAATTTGGTCTCCAGTTCCTCTGACTCTTCATAAACCAGCCTACCTGATAATCCTCTGTTTATACATTGCTGAAGCGTTGTTTGAAGAATCTTTAGCATAACTTTGCTAGTGTATGAAATGAGTGCAATTATTTAATAACTTGAACACTCTTTGGCATTGCCCCTTCTTTAGAATTAGAATACAAAATTATCTTTTCCAATCCAATAATCAGTGAGTTTTCCAAATTTACTGGCATATTGAGTGCAGCATTTAACAGCATCATCTTTTAGGATTTTAAATAGCTCAGCTGAAGAATGAAGTCAAGTGGGTCTTAGAAAGCATTGTTAATAATTAGGCTAGTGGACATGACAGAATTCCAGTAAATTGTATTTAAGGAAGATTATTTCGGTTGCAGTGAAAAGATGGGACTAGAAAACAGTAAAAATTAAAGCTTTTAGGAGGCTGAAGTAATAATGCAAATAGGTTGTAATGAGGGCAATATCACTTTTTTTGCTCTTTAAGGACTTTGCATTGCTAATCTATAAGGAATGTTCAATCATGAACCCAGTCATTTCAAACTAGGATCAAAATATGCAGCCACTGAAGTGCAACTATGACTATTTCCAAACAAAGCACTTCTTCAGTGCTCCTAAGATAATTGCCCAAAGTAACGTACAGAAACAGTAAAAAGAAATCCTATGCAAGACATCCGTCTCTGGATAGATTTGCCCCAAAACGCTAAACAAAATAAACTCAAAGCTAACAAATGAAGAATAGGTATCTTTGTTATACAGAACAAGATGCTGAAAGTTATACTTTCAACTGCCTTCAGCAATACATCTCTTTCAGAGCTTGAGAAAAGAAGTAAAATGAAAATATAAAAATAAAAAAGACCCCAGTTATTTCTCACAAAGCTTAGTACTCCTTTCCCCTAACTTCTTTTAAAGCCTCAGTACAATTTGAAAATTAGCTACTTTGGAAAATAAAGATTTACTAATAATATGAGACACTACATAAGGAAATGACTATGCAAACTAGCTAAGTCCAAATATAAGATAAACCTTTAAAACATCCACTTAAAAGCCTTCGACAAACCTGAAGAACATCTGTTTAAAAGCCTTAGAGCTGGATGTTAATGATAATTAATACATTCCCCCATTTTAATGTGTACACACATAACTTGAATCCAAGGAATCTTCAGAATATTCTGCCCCTAACAGTCTAAGCTAATCTAGTTTCTTTTCCCCGCAGGGGGCAGAGGCTAATCAGAAGAGTTAACTATTACAATTAACTCCAACCAAAATGGCTTTACACAAACCCTCAGTCCCTTTGCATTTCATCAAAAACCTCAGAACTTATTCAGCTGAATTTATCAAGCAAGTTGAAGACAGTTGCACCCTTCTCCCTATGGATCCAGCTAATCCATCTTGATGATAACAAATGGCATTTAGACTATAAACACTTTTACATTTACAAGTGTTCTCCTTAAACCACTGTCTCCTACACCCACTGGAAATCATCTTGTTCTATGCAATGTGCAAATTGATTAGTGGGAAGATGGAAGTGTAGACTGTGGATAATCAGTTTTCCATACTCTCTCCAGCACTGAAGAAAGATTTCAAAATTCCAGTATCACCCAGAGCAGTGGTGCAATATGCAATTATGCATACCTAGGCAAGGCCTTTGCACTTCCTCTTTGATATAGGACACACCAGCAAGATCTTCACAAGAACCTATTTTTACACAAGATTCTCAATGTTTCTCAGTCAATCTACCTCTTCTCCAGGCTGAGACTCAAAAGTCTACATCTTATCTCTAAAGTAATAGCATGATTCAACCCCAATTATTTATATTTTATTGAATGTATTCAGTGTTGTGTTCTTTGAAGGGAAAATAAAAAATTGTAATAAAAAATGTATTAATATGATTTTTAAAAGGAGGCCCTGTCACTTAAAAATCACAAAACATCAACTGTAGCACTGATTGAACAAAGAGCTACATTTAGAGGATATAAATACAGGGGTTGACAGCATGCAGATTTCTCAAACTCTTCATTTTTGAGGGCAGGCCTGTGTGTGGCCTATAACATTTTAGGTATGGCCCGGAGCATTTTCAAATATTTGGGCAAAAAGGAAAAGCTTCTGGTAGGATTAGTCCAAAGAATGGAAATTACTCCTCCCGCAAGTGAAAATTCACAAAGGACATCCACAGTCATGTGAATAAGTACTGTGTAGTGCTTACATGTCTACTAATGTCAATAAGTAAACAAATAATTTCCTACATCTAGGAGATATAACGTTGAACTTGGAACTAAAAAAAAACTTGGGTTCAAATCCTGCTTCAAATTCATAATAGCTGTGTGACCCTGTTTCAACATTTGTAAGATGGAATTGGTTCCCCATAGTGTTTACCTGATAAAGATGTTGTGAGGATCAAATGAGATCACACGTAAAGCGCTGTGCCAAACTTACAAGTGGTACATAATAGATCAATAATGATTATTCCCCTAGTAAAATCACAGTTTAGGGGATTCAGTTAATATTGAATAATGCAACTCATATTTGCCCAGATTAATTTTACTTAAACATCATCGTCACTCATCCAGGATCAGCTTAAAGACAGATGAGCAAGACAACCTCCTGCCAACAAACTGCATCTAGTCAATGATTCGTAAGCATCATAGGAGACCTTTTAAATGTTGTATTTCATTAGACCATGAACATAGAATGAAACAGTATTTTTGGTACAAGCTACATAGTTTTAAGTGTGTGGACACGTAATCAGTGTTTATAATAACCACAGTCGTAGTTCGACAAGAATGCTGTTTTCCTCAGGTATATTCAAATTTGCCAAAGGGACTATCTTAATTCATTTTAAACAAAAGAGGGATGTGGATGATATTCTGGCTAAACTGAAATATTTATATTCACAAAGTCAGATATAATTGAGAACAACCATTGAATATAATTCTCTTCTAGTACCATAGCAAGAGCTTATGATGTCATTACACCAGTTAATACAAATTCCAGTTTTCCCATAATACCTCAAGATCTAGCCCCAAAGAAATGAAACATAAGGGAACCATAAAAATTTAATTTTAATGATACATAAATAGTATATAGTACATTCCTTTCCACAGCAGCACTTCATTCATCTCTAAAAAATTTAACAAAATTAAGGCTAAATCAGAGCAACCTGATAATAATGGGATATCCAATGATGTTTTTTTAAGAATGTTTTCATAAATAAAGCATATTCTTCAAGCAAAAAAAAAAAGGGGGGGGGGGGTTCAACAAGATACCAAGAATGGAAAGCACACAATAAAGCATATTTCTTTACACCAAACTAACAATAAACAAACCCCCAAACAATTTGAAAATTACAAATGAAACCAAAAACCCCAACAACATAATGTAAAGGCCTTCAGGAGTTAGAATTATACAGTGTTAGGCCATTTTGTATAATAAAGCCAACTGTCAACAGGGACACCTATGCCTCCAAGATACTCCTTTAGGGAAAAAAAGTGCTTTAAATATGCGTGTGTGTGTGTGTGTGTGTATCCATATGTATCTCTATATATGTGTGTGTGAATGAATACACACACGTATATACTTACAAGATATATATCAAATTCAAGTTAACTATTTATATTAGCGGATATTTGTTTTCTGAAACTCTGGCTGCTAAAAGTCTTCAGCACTGAGTTTCTTTTCCCTATCTTATTGAGGCAAAAAGAAAGAATTTATGCCTTCAACACTGCAAAGGAAAAGGTGCCTCCCTGCTAAAAACAGGAAAACAAGGAATAAAATCTTTCTCCTCTTTTCAAAGTAATATATGTAGTTTCTGCTCAACTTTTGTCTAAAAATATTTGCACTCTGGGTCAAGCTTATTTTCTACTTTTTTATCTTGTTTACAGCCACAAAAACAGGCCTTTAACAAGTCTACTGAATCCTTCCCTTTGCTCACCTGACAGGTGACAATTTTAGAAAGTCTTCACTGGTTCCTATAAAACAAAAGGTCCCCGCCCCTTTTCCTCAGAATAATATTTATATTTTTTTAAATATCAAGGAAAATAATGATTTTCAGTAGCATGATTTGCTTTCTGAAAACCTTTGCTCTGAACACACAAGAGAAACATCTATCTACGACTAACATGAGCCCTTATTTACATTTAGTACCCTCATCACATATGTTTTCAAGAGTTTGTCTGCTATCTTACTAGCAAATGTTGGCTTCTATATTGTATCTTTTGTCTCAGTTTTGGGAATTTCATAATTTTTCTTATCAATAGAAAAGTGTAGATGTTTTGTCAATGTTACCATTCCCTAGAAAAACATATCCTATTCCATCCAACAGGGAAAAGTAAACTATTACCTCATGTGACAGTACATTTTCACCTTGCAAGTAGCTGATGGTGTATTGTTACTAACTTTAGATGGTAACTTTTCTCCTTATTTCTTTGGTCTTCAGAAACTATTATTTTTCCAGAGACTTCAAATAGTGAGGAAAAAGTCCAGATAACAAAATAAAAACTCATCTTAAAATATGGGAAGAATTGTTTGCCTTTCAAAAGATACAGCCTTGGTAACATTGTTTCCTAATGACTATAAGTATCTGAGGGAAAGGCAGTTAAAATAGAAGAAATTTATACTTTATGTAGCCTTGCACACAAATCACACATCTGGTGCTATTGTTAACTCTTAATTATTCACACTAATACCAGGGACCATTAACAAAATAATATAAGGTAGCCCAATGTCACAATTGTGCTGTAAATTTTCTAAGGATAGGGACCATATCTTACAGTTCTGAATGCTCCACAGAGATTAGCACAGAGTTAAGCTAGTAATAATGGGTACTTAAAACGTATTTGATCATAACCATTAAGACTCAGCTAAAGCCTGCTATTCCATATTATTGAATACCTAGAACAACTTTACCCACCACCATCCAAAAACACAGAATCACATAGCCAAGCAGTGGGTGTTAAGATAAAGGTGAGTAAAGAGAGTAATGCCTATATGTAAGCTATATTCAGTTAGATAATAATATGACAACATATAAAATGATTTATTTTGAAAATATTACTATGTGATGAACACAACTGGGGGATGGGAGTAAGCCAACAAATTTGGAGTAGGAAGGAACTAAAGAATCTTCCAATTATATAATTGGCTGACACAAATATTTATTAAGTTATTTTTAAGAAATAACTTCTTTTTAACATTTACTTTCTTTTGAACAGAATAATTTATTTTCCCTTTCATCTAGTATGGTATAAAATGTTTGTTTAATATGGTGGAATCTCGATCTTATATGCCCACTGTATTAACTGTTTAATATTTGTCTTTTAGTGGACATAAAATATTTTTATCCACACCTGTGTGTAATAATGATTATGCCATAATAGGATTCTCCTGTACTATCTTTTCTCTTGATAGAAAAAGCAGTAGGGGAAGAAAGCATTTCCAGGCATTTGAAAAACTTTTTAACTAAACTGAATTTGACATAAAAGAAAGGACAAGGGCAAGGAAAGGGAAAGCTGCAAAACAATCTAAGACTGCATCACCACTATTCTCTCTCCCTACCTTGCCCATCTGACAGTTCAGGAGAAAAAAAAAAAAGGAAGGAGAAAAATGAAAAGCAAAAGAGAAAGAGGGAGACAAGATGGGTACCTCTGGTTGGTTTTTTACTACCTTAAAAAAAATTTCAAGTCATCAAAAAAGAACCAGAGTACTGTTATCTCTCATTGTCTCTACTACTACTTTTATTTTAAGTGCTGTTGACAAGGGAAAACAGTAAATTAAAATCCCAGTGTAATAAAAATAAATAAACTATGGCTAAGGAACCTTGTTCAGAAAAAAATGTACCACAAACTTCAATGGGAAACAATGCAAGCTAAATCACCAGTTCTTTAAAAACTAACTAAAAATATTTCCTCAAAGACAGGTTTTCCTCAAGCTAGACATTTAAAAACAATTTTAAGGAAAGAATTATCTACTAGTTTCCTCTCATCAAATGCCCAACTGGTGTGAAACATCAACAGTTCTATCAAAAGGTAGATATGAAATAAAGATAATGAAGATAAAAGATTTTACAATTTGAATCCTGACATATCCTCTAGAATAAGCAATATGTTTTATAATTATGTTAATTACCTTAGTTGAAAAACTACTATAATAAATTAAAAAGTATGAAATCTGGAAAGGATCTTACAGGTCACCTTCTTCCACTCCTTAATTTTGCATAATAAGAAACTGAGGCCACAAGAAGTCAGTAACTTGTCTAGGATCAAATAAATAGCAAGAAATCTAGGACTAGAACACAGATCTCCAGAGTCCCAGTGCAGTGATCTTTAAAATATATGGCACTTCCCCAAAATATTACTGAACAAATCTTAGCTTGTGAATATAGACTCGAAATTTGTGATAGTAATTTTTTTGCACATTGCTGTGGTTTTTAAAGTTAGTATTTTTAAAGGAATGATGCAATTAAAGAAAAGAAAGTGTTAAACTTTTTTTAAAAATTCATTATTTGTAAAGATTTTAGCTATTTGGGCATTTTTATGATATTAAACACTATTACACAGTCATATGCTATAAGCATACAACCTCTCTTATCTTTCTGCATGTTTAGGAAGTCAGCCCAGACACAGCAATAGTATAAAATAATTTGAGACTACACATTCCACAACAATGAAATTCATATCTATAAATATAATCTACAACATCCAATTGCGGCATATACACACAATGGATATTAACTAAGAAAACATCAGGTTTTTTTTCTTAGTTTAGTCAGAAGTTATGAAGCTAGTTGACAGTATGGTTTCACTGGATACAAAAAGACTCATTTGAAGCATTATCTCAGATGTATTCTGCACTTAGTTTCTTAGCTATGGTCCTGAATAAGGACTTTTTAGTCTAGGCATTTAGATTTAAATATACTAAAAGGTTATGAAACCTAATATCTTTTTAGGAAAAATTTACCATATAACTTCATACACCAAATTTAATTTTTTTGGATTACATTTATGTAGGATTGGATACTAAAAGCTAGTATTTGGTTCATCTTAACACCTGAACACTTTTATAAATTTACTGTTCCCCATTCCACAAAAAACGTTTATGAAGAAGTCTGAAAAAACAGATTGGTCATGAACAGTTTCATTTGTCAGATATTACTGCCCCAATCCCTCAAGACCATTACATCACAAAAGACTTTTTTTTTTTTTTTTTTAGAAAACAGTTTCACACAATTATCAGGGGGAAAAAGGCAGAACAAACAGAAATCAACAATATTGGGGGTAAGATAGGTATTTTCTGACAGCAACTGCAGAAACACAAATTCAGAGGATTCCTGACATGCAAAACCTTGAACTGGATAGAAAAGAGTTAACAAAACAAATTCAGTAAAACAACTCTAATAACTGTGTTGAAATCAAGCTTCTTAATAAAACCAAATTATTTCTTCCTCAAGGTAACCATTAGTTACAAAGGAAAAATTATTTGGTATCCTTGGTCCATTGTAATTCTCCAAGCACAGGGTCATGTAAGACATTCTCAATGCACAAAGAAGATTTTTAAAACTGTTACAATTCAATTTCTATGCTTCCAAAAATATTATATGATCAATACAATTAACTTAAAGCTTCAGATTTTAATAACTTCATTAGACTTCTTAAAAACCCAACACAAACATACTTTCTAGAGTGCAAAATGCTTCTTATTTAAATATTCAATAACATAAATGCAATTTGTTTTTCAATGCATTAATCCTTTCTTAAGGATTATCACCACAGAAGCATCCAATGCCGGCAACGGATGCTAATCAGGACAGCCAACAAGTAAAATGCAACAGTAAAAATTTTCATACAGTGTCTTCTCCTTTCCAGTTGACCATAATTATTTACTTGTATAAACTCATTGTTGGACTCTGATACATGCACATATATGCATCACAAAGAAGTCTTCGTGCACAGCCTTGGATTCTCCTGGAGTCCAGGGAATGCAGTTCTTCTAGGGACATTTTCAAGTATTCCCCAACTTCTGGGCATGGAGTAACTTGAGGAATGTTAAAGCCATTCTGACCACCTACGAAAAATAGAAATATTTCCTTTCAGAGCTCATCCAGCAAAAGTTTATACAAAAAAAAAGTCTTCAATTCTATCTGCTACTATGTCAAACAAACCCAACATGAGAGTAAGACTAAAGGAACCATTCTTGCTAATTTTGAGACCTAAATGAAATTTACTATGTAGAAAGTATGATTAAACTGCAGATAACTATTGTGCTATGAATGCTGTCAATTACCAACTCATCATGTCAGTTAAGTTCAGCAAATGCAGTGCCCCTGCATAGTATTAGAAAAAACCTGGGAAGACTTACATGAACTGATACAAAGTGAAGAAAGTAGAATCAGGAGGACAATTTACACAGTAACAGCAACATCGATAATTATCTATGAAAGTCTTAGGAACTCTGATCAACAAAATAACCCACAACAATTCCCAAGGACTCATGATGAAAAACACTCTCCATCACTAGATGGAGAACTGAATGACTCAGAATGTAGACTGAAGTAGATGTTTTCCTTTCTTTAGTTTTCTTGGGGTTTTTTTCGGGGGGGGGGGGCAGGGTGGAGCTATGGAACATGGCTAATGCAGAAACATGTTTTGCATGACTTCACAATATAATAGGTTAACATATTTCTTGCTTTCTCAATGCTCTAGTTTTAGGGAACTCACAAAAATAAACTCTGCTGATTATCAGAGTCCAAGGACAGACTAAAAATGAGGCTATAGATAAGGTCTGATCTCTTCCTGCTCCCATTTTGAGAGTCCCAACTCTCAAAATAGATATTTTACAATCCTATTATTTAGTAAGGATTTACTATCAGAGATTTGAAAGCATCTGATTTAAATTTTGAGAACTGTTGCTGCCTTAAAAATGCTCCAATTTCTTAAGTTTCCAAAAAGATCTTTTGGCCTAACAGTGAAACTGAAATGGAAAAAAAAAATAAGTACAAAGAAATAGAAAATCTTTGATTTCCTTCAAGAATAAGTGTAAGCACCCAAGTATCTCAAGCTTTTCCTGATTCCACCAGCTGCTAGTATATTTTCTCCTCAAACTATCTTGTGAATACTTCTGTATACATTATGCAAATATTTAGATATGTGTATGTGGTCTGCTCCTGCTAAAATGAAAGCTCTTCTAGGAGTTACAAAAGTAACTTTCTCACTTTTGTCTTTGTATCCCCAGTGTTTACAGTACAGTGTCCCAAACAGAATAGGGGCTTGATAAATGCCTGCTGATTGATCATCTAATTCCAACAGGGAGAAACTGAAAGATTGTATGTATAATCCACATTTCCATGGCTTACTCCTAAATCACTATAAGGACTGCCAGATTAGGGCATACTAAGTAATGCGCATATATAATATTTCTGTTAAATATAAAGATTTGTGTTAGTTTTATGTGCAACTTAGGTAAGGCTGATCTTAAATGGGTGTCGAGTAGGAGGGTACCTACGCAGCAGCATGATTTGAAGGACTCTGAAAAAAGCCCTTTAGCTCCTAAATACTCCTCTCCTCATTGGCTTTGTCACTGTGCATAAAATCTCCACATTTTTTTTTTATCTCTGAGTTGACCCTTAAAATATCTGGGAAAGAATACATTAATTTTTTATTACCATTATCATTTTCTTTAGCTCCTATTATTAGTTTACCTCATTAGCTATGGAGAACATCCTGATAAAATGGAACCTGAGACTTGCAAATTTTCATGCTGTTGGAATGGGACAGGTATAAAGTATAGGACTCCACACAGAAGGAAGAACAAAATGGGAAGTCCTGGGCAACTAGAAGGCAGCACAGTGAACACTGAGGTGCCCCCCTAACTCTGAAACTTTATATATAAAGTTTTGCCAGTTTTATCCCCATTAACTCTCATGGGTTAACCTATAATTTAGTGAGGCAGATGGGCATAGTAGATAAAGAACTGGTCTCAGAATCAGAAACAGCTGGCTCCAAGTCCTCTCTAATATATACTAGCTATGTGACCATGGACAACTCATTTAACCTCTTAGTGCCTTAAACCAGAGGTGTCAAACATATGGTCCACAACACTCCCAAATATAGCCTGAACTGGATTAAATAAAGTTACTATCTGATTTTAATGCACTGATGAATTATAGAAAGGAAATACATAAACATGTGACTTTCTAAGTCAATACGAGGCCTGCAGGGTTCCTTATGTATGGTTTAGTGGTCCCTGTTTCTATTTGACTCTGACACCTCTATTCTAGGCAACTCTCTAAGACTATAGTTATAGAGAAGATGCTGACCTGCACAAATAGAAGTATTCTCACCTGGAAGTTTCCTATGCCAATGAAATCAGGTCCAGGCTATCCCTAGGATTTAGTAAGGGCTCATTTGTTGAGACTCAACAGAACCCTATTTTACTTTTGGTAGTTGAGCAGTAGAGTTGAGGCTGGAGATAAAATAGGAAAGGACAGTAGTAGAGGATGGAGATAGAAGGAAGATATGTTAAAAGGGAGAAGTGCAGTACAGAAAAGGAGAGAGGAGGCTGATGAATACACAAAACAAATATTTCACTTTTGGCTAAGTCTGGTCCTGATCTTACTTAGAGTCTTATATATTCTATATTCTGGAAGATGGTACATGAAATACAAATAGAAAAAGCTTATTTTGTATGAGGAGTGGGAAATTTTATAGCTTTTTTTAAATGCTATTCTTAGTTCCCTATGTTGAAGAATGAGATAGCAAGTAGAAGAAACAGGAGACAAAAGCAGTAGTCAAATGTGTTTAGGACAAAATCTACTCACTAATATATATGAACATCTTAATTTGTCAAATATCACTGCCCCAATTCCCCAAGACCAACACATCACAAGATAAGAAATGTGGAAAAATAAATCCAGATTTATCCAGAGGATTCCAGAAATGCACTTCTAATCTATGGATTTCCAATCCACTAGAAAGAAATTTTTAATTTTTAATCTATGGCTTAGAAATGACCTAACTTTGTAACAGAGATATACAATAAAATTTCATATACAAAACTACTGATTTTAATCGAGCTATTAGATTACTAATGTGTTTCAAAATTCAGTAATGTGTCACTAAAATGGTGATATATCTATGGTATATACTATATAGTATAAGCACTCTTTATTCCAGTTCTTGAGTCCATTCTTAACTTGAGAGTTCATACACTTCTTGGGGTTTTTCAAATAATTCTATTTCAATATAACTGGTTTCTTTTGTAATCATATATTTTACTCAATGCATTTGAAAACATTATTCTGTGAAGGGAAGGGGTCCATAGGCTTCTCCAGACTGCCAAAAGGGTCCATAACACACAAAAAAGGTTAAGAACCTCTACCTCTATTTTCTCTCTCAGTGATCTCATTATCTCCCAATGTCTCTGCCCTTGTAAAGCCTCTTCATTTGATTAGTTGATTGCTTCCCAGAGCCTTCAATTTAAGAATACCCAGGCTAACCATGTCGTCATTCTTCTCCAGGCCATACTCTTGACTCTCCAAAGGATTTTTTCTAAAATGCCAACAAACCTCTTTACCCTGGAAGCTTACTCCACCCCTGGAGACTACTTCTCACATTGGAAATACCCTCTACACTCATGGCCTCTCCTCTTATTGGGTAATTCCTCCCAGAACTCCTAATTTAAGGAGGATGCCCAGGTCAACTAGGTCTTCTTTCCTCTCCAAACTGTACTCTTGACTGACCAGAGTTTCTCTACCATCCCCCAATGCCAGGTACCTTCATCTCCTGCTAACCTCCATTTTCAGCTTCCTTTTATGTGTGGTCATCTCCTGCTCTAATGTAAGCTCCTTGAGGGCAGGGACTGTCTTTTCCCTTGCATTTGTATTTCCAGTGTTTAACTTAACACAGACCTCACACATAGTTGTTGACTTTATTTGACTTCAGTTATCTCTATAAAGATGACTCCCAAATCTACCTGTATTGCAGTCACTCATATTTCACAACCTCAGAGCTATCCTGGGAGACACCTCTTCCCCCTAAAAAAGGTCTCTCATATCCATCTAGTTCTTTGCACTCACATGGTTATCATTCTCCTAAAATAATCTCCTAGTCTCCTTTTTCCAGTCTTTCCTCTCCCAGATCCAATTTCCATACAACTGCCAAAATAACTTATGTACAAAATATGACTACGTTGCTCTCCAACTCAAAAATCTTCAGCAGCTTCCTACTGCCACTAGCATAAAATACAAACCCCTTTCTAACACCCAGCACATAAGGCTTATGAAACTGAACTTAGTTTTCCAGATTTACTTCACAGAATTCCCCTCTATTTGCACTATATTCCAGTTAGATTAAACTATTTGCTATTTTCAAACACAGGATTCCATCCCCTACTTTCACCAATCTATCACCAAGTATTCCATGTGTTATAAACCCTGCAAGGTCCTAGAGATAGAAAGACAAAAAGAACCAATCTTTGCCTTCAAGGAGTTGCCATTCCAATGGGAAAGATGATATGTACATATAGGGGTACGTTAAAAATAAATACAGACAGACAAGATGGCAGAGTAAAGGTAGCACCTCATCCAAAATCTCCCAACATTCCATTTCAAATAACTTAAAATATAATATGTCAAATCAAATTCGGAGGAGCAGAGACAACAAAAGGTTAAAGCGAGACAGTGTTCCAACTCAAAACAACTTAGAATGTCAAGAAAAGAGATCTATGACACTGGGGCGGGGGCCAGCCTGAAGTGTATGCAGTGACAACACCAGCAGGGGGCTTTGGAGGAGGCTATGGCAGTAGCTGCAACTTCAGTTCTCAGTTCAGTGATGGTAAGGGGATTAGACAATTGTGTCAGAAAGAGATTACAGGGGGTCCTGAATTGACATGGAGAGCAGGACTGAGAGCTACTTGGCAACTCCATTGTCCAAAAGCAGTTTTAGGTCACAGTCCAGGGAAGAGAGGAGCATTAGTACTTGTGGCTATATGGAAGTAAGGGCCCTTCCTGGGTAAAAGCCAGAGCACACACCAGAAGAGCAGTGACCACACCCCTCCCACCTTAAAAGCAACAAAAATGCTGATTTCCAGAACTAGTTCTGAAAATAGCACAGCAAAAAACCCTAAAGCAAGGAACAGTGTCTCCCAACTTTAACATTAAGTTCAAAGTCAAGAAACAGGCTGAAAAATGAGCGAATAAACAAACAAAAAGGAAGCTGACCATAAAAAACTACCGTGGTGGCAGGAAAAATCAAGACACAAACTTAGAAGACAACGATAATGTGGAAACAGCTATAAGGAAAGCATCAAAGAAAAAATGTAGCTTAAACACAAGCTCAACATGAATTCCTGGAAGACTTAAAGAGATAAGAGTGGTAGAGGAAAATTTGGGGGAAAAAAATGAGAGTGATGCAAGAAAATTATGAAAAGAGTATTAACAGACTGGTAAAAGAGACACAAAAAGTACTGAAGAAAATAACACCTTAAAAAACTGAAATGGCCTAATGCTAAGAGGCATAAAAATTCACTGAATAAAAGAACTCCTTAAAAAGCAAACTTTGGTCCTACAGTAAAAGAGATACAAAAGTTCACTGAAGAAAATAATTCCTTAAAAATTAGAATTGAGCAAGGAGAAGTTAATGATTCCATGAGACATTAAAAAACAGTAAGACAAAGTCAAAAGAATAAAAAAATTGAAGAAAATGTGTAACATCTTATTGGAAAAGCAACTGATCTGGGAAACAGATTGAGGAAAGATCATTTAAGAATTATTGGACTACTTAAAAGCCATGATCAAAAAAAAGGGGGAGAGGGTAAATATCTTATTTCAAGAAATTATAAAGGAAAACTGACCAATATCTTAGATCCAGACAGTAAAATAGAAATTGAAAGAATCTACCAAACACTACTTGAAAGAGATCTCAAAGTGAAAACTCCTAGGAATAGTATAGCCAAACTCCAGAGCTCTCAGGTCAAAGAGAAACTATTGTAAGCAGCCAGAACAAAATCATTCAAATATCATGGAGCAACAGTCAGGATCACATGAAATTTAGCAATTTCCACATTAAAGGAGCAGGCGGCTTAGAATATCGTATTCTGGAAGGCAAAGAAGCTAGGACTCCAACCAAGAATAACCTACCAAGCAAAACTGAGTATAATCTTTCAGGGTAAAAAAATGGATATTTAATGAAATGGAAGACTTTCAAACATCCCTCATGAAAAGACCAGAACTGAATAGAAAATATGACATTCAAACACAAGAATCAAGAGAAGCACAAAAAAATAAACAAAAAAGATAAATCATAAAGGACTTAATAATACTGAACTACTGACATTCCCTTATGGGATGATGATACATGTAACTTCTAAGAACTTTATCAATAGTAGGGTAGTTAGTTATAAGGTGTCTACATAGATAGAGGGCACAGGTATGAGTGAAATATGTTGGGATAATCTCAAAAAAATATGAAGGGGTAAGAAACAAGGATGCACAGGGAAAAGGGAGACAAAGAATGGGGACAATTATCTTGCATAAAAGAGGTATACGAAAAGGAGCTTTTACAATGGAGGGGAAAATTGGGTGGGGGAGAGTGGCAGGCAATTCTTGAACTTCACTTTCCTTGGAATTGGTTCAAAGAGGGAGGTATATGCATACATATTCAGATGGGTAAAAAAATCTATCTTACCCAATAGGGAAGGAGTAGAAGAAAAGGATAAGGGAAATGGGCAGAGGTAGGGGTTAGTCAATGATAAAAAAAAGGACAGATTAAGGGAAGCAGTGGTCAGAAGCAAAACAGACATGTGAAGAGGGCTGGGGTAAGAAAAGAAAGTAAACAGAAAATGATAGGGTGCAGAAAAATGCACAGTAATCTTAATTGTGAATGTGAATTGGATGAACTCACTCATAAAATAGAAGCCAATAGCAGAAGTCATAATCCAAGAACATGTTGTTTACAAGAAACACACTTGAAACAGAAAGACATGCACAGAGTTAAAAATAAAGAGCTGGAGCAGAATCTATTGTGCTTTAGTTGATGTAAAATAGGCAAGGGTAGCAATCACGACATGACACAAAACACAAGCAAAAATCAACCTAATTAAAAGAAATAATCAGGAAACTACATTTTGCTAAAAGGTATCATTAACAATGAAGTAATATCAAAAGAACTTGACAGCAAGTTTCTCTGATAAAGGCCTCACTTCTCAACTGAGTCAAAAAATAAGAGCCATTCCCCAAATGATAGTCAAAGAATACAACAGGCAGTTTTCAGAAAAAGAAACCAAAACTCTCTAGTCATAAGAAAAAAATGCTCTAAATCTCTACTATGATAGAAATGCAAATCAAAACAACTCTGAGGTACCAGCTCACAACTGTCAGATTGGCTAACATGACAGAAAAAGAAAATGACAAATGTTGTAGGGGATGTGGAAAAATTGGGACACTAATGTGCACTATGTCCAAAGGGCTGTCCACAGTCTTTGATCCAGCAATATCACTACTAGATCTGTATCCCAAAGAGATCAAAGGAAAAAGGAAAAGACCTATATACACAAAAATATTAATAGCAACTCTTTTTGTGGTGGCAAAGAATTGGAAATTAGGGAGATCCTCCTTTTGGGGAATGGCTAAACAAACTGCGGTATAAGACTGCGGTATAAGAGTCATGATGGAATACTACTGTGCTATAAGAAATGATGAGATGGTTTCAGAAAAACCTGGGAAGACCTGTATAAACTGATACAGAAGAAAGTGAGCAGAACCAGAACACTGTACATTGTAATACTATAACAATAATCAACTGTGAAAGACTTAGTTACTCTGATCAATACAATGACCCAAGAAAATTCCAAAGGACTCCCAATGAAAAATGCTATCTACATACAGAGGGAGAACTGATGAACTCAAGCGTAAACTGAAGCATAATTCTCTTCTTTGACATGGTTAATATGGAAAATGTTCTTCATGAGTTCATTTATATCATATTGCTTGCCTTCTCAATGAACTAGGGGAGGGACTAGAGGAAGTAAGATAATTTGGAACTCAAAATTCTTTTAACTGTTACAAATAAATAATTTTTAAAATAAATAAATGCAAGGGTACTTGGGGGTGCCATATAATAAACCTGGAAAAGTAGTCTTGTGCCAGGTTGTAACGAGCATTAAATATAAACAGCAATATGTAAATATGATCTTAAAACTGATAGAGAGCACTAGTAAAATTTATTGAGTTGGGGAGGTATATGGTAGGACATATACTTTAGGAAAATCACTTTGGCAGCTATACATAGGATAAATTGGTGGGGAGAAATATCTGAGGCAGGGATACCAATTAGAAGACTATTGTAATAGTCTAGGAGAGAGATGATAAGGGTCTAAATTAGTGGTTGCTTTGTGAGCAGAAGTGAGGACACGTATGAAAGAGGCTGTGGAAAAAGAAATATTAAGATTTGGTATCTGAACAGGTAAGTTGGGAAGGAGGAGTACAGTATAATGTGGAGGTTGTGAAATAAGGTAATCTGGTGCTCTTTTGGTTTGGATGAGTTGAATTTGAGATGTCTATGGGACATGCAGTTAGAAATGTCCAAAAGGTAATTGGTGATGTAAGACTGGAGCTCAAAAGGGAGATTAAAGGTAGGAGTCAACTACATAAAGATAATTAAACTCAGAAAATTGATGAGGTCACCAAGTAAAATAGCACAGAGTGAGAAGGCAGCCTAAAACTTTGCATTCCTCTATGCATTAGTCCTATAATAAGCCTTTCCTAATTCCCATAGTAATTAGTGCTATTCTTGGATTTTCTTTCCTTCTACTTGCATGCCAGAGTAGAACGTAAGTTCCTAGAGGACAGAGAATGTCTTTTGTTTCTTTCTTTGTTTCCCTGTACTACCTGCACACAGGAGGCACTTAATAAGTATTTGCTGAGTTAAGCAGAAGGATTTTCAAATATAGTAATATTCTGCCACAAAAGAGGGTCTCCCTCAAAGAACTGTGTTGATATGGTTTACAAAATGAAAACTGAAATACTATTCTATTGCCCTAAACTTAGAAGAAAGTTGCTTTTAAATACCATCACGGTCCGCCATGCTGTCAAAGAAGAGCCAGGCAGAGTCATCTCGCCCATACTTTACAAAAGCAACATAATGGCTTGTTTCAATGCAGAGAACAGCAAACAATTCCATCTTCTGACAAGGTATACAGCCATGTCTCCAGTCCCAGTCAGGTAAGTCTTTGGGAAGTGACACTGGGTTGTATTTATGATTCAACCTCTTGGGATGAAGGTGAACCTAAAGTGAATCATTTAAGAGAAAAGAGTGAACAACCTTTCTTTGCATAATGTTCATTATGAAGCTCGTTTACTATAATGCTAAATTCAGCGTTTTGGCCCAAATATTTCACTAACCCTTATTTTTTAGTAGTAGTAGCTTTGAGTATTTCATAAAAGTTTAATGACAGTACCTGAAGAAAATAGTCCTTTTTAAAATAAAAATAAAATAAAATAAAATTTTAAATATGAATTTAAAAAATGTATACTTATGTATATTTTGAAATACTGTAGTTAAAACCTGAACTGTTCTTTTAATTAGAATACTTTTCCTCAGTCAGTAGGGAAATAAAGTACAAAACATCATCATAATAGTAAATTATATTACTTACTATATTAAAAAAACATACATTGATTAAAGTCAAACTCACTTGTGTATTGCAGGTTTTACAAAATTGCTTGATTTTTCCAGCAGAAATGTCAGAATCATCATAGCATTCTCTGCATTCATACATGGCAAGTCCTCCACATATCCGGCACTGTCTGGGAGCTACATTTTGGTAACAAATAATGTATCCCTCCATTAGGAAGCAAAGAATGTCAAATTTTCAAAGAGACAGTGTTTATGTCATCTCTAAGAACTTACTCTCCCACCCTCATGTATTTAATTTAGATTTTTCTTAAATTTTAAGGTATCTTTAATCACAAAATCAGATATAAATTTCACTTGCAGAAAGAAAAAAAAATTGATGTTTATACTTACTATCTTCAAGTAAATCTGTTATATTTAACTCCAGTGAAGGAAAAATTTTTTTGAAGAGTTTGAAGTCTTTTCCAAATCGAGGCATCTGAATAATCAGACATGATGGTGCCTTAAAAATATATACATATATATTAAATCTCAAAAAAAATTTTCCCTATAAAACTATAAACATTACTACTGTGATTTAGGGTATAATATAGATGGACTATAAATGTTTAACCAAAATGTTTTCAGCGTATTTTATGGTGATGTCCTGATGTAAATTGTGTAAGCAGCTTTAATATGGAACCAAGTTTAATCATATGTTGATATCATGCTGTTCACAATGTTGTGTGCCAAATAAAAACCAGCAACCACAATGGTGACAGTCCACTGTGCTAGGGTTCATAAAATAGAGGGCTCTTTTTGCAACTATGGCACAAAACAGCCATTCACTTTTTATTTCAACCAATAAGGATATTTGTCAAAGAACACTTCTTTCAAAAATTAATGCAGTAAAAATTGTACTAATCCAAAGTAATCAACAGATTTTAAACTTGCTTTTAAACATGCTTTCATGGAAGGAAGGAGAAAAAGTAAAAATCTTCCTTTGACATATCTGAGTAGAAAAAATTTCTGCTACGACAAAATGTTAAACATTTTAGCCATAAAGACATGATAATGGCTCTGTTACACAGGATATAAATGTCTTTTGTTTTAATTGTCTAGTTATTTTATTAACATAAATTAGTTAAATGTTTCTCTTTGCCCCAGAAATCCAGAGTATTAGTCTTAATATTTTTCATTTGTACCAGCAGACATGGCACTTAATATTAACTGTTTTGCTTGATTTTTAAAATCTTGAACTCTGTTCCTCTGTTTAACATGTATAAAGGAAGATACTCACTTTACTATAGGACAAAGTAGCTGTAAGCATTAATTTAATTACAAGTATTAATAAAATTCAATGAAGACATGTCACTAACCTCTGCAAATTTTAGGTTGCTATTGATGAAAGACCATTCTAGCAGCTGTTGAATTGTAGGAACACCAACTTTTTCATTTTTTTCCATAAAAATTTGATAAAAGTAACAATCTTGTACCTTTTGTCCTGCAGATCTAAAGGATAAAGAACACTCTGTCCTTAAAACAAATAAAGATTAAGGTGATATTGAAACGCTAAGTCACAAGGTGAGGATGTTCATAAAAACATAACTGAGAAACACTATACACTTTCCTAATTTTAAGTGCTCTCTCCAGAGAGCCAGAACAACTTTATATAGAAAAAAGGGGAAAATATGGATCAAACATATGGTTAATTACCTTCTAAATATTAGAAGTTAAAATATTTATTTAAAAGTTGGTTTGTGTGACTATGAAGTAAAAAAAACTATCATGTTACACCATCAATGATCATAAGCAGATTGCAAAACTAGTTGAATATTTACTAGGAAGTAGTAAATAACGCCCCCTCCTGGATCACTGCCTTACTGCAGTGGAGGGACCTGCGTAGCTCAATGAAAACTATGAGCTATGTATGCTATGCAGCAGCACCCAAGAGGGAACAGGTCATAGTGGAGAGTTCAACAAAAGGTAATCCACTGGAGAAGGAAATAGCAAACCACTAGAGTGTCTTTGCCAAGAAAACTCCATGGATTAAGATGCTAAAAGATGACACTGAAAACTGAGCCCCTCAAGTCAGAAGATGTCCAGAGGACTGAAGGATCTGGTGTACTATGGTCCCCGGGGTCATGAAGAGTTAAAACATCACTGAATGCCTGAACTACAACAAAAAGTAAATGACACATGATGACTGGAAAATAAAAAAGTTGTCAATCTATAGACTTATAGAATCTATGAGCTGGATAGGGATTTGGAGATAATTTATTTAATTATCTATCTATGTATGCATATATGCAAATTTAAACATATATACATATACACACAATAAAACCTATGTACAATAAAACCTTATCAATGCAGGAATCAAGATTCCAGAACAAAACTGTATCTGGATATAGCAATATATATACAAATAAAATAATACACTAAATATTTATAAATATACAAGCTATATTATTAAATATACAAGCTAAGGAGAAGCAGAATTTTATAGAGAGAAGAGTAGTGAATTCAGAGCTCAAGTCCTGGATCTGCCACTTATTTGTTTGCCATATGACTAAAAGCAAAGCTCTTCCCTCTCTCATCTTGTATCCTCATCTATTTGAGGAAAATGGACTTGATGTCCTAAGGTTCCAACTCTAGCATTCTGTAATTCTGTGAAATCAAAACACCCTCTTTGATGAGGAACAAGACAGCCTTAGTCAGATCAAAAGTGTAGCACAAAACCATGATATGGTAATAACAAAGGATTTCACTTCTCCACTGATGCTTTCCTTCCAAAGTCAAAATCAGAGCAGCTAATCATTTTTGGCTCGTCTTTAAGACAATTTAGCCTTCAAAAGGTAAAGAAAGCAATGATAGGGAATGGTTAAACTAGATTTGATGCTCACTAAGACAAAGGGAACTGATGGCTAAAATCAAAATGATAAGAACTATAGGTGGAAGTAATTATTCCACCTTAAAATGCGTGGAAAAAGAAAAGTCATGGACAAGTTTGATATAAACCTAAGATTTTAAAAGAATAGATTTCAAAGGATTCAGAAAAAAAGGACAGGTAGAATCTCAAGTCATATAATCTTATGGGGAAAGTCAGGCAAGCAACAACAGCAAACTATGAGAAATAAATTCTGTAGACACAAAAATAACTCCAAGAGAGGTGTCAAAAGAAACCACTGTGGATGCATAGGGAATTCACTGACCAACTCAGATTTTTAAAAATATACAGCCAGGCATGGTGTTACACACATCATCTAAAATCTCTGCTGTTGGGGGAGGCTAAGCCTAGTGGATCAGGGATCCACCTTTGAAATCAAGAGGTGAGTTGCAATAGGACTAAAGCTGATCAGCTGTCAGCATTAAGTTGGCACTAACATGATGAAACCTCTCCTCTCCCTGAAGGAAGTGGTGGGCCACCAGGCTGCATAAGAAGGGACAAACTGGTCCAGGCTGGAAAAGGATACAGTTCAACACTTTCAAATGGATTAACAATGGAATCACACTCATGAATGTCTGCTGCACTTTCCAGTCTGGGTGAAGATAGGGAGACCCAGTTTCAAAATTTAAAAAAAAAAAGAAGAAAATATGAAGATAAAAGCAAGGTCTTGAATAGTAGATGAGTATATCTTTCTTCTTAGCTTGTATATTTTGTTTGCTATATGCATATTTGGATTTGTTATGGAAACTTGGTCCCTAGATAGAAACGGATTTATAGTATATGTTTTATTGTGTGCATATGTGTGTGTATAAATACATAGGTGTAAACGTAGACACAGATACAGTGGAATACTGGATGGTATAGTATATACAGAGATATGTAGGTGGAACAGTAGATGGCACAGTACTGTTACCAAAGTTTCAGAAATAATAAGAGCCAGAAGCAGCAAGGTGGTAAAGTGGACAGAGCACTGGGCTTGAAATCAGAAAGACTCGAGCCTCAAACATTTACTAGCTGTATGACCCTGGGCAAGTCACTTAACCCTGCATACCTCAGTTTCCTCAACTGCAAAATGAACTAGAGAAGGAAATGGCAAACCACTCCCGGTATCTTTATCAAGAAAACTCTAAATGAGATCAGGAAGAGTCAGACAACTGAAAACAACTGAACAACAAAAAGCTAGAATCGGTTTAGGCTAAGAAAAGTCTATTTTAAGACCTATTGTGGAGAAAGGAAGTATCAAAGCAGGGACAGGACTACTGGAAAATCAGATGATGAAAATAAAAACCAAAAACAAAAAGTCTTCCATTTTCCAAAGAAAATTATCTTTGGGCTAGTAAGGAATTATAAGAAGGAAAAATACAAGACAGCATCTACTTCTCCTCGGTAAGATCAAGTCAACAGGGCAGATTAAACTAAATTCTGGGGAACTGAAAGAATTAGTTAACTGTTAAGAATGGAATATCTGTGGGACAGAAGAAAAGCAAATTTTGATCTTGTTTCCAAAAAAGGGAAGACAGTAGGAACTAAAGTATAGGTCAGCGAGCTTAATTTCTATTCCTGGCAAAATTCTAGAACTTATTATCAAAAAGATGGTGAGTGAACACTCAATTTATTCAATAAGAAGTTATTAAGCATGTACTATGTGCAAGGAGGTCCTCTGCTAAGGATGAAAAAACAAAATGAACAACAGACCCTGCCCTAAAGGGAAGACTTAGAGACAAGCAAGTCAAAAATAATTTGAGAGAGAGAAGACACTGAGAGGTGGCTGACCAGTAAAAGGCTTTAAGCCCAGGCCATATGAGGACCAGTATGAATAAGAGAGTATTTGGGAATGTTTAACCTAGAGAAGACTTAGGAGATAATGACATCAGTCTGCAAGTATCTGAAGGTATGTGACAGAAAAACAAGGTTGGGCTTGTTCTGCCTGGTAGATGTAGGAACAATGAGTGAAATTTAAAGACTGGCAAGTGAAGTGAATGCTAAACAGGATCCATCCCTTGAATAATTTCAAAATGCTGATCAATCTGGTTTATTCTGGTATTGTTTAGTAACTTCTACCTAGACAGATACTAAGAAGCCATTCTGTCTCCTAGATCAGAAAAATATCCCACTTCCATGGAGGTTTACACAAAATAAGGGCAGGTTGATAGTTTTCTGTATGTGAGCTAAAGGCTCTGATGGGAAAAAAAACTTTTGGAGACTGAAAAATTTGATCATCCTAGAACTTGAAAGATGCCACAAACTTACTATTTAAAAAATTCAAGTTAATTCATGTATATATAAAAAGAAATTCCGATAATGTTCTATCATCTTTTTGTACATTCACCAAAAGATCGTGTGAAAACTAAGGAATGAGTATGATGAGGCTATTTTGCTGCCAAATAACTATAGTGCTTACTCTGAGGAAGCAGGCTTAATATCTGAGAATATTTTTTTATCATCTTCCTGCCTTCAACCCAAATATAAAGTCATTAACTCACCCTATGGACTAGAGTATTTAGAATATGAACTCTTACTAGAGAAATAATTTCATTAAAAAGCTAGTCCATCATATAGTAATAGTCATATTACATTATGAACATCATTAATAGTAATAATGTAGTATTTTAAAATTTGCAGGGTGCTTTATCTGATTTTATATCTTAGATCTCACACTTCAAATTTCATTACAACATTAAAGATGGAAATGCTAATGCTGTTCGTGACTAAAATTCTACTGAAAACCAAAGAGACAAACTGAGAGGAAATCAGAACTTATAAAAGCACATCTTTTGATAATGAAGAATCTATGGGATTTGCAGTGAATTCTGAAAATTCTCTGGCATAAAGGATGAGAGAATGTTTCCTTCACACCACATGAAGATACAGTGCAAAAAAAAGAGTAGGTACAAGCCATCAAGTAAGGCCACTTTGTTGATGCAGAAATCACAGACGATATTTTCAACTATGTTGAAAAGTCAAAACATAGCAACATTAAAAGAGATGATGACCTGGCAGGAGAAAAAGAGAGATGAAGTTTCTTCAGCCCTTGAAAAGACTAAAAAAAAAGGCAACCATCTTATACTGAATAAGAGATAGGTCATGAGCTATACATACTTCACTCCACCTTTATGAGAACAGAAAAATAACTAAAAACCAAAGTAACAACAGGGCTCTTTCAAAAGCAAATTCCCAAATTAGTGCTGAATTCTTACATATTAACTGGTAGTGATTTCCCAGTAACCAATGCTGAAAATCATGACACGGAATATTTAATAAAAAGTTATGTTTAGCATACTCTGTTCAGAAAGTCAAAGAAACATAATAAATTTTAGAAAATTTTCCATTAAAATAGTTTTAAGAATTCTGACATTTGAGTGGTAAATCTTCAGATATCTGCAAAACTAAAATCATCCAAAGAGATTCGATCCCTGAAGGTTCCAGATGGCCAAAGAACCAAATGTATCAAGTTCAAAAGTTTTACTCAGGTTGAAAAAAATTGACTAATAAGCTAAATAATTGAAACAATAGACCCAATTTAAAACTAAAAATTTAATTCTGTAAGTTAGTGATAGAGAGGAAGAAATAATGTTCTTACAGAATGAGCTTACCTTATAAGATTCTTCTAAAAGGTTCATTAACTTCCTCTATGAAAATATTTGTACCCAATTTCATAAAAGAACGGTCTGCAATAACATTTGTTTTTCAGATTAAAGTACAAATTTAAATTACAATCATTTTCCAAACTAAGCTTATTTTTCTGGAGAAACTACTGACTAAAATGAATTTAAAGCCACTGCTACCTAGAACATATAATACTAGTGTTGAAGTCACTTCTACTGAAATTAGGAGCCTTAAAGGCAGTCTCAATTTTTTTAAACTGTCATGAAAGGATTAGAAATTTACCTTATCTTTAATAATGGTTCTACCCTCAAAATATGATGAAACAGGATGTTCAAGAATTCTTCAGGATCTAGGTAAAAAATGAAAGTAACTTAAGCAGAAAAGATTTAACCAAATAAGTTTTGTTTACTTCTAAGTCATTTCAATTCCAAATTCAATTTCAAAATTAATACTGTTCTAATTAGCAACAGAAATCTATAATTTCCCTGATTTTCTAGAAATGCAAAAGGTTTCATACATACAAAAACATACGAAGATTAAAACAGCACTGTCCTCCAATTTCATTGTAATCATACTAATAGTTGAATAGTAATACTAGCTTAATTACAATGTGATACTTGCCATTTTTATGGGGTATTTGGGATAAATGGATCAAGCCAATTTTCCCTACCATTTAAATAATAACTGTCATTTAATTTTTGATCAGTAGTACTAAAAGTCAGTTAAAGTACTGATAAGGCCAAGACCAGGAGTTTCCATCTCTATAATTAGCACAAAAACATGATTCTATGACACTTGGCCTAATCCCAGATAGCCATTACTCTGTCAAAATAGGTATAGATATGAAAAAATATGGATGACTCTATGGAATTAATCACCATTACTTGAAAAACTTCAATTAAAAAAAATTAGGCCATCTACTAAACAGCATTATGCTAGGTAATGGCACCTAAGACAAAGACAAAAACAAAACAGTCCTCCTGAAAGAACTTACAGTTAAACTCAGAACTGACATTATATTATGACCTCATTAATTACGAGGGCAGAATGTTACATAAATTTTCAGATTTGGACACTGTTTCACACCAGTGGAAGACTGGAAGTTTGTGGGGTTTTTTCTTTGTTAAAAAGTAAATAGGAGTGTATTTCCAGAAATGACTATGATATAAGAATAAAAGTTCTTTGAAAAAATTCTTCAAGAGTCAGCAGGCTCATTAACACACAAATAAAATGTGCTGTCCTTGCTGTCTATTTATTATTCACTCGTATCACCACTTTGTTCTCAGAAGACAGAAAATATAATTTGCTAAAGAAAAAAAATACGTATATGTTTAAAAGTTACTTTCACCTTATGATAAACTGAATCTCCAGCTGTATACACACATGCTTTTAAGTAACTCATAATACAATTAACATAATTCCACTTCAATCTATATTTATTATATATACTATGAAGTCAATGTTACCTTTTTCCTCTGAAGTAAAACCTGATGCAGCCTCAACTTTTTCAAGTATTTTCCTCAACTTCATAATTTTTGTGGCACAAACATATCCATATCTATAACAGAAGATAAAATAGCTGCTTATTAACTTATAATAGCATTATAATTATACAGCAATAAACAGAATTATACAAGTTTTAACTTTAGCATTTCATACATTAATATAATATCCAATTATTCTAAAAAAGTACACTTTGCATAGTTCCTTTTCAGACTATGAGCACTTAAACAAATTCTATAAAACAAGAAATATCTACCAAGAAGATTTCATTTCTTTAAACAAAAATTTCTTATTGTCAGAAATTAAAACTTTTATTTTATTTATTTTATATATAAGTTCATTCACACAGACCACCTATCTCCCCAATCATCAAAAATCTTTATTGGGTTATATCCTTTTATTTCTGCATATATACACAATTCCTACAACCAAAGAAAAATATGTTTATATTTCATGTACTAGGAAACAGAAAAGTTTTTGTAACTATAAAACTTTCATTTTATTATAAATATATTCCTTGCAAGTACCTTGTAATTTTAAAAAAAACTCATCTGTTTCCAATATAAGAGTTAATAGTTAACTACTATATACAAAACATATTCCCCATTGTGGTCCTAATCCTTTACATAAAAGTTATCCCAAAAGTCTTACTTCAATTTTAAGTTTTCATAACTTCACTAAGACTTTCTGAGACATGATATCTGGGGTGGGGAACCTGCAGCCTTGAGGTCATATGTGGGACCTCTAGGTCCTTGGGGTAGCTATCTGAATCCAAACTTCACAGAACAAATCCTTTTATTAAGGGGGTCAAGGTAATGTGAGAAAGATCTTTAGTACATTGGGCAAATTTACATGAGGACATGGACCAAATGCTGCATGGATTGAGGTAAGCATGGTTGAGTTGCAGTGTGGATTATTGGAGGGATTTTCCACAATGGAGTTAGATATATTGAGTTAGTATCAGTTAAATTTTACTTTTGACTCACTATATATGAGTATAATTCAATACAGTGAATTTAAATGCAACATGATTTATTTCCTTCATTTAGACACTATTCCTAACATACACATATGACAATACAGTGAGAATCCCAAGCATCTTCCCACCATAATCATTGAAGTTCAATGTATTCCATTAAGGTTATTTAAGGCATTCATGGTACACTACATAGTAACTTCACTGGAGTTAAGAAATTTGAACACCAAGGTAAGTTATAGTGGGATGACCAAAGTACGTTTTCTTTAAAGGTAAGCATTAGGACTAGGCATGGTGGCACATTCCTAGAATCCTTGCTACTAGGAAGGCCAAGAATAATGGATTACTTGAGCTTCAGAGTTGTGAACTGCAGCAGAGATAAAGCTGGACAGGCATCTGCACTAAGTCTGACAGCAATGTGGTGAGCCCCTGGGAGCAGAGGGCCACCAAGCCGCTGCCTAAGCTGGGGTGACCAGCTGGCCCAGTCAGAAATGGAACAAGTCAAAAGTTTCTGTGCTAATCAGCAGCTGAACTTCAAGACTTGGTGGGAAAGGAAAACCATATAATACATGTATGTATATATATTCTATAGTTTGTGTATATACACACACATACACACACACACATTATTTTTAAAATATACTGCAAAAAAAGATAGAATTTAGTTATTTTCGCTTCCATGTTACATAATATGGTAGAGTAGTTAACTACCATACAAAAGTTAGCAACCAAATACCTATCCCAAAGGCAGGATATTAAGTTATAATATTGTGTATACTTACATTCTAAGAGGATTTACAATCTCGGTCCTCAGTAGTTCTTGAGTTTCACTATAATATTCTACATCATTCTTTTCTTTTGGCCTAAGTAGGACAGTGTCCAGAACAGAACTAAAAGAAAATAAGCTGAAACACAAACATAAAAACACATTTGGAGGGACTCTCAACATGTGGAAATATTAAGTTAATAGAAGAACTAATAAACTGATTCTAAAAGCAAAAATAAAAATTAGAAGAGTAGAATATAAAGTAGAGGAAAAAAGTAAAACATTATTAAATACTAATGTTTTCAAACATGAAAAACTGAAACTCGTAGGAAATCCATCATTCAATTTAATTTAAAGAGTACCCACTTTATGCATTAGAAGCTGGAGTCAGGAAGTTGAAAAACAAAACTGGCTATGCCCTCAATTCAGATAACAATCTAACAAAACCCTACTATGTTCAACCCATGACACCAGGCACTAAGGATACGAAGACAAAAATCAACATAGTCCCAACTCTCTGAGAAAGCCTTACACTCTACACATATATATGCCAATAAGTATGATAAAGGTAAACTCTGGAAGGAAAAAGCACTAACAACTGGACAGATGAGGGAAAATCTCATGGAGGAGAAGAGTCTGAAACAAACCCTAAAGGACAGCAGTGATTCTGGGTTTTAGCAATATAGTTGAGATGTAGTTGGGAGTACCTTCTGGGCATGAAGGGTGACTTGTGGGAATGAAGAGGAGTCTGTTAAACATGAGGGAAAACTGGTAGCCTAGTTTAGACTAAACACATTTGGTAGAGGAGAGTAGTCTGAAATAAGGCTAAAAAAGTAGGCAAAAAACAGATTCTAGGGTCTTATAAATCCTAAGTTGAATATTTTGAATTTTATCCTAGAGGCAACAGGGATAATTTGAGGCTTTTAGACAGTTGAGTGGCATGGTCAGACCTGTACCTCAAATAGATGACTTTGGCAGCTGTGTGGAAAATGGATTAGAAAAGGGAAAGATGAGAAGCAGAGAAACCAATGAGGATCTTTTGTAGTGCTCTAGATAAGAACTGACAAGGGCCTGAACTAAGGTGGTAAAAATGTAAATGGAGAGGAGAAAGATGCATGATATGATGTGGAGGTAAAACTAAACAAGACTTAGCAACTGAATGGATAGGAAAAGTTTGAGAGAGGAAAGAATCAAGGAAGACTAGGGGATTAAAAACCTAGGTGACCAGGAAGATTGGGCCTTCAGTAGAAATAGGAAGGTATGGAAGATGGTCAAGACTAGGAGAAAGATAACGAGCTTGCAAGCTAATGGAGGAAAGGAATAAAAAAACATATACCCAAATACAATGTAATGTAGAATGTGGTAAATGAAAGGAGGAGTCAGAAAATATGCTGAAAGAAACTGAGAAAGTAAAGATCTTTGACAACTAAGGGTTAAGGGAAGCCTTCGTGGGAAAAAAAATGAAGCCTGTGCTGGAGTTTGAAAAAAAGGAGAATTTAATACATGATATGGAGAAAACTTATTCCAAGTATAGGGAAAACTGCCTACACAAATGTGTGTAAGTAGAAAATTACAGGACAAACATGAGGAACAGCTAGAAAGAAATCCAGACTACCTAGAATGTGAAATGCGACAAAACAGTAGAGCTAAATATGGCTGGTAAGGTAAACTGAAGCCGGATTATGAAGATTTGATGATACCTCTTATCCCCCAGGAGGTCCTGCCAGGGTGAAGCAACTAAGAAATAGGAAGGAAGAAGAAATGAAAATGGGACAGAAATTATTTTTTAGGATCCAGTGGGGAAGACAAGGCATGACAATACTGCCTACAAGGCAAGAAGATAATTGGGTATAACAATTACAATTACAAGGGGAACCACAAGGTCTAATCATTTTGACAAAAGTATTAATCTAGGTCAAAGACTGACAAATCCACAACCATTCTAGATTTGCTCAAATCATGGCTCTGTCATTTAATATTCTGAGCAAATCACTTAACTCCTCTGGGTTTCAGCTTCCTCATCTGTAAAATGATTATGTTAGACTACATCTTCTCTAGTATTTTTTCAATTCTAAATACCATGATAGTTCTAATTAAAGGGGAAAATCATCACATGCTAACAAAGAAGTAACTCAATTCACTGTATAAGAAGCTGTACATACAAATATTACAGTGGTTCTGTTGTATATCTTTTGAATGTAGATTTCTGAATTTGACCCTACTCCCTAAAATCTTTTGAATGGTTTATTTCTAGATTTGATTCTACTCCATAAAAGAAACCAACTACACACCAACAAATGAACTACTGCAAGCCCCACTGTTTGATGCATACAGAGATGGCAGTACTTGTTAAATGCTTTAGAGAGTTAAATGTTTGGTGCGTATTACCTTCAGTGCAGTATGTATTGCTTCTAATATTATCATTAACCTATCACCTTTGTCACTCAACTGTATTTCAAACTTACCAGAATAAGGTAGAGTCTAAGTAACAAGAATTGTAATGGCCCTGGATACCTTTCTTCTTTCCAATCATTACCTCTAAACCTTCTTTTTCCATTTTTGGTGGAGTATTCTCTTCCACCACTTCACTTAAGTAACCTCCAAATGCTGAAAAGATAAAATTAACATGACAGTATTTCTCAAAAAATAATTGGGTTGTTTGTTTCTACCCACACTTTCATTTTTCTTCACTACATTTTGATGCACTGCTACTCAGCTACTATGGAAACCAGATTTCCAAGATTAAAAATGAGTTTTACTTGCATTATTTAGCTCAGTTTACAAAAGCTGTAATTGATTCCTGCCTTTTTTTATCCTTAACCCCCCCAGATATTAATTAGTAATTAATATATAACCTTTTAAGATCATATACAGCAACAGCAAAAGTTGGCCAAGTAAAATTCTTTTACAAATGTTTATTTTGTTGACCAAATCACACAGAGTGGTTTTAATTGTTGCAATTAGAAGCATATTTTGTCACTAAAACATTTTCATAATGCAAAGAAACTAACAGAAGGAAGCTAAGAAGGAAAAGAACAAGCAGGACACCTCTGAAAGTAACATGATGAATTTATTATAAAGTTTTTTTTTCAAAAGTACTTTCCATAAACATTTATTGCCAAAAAATTGCCAACACTTTGCTTGCACCCACTCAGCTCTTAAAAAGAGGTACTTTTCAGCTCTTAAAAAGAGGTACTTTTCAGCATCTATGCAATAACTAAAGTTGTCTAGTTATTAGCTAAATCTAGGCAAGGGATAATTTCAGGAAACTGTAACCTTTAACAGAGAAGAGACATGCCTTATGTTACTATATCAAAAACAATTTTCTAATATAAGACCAAAGTGTGTGTTTACTTTGCAGTAAGCAACTCATTTAGACAAAGAGGTTGGTATAAAAAAGACTAATTTCAATCCTCTGAAATAACCGAAAATTAAATGACTAAAAAACAGTAAAGGTTAAAAAAAAACTTCTCAATTTTAAAAGTCCTCAGCCACTATGTATAGTTAAAAATTAATTTCTCATCTAGGATAACTAAAAGTGTAATCACTTTGAGCCAATGAAGAGATTCTGTTGTTGATAATACTGTTGGAAAGGCATATTAATGTTAACCAGAAACTGGCTACAATATTTTCATTTACAACTACTGTATAAAATCCTGAGACTGGAAATGGAATATGTTCCAAATTGGAAATAAATTAAAAGGCTGCAAATACTTAAAGAGTCAATCTGTTCCAAACTGGAAATAAGTTAAAAGGTTGCAAATACCTAAAGAGTTGCACCGTTCAATCTGGTTGGAAACTGGCTGAAGTGAAGCAAACCTAGAATCAGGCCTGCAGCTCTTGAGTTTAACGAACAGCGCCTTCTTCAGGGCACAGGTGAAATAACGCGTGCCCCTGAAAGTTCCATCTGTACAGCCTGCACATTCATCTTCCTGAAATAAAATATGCTTAGAGGTGAATCATTCTGCATGTACAATGGTGACGCTTAAAGAACTAGATAGTGTTGAGTGATTTTTTTTTTATTTATCCTGCTCTTGATTCACTGGGAATGATACTGAGATTTCCATTAGGATGATTATTTCTGGGAGTTTAAGACATTACTGAAGCTAACGTCTTTATTTTAAAAGTGACAAGTATGGACCCATCATTTCCTTTATTTATTCTTTAAAAGAAAGGCTTATATCTTCTCTAGGCTATTGAATCTCTTCTACCACTACCTCAAGTAGAATGAACTAAAATGAACTAAATAGGAAAATAATGAACTAAAAAGGAAAAAAGGAAGATTGGCCCTTAAATGAATCATACTTCTCAGATTCTCCCCTTCTACAACATGTAACAATAAAAGAAAGGAAAAAATCCTTCTGCATATCTCCAGAATCATTATTATTGGGTATAGCAGAAACTATAACATTGGGATAAGATGAGAACTTGATTGTATTCACAAGAGAACGCCCTTTTCCAGGAGATTCCTCTCTTGCAGCATGAAAAACAGGTCACCATCACCATTCACTCTCTCTTGCTTCCCTCGGTCACAAAACAAAGGGACTGCTAAGGTCAAGACTTCCTGTCTGTGGTCTTCTTACTCCCTCCCACTTCTTTTAGACCCTTGCTGTAACAGCTATCATCTCTATCACGTATGTTCAATCTCTCCTCACTGGTTCTTTCATAGCTGCTTACAAATATACCCAAGTCTCCTCAATCCTTTAAAATAAAGAAAATTTAAAAAAAACTCCTCTGATCCTTCTATCTCATCTATCATGACAACTCTCTCCTATTAGTCACAAATAAATGTCTTTTAAAAGATGCCTACAATCAATATCTCTATTTCTTCATTTCCTCATCTCTGTTCCACCTCTTACAACTGGGCTTTTCTTTACTTTATTGCAACTCTGAAAAGGTCACCAGCGATTATTCCTCATCTCCATGCCCAAATGCTCTGGTTGTGCTCCTTGAGCTATCTGCAATCTCTGACACTGCTAACACATTCCCAACTTTGCTAACCTCCTCCCTTGGTTCCAGAATATATTCTGCTTCTCCTCCTACCTGACAACCCTTCTATCTCCTTCCCATTTGCCTTCTTCCTGATCCCTTATATTTGGGTTATTTTAAAGCCCTCCTCTTTTCTCACCCTCTAGACTTTGTCCCTTGTCAATCTTACTTATTTTCACAGCGTCAGATATCAGCTTTGTAAAAGGATCTTCTAAATCTCAACCTTTAGCTGATGTGCAGAGTTCAAGAACTCTCATCTAATTCTGATGTATGCACGTGAGATACCTTGTTGGACAAGACTCTAAAATACTTCTACTGAACACTGTTTTATTCATCAGTAGCAAGAAGCTACTTTGGGGGATCAAAGGGAACTTTGATTTACTCTAGAGAACACTGAGAGTCACAATTAGAATTACAATGTGGTGGCTCTATGGTCACTAATAAGGAAAAAAGTTTCTTTGATTGTCACTATAGAAAAAGACTTTCACCTAAGGAATTCATATAGCACTTTATGTCTCTAACATACTTATAGTATTGTACATTACAGATATATTTCTCTTATATCCAACTACAATACAAGCTTAGAGCACAAGAGTCACTAACTTATCTAAACTTTCTGCCAGCACAGCGTTCTGAACAGAGTAGATGCATAACCTTTATTATATGAATGAATAAATTAATAAGTGAAGGAAAGATTTTCTTGCTTATTAAATAAACTGTTTAGAAGGCATATTTCTAAATGGTGGCAAGAAACCTCTTTCTGACCCATCAAAGTTAGGCTCAACATTTACTGTTTTGCTCATGACAATCAGTTGAAAGAAAGACGAAAAGTAAAATCCCAGATGTGGAAATTATTGACAAAATCATAAAGTTAGATCATGCAGTATGATCTTTCTGTTTAAAAGGAATTAAAATGGCCTTTGGTAAAAAAAAGGTTAAAATAGCTCATTTGAACTCACTTGGCTGTACTTCAATACTTTAATGGATTTGTGATTTCAATACTTATACTCTGCAAAAATCAGACTGCAACCTACCTATACTTTCTCTTCTTATGAAACTTTTGTCTGTGCCTTCTTGTATGTCACTCTTGGGGAATATATGTAATATGCTGAGAGGCTTTATCTGGATCTCTTGATATATCAAAGAATCTTTGAGCTGTTCATTGGTACTTCCCTTGTTCTTAACCTATGATCTTTCCACCTCTTTTTCTGGTCATATATTTCTCTGATAACATTGTTTCTGTTGCTTCTCTCACATAATTCTCCTCCGGTGAGAGGTTATTGGTGGATCCACGTCCACCTTGCACCTCTCCACTGTCATCTGAGTAGCCTGTAACTTTAATTCTTTGGAGACTTGTATCTGATGACTCACAACTATTCAGTGTCACTGGGAGAATAAAGATGTTTGACTCAGTGACTAAAAGATGACCCAGCAAATTTTGGTAAATGAATTATTTGGAATATTACTGTTCCATAAGAAAAAACAAACATTGAAAATTCAAAGACATATGAAGTGATGCTGAGCAAAGTAAGAAGAACCAAGAAAATAATATGCACAACGATCATAAAAATATAAATGGAAAGAATTAAAAAAACTATACTGTATAATTTTGACCAAATTTGGTCCTGGAGAAGAATTGAGAAAATGAATATCTGTAAGGGTGTGTAATATTTCATATTCTATCTGCCATGGTTTGATATATTGATTGATTTAACTAAACTGCTTTCCCCCCACCCCGCTTTTCAAAATTCTAAGTTAAAGAGAAATGCCTTGATGAATGAGAAAGGAATATAAAATTCAAAAGCAAGTGATATTAAAAAAAAATGATGAAAAAGATTTAAAAATTAAAAGATGCACTTCTGTTTCAGGAAGAAACCTAAGGTCATTAAAAACAAGGGCAATCCAGTCCAATATCCTTCTGTTCCATTCTGGGCCTAGCCCACTGTCTAGTCACAAAATCTACCCAAAGTATATCAACCCAAGGACCAGGCAGATATGTTGTTAACTCAAGTGGATATCAGTTTGGACAACAGTTATACTTCATCCACTTGGTTATTTCTGTGAAGATACTTAAAACTGAATCCTTTTACGTTGATTACTGTTTTCATTGAGAAGGCTCAGCAATGTTTCAAGGCTTGATGCTATCAACATAAAACTGTCCCAAACAGGAGCGTTCGGAATATCTTGCCCTCTCTGGGGAATCTCTCTCCCATTTGCACTCTGCACTGGACATCCTTCATGATTGTGGCAAGCACCTTTAGAAAGCCTCATGAGAGGATAAAATAAAGCTATCTTTGCTGATGTGCAGAGTTCAAGAACTCTCATCTAATTCTGATGTATGCACATGAGATACCTTGTTGGACAAGACTCTAAAATACTTCTACTGAACACTGTTTTATTCATCAGTAGCAACAAGCAGTGGGAACTTTGATTTACTCTAGAGCACACTGAGAGTCACAATTAGAGTTACAATGTGGTGGCTCTATGGTCACTAATAAGGAAAAAAGTTTGCTATAGAAATCTTGACATCTTTTTTTTTTCTATTTTCCATCTCTTTACTGAACTTCTAGTTTCATCCTCAAATGCCCTTAGGATCATTTTCAGCTTAGATAAATGTCTCAACAAGTTTTCTTTAAACTTGTTTTTTGACACTGCTTCTCACTGTTTTATGAGGTAATACTGTTGATAATCTTCCATCATCATCCCTAAGATTTTAAAACAATAAATTTATTTATATTCTAAGTCATTGTTACTTTTTGACTGCAATATCTTTCTGCTTAGTAAGGAGTTCAAGTATTTGTATGATGATGTGGTTTCCAGGCTTTTGGATTTACATTGGTTAAACTTCCTTAGAAAATAATGATAGTATTTTTAAATCTGTCTTTTATCCATTTCTCACTTTTTGATGTCAACAGTTTGTTTACATAGGTCAAGCTGGAGTTCCCTCAACTATGTGACATATCTTCCAATTTGTATTCTTTATTCTAACAAGTAAGTGGTCTGAGTATATAGGGATAGCTTATTTATGAATGACTCTCACCTCTAATCCAACAAGCAATAATAATTCTTTTCCATGTCATCAAAATACCATTTCATTTCTGATGTTATTTGATGTTTGCCATATCTAGCATTTCCTGACTCTATTCTCAAAGGAAGACAGATCTGGGGCTACTACATAATCTACATTTCTTTTTCTTATTCTCAAACCAAAGAATATTCTTTACCACTCTCCCTTAAGCCTACTCTTTTACTAAAGTCAATGAGTACTAAAATATAACTTTATTTAATTCAGAGGGTTGCATATAGTTCTTTGGAGAATTTTTATCATCTTTAACAGATGTTATTACATAAGCTGCAATTATTTTCACAATGATCTTTAAATAAATATTTATCACAAGCACTGCAATATGAGAAACCAAGATGTCTCCTGTTGCCTTCAGATACAGTATAAAACCAACTCTACCAAATCCTTATCTGTCTTTCCTAGGAGAAACTATGAACTACCCTTCCATTTATGTGTGATTTCCTTGTCTTCTGATTTCATTTATAGTGAAAATGTCAAGACTGATGTGATTACACATTTGTACAATTTCTGTACTGGTCATCAGACAAGGACTAACATTTGGAGTGTAATTAATTTAATATTAATAGACAAATTTAAAAACTTTGTGATTCTCAGAACCCTCTTTTTTCTCCATTACGCCACTGTCCCTGCAGAGTGGGGAATAACACAGGAGTGACAGTTATTTTATACTTTTCTTTATTTTGGGGGATGCCATGGCCAAATAATTTATAACAAAGTGGTCAGTCTACTGGTGATGACCCTCTGTGTACGTAACTAAGCTGGTCCTCAGGAAGCTAATACAGCCTGGTGCCAAGACTATAAGTATTTCGGGCATGGTAGAGCTGTCCATACCTTGTGCTCTGCTGGCACAACTTCCAAAAACCTAGAGTCAATTCCATGCCACAATGAGGCACTGAAGTAGAATTCTACAGAAGCAAACAGGGTTAACAAATAACTGCCTATAGAGAATTATTAGCAAATAAGAAGTCTCAATATACAAATTAATATTGTAATGGCTTGAAAGAGTTAATTTACCAAAATCAGCGATTTATTTTCTACACTTATTGCACTCTAAATGCAAAGATCTGTTAAAGCAGACTTTGTCTAAGTAAGCAGACAAGGCTACCACATTTCTCCTTCTTTTAGAAATATCAATAAAGCATTGTAAAATTATCCTAGTCTGAAGTTTTGATCTGAAAGAGAAACCTTATTTGTCTTTTTTTAACTATCAATTCCAAAAAAAAGTCCTGCTCTCCTCTCTGATCAGTCCAGGAAAGACTTCTCCCTTGAATTCAGTAGGGCAGTGAATGAACAAGAACAAAGGACCCTTGACTAAGCCACACTGGAAAAATTTAAATAACAATCAGACTAAGATAAATAATAACCTCTGTCATGACTTCAGTTTTCAGAAGTTAGGGGTGGATTTGACCAGATGGAAAAGAGAAGCATTGGAGGGAGTGGTCAAAAAAGAACTAAATGATTTTAGGTACACTATTCTCCAAAGGGCATGCTGAGAGGTAAACTATTTTGTTTGAAGAAGCAAACTGTAACAACTTTTACCTTACCCTGATTTCTGTAACTACATTTTATTATATACTATGAAATATTTCTCTTCAAGGATCTTATAAATTGGAACTTGTGTTTTACTGACGAATTCCATTCTCCTGACTCAATTTTTTGGTTTTTGTTTTACATTTGGTGATTTAGGTTGGGGATTTCTGGGGAATATGAGGGTGAAAACATGTTGCCAAAGCAAGAGAGGGAATGGTGTAACACATTTATTTTCCTAACTGTAATTGCCCAAGCTAGTACTAAAATTAATTTACATTCCCTGAGCACATAGAAAGTAACAGAAAAGAGAATTAAATATGAAATATATTGGGTAGCAGAAGGCAAAGAATAAAAAAAAACCTGTTTTAAATGACCATACTCATACACACATACATAACATACATCCATACACACATATCATTTTGATGGTTATAGGTAGTATTTGCCCATTTTAACAAATAAGAAATTCTATATAAAGCCCCATGTAGAAAAGAATAAAGAAGTTTTATGGGTCAAATCATATTACCAGTTCCAGTCCTGCTAATACTTCATTTAGTCCTGGTGGCTGACCAATCCAACGGATTACACCAAAGAAAGGAGGATTATCTTTAACTTCAGCCAACGAGCCTACTTCAAGACCATGTGAATTACTTGAGGGTACAGTCAAAGGTGGACTCTCCTGGACAGGAGAGTTGCTTAGCTCTCCCATCACTGACTGAACAGACAGAGACAGAGGACTATGCCCAATACCTCCGTTGGTATTTGGCATCTTTGTCAAGCTAAATGGTAAAGAGTGAAATCTGTTCTCAGTTGAAGAGTTCATAGAAGGAGGTTGCAGAGGTGGTGAAGAGTGTCCAAAGTCTGGAGATATATCCGTCAAGGATTTTGCAGGGTCTTCAGCAACTATAAAAAATAAGTTACTCTTAATTAGGAAATCAACTTGAGTATTATATTTTTTCTTACATCTTTAAAAAAATAATATTTTATATCCTTTATAATTGAATCCACTACATATAAAACATCTTACATACATTCATATAAGAACCAAAATAATTTACTGTAATACTATTAAATTGCAAGCAAAACTCAAAGGACTCTTTTCTATTTAAAGACAAATTTAAGTAAGGCTTTTTTTTAGGGTTTTTTTTTGGTTGGGTTTGTTTAGAATGTGAGTGTGTGTGTATGATTTCATGTATTTTCTTCAATTTCATCCTCTTAAAAATAAAATTACCTTTCATGAATTGAATATATTTAACCAAATTCTAATAGAAATGGTTTTAGGTAAGCTAAAGTACTCTACCAGAGAGACTTACTAACTCTGGCATAACACAGATAAACAAATATCAAAATGAAGATGTTTGGTTTTTTTTTGGGGGGGAGGGGGCCGGAATCTGGATCCATGATAAAATCACAGAAATCACAAAAGAATATACCTTCTCTGAATTATTGGAACAAAACATTTTGTTTTATTAGAATTTCTTGCCCTTGGAAAAGATCATCACATAGAAAAAGCATCAACAAATCTTACAAGAGAAAAAGTGATGAGAAAATGAAATCAAAATCAAATTTATTCACATATGCTATTGATACATAGTAATGTAATTTGATTTATTACAAAAGTATTCAAAATGTCATGTTAAAAAGTAGCAAAATTAGAGAAGCTATTTATAAAATGTCTTATAGTACGGTTTTGGTTCCCAGTTCTTGAACATGCAGAATGATCTTTCAATAGAGAAAGAAATCCATGTTGACTTAAACTTTCAACAGAATTACACACGGACACATATTTCAAAGTTTCCTTTCTTTACAACCTCCTAAAGACAATCATAAACTATTTACCACATCGTTCCCAATATTCTTGAAATCTAGCTGCACTTTAAAATTGAGGTAATACTCTTTAGATGATGCATGAATAAACTCATTTTATGGTAGAATGGTTGGCACAAAGTAAAAAAAAAAAGCCCTACACAACAATTATAATAGCTATAACTTCCCAATAAAGGGACATTCTATCCATGAAATGTCCTATAGAAGAGAAGAGCAATGCTCTTGGACCTACTGATTCAAATATGGCAGTAGGCATGAACTTTAATGCCCAAAGAGAAGGGTGGTAATGACTTCTCTAAAGTGTTAAGATAAATCCCTTAACATTGCAGAATGATAAATGACACCAGAAAACTAAGTTATTTCAGGAAAATTAAGTAAGATCAAAATAATAATAATAGAGTTTGCTAACAGGATCATTACTTGTGATTATTTAATACCAACTGGACTAACACACTCACCTTATAGGCTAATCATGAAATATTAGTCTTGTATATAGTACCAATTTGGAGAGAATGTGATTTAGCTTAGAGAATATTACAAGATTCTACTGTATTTTTTATTCTTATTTCAATAATCAAAGTTTGTCTTCGGCTGAAATGTGTGTACATGTGTGTATTTCTTACTTATTCAGATCAGGTTTTCCTCTTCCCGAATAAATAAACCAAAAAAGAAGGAAAACAAAATTACTATTGAATGCTTTAAAATATTGCCTTAATTTCAAAAGTAATCCAAATCTACATCAGTATTTTCATTTTATAAATATTAATACAATGTGCATTGTGGCCTACTCATTTTGTTTATGAAAAACTACATAAGTTGAAAAAAAATGAGGGGAAAAAAATGTCACTCTATTTTCCACCCTAATGAGCTAAGAGATGGATAGGATTACTATTAGAAAAAAAAAAACTTTAAAAAATTCCAAATTACCTTCATCAATGTACCATGTATTTTTTGATTTGGTTTGTGGTTGAGAATAAACAGAACCACCATTTAAGGTGTAAAATAATTCAGATCTGCTTCTATTTCCAGGGTCTGAGGTAGATCCTATGGATCAAGAGAAGTTCCTTTTTAAAACTCCAAGTTTTGGTGAAAGGAAAGAAAGAAAAAAAGGCTACGTAGATCCACATGCATACAGAGTCACAATCAATTACACAATCAATAGATACACAAACAAAACATTATTCTATGGTTTTCAGTTTTAAAACTTCGTTACCATTTTGGTAATGCCAAAAAGATTTGTATGCTCAAGTGTCAATATAGGAGAAGGGGGTTAAGAAAAACCTATCAGTATTATTTTGTAATCAAACTGGTTTTTTTAATAGTTCTTTTTTTTTTTGCATACAATTTTTCACTGGAAAAGTCAGCCTTTCCTAATATTAGGTGAAGAAACTGGTTCTATTAGCATTTATTTTAAAAGTTTCTTATTCACATAAAAACTCTTATGCTTATCAATTTTTCTATAACCTATTTCATCATTATGGGTACATTAAAACAAAGAAAAGATTCAGTAACTGATTTCATTTATTTTTTTAAATCAGCCTTTGAAAGTATAGGTTGCAAAATTCCTTTCTTAGTTTCTTCATGCATTGAAGGAAAAGTAACATGTATTATACAAGCAATGCTAAAAAGATTTCATAGCCCAGTCCTTCCTGATCCCTATCTTGTAGAACATATCTCTGAGGAATCAAAAGTAGTGAAATCTCCAGGATCTATTCAAAATCTGATTTTCTTTGATAAGCAAGTCAATAACTATACAAAGTAGTTTCAGTTTTAGTACTTTAGAAGTCTGTCATTAGACCAACACAATTAAGCATGTATACTGATATAATTAAGATATGTGTGTACATATATACATATAGATACTGGGTGGCTATTAAAGTAATGAACTATCTGACCTAGAATACAAAAGTTTCATATCCCTTTTGAGTTATAGATCAGTCAATATCACATAGGTTCCAAGATAATACAAGGTCCAACATACTTTGAAGCATTTTTGCAGCCCAAAGTACTTTTATAATATACTTTCCTCTTAATTGATTTAAAATAGCATTATTTAGCTGATATACTCCATCCTAACCCATATTAAGAATCTCATGCAACCTTTCAATATTGTAAAGAGACTCAGCTAACTGACATGTAATTACCACCTATGCAGTGCCTACAATATTTAAGAGGTATTTTTTTAATGACACCTCCACAAATACACAATACACATACACATCCAACAGGAACACAGTATGAAGGAGTTCTATGGTCAATGGCTAGATGTGTTTGGGAAAGAAAAGGCCCACATATTGTGGTGGCCCAGAATTTTATCTGTCCTACTGGTGGTTAGTAAAGTTCATATGATTATCATTAAGATACTTCATCTTATGCAAAATAACACATCTGTGAAAGATGCACACAAATAAAGCACTATGTAAGTGCATAAAGCACTATGCACATGTATTATCACAAATAATAATTTTTAAACCAGTGAATTTATAATTCCAAATTGTATTCACAATGTTTTAAGTCAAAGGTACCCAAAATTAGTCAATTTTGATTGACAGACCTTAAAACTTGACCTAGTTGATTATGCTTAAGCAAAAGCTGTACCCCTCACCACCTAGGCCCCAGTGACCATTTTCATCTGCTAAAAGGGAAGAACTAGCTTCAAGTCAAAAGTTTCTTACAAAATTTTCTTCCATTAGCAGAAATATCAATGTATTGCTTAAGAATAAATAACTCAATTCTGACGTCTGTTAGTCTCTAACATCAGAATCACATGTTAACAGAAACTCTCATTCTATTAAAGCATACCTGTAGCCTTTGGTTTACTATGACTGGACAAAGCTTTGTCCCCACCACCTCTTGGCATAAACGCAAGTTTGGGAGGCCTTCTTTCTTGTGTCACACTGTCTGAAACATTAGATATGTTTTTCAAGTCCTCAATTTTAAGAAGTGTATTAAAGCAAAAAAGTAAAAATCAAGCAAAAGCTATTTCGAAAGTAGAGCAAACAAAAAATCGATATTCATACGGTCAATCTGGTACAAATTTGCAATTTTGTGGGTTCCACCAAAGATACAAAAGCATCTTACCTTCAGAGTCTATTACAAGAAGTTATAGTCAGAAGAAACAAAAGTTCATTCAGTCTAACTTTATTTTAAGGTGAGGAAACAGAAAAGGGAAGTCATTTGCTCAGATTTATATTAATAGAAGAGCAACATCAGGACCTAAACCCAGGTCTTCTGACTCCACATCTACTGTTCCCTGCACTAAACCATGCTTTATCCTTAAGTTATACTACCTTTGTGACTGGGAGGTGGGGGTCATGAATTCCAAACCCTCCATGTAAAGGAGGAAGCTCAACTCAAACATCTCATTTCTCATCTGGCTGAACTACTTTTAGACTTGGCTGATTTCACCACCATGCCCTGGAAAGCTCATTACTGGGAACTTTCAAGATCTCATCAGCCCTGGTATTCTACCTCATCATCACTTTCCCCTTCCCTTTCCCTTCATAGCTTCCGTTTGTGTATTGTCTTTCTCCCTTTAGATGATAAGCTCTTCGAGGGCAGAGACTGTCTTTCCTTTAGCTTAGCAAGTGCCTGGCACATAGCTTAATAACTGTTTGGAAAATGTTATTCCTACTCAAAATTTTCTAAAAAGTCAAAACTCATCCAGCTTAATAGTTTAGCCATTTGCAAACATGCTCAGTCTGATATTTAAGATTACAAATAAAAATTCATGCATAGTTCAGGATTTTAAAATTATCCAGCATTTAATTATGTGTGGTGAATATAGCTATAAATGCAGTATGTAAAACACAGAGGCATATGCACATAACTTAGCATCCAAAGACAATAATAAATTTTTGTAACAGATTTCCTAATGTAATTCTAAGAAACAAAGTCACATTTAGCACCAAGACCAGTACAATACCATAAATTCTATTCTGAGCTAAATATTCAATATGTTGAAAAGGTATCTGTGTAAAGCCAATATGGAAATATTGTCCCTGAAAAAAATCTATGTCATATTCCACAAGATGTATATAACACTTAAATATCATACCTGATAAAGCTGTAAATCAGCCCAAATTGTATCATCCAAGGTGGATTTTGGAAGATAGGAAAAAATGGGGAAAATTTACATTTTTACACAAGGAAAAACCACTTTTAAAATGGGATAAAAGGAAATAATATTGCATTAATTATCTCCAAATAATAGGTGGTCATTTTTCCACTGAGGAAAAAATATACATTTTAAAGTACCACACTGCATTTACTGCAGTAATTAGCCTCAACTAGATGCTTGAATTTTTAAGTAAATTGCAGCATAGAATATTTCTTTTAATTCATAAATTAAACTAGTAAATTATTTCAAGTCTATGACAAATTAAAAAGAAAAAATGCTAAGTACAATATTAATCAATGAAATAAAGCAAAAAGCCATTTCCTTGATTTCTCATGATATAGTAAATGGCATAGCATATTATAGATGTTAAAGTGCAGAAAATATCAGAAAGTCACAAGCTTCAAAATATTCCAGGGAATTTGATGAAAAACAAATAGATCTTACTATTAAAGACAATTAACTGATGTAAAAGACCCCAAAAACCAGCCAATCCCAAGTACATAATATATAAAACATATACATTATATATTAACATACACAATTAAAAGTAATAATAGTAATTACCACACTAACTGCTGTTACATTTTTTCCTTCTCTTTTCTATTGGCTGCTCCTGTGGGAGCAGCGATAGCCCCTGTCTCACAAGATGACAAATATAGGTACAGCTCATATGTCTGACATTTGATTCCCAAACAAAGCAAGCATTCAACATTTATTAATGTGATGCTAGACAAAGACTTAATTATTCTTTATTTAAGACCCACAAAAAAAATAATATAGTAAAGCACAAAATGCATTGGCAAGGTCCACAACAGAAAAATAAATGATATACTGGATGAGGGGATAGCAAAGAAATAAAGTTTATTACTATGAAAACTCTTGGATGATTTAAATTTCAAACCAAGTTGGAATATGGAAAACTATACTGAGAGAAATACAGATGATGCAGAATAGAAAATACTTCAACTCTTTCTTCTATACTTGGAGTGTTCTATACTGAGGAAAATACTATCAATTATACATGAGCTATACTTCACATTTTGGTTGGCTTTTTCTTCCTTAAAATATATACTAAAAATGGACAATTTCTTGAGACTCCTAGTGTCCTCAATATGTATTCATTTTTAAGCTTTGAAAAAGATCTAAGAAATTTAAACCTAGGCTAAGTTTAACAAAATCAGCTTTTCTCTCTCTTAGCAATAAAAAAATCCAGTCAGAAAATTATGATGTCTATAAGATATAGAAAAAAATTAAGTATGATATAAGCCCTTGAACATGTTTCTGAATTGGTTCAGAAAGCTCACAATTAACCACATAATCTTAAAGAATTATACTTGTTAAGAGATTTACAACCGGCAAGAACCTTAGAGAGTTCATCTAGTCCAACCTTCATTTTACAGATAACAAAACTAAGAGTGAGGTCACATGGGTAGTAAAGAGCTGGGATGTGAACTCATATGCTTTAAATTCAAACCTGGCACATCTTCCCCTAACCCATTCTATCTTTTTAATTCAATTTACCAGTTACTATTAAAAATCTTAAAAAGCAAATATAAAAGTAATATATTTGTATATTTTACAAGAAATACTACACTTTGGTTGAGGTGAGCTTAATGTCTCATTGCTGGGATAACCTCAACATCCTACATATCTCATCGCACGTCATCACTATTCTCTGCCTTTCTGATTGGTGGCCATGAACTCCAATTAAAAAGAGAAGGGTTCAGGCTCAGGTATCTCTTTTCTCATCTGGCTACATTATTTCTCTAACTGGGTGTGTCTTCGTCCTTAATTGCCAAAGAAGACCATGCCATCAGAGAAATGATGACATGACTTGCACTTGACTTTGTCTGACTTGCACTTGAGATTGTTCTGAGGGAGGGCTGTGCAGGTCACTAGCCTCACTTCTCCCCCAGAGTCATCTGAATCCAGTGACCAGATATTCATCAGGATGACTGGAGATGATTCAGGATGAGGTAACTGGGATTAAGTGACTTGCCCTAGGTCACACAGCTACTAAGTGTCAAGTATCTCAGGTGAGATTTGAACTCAGGTCCTCCTGACTCTTGTACTGGTGCTCTATCCACTGCACCACCGTCTCCACCAAGCCCCAGGAAGTCCATTATTGGAATAACCTCATCATCTTGTAAGATCTCATCTACCTTGGTACTCCACTTCTGGTAAATCTTCGACTCCTTATAGTTTCCTTTTGTGTGCTGTCTTCTGCCATTAGATTATAAGCTCCTTGAGAGTAGGGACTGTCTTTCTTTTTTCCATTTGGATCCCTGGCACATAATAGGTGATTAATTAATGTTTATTGACTATTGTTTATTGACATGATCAAACAGTAGAGTTCCTATAACTTAAGAGGAAATTGAATTTTCACTTAAAATAGCACTCATAAAAACCTTTTATACTAATGATGAATTATTTTTCAGATTTCATCATTTTAATTTTTTTAATGTAGTGATAGGATTTACTTTAACATGACAATTCCCTGAGGTGCATCTATTTGGAAAGCCAGGAGTTTCCTTGAAGTTACTGGACAAAGCCAGCATGACCAACTGTAAGACACCTCCTAGAGGCCTCCTGGCTTTCCTGACTTCCTTCATGTCTCAGCTAAAATTCGGTCTTCTACAGGAAGCTTTTCCCAGTCCTGACTTCTCTTAATTACTTACAATGTATCCTGTATGTTGCTTATTTGCACATGTTCACATGTTGTCTCCCCTCCTTAGAGTTTGAACTCTTGAGAATAGGAACTGCCTTTTGCCTTCAGTATAACCCCAGTGCTCAGCACAAAGCCTGGCACAGAAAAAGTACTTAATATGCTCACTGACTTAAAAAAAAGACAATTCCCAACCAAGCCCCTTACAGGGGAGTTTTATCAATGACTCTTAAATATCAATAAATTATTTACCAATTAACAGAAAGGAAGAATATGTCTTTGATAGTACATTACTAACATTGACATTGTTTTTGAATTAATTTTTTTACTTCTCAATGTTGTTTTTATCTACATGGTTCTAATTGTGTATGCTATTCTTTTGTCTTTAGCACAGTTATTCTTTTTCACAAGCCTGTTTGTTACATGTTTCTAATGTCTACCCATGGCCAGAAAAAAAGTAACTAGCCATAGAAAGGATGAGATAGAAAATCCCTCCATCTTCCAGAGTTGATTAGAAAATAACTGCATGACCTTGGGTCAGCCTCAATTTTCCCATATGTAAAATCAGGAAAACAATAGCATTTACTACACTAGATTCTTGTGGGGATCAAAATCAAATGAGAGACCATAAAAAAGTACTTTATAAAACTTAGTGCACTATAAATGTTAGTTATAATTAATATTACAGAGTATCTTTCTGATTAGGTGACAACAGGACAGACAACCCATGAAAATACTCTCATTTATTTATAAACAGGTCTCATTTATACCAACTATAATCATCATCATAATAATGATGCTAGATCATGGATTTGACTCTTATGTGGCTTTGCTCTACTCCATGGCTACAGACTTGTGGCCTAAATCTGGCCAGGTATCACAGAAATACATGTCATTGATCACAAGAGAGACAGGATAGATGAGAGTGGATGGATCAGAAAAAGTTCTATCATCATTAGCATAAAAACAAGTCAAAGTTTGTGTCTTACTAAAAGGGATCTTTCTGTTCACCTTCCAATTGCATCATTTTCCTACTGCTATAATGGTAGGCCAAAAGAGCATGAATGTAATCATTACGAAATTAAAAATATCCATAAATACTACTCATTTTTGTATTCTGCACACTTATTTTGAAGAAATCATAAAGCATTGTTCTAGAATTTCTAAATGTACTTTTACAAAATCATTATATCTTAGAAAAATCTAAAGAAATACCATATTAAAATAGATCTAAATTTGACATTTCTAGGTTAAATAACTTTTAAACACAAATGTTATCAGTGAAAACAAAATGCGTAAGAATGTTTTTCTCTAATGCAAAATTCTTGTTCCTAAAGTACAGGAAAGAAATAGCCAAGGCACTAATTATTGGAATAAAAAAATTACTCTTAAGAATTTAAGTATATAAAAATAACTCAGATTATAAGAATTTAAATATCTAAAAGTATCTCAGATTATAAAGCAAAAATGGGATACAGCAACCATTTGTCTCATATCGCCTATTAATTTTAATATACCTCCTTTTGTAACCTAAAAACCTAGTGAAAAAGTACTTTTTCTTGCCTATCTTTAGCTTCCTTAAATATTACTTGTCAACTCAATAGAAAAGGAATGATCAAACATTAGGAGTTGATTTATTTGTCATAGTTACAGCTGAATAAAACTTAAGGACTACCTAATTCTGTTCCTGCATTTTATAAATAAGAAAACTGAGACATAGAGAAGAAACATAGTAGCAGTTTAAAAGTTTTAGTTATGCCAAAAATAGCATGAGGGTCACTAGAATAAAAATTTTCAGCTTGCCTACCCAATGGTGTTATTAATCACAGGAGAACTAGAAACAAAATATCACTATAGGAACAGCTGCTTAGGAAGAGGGATAAAGACTGATTCTGCAACTTCACTGGTCAACTTCACCTCACAAATAAATTTTTTTACCACTGCAGGTCAGCATCTTCTCTGAAACTTACAATTTTAAAGAGTTATTAGCCAGGGCACTGACACCTTCCCAGGGTCACAGAGACAGTAAGTGTGGCTAAATAAGTAATCTGTTGTAATCTTCAAATCTTTCCATGCCAAGGACATCCATAAGCTCTCACTGTCTAAAACCCCAAAATCACTGCCTGTGGGGTCTGTCTTTACATTTCAACTACGTTTTATTCATGAACCACATGGCGTACCTCAACAAATATTCTCAACCTCTGGTTTTGTTAACATTAAAGATGACATTCTATACAATAGAAATGCAAAAAGCAAGATTAAGACTTAGTTAACATTTTTATAATGAGACATTTGATATGCCAAGAGTACTTCACAACTTGCCCAGAGAAGATAAGTATTAGGGTAAAACAATTTGCTGTAGAAATTGTTTCCTTCATTTCACTATTCTCATCCCTTCCTCCTACTAGCAAGAGAAAAAGAGAGAGAAAGAGGGCCATAAGTTGGGCTGTTTAAGATTTACAAAAAGTGCAAGTTTAAAATACTTGGAGAAATATGGAGAATTAAGAATAGCATAGTTGTCGGATTTATGGACAATGGAGGAATTTGTGATGAAATAAGAGATAGAGAATATATATAAATATAAAAGGGATCATTTTGATTACATTAAATTGAAAAGTTTTTGCCCAAACAAAGCCTATGCAACCAAGATTAGAAGGGAAGCAGAAAACTGGAAAAGAATTTTTACAACTAATGGCTCTGATAAAGGCCTCATTTGTAAAATATTTAGAGAACTGAGTCAAATTTATAAGAACACAAGTCACTGCCCAATTGATAAATGGTCAAAGGATATGAATAGGCAGTTTTCAGAAGAAGAAATTAAAGCTATTTGTAGTCACATGAAAGACTTATATGAACTGATGCTGAATGAAGTAAGCAGAACCAGGAGAACATTGTACGCAGTAACAGCCACAGACAACAATGACTGACTTTGATAGACTAAGTCCTTCTGAGCAATGCAAGGACCTAAAATAATTCCAAAGGACTCAGGATGGAAAATGCCATCCCCACCCAGAGAAGGAACTATGGAGTGTGAATGCAGAGAGAAGCAGACTAATTTTTTTTGTGTTTTGTTTTGTTCTGTTTTTTCTTTCTCATGGTTCCTCTAATGTATTCTAATTCTTCTATACAACATGACTATGTGAAAGTATGTTTAATATGAATGTATATACATAGAGTCCACACCAGACTGCATGCCATCTTGGGGATGGGGGAGGGAAGGAGGGGGGGAAAATTTAAAACTTATGGAAGTGAATGTTGAAAACTAAAAATAAGTAAATTAACTTTTAAAAAAATAAATAAATAATTTTTTAAAAAAGAGATATGGAGAATTAAACATAATATAACTGGAGTACAAACAAAGATGAACAAAGATGAATGAAAGAAGAACCTGGTACTTCTAAAAAGTAAAAGCAGTATTTGTCATTTGTTTTATAGTAACAAAGAAAAACTTTCTGCGCAATTATAGTACTGTAATAAAAAATAAAAGCTGAAGCATGTGCTAATTGGAAAGCTACCACAAGGTTTGGGGCTTTGAATATATAGACTGTTTTGTAAATAGATAAAACATACCTGGTATGATATCATTGATATGCAACAGAAGTGTACTTTCAACAGTTGCAAAACTACAAAGTTGTATTCCATTGAATCTTCCATCCCAATTTCCAATAGGATTATCCTAGAAATAAAAAACAAAAATATATTAAAAACTCTTTCTGTTTAAAAAAAAGCTGAATAGAGAAATTTACATTTTCAGTTTTATGTCATACCAGAAATTTTTGGACTTGAGGAAAATTGATAAAGTACGAAAAGCTTTTGTAACATAAATAATAGTCTAAAAATATGAGAGCACAGATGTGTTAAGATCTGAACTACTGGAAGGACTGATGAGATTATAGGTCTATCAAAGTAAAAGTATGTCTTATTCTGCATTTTGGGATATAATACTTTGAGACAATTCTATCATTTCATGTATTTCAGCTTTGTTTCCCCAAAGAGGGAATAAGCTCCTCCTAAGGAGGATGCTTCCCTTATATATAACCCCATAATACCTTGGATAGTGCCTTAAATATATTAAATATATAATAAATATTTATTTACTACTATTTATAATATAGTACACTCAGAGTCAATTGATCATAAGACCAGAAAGACTTGGAAAGCCCAAGATCTTTCTTTTGTCCAACAATACCTAAACTACCAATGTCAGGTTTTCCTAAAATAAAAATGTAAAAAGTGAAGACTCTACAAGCTCTCATTCGGGGTTTTAAAAATTCTATATTAAATTCTTTCTTATTTCTAACAAATTCTCCATGCTGAAGTTAAAATCCTTTTCCCTCTTTGAGTATGTAATGGAAGGGAATTTGAAGATCTTCCCTGCCCTTAACAGGCCCATGTGACCTGCTGTAAATTCTAGGTGAGGCCACAACTTGAGTGACCTGGAGCCAATGGTGGGAGAAGCTTGCTGAATGGTTGAGCAGGAAGGATGGAGGGGAGTGAGAGAGTGAGAGAGAGAGAGAATAGAGCAGCTAGCATGAGTGAGAGAGGGAGTGATTTTTGCCTAAGGTAGCTTATTTGTGGGGAGGCCTGATAGAGGGAAGGCTTGGTGATAGCTGTGTTCCCTGCATCAACAACCTATATAGATTTCTTTGTTGCCATGGTGCAATTGGCTTTCTGGTATCTGAATAAAAATTTTGGTTTTATCTTTGAGGAAGTGAATTTATATTTTGTGAACTTACCCTGAAAATATACATGCATATCCACAGTGGCTACTGAGGATGGGATTGCAAAATATAAAACTTCTACTTGGGAGACAGGAAGGTTCTAGGGAAGAAAATGAGTATCCCAGGATGGAAAATTTTACCTTAATTCTTCCCTGGCAAGAGAATGGGTTAAAAGCATAGGACTTTGTGAAAACTGGGAACCAAGGTTACAGAAGGGAGAACCCAGAGATTTAGAAAGATGTTTGCAAGGAATACTAATAGAACCGTGGAAAGAAATGGCAGGGATATGAAGAAGAGGATGAGCACTGTTAAGAAGCTATCATATTATATGCAAAGGTAGAGATAAAATTGCTGGAGGAAAAGGTTCAGCTAAAAAAGGAGTTAGCTGATTTGCATGAGAAGCTTTCTATGTTACAGCATCCATACTTCCCTTTAGAAGAGTAAGCTAAAAAGTATCAGGTGGTAACAGAAAAGACAGCTGTTGAGAGTGGCTCAGAAAAAAAGGGGGGAAAGTTAACAACAGGAAAGTGAATGCAATCCTTGCATCTGCGGGACCTGACTAGGGACCAGATACCCAAACAAATTTAGATGAGGAGACTTCTAGGAATGTGGGCACACATCCAATACTACAAAGAAAACAGGATAAACAACGGGGCCACACAGTTTTTAGGGAAGTAACTGAGGATTTCACTCAGCAAGAGGTCACTGTTGTAAGTTAATTCACCCAAAATATGTGAGAATCATTAGTAGCTTAGATGGTGAGAATCAGAGAAGAAAGGGCCAGGAGTATGGATAGATAGCATAGATTGTTTAAAATTCATAGGTATTAGAATCCTTTCGTACAATAAGCTTTTAGTGATTACCATATTCAAGAAGATAACAATAGAACTAAAATGTTACCTTTAGCTGCCAAGGGATATAGCAAGCAGTACCCCACTGACTGTCTGTGGCCTAATGCCGACTGACCGTAGTAATCACTTAAGAGACTGTATGAGAAAGTTAGAGGTAACAAAAACTGCAATAATGGTCAGAGACACTGAGGCTTATCACAGTACCCCTTTAACAGGCTCCTCATAGGAATATAATGGTCAGGACTGCTCCTCCTGCTTACAAGCACCTAGTTCTGACTCTACTAATTGGGGAAATAGGGCAACCTCTTTCAGAGGTACTGGGTGAGATTTCACAGTTAAGTGACTCAGGGAAATGGGGAAAAGATAAATTTCCTCAAGAAAGAAGAGCAAATAGCCAGCAGATTCAAAGTCAGAAAAGATTAACAAAGAAAGAAACTTTATTTTACTGCTCTATTAAGAGCAGGGATAGATTTTGGAAGAACAGATGGTATTCCAACTAACAAACTATATAAAATGTATGGAGAAAAGGGACTTATAGTAGACGGAACAGGGAAGTAAGAACTGCCCCTACAGATCCTCCTGAATCATTGTACCCAAGTTTGTCACACCTTCTGAGAGAATATTCAATTGGCCAAGCCCCAGCTCAGATTAAAGAAATACACAGACGGGATTACAGACCCCATTATCAGTTTAACCATATACTGGAAAAATAGATCAACTACTGTAACTAGGGTATTAACAAATACTGGGGCGGAGGCCTCCCTTATATAGGGAAACCCTTGAGGAAGAAAGATAGAAATTAATGCAGTTCCAGCGGATTCATGGACTCCAGAAGCACCATTGATTCCAGTTACTGTCTCCTTATTCTTTTTGGCTTTTGTCTGTTCAACTTGTTTGCTAGATTTGTCTCCCAAAGGCTTAGTGCTCTCCACTTGTAGATGACTAACTGCTTAAGCTGGATGTCACCCTCTGTCCAAGACTGTGATGTATCACCCAAGTTCCAGATACAGGCTAAAGAACTGACCCCTCAAATGAGGCCTCTAGAGGAAGAAATAGCTCTCCATTGAACCTCAGCAGGAAGTAGGTATGGAAGAAGAGACCTTTGTCCCTTACTCCAAGGGATTTGGGGTCCCATTCGTTTGAGGAGGGAATGATGGGGTACTTGTGCTCAAGCCCCCACCCTAAGATACTGTTTCATGTGTTTATTTTGTGTTATCCCTGTTATATTGTTGTGAAGTCATGTTGAGACTAGCTATCCCTAAACTCCCATTGATTGTGTCCAATGGACACAAAAGATCTTGAAGCTGAAAGTAATGGTAAGGGAATTAGAAGATCTTCCCTGCCTCTTAATAGGCCCGTGTGACCTGCTTTAAGTTCTGGCCTAGCCCACAGCTTGAGTCACATGGAGCTGATTGTGGGAGGAGCTTGCCGAATGGGTGAAGCAGGAAGGGTGCAGCAGGATGAGAGAGTGAGGCAGAGCAGAGAGAGCAGGCAGAGCAGAACAGTGCCGTTAGCTGCTGATGATTTTGTCTAAAGGAAATTTGTTTGTGGGGAGGCCTAATGGAGGGAAGGCTTGGGGATGGCCATGCTCCCTGCATTGATAATGTATATAGATTTTCTTGTTACCATGGTGAACTGACTTTCTGGTATCTGAATAAATATTCTGATTTTGTCTTTGAGGAAAAGAGTTTATATTTTGTGAATTTATCCTGGAAATACACACTCATATCCATAGTGGATGCTGTGGTTATCATATTGGCATTACAGACGGCCAATTACAGAGGCCTGGGGGTGGAAGGAAACAGATGTATATTTTGACTTGAGATGAAGAACAGGTCTCATTTATACTAAAAAACTAAAAGCATGCTTTTAGTCTTCTTTCCTTTCTCCTAGGCAAGTAATACTACCAATAAAACAAAATTTTCCATGTGGAAATACATTAGTTGCTCTGGTTACCAATTTATTTCTTTTTTTACTCTTACCTCAAAACAATAACAATATTCAAAACGTCTTCTAAAGTGTTTGTTCTTACATTACATGACAATTTCTCATATTCAAAAGCAAATCCTATGTAAGTAAACCAATTTAACACTTTTCATGAAAATCAAAAAGTAGAGAAATGCCTCAATAACAGACAACAAACACAGGACTACACCCTCAGATTAAAAGTGAAAGAAAATAATACAATATGATGAAATAGGCACAAAGTTATATTGAAAAATTAAAGTAGAGGTATTAATCAATGTCACAAACTAGGTAGAATAGACTCTATTACATAACCCACATTCCAGATATCTTTCAATATTCAAATTCCCCAAAATCAATTACATTTAGAAAACACTTTTAAAACCATACCCCACTGATGTTCCACTTTAACCATTCAATAGACAGTTTTCTTGTTGATTTAATAAGCAGTTTGGACATTCAACTAATACACATTCAAACCCCCAAAAAATTAAACCTTAGAGTTTCTTACCATGTCAACTCCAACAAAGTATCCTAAACTCTCTTTTCCTGGCAAGACATCACAGAAAATAACTGTTCCAGATTCTATACCTTCTCCAACCTTCAAAGAAACTCTGGAGTTTATTTCCAAAGGGGGAAGCTCAACCTGCATAATGTCAACTGGGCCTGCATAATCGCTTTCCAATGCATTGTCATCATCTTCTATAAGCTCTAATTTGTCTAAAGCCACAAAGACACCACAATCTTCATCACATCGGAAAAGCTGTTTCCCTTGGTAAACTCCATCAGTGAAACCCTGACCACGACCTTCTTCCTAGATTTAAAGAGAGAAAAAAATTACTACAAGTAATATTAGAGATAATTTTAGAAAAGTCCAAATGCAAATAGTAAAAATATGCAACAGTTGTCTAAAGCTCAGAGAGTTACTTGACTGAAGGCAAAAAGCCTGTCTGTTGATAGAAAATACAGTAAAAGTTATAATTCAATGCATTTATGTATGAATGAACTATTTCAGTTTTGACAATATCAAAAGAACTAAATCAATCTGTGAAGAAACATTCTTTCTTAATCATCTTTGTAACAATTAAGAGACAAACATAATAATATAAATTATATAATATTAATATATAATAAATAATATAAATAATAATATAAAATAATACCAGATAAATATAAATGATTCAATTCACAAAATGATAAAAATGCAAAACTTATGCAACTGATGAGTATAACTGGCATTCAGCTTTGTAAAATAATATACATAAATAAATGTAATAAATATTTTCATAATTATCTAACATGTTTTAATAATCACTAATATTTAGTAAAATATCAACTTACACGTTTACAAGTGTATAAAATCACAGCTTTTAAAGTGTTTTCATGTACATTACCTCCCTTAATCTTCAAAACTAGCACAAAAGAAGGGTAGGTACTAAATTTATTTTACAGATGAAGAATCCAAAGATCAGGGAATTAGGTAGCTTATGGCTCATTCAGGTCATGAGAGAAGGAATTGGGATTAAAATTTAGTTTTTCTGAGTCAACTTAGTATTCTTTCTACTATACTGTGTTGCTTCTTTGCTGTCCTAGAAAAAATGATTTAAAGATGATTTTCCCAAACAGTCCCAGGTGGGACTATCATTCTACTTCAGCTTATAGAAAAGAGTTTTGTCCAGATCATCCCTGTATGCCAGCTCATATATAGTAGTAGTAGTAGTAGTAGTAGTAACAAAAGCTAGCATTTATATAGCACTTACTATATGCCAGACATTGTGTTCCCTTTTCAAACATTAATCATTTGATGTGAGCCTGAGAGGTGGGTACTACTATTATTCCCATTCTACAGTTCAGTAAACAGAGGTAAATAGACATTAAGTGATTTGCTTGGGGTCACATAGTATTAAGGGTTTAAGTCAGGTCTTCCTGACATATAACTTCTATATGATTTATATATAATAAGAGAGAACAGTGTCTGAGAAATGCATCAATAATTCACCTTAATATATTTAAGAATTTACTTAATTGATCAATTAGTTTGCAATTCTGGTACAATTTTACTAAAATTCATTTTTTTAAATAGGCAAATGTATCATAAATTTCAGAGACAAGATTTTACCTATTGTTGTTTATGTTTAATTGCATTCTCTATTGTAGCTTTAAAGTAAATCATTCTGGAATGTCCAGTATAGCATTACATTTTTGGTCCTAATAATCAGGCCCTAAAAGAATTCAATATATCCCTGGAGCAAAAAATACAAATCTAAAAAAGAGTGACAATTAAAACACAGAAGTCTTGTGAAAAATCTCATTTTATTTTTAACTACATGCTTTTCCCCTTCACCACTCTCCCTCCACCAAAAACAAAAAAACAAAACACACCACACATTCCAAAATTGCTTGTCACACTTACCAGCAACTCTACTCCAAAGAATATTCCCGATACTGTCCTCTCCGTTAGCAAGGGTCCTCTGAAGCGTACAACTCCAGGAAATTTTTCTTCCCCAGATCTCAGCTGTACTTTCACAGGGCATCCCACATCTATTTGGAGGCCTTTGCTTAGTCTGCTTCTGTTTTTAAACAGACTATATCTTTCCTCACAATTAGTAATTGCCAAAAGCAATTCTGTGAATTTTTCATTTATTTCTACTACATCCTTCTCATCCACAAATAGGACTGCATGTGGCTGCTCCAAAATTTTTAATCCAATATGATTTTTCTTCCCTTTAGAAAGAGGAATTCTCGCATGCCCCAAGGAACGATCTTGAATATATTGTCCTATACTCCCCTTTGGTACTTTAAGAATCTTTTGTGTTTGTTTGTCTGAAACACTGAATTCTTGAAGAAGCAAATAAAAAATCCGTTCTTCCAAATAGGGTGAAGTAATTTTTTCTTGGCTCCATAGGCCTGAATTCATTGTGATTCTAAGTTTGAAAGATTAATTCAAGAAAAAGGAATCACTACCATATTTGCAGTAGAATGCCTCCCCCTCCCCTCATAAAAGGAAAAAAACACCTTCACTGGCAGTCTCAAGCTTTGGTTATAGCAAAATGATGTCCATTTTCTAAAAATATCTCAAATCAAAAAGCCTAGAGGACAAGCAAAAAGACATTTTTAACTTTTTTCAACATAAACTATGATAGAAGTTATATCACTTGTTATTATGATTATGAACACAAGTGCACTTGATGTTATCCTAGAAATATTTCAAATATATCCAGGAACAAAAGGATCTGTACATATGTGTTATAAATACACGTATAAGTCCCAATACAAAGGCACATAGTCACATGCATTTTATATATAAGTATAATTTTGTGATTCTAAATAACTGACTCAGGAAATAAGTGGCATACCTTATTGCAACATTAAGTGGGTTAAAAGTTAGTATGGTAGTTCTTACAAACGAATTCAATTCGTAAAATTCAAAGGTAATTGGAAAAAATCATGAATCTTAAAATTTACACATATATATTTAAAATTTTTATTAACACAATCATCAAATTCTCTAAGTTTTAAAACATGAAAACGTTTAATTCTGTTAAGATATATTAAGAGTAAACTGATTTATTTTAACATGAAACCTATAAAAGATTCATACATTTTTTAAAAGTTCAACATCTGTGCTCTATAAACTTTCTATGTAATTAAGTGATGACTATTAATACTGTATACACTGGTCCAAGATTTTGTGACTTTTATATGCATGCATTTGTACAGGGAGAGAAAAGGGGCACACATATTCATCTTGGATCAGGGAATTCACTTTCTGAAAATCAAAGAATTTGACCTGGAAAGGACATTACCTCCTGGTACCACTCTCACTCCAATTTTACATAAGAAGAAACTGAAGCCCTGAAAGGTGAGATGATTTACCAGAGATCATATGGCTCTTACTTCACATATCCTGAACTAACCACAACTAATTTTTTATATGTCATATTTTGGTCAATGGAACATTTCACCTCTGAATCATTAGTATCATTTCTCTAATCTTAAAACATTCTATGTCTAAACTTTTTTTCCATTTCCTAACAGCCATGGAACTAATTTATATCATAAAAGGCCTACTGGAAATTGTAAAAATATATAGTCTCATTACTATTTAATAGGGGCTAAATACCTAGAACATTTTTGATAGATCAAATTCATAGGCTTTGATGAGAAAAATAGCATCTATGTATATCTTCCTTATAATAAAGTAGCTGCTCAATTCCTGCAAAATAACACTAATAATCCTAACCTACTACTAACTGGGTACATACTACTAACATAGTACCCACATTGTGCCAGGCACTGTACTAAACTCTTTACAAATATTATCTTATTTGATCCTTATGACAACCCTGAGAGGTAGATGATTTACAATCCCCATTTTATGGATGAGAAAACTAAGGAAGAGGGTAAGTGGTTTGCCCAAGGTCACACAGCTAGAAAATATCTGAGGCCAAAACTGAATTCAGGTCATCCTGATTCTAGGCCTTGTTCTCTACTCATTGCACCACTGTGCTGCTCAGTATACTACTGTATTTGTTTTACTCTTACTTGTGATGCAAATGTCCATTTCTCATTTCTGCATAATTTATAGTACCCCCATATTTCCAGATCTATTTAATTCTTGAATGGGTCTTGTTTATGAAATACAATCATGAAAATTTTAAGTTCAATCAAATTAAAAAGGCCAAGCAAATCTACGCATAATGTATTCTATTTATAAAGCACTGTCAGGTAATAAGGTATTTCTACAAGTCAAATTCTCCAGATAAGGGAAGCTGAAATTCTCACAAATGTATTATATACAGTTCAATGTCTTATTCAACAGAGTAGAAGGTACATTAATTCACACTTTTTGAGGATGACTGGCAGTCATCTTTGTGAATGAATTGTGATATTGTGCTATATAATATATTAACCAACTCAAGGACCATCAGGATATATTGCCTATAGGTCGAATAGCTGCAGATTAATTTTATTTTAGCATGGGTTTCTGCTTTTTACAGTTCTTCTATATCCCCTTTTGACATCTGTCACTTTTCCTGCCTGCCTGCCTGTCTGCCTCTAAAAGTCAGCCCTCTCTCTTTTTAATTTGCAGCTTTTGGGCTATACGGAGATAGGAAGCTACATAAGTAAGCTTTTAAGCCTTGTATAAAAAACAAAGATATAAAGACTCTGAGAGAAGGTCTGAGGAGGTTTTCCATGAATTAAAACATGTAGGCATTTTTTAGTTTGTGGAATATGCCTAGAGGATCATTTTTTTCTCCCATTTTCCCCTCAAGTCCCATGATTCTCAGTTCCATGAGAACTAAGGTTACATCTTGATGAGTTGAGGTGCTAATTATCATTTTTAAGAGTGTGACTATACCCATACACCTATTGAAATGGATTTAAATACAGCTATTATAGAATTTCTGATAGTATTTTTAAAAGAAATCATGCAAATCAAGTTCAAACTTAATTGTGAAAAATGTAACATTATTTTCACTATTTTTAAATACCAGGAATCTTACTTAGCAATGGTAACTTTTTATATGTAACAATTCTCATAACTTGCGACCACTAATACATTAGTGATATTTAGCCAAATTAAAATCTTCAGGTTGTTGAATTTACTATTGTGTCATTGTTACTGTTTAGTCATTTAGTAATGTCTGACACCTTGTGACCCTGTAGACCATGGCATGTCAATGTTATTCATGGGTTTTTCCTGGCAAAGATAATGTGAATGCATTGCCATTTTCTGCTCCAGTAGATCAAGGCAAACAGAGGTTAAATTACTTGCCCAATGTCACACAGGTAATAAATGTCTGAGTTCATATTTGAACTCAGGTCTTCCTGACTCTGACCTCAGAGGTCAATCCACTGAGCCACCTATCTACCTCACTGTGTCATTAGGAAGCTGTATTAAAAATTAGTTACATAACTATATTCTTCACTTGGAATTTCTTGAATAGACTTGTGTCTTGGTAGGATAAGGGAGAAAAATTACTTGAAAAATCTCCAATCTAGAGAAAATGGGACTGATCTACAGAAGATGAATAGTCTCCAGGTACTAAGAAAGCAAATGTATTGTATAGGTAATGATAAACATAGCTTTTCTTTTTCCACTTAGGATAATAAAAGTGTGAATGACTTCATACTAGAGTAAATGTTGGTAAATGTGTATGTATATATGCATAAAGCGTTGTCAAGAAAAGTTAAAGTCTCTTCTAATTACTTTTAAGTAAAATTTAAGTTTAGTTACTATAACTCCTATGCTTTAATAAACAGATGAAATGTGTGGAAAATTCTAAGAATTCAGAAATCCAATAACTTTGGCAAAACACTACTTATAACTCTGGAACTACAGTATGATAGAGTAATATATTAATTTTGTTACAAATAATGTATTAATTTTATGCCTTCTTTGCATGAAATATGGAAACAAGCCAAATACCAAGTAATAAAGAGAGCTTTGTAAACTAAGTTTAAGGAGTTGAAGTGATAGTTGTCACTAATATTTCAGAATTATTCACAGCAATGCTAATGAAAATTACATTAAAGTTGGGTTTAAAATTTGAAAGAAAATATTTATTGAATGTCTACTATGTTCTTGGCACTATACATAACACAGTGGAAGATACACAGTCCAAACTGTCACATAGTAATTGTCTTTATTTAAAGCTAACAAGATGTAGCCATGTTTAATACCAAGACAACTGATAATGATAATATTCCCTTTTCTAAGTTTAAAATCAGTTGGAGATCTGCTTCAATAGGTGTTTCCTCACCAATGAAATCACAAGTCTGTACAAAAAAATAATCAAATCCCAAAGGACTTTTACTTGATTTATCTGGCTATTGCAGGTGATTTTTTTCCCTTAAGATATCCCAAAACTAATCATGCTTTATTTTATCTGAATCTGTACGTATACCCTAACCATCTCATTACAGAAATATAGGTTAATTCCTATTTCTCCAGCACCGGAAATAGGAAAGCACCAATTGAGTACTATAATATGTATACTGAGAATGAGGAACAGACTGGACTTGTGAATTCACTAGTACAGGGAACTCTAGAATGGGGAAACTCCCTCTAGCAACACAGATCTGCATCTTCTCTGCAAGTTAGTCTTAAGAATTTCCTAGAGCAATAAGAGGTGAAGTGACTCTCTTGAGTCACACTGGCAGTATCTACGTAAGCGTCAGAGATGGAGCTCAACCCAGGTGGTCTTCACGGATCCAAGGCCATCTATCTATCCACTACATCACAACTGACTCCAGATTGAGAGTTATCATATATCATACTCGAATTACCAGTTTCTAAGTAGTTAATCCTTAAAATATTAACTACACTGAAAAGAACTAATCTTTGAAGGGTCAGATATACCTTGGATAAAGCACACTCCTTTCTCCTCATTGCCACTTTCAGGCTCCCTTCTACTGTATTTACTTCTCAACTTTCCCCCTCCAAGGCTCACTCCATCCATTTATCTGTCGACAAGTACAGATCTTTGTTGCTGTAATCTACTGATCTACAGGTCACTTTCCCTCCTTTCTCAACCAGGTCACATTCTTCCTCAGTACCCAAATTCCTAACTTTAAACTTGTGGACTTTGATTTACATTTTGGTGTCCCCTCAACACCCTGACCTTCTAATTCAGTAACTTCATTAATTCTTACAACTCCTTTTATCTCAGCCACTCATGGTTGTTCAGTCAAGTCCAACTGTTCATGACCCCACGGACTCTAGTACGCCAGGCCCTTCTATCCTCCACAATCACTTAAAGTCTGTCCAAGAACATGTTTATTGTTTCATGATACTAACTATCCATTTCATCCTCTGCCATCCTTTTCCTTCAACCTTTCCCAATATCAGGGTCTTTTTCAATGACTGCTATGCTTTCATTATGTGGTCCAAGTATTTAAGCTTCAGCTTCAGTATTTGACTTTCTAGTAAACAGCCTGAATTAATTTCTTTAAGTACTGACTGATTTGATTTCCTTGCTGTTCAAGGGACTTTCAAAAGTCTTCTCCAGTACAGCAATCTGAAAGTGTTGATTGTGTGGTACTTAATTTTACTTATAGTCTAACTCTCACAGCCATACACTGCCACTAGAAAAACCATAGCTTTAATTACATGGACCTTTCTAAGAAAGGTGATGTCTCTGCTTTTCAGTATGCTGTCCAGATTTGCCATAACATTCCTTCTAAGGAGCAAGCATCCTTTAATTTCATGGCTGCAATTGCCATCTGCAGAAATCTTTTGAGTCCAGGAATATAAAATCTGACACTGCTTCTATTTCTTCTTTTATTTGTCAGGAACTGATAGGATCAGTTGCCAAGATCTTAGGTTTTTGATGTTAAGCTTCAAGACAGCTTTTACAGTCTCCTCTTTCACCCTCATCAAGAGGCTTCTCAATTCCTCTTCACTTTCTGCCATGAGTGGCATCATCTGTATATCTGAGATTGTTGATATTTCTCCCAGCAACCTTAATTCTGCTTTTTGATTCATCCAGCGTGGCATTTCACATGTTGTACTATGCATATAAGTTAAATAAATAAGGTGACAATATACAGCCTTGCCATACTTCTTTCTCAATCTTAAACTAAAATCAGTTGTTTCATGTTCAGTTATAGCTACTGTTTCCTGGCCAACATATAGGTTCCCCAGGAGACAGGTAAGATAATCTGGTATTCCCAACTCTCTGAGTAATTGCCACATTCTGTTGTGATCCACCCAGTCAAAGGCTTTAGCGTAGCCAATGAAGCAGAAGTAGATTTTTTTCTGGAATTCTTTTGCTTTCTCCATAAACCAGCAAATGTTGGCAATTTGGTCTCTAGTTCCTCTGCCAGCTTGCTCTTCTGGTAATTCTCTGTTCATACATTACTGAAGCCTGCTTTACAGAATCTTAAACATAACCTTGCTGGTGAGTGAAATGAATGCAACTGCTCAGTAATTTGAAATTCTTTGGCACTGCTCTTCTTTAGGATTGGAATGTAAACTGACCTTTTCCAATCCAGTGACTACTATTGAGTTTTCCAAATTTGCTGGCATATTGAGTACAGTGCTTTAACAGCAGCATCATTTAGGATTTTAAATAGCTCAGCTGGAATTTTATCACCTGCACTAGGCTTAGCAATGTTTCCTAAGGCCCACTATAATTTATTACCCATAACTGTACTCTCTATGATCCTGAATTCTGAAATATCCCTCTCGGGTCACAATTTCTCATTCTTTTAGCTCTTCCCCTACTTTATTCCTCCTAAATATGTTTATCCTCATCATGACCTCTAACCTCTCCACCCCCTCTTCCTTTTTTCCCAATCTATCAGCTCTGCTCATTTCTCACTTTCCACCCTTCACTACCTTGATAAGAGTGATTATCTTCTACTCTTGAATTCCTCACTCCCTTGTGGTAGGACCATTCAGGGCCTGCCAATCTTCAAAAGTGGGTTACCCCCACAGTCTTGTACTCTCCTGTTCCAACACAGATGAGCTCAACAGGAAGAAGTCAAGGAAGTATCCTACCTAGGTTCACTCTCACCAAGTCCATGATCTCAACTGAACACTCACTGCTACTTAGCAATCTACAACCTACAGCTTTTGATACTGCTAACCATTCCTAAATACTTTCTTTCTTCCTTCAATTACAAGACACTGCTCTCTCTTGGTCTTTCAACTATTTGTCTGACTGATGTTTTTCCATCTCTTTTCTTGGCTTCTTCTCTCTCTCTCTCAAGCCTGAACAACATACATCCCAGGCCTCTTGCAGATTTCAAGTGGCCATCACATGACTCCCAAGAACTAACCATCATCAGTCTCTATCTGTTTACAAGTTGGGCAAGTCTGCTCTATACCCTCTCTTTTGGTAATTTTATCCATTTCCATGGGTTCAATGATCAATATGCATATGATTTATAAATCTATAGATCTAGTCTTAATTTCTCTCTCAAATTCCAGAAACCCACATGTACAGTTAGCAGTTGATAGTAATCACCTAGATGTCTCGTCAGAATTTAAAAATGCGACACTTCTAAAATGGAACTAATTATCTCACCCCTGTCCCCAAAGACTCTCTTCTCTTTCCAAGTTATTTCTATTCCATCATTCTTGTACTCAGCCTGATTTACAAACTTCAAGTCACCCTTGTTCTTCCTATCCTATCCAATCAATAAATCTTACAGAGGTTGTATCATTGTCTTTTGCATCTGTCCCCTTTTCTCCATTCACACTAGTTCAGGTTCTCATCACCTCCTGTCTCTTAGTCTTCATGCTTCTAGAGTCTTCCTTTCTAACCAATCCTTCACAAAGTAGCCAAAATAATCTACCTAAGGCAAGGTCTAATGATGTCACTATTCTATTCAGTACCTCCTTATTTCCTTTAGGATAAAAAAAAATTAGCACTTAGCAATTTACACCCTCTACAACCTAGTTCCAATGTATTCAAACACTTGATGAAATACTCCCCTGTATGTATATTAATGTGCCAGGCAAACTGGACTACTAGTGCTTCCCTACACTTCCATACCTTCATATGGGTTATCCCTACCCAACCTCATCCTACCCCAAATGCTTCAAAAACAGATTTTTTACTTTCAATAAAAAGTCAACTGAGGAGCCACCTCCTATACAATGCCTTCTAAAAACACCTCAGTTAAGTGTTTCCTAGTTTTTCAAATTACCTTATATTTATTCATATGTGAACATGATGGATAAAAAGAATGTAAGCTCCCTGTGAGAAGAGACATTTTTGCTTTTGTGTTCCCAGCAGCAAGGATCTTAATAAATGTTTATCAAGTTAAACTGAAGACTCAATTATCACTGGAAAAGACCTGTGAAAACACTATTTATTTGAGTTTGCTTATAGATTCTAACTAAGCAGGGATTTACTATATGTGGGTGAGTCATAATACTTATTATGTTCAGAGGAACAAATATTCACCTTATCTGGGGAATACAATACAGGCAAAAAAATATTTACATACTAAATACCAATGAAAACTCAATAACTGCTAACTTCTAAACCACATAAAACAACAAAATTAACAGCATCAATTACCTGAATCATTATATGTACATATTGTGAAAGTGTTGCTATCTAGTTTATCTAGAAGATATAATGTCATTTTGAGTCTCAGGTTATTAACATATACTATTCATAAGAATCTCAATGAGGAAACAAAGCCAGTATTGAAATTCAAGAACTTTGTGCTTCTCCTGAGGCATACTAGTTCTTAAAAGCACTAGAGGCTATCCATTCTTTATTAGCTTTCAGAATCAATACATATTGTACTAAATTACTGTTCCTGATTATGACCAAGCATAAAGGAAAGTCAATGAGACCTCTTTCAAAGTTCTTTTATATAATATAAAACAAACGACCATCACTGTAAGAAAGAATCTCTTCTTCCAAAAGGAGAAACTTCCATATTCTTAAGCAAGCTAAAATTTTTACATTTCATGCCTGGGGAGAAAACCTTCATGCTGTTTACAATTTCACCCTAACTTATGGACTGACACAGGCACACGTGGAAATATCAAAACAGAAATGTTGTAAGCAATCCTCAAGTGTGAAAATCTATAGTTACAAAAAAACTTAAATTAGGGAATTTTTGTTTTTTTACAAAATAAAACAAAAAAAGAGCTTTCTATATATATAGCAAGCTTTCTCAATACAATTAAAATGGAAATTGTTTTACACGTAACTTTGCAGGGAGGTCTATATTGCAAAAAGCACAATGTGCCTGTAATATGATCCTTTAAATCATCTTCCTTTTACTACATACTAAGCAGTTCCCATTGTCCTTAAACCTTCTCTCCCATTTCTCTTCCTAAAAAGGGTATAAATTGTTGCCAACTTCATGATTCTATAATATCAATGTGATCAACATGATTCAACTAAACTCTCCATGCCAACACACAAATATCCAGTCAAACTCTTTCTATTCCCAACTATATACTCCTCCCCCCACCCCAAAAAATGTAAAGAATATTAGAAAGTAGACCTGTTTCCAGAGCACAGAGGAAGGCTAAGTACTAGATACACTGCAACTAAATAGGTTTCCTTTATCTCCAATGCTATGACTGAAAGCAAATATTGACTGGTTCCTCTCCAAAATACTTCGGTGGGGTTTGTTTTATTATATTGTATCCCAATAAGTCATGTTAATGGGCTTAGTTTTTTTCCAAATTCATAAAAATTCTTGGAATATTGCTCACAAACAATTTATACCTCAAGTGTAATGTCACATTTTTACTATCTCATAAATGACTGCAAGACAAAAAGATTCCATTGAATTTATTTATTGACTAGGAAAAAACGTTTGATTAGGAAGAACAAAACACTGCCTTGCGGGCCTTTTTAAAAGATGCCTCCCATCTCTATGCTGGGCTCATTCCTTGGAATGTAACAGATTCTCCGGAAAGTGACAGAAATAACCCAATTCAATGACCTTCTGAAAATAAACTTGAGGTGAGATACAAACAAGGAAATGTATGCTCACCAAAATTATTCATCACTCTTATGAGGGAGATTACTGAAAGAGTTCAGATCAAAATCTCCCAGAGGAAGGTGAGGTTCTCAGATAAAGATGGCATTGTGTTAATTATATCAAGTATAAAGATAGTGAAAATCTCCAGGAAGAAATCTGTAATCACTCAAAGGAGATTGGCCTGTCCATCTACAGAACTGACCAAATAGATAAAGACTTCCCATTGCTTTGGCTTCAACATGTATCTATTAAATGGGCACCTATAGAGCTTTTCCAATAATATATATACTTAGGAAAAGAAGTATAGATGGCCAATGAACTGTGCCCAGAGTTGAAGAGAACAGAACAGGCTGGATTTGCTTTCAAGATTACACACTTTTGTAAGCTTAATACCAGATCTATTCAATTATAGATTATTAGTAGGGGAACACCCAAGGTTAAGTCTAAAATTAAGCTATTAGGCATAGGACTCTAGACCAACAACAATAAATTAGGGTCCTTTAATTCTTAGTAACACTGTGGAGACAATTAGGTTAAGAGCTTGTGAAGTTAGCAACATAAATATTATTTGTGTCTAAGTTAGTTAATGTTTAAAAAAAAAAATTCTTTTGTGGTCCATATTGTAAATGCTTTAAAACGAAGTATCACCTGACCAAAAGTTTGAATTGTTTTATATGTTATAAACTGTGTTAAAAATGAAAAGTAAAAATTTTAAAAAAAAGACTACACATCTTTGCTGACTACAAGTTTCCTATAACAGCAAAGGCCAGCCTGACTTTTCCATACAAAGATTTAATCAGTGTGTCTGTATAGTGTAATGAGACTTGTATTGAAGACAAAAATTATTAACACTGTATGTTGGGTTTTAGACAAATTTACCAGAAATAATTTTTCTTAATTTTACCTAATCTAATATCCAAAGTCATTTATGGCAGAGAAACAGAGTGAGAGAGAGAGAGAGAGAGAGAGAGAGAGAGAGAGAGAGAGAGAGAGAAAGATAAACTGGCATAGTTTCCCACTGCCTTCTGACAGGACTCTCTCATCCAAGATGACTTGAGGCAACATTTATAGCAATCTCGAACAAGACAAAGATCATATGTAAAAATAGTTTTGTGTTAGCATTCCAAAACAAATGAATAATAAAATTACTATTCAGTTACCTAGTTGATTACTCCTAGAACATACAAATAGATCTCCTTCTTTCAAAAAGCGCTTCATTTTCTTTTTTCTCACTCTTTTTAACTTCTGCAGTACAGCTTCTAACCTTATCATTCCACTGAAACTGCTCTCTTCAGTTACCAAGTATCTCTTAATTGTCAAATCTCAATGGCTATTTCTCAATTCTCACTCTTCTTGACTTCTCTGCAGCCTCTAACACTGTTCATCACTGTTCCGGACACTCCCTTTCCTATAGATTTCCTGACACTGCTCTCTCCTGGTTCTTCTACCTGTCTGACCACTCTTCAGTCTCCTTTGCAGGATTTTCATCCAAGTCAAGTCCCTAAACTGTGGTTGTCTCCCACACCTCCTTCTTGGGCCCTCTTCATTGCTTGGTGATCAGATCATTTGCTCCCAGGAATTCAATTATATTGTCTATTTGTCTCTGTCTTCTTCTCTCTCCACATAAGGACACATATTTACATATGTGTGTGTGTGTGTGTGTGTGTGTATGAGTGTATGTGCGTGTATGATTCTTAGATCTAGTTATTCATCCCTACCCTCTCTCTTGACTTCTATCCTCCCATCTCTTGGGATATCCAATAGATCTCTTCAATTCTGCATATCCAAATCTTTCCCCTAAAACTCTCCCCTCTTCCCAGTTTCCCTATTATCGTTGAAGTTACCCTCATTCTTCCAGTTACGCAGATTCACAACTGAAGTATTTTCCCCAACTCCTCACTCTCTTTCATCTCCCATATCTGATCTGTTGCCAAGTACCGCTGATTGTACCTCTGCAATCTCTATTGTACATGCTCCATTCTCTCTTCTGACAATGCCACAACCCTGGTGGCAAACCTTCATCACTTCAAGCCTAGACTACTTTCAATAGTCTGTGATTACTCTCTCTGCCTCAAGTCTCTCCTCATTTGAGTCCATCTTCCATTCAGCTATTAAAGAGATCTTCCTTAAGAAAAGGTCTGAATATGTCACACCTGTACTCAATCAACTCCAGTGGTTCCTTATTAACTTGAGTATCAAATATAAAATTTTTTGTTTGGCTTTTAAAGTCCCTCATAATATGACTCCCTCTTACCCTTCCAGTCTTCTTGCGTTTTATTCCCAGTCTCCTTCAACAAACACTCCCCGCCACCACAGACACACAGTGATTCAGTGACACTGGTCTCCTTACTATTTGTCACACTAAACACTCCAGCTTTGGGCATTTTCAGAGGCTTTCCCTCATGCTAGGAACTCATTTCCTTCTCATCTCTACCTCCTAGCTTCCCTGGCTTCAGTCTCAGGTAAAATCCCTCCTTTCGCAAGAAGCTCTTTTCAATCCTGCTTAACACTAGCATTCACCCCCTGATGATTATCTCCAATTTATCCTTTGTACATAGTTGTTTTCATGTTAGACTGTGAGCTCCTTGAAAGCAAAAACTGTTTTTCCATTTGTTTCCCCAATGCTTAGCACAGTGCCTGGCAAATAATAGGCAGTCACTAAATGCTTGTTTACCAGACAATCTTTTCTCAAAGGAGAAACGCAGGTCAAAACATCAGTCCCTTCAAGGGATGAATAAAGAGAATACTGCCCTTAGAATGATCAAACACTACAGGTGGATGAGAAGGCAATGATCTAACAAGAGATACTCTGTATTCAATTATTTGACCACCACACTAAGAAAGCTTATTATCCACCCTTCTGGCCTGCCTCCAAACAGAGAAGTTTGGAAAGGGTTTAGACCAAAGAAATTTTATTTCTCAATATTCCTAAAAAGCATTTAATTATGCTTCCAAACTTGGAACACCACTGCATCCCAAGAACTATAGATGGGCATTACATAGAGAGAAATGAAAAAGCCTGTGATAAGGATGAGCAGGTTGTAATGTAGAACCAAGGAGGAATTCTTTAGAAGAATATGAGTAAAGGATATCATCCAAGAATAGTATTACAGAAAGAGAAGATGGGCTGGTCATGTCTCAAGAACAAATTTTCCACTGGTACTCATAATGTCAGGAAAAGGCCTACTACAGCATGTTCAGCAGTCCTCCTTAGTGAACTTTTAAGAGAACATGGATGAGTATCACAGAGGATGGATGGGCATGGAATTGATTTTGAATTACTTCATTAAAGGGAATTTCTGAATCAATATCACAGATCCATTTGAGTATAATGTCTAATGATTTCAGTGGTTTTGTACATCAAAATTAGTTATATTTGATAGCAATAAAAACACGAAGAGTGAAATCATCATTCTAATCACTGCTCTACTAATGTTACACATTTTATTACTGTGTAAGGAAGAAGCAATATTATTTTACTTGTCATATTTTAGAGGGAATGTTGACATTACCTCTAATGTTGACATCCATGTTAAAGTGATTTTTTGGGATCATTTCATTTAATCCTTTTATAACACAGATTGTGTGCCAATAGAAAAACCCAAACGACTCAGAATATAGTATAAATAAAAAAAAAAATGGTAACATTAATCAAGTGATGAATAGGATAATAACTTCATTCTCCCTTCTTCACTCTCATCTTTCGTATCAACAAATATAAGTCCAGTCTTGACACATAAAATCACTGAAATCATTAGACATTATAATTTTTTTAAAAGAAAGTATGATGCACATGTTATCAGACTTTTTAAAATGTATTTAACAATTGTGATTTTTTTTCTCTCTAAAAAAATACTACTATTTGTTATATGAAATGGCCCTCTGGGAGGGGAAGTAGGATAAGAAACAGAAGATACCAATAAAAGTTTATTTAAAAAAAAAAATGAAAGAAAACATGAGTTTTGGTCTTATCAAATCTTATAAGAGCTACCACCAAAAGGAATGTGTTATTTGCTGGGATTTTCCGGGATTTTGCAACAGAACATAAATGTTATGGGTTTCAATAAGTTCTCCAAGACCATTTTCTCCTGATAATGTACTAGTGCAAATCCACCCACTATATACCGAAGAACAGCAGGCTAATACTCAGAGCCATTACTTCTACCTAGGGTGTGAGGGGGTGCAGAAAAGTAACACTAGAACAAATTCCCTCTCACAGTCCCTGAAACACATTAAGGACTTCTCCTTCCCTCCCTAGAAACCACAGCCTAAAAAACTACCAATCTTATTATGTCACACACTTTTCAGTCAAAAAGCAAGGTAATGAGTTATTTTTAGCTGAACTTGGGGGAAAGGGAACTAGGATAAGAACAATCAACTATCTTAAAAATGCAAAAGCAACAAGAGTTGTACACAAGTACAAAGAACATGTCATTGTATATCAAACACTCATGAGCAACATTCTCTGGAATGCAAATTCAAAATTCTTATTTCCATCCTCCGCATCACTGCCATATTAATATCCTAAAGGTCAGGTCTGGCCATGTCACTCTTCTAACCAAGAAATTTTAGTGACTCCCCACTACCTTTAGGATAAAGCATAAACTCCTCTGTTTGCCATTTAAAGACCTTTACAATCTGGCTGTAGCCTACTTTTCCAAGCTAATCACATCATTTTCCCTTTTATTCATTCTACATTCTAGCAAAACAGACCCAGATTCCATCTTCTACCTCCATGCCTTTATACATGCTATCCCTCATGACTGAAAGGTCCTCCCTCCTGTGTCTCTCAGAACCTGCTAGCTCCTTTAGTTCATTTCGCAAGTTGGACTCCAACTTGCTCCCAAGTCAGGTACCTTCCTCTGCACCACTCCCTTTTTCAACTTCCTTTTGTGTACTGTCCTTACCCATTAGGATGCAGTTTTTTTAGTCTACTCCTAGAAGGAAGGGACTGTCTTTCTTTTTGCTTGAATCTCTACTCCCAGTGCTTAGCATACATACTACTTGATACATACATAGTAAGCATTTTATAAATGCTTACTGACTCCTTTCAGTGTCACCTCCTTCAAGGTCACCTTATTCCCCCCTCATTTTATATTTATCCTATATTTACTTATCTGTACACATACTAAATACCCCTAATAGCAGGCCCTCCTTGAGATATGAGACTGTCTCACTTTTTGAAAGTGTTTGTATCCCCAGTGCCTAGAATATAGATAGTAAACGTATAATAAATTGTACTGATCAATTTGGATCCATGTATGTTAACCACCAGACCATTTACTATTAAAGGAAAAAGAGAGATACCTTCTGTCCACAGAGAATTTTTCAACTAAAGAACTCCAAGTGGTTGTGTAACAGCATCCTCAGCCTGAGGATGGGCAAACTGAAACAGAAAGGAGAATAAATCAGCAAGAGCAGCAGTAGGGTGGGTACTCCTCTCCTACCCTGGGCCTCAGCTACCTCATTTGTAAAGGGATCATGACCAAGAGTTCTTAACCTTTATCTGTCACAGACCCCCTTTGGCAGTCTGGTGAACCCTACAGAAACCCTTATCAGAATAAGGCTTTATTGTCTACTTTCATTATTGAAGGAAATGCTAAATTTCAATTAGGTTAGTGAAACCAAAGGTATGGTTGTTTTCCCCATTCAAATTCACGGATTCCCTGAAATCTGTCCTTGGATCTCTTCGGGGCTGGTGAACCCCAAGTTTTGGGATCCTTGGTCTGACGAGGTGTGGGCTCTTCCGGCTCTACATCCTACGAACGTCTAATCCTCAGTGCTCTTCCTACCAGCCCCTACGTCCCCTTATCCCACCCGAGGGAGGAAGTTAAGCAGTAGTTCGAGCCCATCTACAAGTCTCTGGGTCCCAAAGGTGGACGCTGGCTCCCTGGCAGACCACCAACCAGCCCGGTGCCTCAGTTTACCGCCCCCTCCCCTAAGGGGGAGGAGCTCATGATTTACGACATTCGGGGGTGGGGGCGCCACCGCCCCGGGGCACCGGACGAGCCGCGGCCGTTAGTCGGAGTTCAGGATCCCTCTCCGGCGGAGGCCGGGACCGGCAGGCCTCGCTGGGGGCGGCGTGAGTCCGCGGGGTCGGCGAGTGACGTCGCGGGGCCGGCGAGGCCCAGATAACGGGCCGGGACGGGGAGCACGGACTCGGCAAGCGGCGGTGCCGGGGGCGTCGGACGAGCGAGGGGAAGGCGCCCGAGGAGTCCTGCCTCCCCAACCCCGGCCCAGAGGCGCCAGCGCCGCCCGCCATTCGCTCACCTGAACAGGTCCGACCAGGCGGAAGCCCGGCTCCCAGTCCTGCGGCCCCCGACTCCAGAGACCAAAAGTCGTCGCCACCACAGCCGACTATTTACCTCGGGGGGACGCGCGGCCCCGCGCAACCGAACACGATACCTGGGCCCGCCCCCGCCTGCCCCGCCTCCAAGCCGGAGAGAAGGAAGGGAGGGAGGGGTGGTGGGTGGGGAGAAGTGGAATGAGAGCCAATCGTGACCCGAACGGCGTTCCAGCGCGCGCCAGGATTGGTCCTCCTTGTGACGGCCTCTCCGCCAATGCCTGCTGGGCCAGCTCGGTACTAAGGGACTTTCCGCTCCGTCAAGCTCGGTGGAGCCAAAGTGGAGGTGGGGGAGGGCTAAGAGAGGAAGAGGCGAGAGGGGGCGGGGACGGGGAGAGTGGCGTAGGGCTCTCTGATTGACTGTCTGGCTGCAAGCCTATAGCCATGATTGGCTATGTGAAAGGAGGGGGTGGAGCACTACCGGTCCCAGTCCCTCTGGGCCTCAGCTGTCAAAACGCTTTCCTGACCTGGGTAGGGCAGGGTCCATGGTCCTTGGGTGCTAATAAGCCTTGGGAGAGGCCGGAGCTCACGCCCTCGCTTGAGCTGGGAGTCAGGACTCCTGGGGTGCAGCCTGGAGTCCCGAAATAACACTCTGTCCTTAACCCTGAACCATCGAGCTTCCCAGTCCCTCTCAGCCCTGTTGCCTCAGTTTCCCCTTCTGAAAGGGGCTTCCTATCCCAGCAGTCTCCCACTAGTCATTGGGAGGTGGGGTCAAATTTAGGGCACTGAGGAGGATAAGGTATTGCCACACACTTAATTCATCCTTCCTGGCCAACAGCCAGAGCTTATGGTTTAGTTAAGGATCTTTCAATTAGAAGAGAGGTTTTTGATTCCCAAGTGAGCTCAAAAATATTTAAGGAAGTGATTTTTTAACTTAATAGTGAAGGCTCTCAGGACACTGGATTCTTGTTAATTAATTCTTTCTCTAACAAATTAAGCACCAATTATGAAAGAGGATGAATAATACTCAAAGGAGGGATGTGGGAGGGGAAAGGTCTTAATCATGACATAAATTCTCCCTGTGGAAAATGACTTATTCCTAAGGGTCTGTGGGATTCATCCTGAGAGGTAAAAACACAAAGGGGTGTCACTGTGCCAATAACTAATTACTCGCAGAATAGCTATCATTCACTACAGTCTTCCCCAGTACCTCATCCGGGCTGCAGAAGTGATGCCAGAGACCCACACTGGAAGCTTTTCTGATTTCCTATTATCTGTTGGCACTTGTGCCCCCTTGGCATAGACTTCAAGAACCTTCTGTCACAGACCTTTATGACCCCTTTAGGGACCAATTCAAAACTCATCTTTAAACAGTTTTCCCTGATTACTCCAATTCCCAAAGTGCTCTAGTATTATTCTCTAATTTTTTCACTGATGATATCATTTCCCTAACAAGATCAGCTCCTCCCACAGCAGAAGGCTATATCTTCTGCTTATGTATTCTTTTCACAGTGCCTAGCACAGAGCTAGGTATATGGTAGAGGATTTAGCCATGATACCTTCTGCTTTCATGAAACATGCTCCATAGCTACTCATTTTAATGTATATGATCATTCAACTTCCCATTGCTATACCTGGGAAACTCAAGAATATTTAGCTACACCATTTAATCCCAGCAAAGAATGAGTAACAGAAAACTGTGGGCAATCCTCCAAGAGGAAATTGTTAAATGCATGATTCCAAATTTTTTGTCTATTCTCAGCTCCCTAAAAAGATGTAAGATCCCTGTGTCTTTTTTTTTTCTGTGCAGAATCTATTGAATTTAAGAGACTGATACCTAATGATAACACTACTGAGAATCTTCATTTTCATTCAGAAAAGGCAAGAGAGGTTTTGGAGTTTTTTTCTGGAATGAGAATCTATGTCATTTTCATTTAACATTAGACAACCAGGATTTTGTGAATGAGAAAAGGTCTCATGTGAGCTCTTTTTCCACAAAAATTTATAAGTATTAACAGAAACCTTTCTGGACTGTGTAAGACCTCTCTTCATTTCCCCCCTGGCTACACTCATTTTACACTTCTTTGACTTTCCTACTATGCCCCCCAGTAAACTCATTGGGAAATCTCATCATCTTGCCAGAGACAAATCAACCTTGACACCCACATCTCAGCAGTACCCACTGCCCTTCCATTGGAGGGGACACAGGAGAGAAATATCCTGACATCTCATTTCCTACCCAGCTGTACTCATGTTGGACTTCTTTGACTTCTCTGACTGCACTCATTTTGGATTTGATTTCTCCACCATCCCCATGCCAGGTACGTTAAGCTGCATTCAGCGTTGTCTTCCCCTATTAGATTAGGGGAGGAACTATCTTTTTCCTACTTGTATGCCCAGAACTTTAGCACAGTGTCAAGCATATAATAGTTTCTTAATAATGATTGACTGATTGATGATTCTTTCCAAATGCCCACTTACCCTTAGGAGATCCCCCAGCTCTGCTCCTTCTTTGGAGGACATTAAAAGCAGTAACCACAGAGAGATTAATCTGCCCAATCTTGTATGTAGGCCTTAGAATGCTTTTGGGGATCCCTGCTGGACTTTGAAACTTGGTTTTCAGCTATGACCTTCCCGTGCTGAATAATTTCAAATCAAGCTACTTTAGAAGATTACTCTCATCTGTGAAGAATTAATGATTGCTATAAAAAGTCCTGTGCTCCTCCCCTCTCCCACACACACACACTCCAATCTGCTAACTTCATTTATAGTTTATAATCTCATGTAGATTCTTCCCTCAAAGAGAACAAGGCTATAGAACAAAAACAAAAGCTTTGTCATCAAAAGATTACAAAACAGGGTGGAGTCAAGATGGCAGAGTAAGAGGAAGTATTTTTGCTAGTTCATCCAAATACCTCCACAACATTCTAGAAGAGGATCAAACTGAATTCCATTCCACAAGGCCATTAAAAAAAAAAAATTCCAGTGAGTCATTTTTCCAGCCCAGTGATGCTGAGGGAGACAGAGAGGTATGCAGATACTGAGGCCAAGACTGGCCATGAGTGGGTCCTGGACAAGAGAAATTGATCAGTGGAACACAGCAGACATACGATATACAGAAGCAAATGAGCACAGTAATCTAGTGTTTCATAAACCTGAATGCCCAACATTGAAGCAAGAATTCATTATTCAACAGAAACTATTAGAAAAGCTGGAAATTAATCTGGCAGAAATAGGCATAGACCAACTTCTCATACCCTATCAAGATAAGCTGAAAATAGGTAGATAATTTAGACATAAAGGGCAACATAGTAGGCAAGTTAGTGGATCATGGAAGAAATTACCTCTCAAATCTATGGACAGAGTGATACTTTGGTCATGTTAATGACCAAACAAGAGAAGGAAGTGGCAAAAGAGATCAATTTGATTACATAAAATTTAAAAGTTTTTCTACAAACCCAATCCAACTAAAATTAGAGGCAGGAAATTGGGGAGTGGGGGGAGGGGTGGGAAATATTGGGAGCAAATTTCTGTAAGACAGATACACGCTATCACATAGAAGGGCCGCTAGCACAGGTTCATTTTTGATCTGGTAAGGCATATAAAGACACTAAGAAAGCTTTGAAGGGGTTAATACTCTTACTTTATTCAGGTCTAGTCTTCTCACAAGGTTGCTGACAATGGGAGCACTAACTCCTACAGCATTTTCTAATCACCCTTCTCTCAGGGGCCAGCAAGAAGTGGGGCAGCTACCCCTATGTCTCGATGGGGTCAATTGAGACAGTCACAGCTTGTGCATTCCCCTAAATCTCCTCAAGTCTCAATGGGGGCCAGTCTTCAAGGCACACATACAGCAAAACAGTTTGTGCATTCAACTCTAAGGTTTTCCCATTCACTGACCAGTGCCCATCTGCTTTATAGGGCAATAGACAAAGAAGGTATAGTGCCAAAATAGCCTCACAAGTTTACATCAGGTCATCCCTATATCTTACTACACAGTCACAGTGGATGTTAATAATTTAAGTACAAATATTTATATCATTTACCATTATATAACTGCGCAAGTGTGATAGAGGTGTTTTTTGTTGTTTTTCTTAGTTCAATCTGTTTTTTAATGTTTTTTATTTTTTTTAATTTATTTTGTTTTCAGTTTTCTACAGTCACTTCCATATATCTTAGATTTTTCCCCTCCCTCCCTCCTTCCTCCCTGAGACGGGGTGCAATCTTATATAGATCCTACACATACATTCTTATTAAACACATGTTCACATTACTAATGTTGCATAAAAGAATTAAAATGAATGGGAGAAACCATGAAAACAAAACAAAACATAACACAAGAGAAAATTGTCTGTTTCATTCTGCAATCCAATTCCACAGTTCTTTCTCTGGATGTGGAAGGGATTTTGCCTTAAGAGTCCATTAGGAATTTTTTAGGTCCTTGCATCGCTGTGAAGGGCTAAGTCTATCAGAAGCAGTCCTCCCACACTGTGGTTGTTGTTGGGTATAAAGTTCTTCCGGTTGTTCTCCTTTCACTCAGTATCAGTTCATATAGATCTTTTCAGGTCTCTCTGAAGTCTTCCTGTTCATCATTTCTTATACCACAGGTTGTTCAGTCATTCCCCAATTGATGGGGATTTCCAGTTCTTGGCCAACACAAAGAGAGCTGCTATAAATATTTTTGTACATGTGGGACTCTTTCCCATTTTTATGATCTCTTTGGGATACAGTCCTAGAAGCAGTATTGCTGGGTCAAAGGGTATGCACATTTTTGTAGCCCTTTGGGCATAGTTCCAAATTGCTGTCCAGAATAGTTGGATCAGCTCACAGCTCCACCAACAATGAATTAGTGTTCTACCTCTCCCACATCTTCTCCCACATTTATCATATTCCTGTTTTGTCATGTTAGCCAATCTGATAGGTGTGATGTGGTACCTTGTTTTGATTTGTATTTCTCTAATCAATAGTGATTTAGAGTATTTTTTCATATGAATATAGACAGCTTTAATTTCTTCCTCTGAAAACTCTCTGATCACATCCTTTGACCGTTTATCAATTGGGGAATGACTGGTATTCTTGTGCATTTGATTCAGTTATCTATATATTTTAGAAGTGAGGCCTTTACCACAGACACTATTTACAAAAATTCTTTCCCAGTTTTCTGCTTCCCTCCTAATCTTGGTTGCATTGGGCTTGTTTGTGCAAATACTTTTCAATTTAATGTAATCAGAATTATCCATTTTGCACTTCATAATGTTCTCTATCTTTTGCTCAGTCAAAAATTTCTCCATTCTCCATAAATCTGATATACACTATTCCTTGCTCCCCTAATTTGTTTATATTATCAGTCTTTATACCTAGATCATGTATCCATTTGGACTTGATTCTTGTGCATGGTGTCAGTTTTCTCAGCAATTTTTGTCAAATAATGAGTTCTTATCCCAGAAACTGGGGTCCTTGAGTTTATCAAACAGTAGATTGCTATATTCATTGCCTCCTGTGTCTTGAGTACCTAACCTATTCCACTGATCTACCCCTCTATTTCTTAGCCAGTACCAAGTGGTTTTGATGATTGCTGCTTTATAATACAATGTGAGATCTAGTAGGGCTAGGCCACCTTCCCTAGCATTTCTTTTCATTAGTTCCCTTGATATTCTTGTTCTTCAAGATGAATTTTGATGTTATTTTTTCTAGCTCTAGAAAATAATTAACTGGTAGTCTGATTGGAATGGCACTGAATAGGTAAATTAATTTAGGTATGATTGTCATTTTTATTGTATTAGCTCAGCCTACTCACAAGCAACTGATGTTTTTCCACTTACTTAGATCTGACTTTATTTGTGCAAAGTGTTTTGGAATTGTGTTCATATAGTCCCTGGGTTTGTTTTGGCAGGTAGGCTCCCAGATATTTTATAGTGCCTAACTTAGCTTTAAGTGGGATTTCTCTTTCTATGTCTTGCTGTTGGACTTTATTAGTAATATATGGAAATGCAGATGATTTATATGGGTTTATTTTGTAACCTGCAACTTTGCCAAAGTTATTATTTCAAGTAATTTTTTACTTGATTCTCTGGGATTCTCTAAGTATATCATCTGCACAGAGTGATAACTTAGTTTCTTCTTTGCCTATTCAATTTCTTTTTCTTCTCTTATTGCTACAGCTAACATTTCTAATACCATATTGAATAACAGTGGTGATACTGGACATCCTTGTTTCACCCCTGATCTTATTGAAAATGTATCCAGCTTATCCTCATTACATATAATGATTGCTGGTGGTTTTAAGTAGATACTGCTTTTTATTTTATGGAAGTTCCATCTATTCCTATGCTCGCCAGTGTTTTCAATAGGAATGGGTGTTGCATTTTTTCAAAGACTTTTTCTGCATCTATTGAGATAATCATAGGGTTTCTGTTAGTTTTGTGGTTGATATGATCAATAATGCTGATAGTTTTCCCAATATTGAACCAGCCTGCATTCCTGGTATAAATCCTACCTGATCATAATGTATTATTCTTATGATAAGTTCCTGTATTTTTTGTTAATATCTTATTTAAAATTTTTGCATCTATATTCATTAGAGAAATTGGTCTATAATTTACTTTCTCTGTTTTTGTTCTTCCTGGTTTATGTATTAGAACCATATTTGTATCATAAAAAGAATTTGGTAGGACTCCTTCACCAATTTTCCCAAAGAGTCTATATAGTATTGGAATTAACTGATCTTTAAATGTTTGATAGAATTCACTTATAAATCCATCTGGCCCTGGAGATTTATTCCTAGACAGTTCATTGATGACTTATTCAATTTCTTTTTCTGAGATGGGGTTATTTAAGTAGTCACCTTCCTCTTCTATTAATCTAAGCAATATGTATTTTTAAAATATTCATCCATCTCATTTAGATTGTGAAATTTATGGGTATATGGTTGGGCAAAGTAATTTCTAATTATTGTTTTAATTTCCTTCTTGTTCGAGGTGAGTTCACCCTTTTCATTTTTGATATTTGTAATTTGGTTTTCTTCTTTCTTGGTAGACATGTTTTGAAGCTAAATCATGAGAACTCATACATATCTAATACCTGGGATCCTGGGAAACTGAACTCTAAGAAAGAATAACAAAAATCCTCTTTACACACACTAAAATGCACCTTACTTACACTCATGGAGGTCTCATTTCTAAGATGTAGAGGGTCAAATTCACAATTTGACAGGCATTTCTAAATTGCTCAGTAGCCAAAGGTTATGAACAGTTTTCAGAGGAAGAAATCCAAGCTACCAATAGCCATATGAAAAAAAAAATGCTCACAATCACTAACAGGGAAATGCAAATTTAAACTTAGAGGTTCCTCCTCATACCCATAAAATTGGCTAAGATAACAAAAATAGAAAATGACATCCTTGAGGGAATATGGGAAAACAGGTACATTAATGCACTGTTGGAAGAACTGGGAACTAATCCAACAATTCTGGAAAGCAATTTGAAACTACATCCAAAAATCTATTAAACTATGGATGCCCTTTGACCCTGCAATACCTACTACATCTATGCCCCAAAGAGATCAAAGAAATAAGAAAAAGATCCAAATGTACAAAAATATGTATAGCAGCTCTTTTCGTGGTGGCAAGCAATTGGAAACTGAGGGAATCTCCATCAATTAAGGAATGCCTGAAGTTATGGTATATGAATGCAATGGAATATGATTTGTTAAAAAAAAAAAAAGGTGTAGAAGATGGTTTTAAAAAACTGGGCAGATTTGGGCAGATTTCTAGGAATTGATGCAAAGTGAAGTAAGCAGAACCAGGAGAACAATTCATACAATAAATAGAAATATTGTAAAAACAATCAACTGTGAAAAACATTGTAATTTACCTGCACACAATCCAAAGGGTTCATGATAAAACATGTTACCCATCTCCAGATAAGAGAACTGATGGACTCAGAGTGCGGATTGAAACAAATTTTCTTCTTTCTTTTTTTTTTTTTTGGACATAGCTAATAAGAAATTTGCTTTGCATGATAATACATATTTATAATGGGCTTTGTTTTTCTTGCCTGGGGATAAGGAAAGGGAGGGAAAAAACTCAGAACTGAAAACTGAATTCAAATTTTTTTTTAAAAGATTACAAAACATCTCTCTTGCCCTTACTTGCCATTCTCCAAAATAAACACCTCTCTCAGAATCCAGGAGAAACAGGTATCTTTGGTCCCTACAGAAGCTTTCTAATCCTTGAGACACCTTCCTTAGGTAAGGGCAACAAAACCCAAAGTATAATTATATATATATATATATATATCTCATAGCATAACTATATATTCCAGCCAGTAACAAAGGAGCCTTGACTCACTCAATGCTGAAAGTAATTATTTCCATGGGGACAGCAATATGAGGTTATTTCAACCAAGTGTCTACAGAAAAGAAATAGACTAAAACCTTTCACATTTTGGTTCTGTCAAAAGTGTCTTAAGTCACTTCAACCTGAACTGCAGAGGCTCTAATTTGCCTGCAATTTTACTTTCAGCCTGTGTTCAGTAAAGTTCTCCTCACATGGCTCATTGGGAGTTTGTGCTGCATTTGATTTTTCTTAGCTGAAAAATAAGTGTGTTTTGCTTGCCAGGGATATTTCTAAGCATTCTTTCTTAAGTAAAAATTGTCTGATTTTTTTTGAAAACCTATTTTTAGAATGAGGAATATTTATTCTTCAATATGAAACAAATTTCACATGTATTTAGAGTCTTATGACAAAGGAGGCTTTAGTGACAAAATACTTTAATAATATGTATACTTATAGCTTAATATTTACATCAAAGTTCACAGTCACATTTTCTATAAAAATACAAACTTTGAGAAAATACAAAGTGCTTTATAAATATTAACAATCAGTGCTTTCTCTAGGCTTCATAGTTCCAGAAAGAAAAAGAGTTATGGCAGTAGTTTTTTGTTTTGTTTTGTTTTTTAACAGTCAAAGCCTTACTTTGCACCTGATAGATCACAAGCTCCTTAAGCACAGCCCATTCATTTTTTGTCTTTGCATCCCCAGTGCCTAGCACAGTGCCCGCAACATGGCAGACACTCAATAATTTGTTTATGGGTTGACCTATAAACTCTCCATAAAGTCAGCCCAGCATAATGAACAGAGTATTAGGTTTGAGGTCAGGAAATCCTAGGTTCAGATCCCACCCTGACATTTCCTCCTAGCTCCAGAAGCAGAACAAGTCATTTTACTGCTTTGTGTCTCAGGCAATTTCCCAGGACTAAGGCACAGACTGTGTTGACAGATAGAGTTCTCACACCAGGAACTCCCCATGCTGAAAGAAATCACAGACCCTTCTAGGAAGTGTTTCATATGCAGCTTAACAAACATGAATATTCCAATACTAGCAAGCCCAGATCAGAGAAAGAACTGCCAGAGGTCTGCTTCAGAATTCATATCCAAAAAAATATCTCATCAGAGCTCATTTTACATACAATAATTCAAAGGCATCAAATTAGAAAACCTTCTGACACCTCTTAAAATTCAGTCCTCAAGTGACTTTAAAATGTTGCAATGTGATGAGTCTTGGTTTCCAAAGACTCCATCTATTTATAGACATTTTATATGATTTAAAAGAAATTTTTACATGTAGTTTGGTCCACATACTTTTGTTCCTCACATCTGAACTTGCAGCCAATTTATTCCAGGATGACCCCCAAATTCCTAGTTCTCTTGCGGTTTTAGAACTGAATAGGGAAATAAGCATTCACTGTGAAGCTACCCTTCCCAATAGTATTGTAAACACCAAAAGGAGAGGAAGATCTTAGCCCTGACCTAGTGGACCTGAAATATCCCGATCCATTCAACACATGAAGAAGCACCAAATCAGGGTCATATGTGTTGTGTATGTTGAAGTAAGCGCCTTGAATGCAAGGCCTAATTCAGGTTTTTATTTCTAGGTTCAGCACCTAGGACAGTACTTGGCACACAGTGTACATTTAACACATGTCTCTTGGTTGACTGGCTGATTGACTGGACGGCCAAACAGATGCAAGGCCAAGGATTCATGATAAGACCATGGATTCAGGGCAGGGATCTAGGATGGCACCTGAGGCCCAGAAGAAAGAGCTAGCAGGATAAAGGACACATTCATTCTTCCTGAACTTTTCCTTCCTTCATCACAGCTTCATCACCATCCCCCAGTCCTCCCCTTTTAACCACAAACAGGAAGTATTTTCATAAGTTGCAAAGTATTCTGTACAATAGCAGACATTCAGTTAAAGATGATAGAACTTATTCCTCTCTGCCTCAGAAGGGTGAAGCATAAGACCATACATTATCCACCCAAGAGATGCCCACCAACTACCAGAGGGATTCACTAGATTATGTCACTCAAATTTCAGTTTACAGTCACTGTGTTCCAGGGATGGAATCTAGAAAGGGTTTGATGAAAATAGACTGTAAAGAGAGATCCTTAAGTGTCAAATACCACTCCAATCTGAAAGTATTAAACTGTCTAACTCAACATTCTAACAGGAACTGGGGAGAACAGAGTTCAATCTGATTCTACATCATACCAAATTTCCTGGTATACAAGGTCTAAACTCAAAACTCCCCAAACAAATTGGCTCTTGGTGATCAGAGCAAAAGTCTGGAATCCATGAGGCTGAGCTGCTCAATTTCCTCTGGAGTGAAAGTGTTCCCTCTGAGCCTAAAACCATGAAAGGATAAGAGAAGTTTCAGTTAAAAGGAAAAAAAAAACACTTCTGCAATATTTTATCATCCACATTATTATTTTCAGAAAACTGCACCTCAATTACATCCTCAAATACTTTGTGTGATCCTAGAAAAATGGCTTAACTTCTCTACACCTTAAATTCTTTCTCTATGAAATGGGGATAATAATATCACCTATTTCAGAGTTTTTATAAAGATCAAATGATCTTCTTGTAACTTACTTTTAAAAACCTAAAGGCACTAAATAAATGTGAGTTCTTTATTAGTAAAGGAATTCATCTTAGATTAGAAATCATCTAATCATACAAAATTATAGAAAGCAGAGCTGGAAGGGCTCTTTGAATCATCTAATCTAACTCCCTTAGTTTTTAGAGATGACTAAAACAAGACCCATAAAAATGTGGCTTAATCAAGGTCACCAAGATAATAAAGCAAAAGAGTGACCCAGATCTTTTGACAACAAATACAGAGCTCTTCCCACTAGACTGACTTCAATTCTCTTATCTCCTGTATGAGAGCAGAAACAGAATCTGTAGCATCCTCCATAGAACCATGGTCCTGGAAAGATTCCTGTGATCCCTCTACTCCTTTTCCCCTAACTCACACACACACTTCCTCTCTCTGAGGTACTTAATCAGACATAGGATCTGGAGAAAAGGCAGTGAGATATATGAGCAAAGCAACTGACAGGAGATAAATCAAGAAATTAAAGCCACCCCATTCTAACTTGATAGCCATCTGGGAATAGAGCTGCTTGATCTTTGTTGACATACCCTGGGTAATAATTCACCTGATTTATTCAGCACTAAGTTTTTGGTTTTTTTTAAAGCAAAGTACACAGACCAGCTCCACTCTTTGTAAGGTACAAGGAAGGAAAAAAGAGAGAGAGAAGGTCCAAAGAAGAATGTTAAAAAAAATAATTAAAGGCATGGAAAACAGAGCCCCCAAAAAAATATTGTAACTAAGAGCTTATAGTTGGATTGAAGGAAACATTTCACGTGTTAAAGTGAATGATTCACCTACTGGAAGGTAACTAGGTGGTACAATGGATAGAATGCTGGGCCTGGAGTCAGGAAGACTCATCTCCTTGAGTTCCAATATGGCCTTAGGCACTTACTAGCTATATGACCTTGGGTAAGTTACTTAACCTCATTTGCTTCAATTCCTCAACTAGAAAATGAGCTAGAGAAGGAAATGGCAAGACACTTCAGTATCTTTGCCCAAAAAACCCCAAATGAGGTCACAAAGAGTTAGACACATCTAAAAAAAACAACTGAACAAAAAAAACCTACTGAAAATACTGGCAAGAGCAAGAATTTTAACAAATATGCCTCTGATATTAAGATTCAATGCTGGTTTATAATGGTAAAACATTATAATATGACTTTACAAAAACTTTGGTACTATAGAGTCACAGAATCATATAGCTGGAAGGAACTTCAGAGGTCATCTATCCCAAATCTGACCTACTGCACAAATGTGGCACCTTTCTCTGACATCCCTAAGAATATCTGACAACCATATATCCCCAAAATTGTGACAATTGTGTCTGACAAAAAAATAGAAACAATTTTAACAAAGCTTTACAAAAGGCCATGCATCCTTTAGACCATGCATCATGATTTTTTTTTGTTTTGAATATATGGTCAGATTTGTTATATATCCCAGGCTACATCACATATTTTGAAATATTGCATCATATGGTATTATACTTGGCCATTAAAAAATTAAATCTAGGTTTTTCTCCCTGAGGGCAGGAGCTGTGACTTTTTCTTTCTTTTATATGGACCTGTCTGATATACCCCAAGTCCCTAGCACAAAGCTAGGCTAGTAGAAAGCCCTCTCAAATGCTGGCTGGCAGGAGTGACTGAAAAGATGAGGAATCAAGGCTGTTTAAAACAGAGAAAGACCTCCCAGAAGAGGGAGGGTCAACTTACCAGACTGATCTGATAGAAGCATTACCTTGAAGAACCTGAAGGAGAGCAGAAACACCTTGTGGGGTAATACTGTTGTGGGAAAGCCTGGGAACAAAGATGGGAATAATATTAAGAACTTGGGAGATACTGCCACAAATATTATCATTCCCCCATTTTACAAAAAAGAAAATAGATACACAAGGAAGTCATGTGACTTCTCCATAGCTATACTTCTAGTCAGTTTCAGGCGAGCCAAGACACAAACGTAGGTCTCCTGACTCCAAGTCTGCTTCTCTGGCCACTGAACTACAAATTTGAAGTTCTGGGAAATGACCTTCCTTTTAATCATTTCTATTATAAGGAATGTTGGAGATGGGGATCAGCTTTATGAACAGGAAGACTTTTTGCATGAGGTATTCCAAAGCCTGCCTACTCCAAATCATCGCCCCCACCAGCCTGAATGTCCCAGTCTTTGGTCACTAAGGAGGTTAAGGGATGAATTCTAATTGTGGTACCAACTCCAAGTTTATAGAGCCCTTTGCTTTCCTTACAACAACCTAATGGGACAGGTAGCACAAGAATTACTTTCATTTCATAGATGAGAAAACTGCAACTCTCAGAGATCAAATAGCCTGGCACATGGTAAGTGCTTAATAACTGCTTGTTGTGGACTGACTTGTGGATTAAGTGACGGAGAATGAATGGCTTTCTGGAGTGTCCCAAATATTTGTTTTCCTGAAGTGATCCTACCCTCTCTCTCCTTACCCCACCCACTCTAAGAATTAGTCAATCCACAAGAATTTATAAAGTCTTACAGGTGCTGATGTCGTACTGTTTCTACTCTTGATCTTTAGTAGCACATGAAGTACAAAGTATAATACTCTGGTGACAGGTAGACCTAAATAAGGAAAACTATTCTTTCAATTAAGACAGATGAATACTTCTATTTTCTTGGGCAAACATTTGTAGGGTAAGAGCCCAACTATAGCAACATGCCTACACGAGGCTATCTAGCATCTAGGTATATGCCAAATAATGTTGGGTGTATATTATATCAGAGCTTCTATGAAATAGAGCTACGTTTAGAAGAGCAGAATTTGAGCTATGGCATATCTAAATCTGTGCAATAACGTGTCACATTATCAACCCCACTTCCCCTCTGACCAAATTTGTAAAATCAGCATTGAGTCCTAACTTCACCCACACTTCTGCCAAAATCTGGTTTTTGCCAAAGTCTCCCATTGGAGTAACAAGTGGAAATGTTTCCCTCAAACAATTGGCATCTTCACAGCCCCCCAAAAGCAGAACTAAAGTGGGTGCTTGTCTGTCAGGAAGCAGACGGTTTTCAACACAGGCAGCTGTCTGCTTGTCACTAAAGACAAGCATTTTCCTAGGGACATATTTTCCAGGACAGATGCAATTTTGCTCCAGCACCAGGCAGCATGTGATGCATCTCTTACGCTATTTCAAAATGAGGCTTTTTGGCTCAGGACACGGTTTGGAACACTGCCTCCCTATTATTGCCAAATGCAAACACAGCTCAATCCCTTAATTACCACCTGCTTGACGGTTTATTTTGCATTTAGCCCCATTTGCTCTTCCTGTTGCTCTAGTTGCAGCTAGGTGGTGCAGTGGACAAGGGTAGGGGGGTAAGCCTGGAGTCAGAAAGACTTGAGTTCAAATTCAGCCTCAGATACTTCCTAACTATGTGACACTGGGCAAGTCACTCAAACTCTACTTCAGTTTCCTCAACTGTCAAATGGAAATCATAATAACACCTATTTCATAGGATGGTTGTAACGATCAAGTGAGATGATATTTGCAAAGGCCCTTAGTACACTGCCTGACCCATAGGAGACACTTAATAAATCTTGTTTCTTTCCCCCTCCCCACTGGACTTGGAGGCAGGAAGACCAGAGTTCAAATTGTGCTTCACATATTTGTCACTTGCGTAATAGAGGAGAAGTCACTTAACCTCTCTCAGTGTCTGTTTCCTCATCTATAAAATGAAGACGGTTATAGTACCTACTTCACAGTGTTGTTGTAAAGATCAAATGACATAATATGCCTTGCAAACCTTAAAGAAACATATAGATATTAGCTAGTATTAACAATTATTGGAGTAGAGAAACCACTTTCCTAGTCTGCATCTGCCCTCACACTAAAAACACCTCTAGAGCAAGACAGCTTCAGATCCCAAACATTCTCTGTTAAAACTATCGTTTATTACAAAAGTACCTGTTGATCAAATTCCTATTCTTTGCTCATGAGATTTTACTCTTTAATAATGAGAACAGCACTTCAAAGGCTCAAAGCAGTTTACAAATATATTACATCATCTGATCCTCACAACAACCCTATGAAGCAGGTGCTATTACTATGTCCATTTCTACAGCTGAAGAAACTGACGCTGAAAGAGACCAAATAATTTGCCCAGCATCACAGCTAGTATCTGTCCAAGGGAAGAGTCAGACTCAGGTCTTCCTAATTCCAAATTCAGTCCCTATACACTCTTCCATCTGGACAAGATGGACAGCAAGAAGTCCACAGAGAAAAGTGCCCTGCCAAGCCAAATGTGACCCTAAGTCACAGAACCATTAAATGTTAAGCCTTAGAGATCATCCAGCCTACTCCCACTCCCATTTTACAGATTAGGAATATTGGGTCCAGAAAATAGAAGTTCGCCCAAGGACTCACAATCAGTCAGTGGCAAAGTCAGACCCAAAGCCCAATCTTGTGTTATTATATCCCATGCTGCTTCCACTCTGTGACAGAAAGATTTGTACTGCAAGAGGATCCATTTCTTCCCCTAGATTGGATGGCTCTATTAGTCTTGTGATGATACAACACATATGACACAATTATGATTTAGGGCCATGACCCCGTCCCCTCTTTACAGGTAGTTAGTTCCCAGAGACATTGTACTACTGTTTTCAAAACAGTCAACAGGTTCCTTACCTAAGGACTTTCAAACTTGAATTTTTCTTAAGTCCATGCACCAGGGCACACACATCTTCATCCTGAAGATGGTTCTCCTCAAGGCTAGCAAGAATACAAATGATATCTGGTTAGGCCATTATTACTATAGGTAGGCTCTACTTTAAGAAAAAAAAAACCACATCCAATTTTCCAATTTTACAAAAGAAGTAAATCTCAGAGTGACTGTTCTCATTACATGATATTGACACAATTTCTTTGTACTCACAAAGAATTGGGCTAGGGGCTCCTTTGAGTACCAAACCCATTTAATGTACTTAAAATGGAATTTGATTTGTGTGCAGTTTTTTAGGACTAAATCTCTTCCTTGGATTGAGGGTGATCCTATGGTTATATTTTCAAGATGATTTATAACCTAAAAAATTCAGAAAGAAATGATTTGCTCTGCCAATGAAGTCACGTCATATGTTTTCTCTGATGATGTCAAGTAGGATCTTAGTGCATGCCTCTACCCTTGAAAACTCAAGCTTAGAAATTCATCTTTGATCTAAATATTATATTTGAAACTATATCTTTTTCAGTCCTATAATTCACTGACCTCTTCAAGAGAAGAAGTTGTATTTAAATAGAAGGGATAATAGTAATCAACCCTGGATAGAAGAATTTTTTTAAAAAAGAGAAAAAAAGTAATAAGGGCTTCAATGAGAAAATAATGATAGCTAGCATTACATAGCGCTTTAAGATTTGCAAAATACATTATAAATATTATCACATTTTATTTTCAAAACAACACCGGGAGGTAGATGCTGTTATTATCATCATTTTACAGAGGAAATTGAGGCAATAGGTCAAATGACTAACTCAAGTCAAGTGACACAGCTAGCAAGTGCCTATGGCTTCATCTGAACCCATGTCTTCCTGACCCCAACTCCAACCTCCAAGTTTATGCACTGCATTACATAGCTGCCTGCCGGTAAAACAAAGAAGAAATAAAGAGCCAGGAGGTATAATAAGCTTAGGCACTAGGAAGAAGAGTGGAATAATGGGACCTAAAGAAAAAAGGGAAAAAGAAGTCCCCCTGAACATTTGGAGCTAAGCAGTTCAGGTTCTTCTCAAAGAGGAGAGAAAGAGGACCTTTCTGAGGATCAAAGACTCAGAGAGGCAGAGTTGCAACAGGGCTCTGAGGAAGCAGCTGCTTAAGATCCATAGCTATGATCAGGTGAAAGATCATTGAGTAAAAGTCAGAGGAAGAAAACAGTAGGGTGTGGTAGTTGATGACATCCTTTTGAAAGCAGCTATTTTTCAACCTGATATTAACAATAAAGAGTTCTAATAACTTTTCAGGGCATGTGGCAAGGAATCTGAAGTTTTGTCAGACCTGATAATCAGCCATTTCTAGTGATTCATATAGACACAAAATGATATTGTCATGTCTGTCTATCCCTAGAGTTTAATATAATTTGTGGCCTATAGTAAGTGCTTAATAATGCTTGTTACTTGTCTATTAGAAACTAGAACATATTTCTAAGAATGATGAAGTTTTGGGCAAGAAACTAAAGTAGATCATTTGAGTACGGGTCATATTTTCATCACCTCAGTGGCTCAAAGGCAAGGGCTTTAGAAGAGAATGGCCGATTTGAGAAGTTAAATAGCTGGATTAGATGGTGTCTGAGAACAAGATCTGCATTTTGGACTAGGTTTCAAAATAAAGGAATTTTGAGCTCTAGGTCCAGGATGAAGAGCACATAATAAAGGTAAGGAACATATCTGCCTGGAGTATTCCAAATCTAACCTCAAGGACTGAAAATGAAGAAGAGGTAAAAGCATCAGAAAGCTAGATATCATGAAGAGTACCAACAAAACAGATGAAAGAAAAATAGTAAAGATGCCCAGTAATGCAAAGTAAGCAAAATGCAAGAAAGTAACTTGCAGTTAAACTCATGACCTCAGATGACTGTACATAATACATAACATAAAGTTAAATGTTAGGTGAATAAGAAATGCCAATTTTGCCCCAAAGTTATCATTGGCATATGGTGGGACAGAACCCATGACTAGAAAAATGACTTTGGAAAGGTACGTCTTATTCAGAATTAACAAGATAACCACAAGAAAGTCAAGGACAGAAAAACCCTACATATAGCAAAATATTCATAGCAGTACCTTTCTGTACTGTACAAAACAGTAGAAAATAATGTAGAGGCCCACCAACCATGAAATGGTTCAACAAATTGTGGTACTGCAATGGAATATTACTGAGGTCCAAAAATGACAAATATAATAAAATCTGAGAAGCACAGGAAGCCATATGGATGTAGAGGTAAATATGCAGAACCAGGAAAACAACATGTTTAATAACTACATAACAGAAAAGATGAAAAAAACCAAAATGAACAATGTGAGACTATAATGACCAAGTCTGATGCTGGGGATGCTGGGGATGAGAAGATGGAGCTCCTTCTCTTCTTCTTTGGTGAGAGTGGGTAAGGGAGAGGTAGGATGATTGTGTGAAATATTGCATATACCCTCAGGTTGATGTGCTTGTTGGTTTTACTGGAATGCTCCTCTCTCCTTTTTAAAAATTCTGTTACAGAGGATGATTTGTTGGGCATGGAACAGCATAGAAATATTTGGAAATTAAGGTTATATTTTTAAAAGATATCAATAAAAATAAGAAAAAATGAACAAGTTAAGTAGGGAAGGGAAAACAAGTAGCATTATTAGAATTACAATGATGATGTAGAGTAGGAGGATAGCTAACACATTACTGGTGCTTTAAAGTTGGCAAAATACTTTGTCTCATTTGACCATAACAACTCCATAAAGTAAGTACTATAATTATCTCCATTTTGCAGGGAAGAAAGCAGATTCAGAGAAATTAAGTCATGTATCTGGGGTCACATTGATAGTAGCTTCTGAGGCAGGGATCAAACTCAGATGGTCCTGACTCCAAATCCAAAACTATATTCACTGTATAATATGTTATATATAATATATATAACAATATATGTTATATATAATATATAAACGCTTCTCTAGCTCTCCTAGTATATCTCTCCTAATTTTCACAGTTTAAAAGTCATCTACATTCTTCACCTTTCATATGAACTAATGAAGTAGCCTCCTAATTTGTCTCCCTCCTCCAATCAATGCTCTGAGCTGTTGCTAAAGGGATATATCCTAATCACATCTTTCTCCCACCCAAGAACCTTTAGGGTATCTGGTATGAAATACAGATTCCTCCGTTTGGCATTTAAAGTCCTTCACAATCAGACCTTCCAAATCAGCCACCATTTCATTATGCATGCACTAATATCTAATTATATAATGTATGTACAATACATTAATGTATAATGTATAATTCTTCAAACATCACACTTCATCTTCTGCTTCTGTGCTTTTGCTCAGGCTGTTCCTCATATTTGGAATCCTCTCCCTCCTCCCCATTGCCTCTTGGAATCTCCAGCTCCCTCGAAGGCTCAGTTCAAAGGCTGCCTACCACAGGAGGGCTTTCTCAATTCCTTCAGTTTTTGTATTCTCCCTCCCTCAAGACTACTTTGTAGTCTCTTTGTATATATTTTGTAGTTATTTATCCACATAGTAGAAGAATGTAAGCCTCTCTAGCTGGGACCATTGTGTTTCTGTCTTTGTAACCCTAGTACCTAACAGAGAGTAGGTGCATGTTAAATGCTTGCTGAATTTAATTGAATGGAAAGGAATATGCAAAAATCTAGGACCTAGAGCTTATGGGTAAAGATCAACATGAGGCAGTAAGAAAAGCAGTATTATAACTAGCACAAAAAGGAATGACTAACCAAGTTGTAATATATGAATTGAGTGGAATGTTATTGTACCATAAGAAATAATGGATATGGAAAATAGAAAGACTCATGGAAACACTTACTTGAATTGATGAAAAGTGAAAAAAAACAACCACTGTGGCAACATTAAAGAAATTGAACTCTGCATAACTATCATGATCAAGGTTGGTTCTGAAGAAGAAAGGAGAAAATGCATCTCCCTGTCCTATTTATAGAGGTAGGGGACTACAGGTATAGAACATTACATATACTGCCAGACTTAGTTGAGGTGTTAATTTTACCAAACTTTCTTTCTCCTTTAAAAAATTCTTTGTTAGAAGGGATGGTCCATTGAGGGAGAGAGATCTCTTTGTAAATGAAGATAATGTAAAAACAGAATATCTCAATAAAAACTGAAAAAAAAATTTAAGGGACTATGCTACAGACCACCTAGAAAGAAACAGGAAATAAATGAAACGTTCAGGAAACAGATCACAAGCCAGGCATTTTTTAATAGTGATTGGGGACTTAAATTATCCAGACATTTGTTAGAGTGTTCTCTCTGCCAATATCAAAGCTGCTAATAATTTGACATCTGTTATGATAATTTTACCATTCAAAAGGTAAAAACAAAATGAACAAGGGAAACTTGAATTCTGGATCTGATTCTAAGCAATGAAGAGGAACTATCTACTGAGGTGAAAATCATAAGAACCTTAGAAAGTCACCATTCCATCTCCATTATTATAGAGGAGATAAAAGTGACCATAGTCTGACATACACCCTAAATTCTAAGAAAACGTTTCAGAGTTCAGAGAAAAGCTAGGCAAAATACGATTTCCTCTGATCTTCTTAGGCAAAATACCCCCAAGATCATTCCTACCCATCTTCCTTATCTTCAGTTTCTATCTACTGGCTCATTCCTGACTGCCTACAAGGGGGCAAGTCCAGTGTGTTCCCCATGCTTAAAAAACCATCACTTAACCCTTCCATCATCTCACACTATCAAATAGTTTCTCTCCTTCCTTTCAAAATGCCACTCCTAGGGGAAAAAGAAAAGGCTGTCTGTGCCTTTAGTTCCTACCTTCCCACTCACATCTGAGCTCCCTGATATTTGGCTTCTGACTTAATCTATCAACTGAAACTACTCTTTCTAAAGTTACTAATGATCTCTTCATTGCAAAATCTGCTGGTTTTTCCTTAGTCTTCATCCTTCTTGAACTCTCTTTCATATGACACAGCTGACAACCTTCTCCTCCTAGATACTCTCTCCTCTTTGGGTTTTCAGATCACCTCTCTCTCACTTCTCCTAAATGTTCTGTTTTAATTTCTAATTTCCTTTGCTAATTTCTGTCCAACTGTTCCTCCTTGATCTCCTTTGCTGCATCACCTTCCATATCCCAGTCCTTAATTGTGAGTGTACTCCAAGATTCTATCCTGGACCCACTTCACGTCTTTTTCTATGTTCTGTCTCTCAGTAGCCCCATCAGCTCCCATGGGCCAATCTCTCCTTTCTAGACAGATGACTATACCCAGCCCTGATCTCTCTCCAGAACTACAGTCCCAGATATACAATTTCCTGTTAGACATTTCAAATCTTATGTCACAAAGTAATCTCGAACTCAACATACCTAAAATAGTACTCATCTTCCTCTCCACTCCTAAACCTACTCCTACTCTATACTTTCCTATTTCTGTTGTATATGCCAACATTCTTCCAGTCACCCAGGTTTACAACCCGAGTCATTCTTAAGCCCTCATTCTTTCTTTTCACCCCTACATCCCATTAATAGCCGAGGTCTTTTCCCTTCATAACAACTCTCACATCTATCCCTTTCTCTCTACTCCCATGGTCACCGTAACCATTCCATTCAGGCCTTCATAACTTCTTCTCCCTGACTAATGCAATGACCTTCTAATTGGTTTCCCTGCCTTAATTCTTTCCCTTCTCCAATCTGTCCTCTACACAGCTGTCACTGACCTTCCAAAAGCACAGGCAGGGCTATGGCACTCCCCTGCTCAGTAAGCTATAGTGGCTTTCTATTACCTCTGAAAAACAATACAAATTCCTCTGTTGGGCATTTAAAGCCCTTCATAATCTAACTCCAACCTACCTTTCCAGGCTAATTAAACATTATTTTTCTTCTCCTTATCCCCTGCCACACACACTTCTTATATATAATATTTCATCTCCATGTTTTTGTCTAAACTGTGTCCCAGGGCTGAAATACAGTCCCTCCTGCCCTCTGTCTCTTAGAATCCCTAGTTTCCTTCAAAGTTCAAGTCGAAAGATATTTCCTATGCTACATTTTTCCTTATCCTCCTGGCTTGTTAGTGTCTCCCAATCTCCCCCCTCCCCCCAAAAAAATTGCATTTATTTTTCATATACTTTCATATGTATTATCACCTCCCCTAATCAAATGCCTTGGAAGCAAATGGATTCCTATTCCTAGAGGTCTCTGCACAACAGTTTGAGGGTCACTTTAGTACGTTGTTGCAGGAATTCTTGTTCTATGGTCTAGAAGCCCTGTGAGGTTTCTCCCAGCTCTGAGATTCTGTAACCCTTTGATTCCAGGATTCTATGTCTGAAGATTATTCATGGCTCACTTTTCACTCCAGCTCCCCTTCCCTCTCACTACACAGCTCTCGAAGGTCTTCTCAAGACCAGTTTTCAGTCAATAAACAAGCATTTATTAACTGCCAAGTATGTGACAGGTGCTGGGAGCATATAGTCAAAAATGAAACCTTTCTGCCCTCAGAAAACTCATGTTCTCTAGGAAAAACGTGTGAGGATATAAATATCTACAAAATATGAATGAGGTTGTTGTGTTGTTGCATTGTGTTCATCCTTCGTTGCTGAAGAAGACCATGCCATCAGAGAGACGATGACACGACTTGCACTTGACTTTGTTTTGAGTGAGGGAGGGCTGTGCAAAGTCAGTGGCCTTACTTCTCCTCCAGAGTCATCTGGATCCAGTGACCAGATATTTATCAGAATAACTAGAAATGGCCCAGGAAGCAATGGGAGACCTTGGCCCCTTTAGGCCAAGGCCTATTTGGTAGTCACTTAGGGTGAGGTAACACCCATTCAGTGAATAGGCCTGTTTAAGTCAGGGGATGGTCCCTTTAATGAAGCAAAGGAAAAATAACTAAATCCATCAATTACCTACTGAAAGAAACTGAAAAATGAAAACTCTTAAGAACATTATAGCCCAAATCCAGAACTTCCAGGTCAAAGTAAAAATATTGCAAGCAATCAGAAAGAAAGAATCCAAGGACTGAGAAAAGTCACAGTCAAAATCACACAATTTAGCAGCCCCCATGATAAAGTAGCAGAGAGCTTGGAATCCAGTATCTCAGAAGGCAAAGGGTCTATGCTTTCAGTCAAGACTAACTTACCCAGCAGAATTAAATATAATCCTGCAGAAAATGAGCCTTTAATGACACAAAGGACTTCCAACATTCTTGATAAAAACATCGTGTCTGCATAGAAACTTGGAAATTCCGATATAGGAATTAAGAGAAACATACGAAAGTAAACATGAGTGAAAAATGATAAGGAACTAAACAAGAATACACTATGTACATTCTAATATGGGGAAATGATGTGTTCTATCAACATCAGAGGTTTTAGAGCGAGTCTAATTAGATGGAAGGCCTAGGAGTGGCTCAGTTATGTAGTGATGATCTTAAAAGAAGAATGGAAAAAAGAGGAAGAGGAATACATTGAAGTGGGGGTGTGATTTGAGGAAGGGAAGGAAAAAGGGAAAATTAGGGAAAATGATTTCATATCAGGTATTGCAAGTTCAGTTGTCTGAATTGAGCAAAGGAAAGACAAATAGCCATAGTTAGGTATATAAATACATTTCATTCAACAGAGAAATAGGGGAAATGGGAGAAGGTGGAACTAGAGGGAGGGTAGATTAAAGAAAAACTTAATCTTAAACAAAACAAACTCTAAGTAAGGATGTAGGGAAATATTTGTAGTTCTTTTTGAGGTCGCAAAGAATTGGAATCTGAAGAGGTAAGTATCCCTGGGGAAATGGTTAAATGAGTTATGGTATATAAATGTAATGAAACACTGCTGTGCTATAAGAAATGATGAAGGGGATGGTTTCAGAGAAACTGATGCAGTGAAATGAACAAAACCAGAGTAGTTTACACAATGACCATAATTTTGTAAAGACAAACAAGTCTTAGAAGCTCTGATCAGCATGATGATTAACCATGACTCCAGAAGGTTAATGATGAAACATACTGCTCACCTCCCAATTGAGAGGAGCAAAACCCAGAGTACAGAAAAACACACACACACACACACACACACACACACACACACACATACACACAGAGAGTGTATATGTGTATATATAAAATGTGTGTGTATATATATATATACATACATATTTTTCTTTTGTAAATGGGCAATGTGGAAATTTGTTTGGTTTGATTGTGCATGTCTGTAACAGGGATTTTGTTTTTCTTTTATTAATGGGGAAGAGAATGAAGGGACAGATTTTTGCTAATTGATAAAACAAAATTTAATAATAAATTCTTATTGGTTAGCAAATAAATAAGAGATTGAGAAGAGGGGAATTTGTTGCTAAATTATGTGATCTAGAAGAGAAATTCCTTCCTTATTTCTTGTGAAGGGATCACTGTATATAGAACAAATTTGTATAGTTGTTTGTATAATCATAATTGTACCTGGATTTTTTAAAAGTAGATACTGCCTGCAGTAGATCTTATAGGGTTACTAAGCAAGATTGGAAGTGAATAAAAAAAATAAGAAAAAAATTATAGTTGCAATGATGTAAAGTGAGTATATCAAAGTCAGAGATTGGTGGGTAATTTCTCTTATAACCAGCTGACTCAGTAAAAGGGGGCCACCCTAGACCTGAAGAGTACTTTTTCTGACAAACTAGTATTTTCTCAGATATACACATCATCTTATGCTCTCTTTAAATCTTTCCTTCTGGAGAACCAGGATCAAATGGCTTCACAGTAAGGCTGTAACATTCTAAAAGTACCCATAAATTAGGACTGAATTATCTATTCTTTACTCAAACAGCTGTTCCTTTCCATTAGTGCAGCCAATCAGAAGCTGAGTATCACATAAAATGCCCTAGCTCTGAGCACTTTTCTGCCCTACCTGGCTAGGGAGTCCATCCCTGGCATAAAGATACAGTAAACACTTAATACTTACCAGAGTTCCTCCAGTGATATATTCTTCTCAAGCATTAGAGCTAAGGCCTGGGCACCCAGACTGCCAATGTTGTTTCCCACCAGGCTGTATAGAGCACAGAAGCAAGAGGGCAACAGTCATGGGATATCCACCCTGACACAACCACTCTGCTGCCCCCTTTCCACTGCCCCCTCTCCAATTCTCCCACCCCAAATTCTTCTCCAACAGGACAAAGATCCCAGTATCACCTGAGCCACTTCAAGTTGTGGTGGTTATGTAGAGCAGATGCAAGTGCCTGGGCTCCTTCATCTCCCACTGCATTGCCCCAGAGACTGAAATGAAAAATATCCACATAAACCAGCATAACAACTCTGCCTCTTGATTGGGTGAAGGGAAAAGTATCATCTCAAATATTCCCAAGACTCCATTTGACTTTCATCCCCTCCAGGGACAATACTACAGTGTAGTAATGTTACTATTTAAGTGAAAAAAATTAAATGAAAATTATCTAAGTGAAAAAAATCAAGAGGGAATTTTCTTTCCAACCTACACAGGCTGAGAACTCGTAAGGAAGACAAGCAGGGCTTGAGAAGATCTTAGTACATTTAACATTAAGTGAATGACATGGGAATGTGAATATTCTATGCCATTACTTTGTCCTAGTTTTCCTTCTCCTTCTCTGACCATTCTTTCTTGCTCTTTCACTGATTCTTCTTCCTCTTACTCCCTAAGTATCCCAGAATGTTCCCACCTTAGCCCTCCGCCCCCGTTCTTTCTCTTCTTTAGTGATTTCATTTCTTCTCAGAGTTTTAATCACCTCTATGCAGATTAATCCCCAATCTATGATTCCAGCCCCAAATTCTGCCCTCAAGTCCCACACTTCCATCTGCTAGCTGGGCAACTCCATCTGGATGTTTTCTGCCATTATCCCAAATTCAGTATGTCCAAAATAGAACTTCCCTCCCCAGAACCTGCTCTTCATCCTAATTTCTCTATTTCTATTTTTGTATTAATTTCTTCCTGGCCATCCTCTCTCAAAATCTTGCCACTGTCCTTAATTCTTCCCTCTCCTTCATATCACATATTCTAATCAGTTGCCAAGTCTTATTGATTCTATCTCCATTATACCTCTTTTTTCTTTCCTTCAGTCTCATCTCTCTTACTTATTACTTGTGTGACTTGAATAATTCACCTAAACTCCCCCAAGCTGTTTACCTATAAAATAAAGGTGTTAGGCTAAATGACTTCTGAAGCTCCCTTCCAGGTCTGTAATCTACGATCCTATGATGTTTCACCATCTTAGCCACCTTACTCTTGCTATACACCAGTTTATTGAAGTCCTTTTAAAAACATGGTAGCCAGAACTGGACATAATACCACAGATGCGATCTGACCAGAACATATAGTGAAAATGTCACCTCCCTTGTTTAAAATATTAGTGTACCTTTAATGTCCCTTAAGTTAACATTAACTTTTTTTTTTTTTTTGGTAACTCCTATATAGCTAGAAGTCAACTGATCCACCTTAGGGCCTTTTCCACATTGACTGCTGCTAAGGCAAAATTCCCATTTCATTAAAATTTTATATGTGTATGTATGTGTGTGTATATGTGTGTGTATACGTATATGTATGTGTATGTATGTGTATGTGTATCAGCTGGTAATATTGTTAAGTGATTGTTTTGAGACAGGTAAGGATGAGCCTCATGACAAGGCTCCTATGCTAAGAGAAAAAGCAGCCACAAGGACTCTCTCCATTCCCAGCCTCCTATTTTCTCCCTTCAGTCCTCATCTCCTCTGGGTGTGCCATTCAAGAGAGGGAATCCTTTCAGTCTCACAGACAAATATACTGACTGAAACTTCCCAGTATCCTTAGAGCCTAACTCTTGCCTAGGAGCCAGCTTCTATAGCTCAACTTTCCTTTTTTTCATTATCTGCTTCCTTTTCTATCTGCCGAAACCTAACAAAATGAAGGACTAAGGTTTCTGTTTTCTTATTTGTAAAATGAAGATAATATCTTCATTAACTAGCTCAAGAGTAATCATGAGGAAGGCTCAACATAATTGTGAGTTACATTAATAATTATACTACTTAAAAGGATTACAGAGAGGTAACATAGTAGAGAAAAGAGAGAACTGACTTCAGGGTCAGAAAGACCTGTGTTCAAATCCTACCTTTAACAAATACTGTCCTACATAAGTCACTTAACCTCTCGGTGCTCTAGGTGACTTCCTATGACTATAAAATGCACTTCCCTCCCCCACTAGTAGAGGGCATTTCCTCTACATGAATGAAATCATGGGTGTAGTCTCATGCCAATAGAAGGATTAGTCTAGAAGACTTCCAAGGACCCTCCCAGTTTTAAATAGATAATCCTATGGCAGACATCCTCAAATATTTGAATGTCCCTGATATGAAGGAAGGGTGAGACTTGTTCTGTTTGGCCCAGTGGGCAAAATACATAAGATGCAAAGAGGTAAACTGAGGCTATTGATGTTGGGGGGGAGAAAGTTTCCTAACAATTAAATATGTCTAAAATGAACTGCCTGAGGAGGTGGTGACTTATTTTTCTCTCACCTTCTGAGGAAACACCAGTAATTATTTCTCTGGGTCTGAAATGGACTTCTAACATGCTGTTGTGTGTTCATTCTTCATTGCCAAAGAAGATCATGCCATCAGAGAAATGATGACTTGCACTTGACTTTGTTTTGAGCGAGGGAGGGTTGAATATGCACACACACACACACACACACACACACACACACACATGGACATGCCTTATGCATGCATGCATACATTCACACAACTTAAAACATCTGAAAATTGACCTGTGGAGGCTCTGAAAGGCTCTTCCTTTCCTGGCAGCACAACCTACCCCAAAAACTGAAGAGAATCGTTGTGTTTCAGGCCTTCCGCCAACACCTTGGCTCCTACCGCAGTAATGTGATTGTTCCCCAATCTGGAATTTAAAAGTAATCTCAATCCACACCCCTTGAAAGGCAAGCAGGGATAATTATAATTATTTTAACTCTGAACATTTCTACATTGGTTTAAGCTTTAGAAAGCACAAAAAACCTGGATATGGCTCCTGGTTGCTCTTCCAAGTCAAGGAGGTCAGCAGGTTCATTTTACAGAGGCCAGATTAGCCAGGAGAGGACAGGAATAACAAATTCCTGGATTGACTCTAGATTTAATCACTGTTCTTTTGTAAGAAAAAGTAGTCTTTTCTTAATTTGGTCATTCTGAAATGATACGATTTCATTTCCTACCAGCAAGAGGAAAAAAAATAAACAAGAACAAAAAGCATCAAGCAAAGCATAATGGGTGTAAGGATGCAGGAAGGAGAGAGAGTCAAAATAGGTGATGGTGTCTTCCCAACCATAAGGGAGTAGCCAGACTAGAGAAGATGAGCCATGTTCCTCTTTGTTTTAGTCACTGACTTGGTGCCTGTACAAAGACAAGCCTGTCTCTTAGGATTCATTTTCCATATTTACCTGTCATAAAATACTCTGGAGAGGGATATGAGAGAGGGGAGGTGAGGAAGATGTGAATATCTGTAAATATCTGCATAAAGAGTTAGTAGAATGAAAGTATGTTTCTTATAAACTCCCCGAGTCTGCTACCCTTGCCCCAGAGACTGATACTGAATTTAACAGGTAGCCAGCCAAAGTAGAGGGGAAGGACTCAACCAGAAAAGCACCAAGGAGTCAAAAGACATAAGCCACATCCAGAAACCCCCAGGGCCTCTTCAGGCAGGTCTTGATCTACGCAACAACCACATAGTACATGCTTTGAGTTACATTTCACATAACAGGAACAGGCTTAGGACCACAGGATAGAATGGGTATAGTTAAAAGGGAATTCAGAGATCATCTAACAGTCCAGCTCTCATATTTTGTAGATGGGAAAACCAAGGACCAGAGAGCCATAATGATTTGCTTCAGTTGCAAAGATGAAATTTGAACTTAGTTTCTCTTGTTCCAAACCTAGTGCTCTTTCCCGATTCTCTCATTTCAAATTATCCAAGGTTATTTAGGAGCTCAACCTATGTATATGAATCCATTGCTTTCTTTGCTGTTAATTTTAATGCATAAAGACTGATCCTTGAACCTTGGCCTCATTTAGGAATACCTCAGCTAATTGACCAGAGAACCAAAAGAGGAAATGAGAGTAGACTAACAAGTGAATAAGATTGTCCAAAAAACAAGGGAAGGAGATGATCATTTGCTTTACCAACTTTTAATGCTTCTCCAAACTTTCCAAACAAGAGTAGTGCTGAGGAAAGAAGGCTAGAGTTGGAGTCAGGGGCCTGGATTCTCATATGTGATCTTGGGCTATCCACTTAATTGCTCTAGGCCTCAGTTTCCCATACACAAGCAATCTCTTTTTTCCATCACTGTAAAATGACAAGGTTGGACTAGATGACTTCTAAGAGCCCCTACCAGCTCCCACATAATCAGAAAAGCAAGCCAGCTGAAAATAATGAGCAAATTCTTAGAGAACTAAGAAAATAAATGGGATCAAGTGACCTGCATGCTGGTAAAGATCTAGAGCAGAGATACACAGATCATCTAATGTTTGTGCTGCCTAAGTTACTACTGACCAGAGTTACTATTTCTATACAAAAAAAAGACAGAAAGCCTGATTGGGTAAGCACCTTCAATTTAATACTTTGGGATGGACCACAGCATTCTTGCATCATGATTTACAGTAAAATTTCAAAACAAACCTGTAGTTATTACTAATTTAGCATAGTGTTTGTGTGAGATTGTGTGAGACACAGAACAGGGAGAATGACCCAGAGACTCTTCGCCAGGGATGGGCCAAAGAAGAAGTAGCCCAAAGAATCATAAGGATAACAAGTCCTAAGGGATATCACACTGTCCCAGGATTTGCCTGGTTTACCCTATAATCAGGCATTCCATGAATCCTGGAATCTCACATCATCATATGGTAGCACAAGTTCTGGAGTAGTCCATAATGATTGGATCTAGGCACTCCTACTCCTTCCTTCTTATTTAGCTCAACTTAGAAATCATTATCAGGGAGTTGGGATGGGGGAAGGGTTGGGGATTCTCAGGGAAATGAATCCCCTCTCCTCACCTCAATGCCAAGAAGTTCTGCTTGTACTTGAGAAGGCTGGCCAAAGAGTGAGCACAAGCATCCGTCAGCTTGTTATTGAACAACCTGAAAGATTTCACAAGAGACACCCAGCATGAAAGGAAGGCTAGCACAAACAGGAACCTCAGGAACAAATCTTCATTTGCCTCTACCCCATTCTCAAAGACACAAACCCATACTTCAGGGAGCTGAGATCAAGCTCAATGATGGAAGGCCTACTTACGCAAGCTTCTGAAACTGGTCACACTGCAGAGCATGGTCAACCAGCATGCAGATCCCCTGGTCAGAAATGTTATTATCTCTCAAGCTAAAAAAAAAAAAAGAAAAAGATGAAGAAATGAAGTGAGACAAAGAGTCTTCATAGGGTATTCGATAGGGAAAGAACTATCCATTCCATTAAACAATGACTCCTCACATGCCCCATTCAATCTTTTGGGTAGCATTAGAATTGGACCTAAACTCATCTTAATTAATCAATAAACATTTATTAAGCACCTACTATGTGTCAGGCACTATATGCTTGGGATACAATAAGAGGCAAAAGACAGCCCTTGGCCTCCAAGGAGCTTCAGATCTAATGAAAGAGTAAATATGCAAAAAAATACAGAAAAAACAAGCGACACACAGGATAAATAGGAAATAATTAACAGAAGGAAGGCAATAGAATGAAGAGGTTGAGGAGGGATTCCTTTTGTGAGAGATGATCTCTGAGGATCTCTCTCAGGAGTGAAGCCTCTTCAAGGGGTTAATTATTTCTTGTCTGGTTGAAACATTTGCAGCAGGTTGACCTTGTAGAAGAAATGTTTCAACATATTCTGTACTCTCCAAGCCTACTCCCTATATTTTCTCAAGACTATCCCCTTTACTTTCCCAAACTGCCCACTGTATTTTCCCAGCCTTCCCTGCCCCCTTTGTTTTTAGACACAGCAGGGAGAAATAACACCTCCCACCACCCCTCCTTTTTTGGGGGGCTAATGTGTGAAAACTGTCTTTGTTCTCTGTTGCTATAGATTGCCTCGAATAGATTGCACCCTCAGGGCTTGCACCAATGAGCCTTGAGGAAGGGGGCTAGGGAGGAGGGATTGCAGTTAGGGCCATATAATCTGCTGAGTTAAATATAGCTTCACTCTTTTCAGTTGGTGCCATCTTTTGGGCACTCTGGGAGTCCTTTCTTGAGGAAGTCAATAAATGCACTATTCTTTTTGCTAATATCTCTGAGTCTCTGCTTCATTGATAAGGGTCTCTGTACCGCACACACTTTGGAACATGAGTTTTTGTTGTAAAGGAGGCCAGGGAGGTCAGTAGCCAAAACAGAGGAGGAAGAGCATTCCAGGCATTGGGGACACGCAGAGAGAGTGCCTGAAGTTCAGCAATGGAGGATCTCACTTGTGGAGCAGTCAGAATGCCAGTGTCACTGGATCAAAGAGTACATGTCAGAGAGTAAAGTGCAAGAAGACTGGAAAGGTAGGAGAGGGCTAGGTTATGGAAGACTTTGAATGCCAAACAGAATATTTAGTATTTGTTCCTGAAGGCAAGCTCCTGGCTTTTACTCAGGGGAGGGGGTAGTAGTGACATGATTAGACCTACATTTTAGGAAAATCACTTTAGTGGCTGAATGAAGGATGGATTGGAATGGGGAGACTTGAGGTAGGCAGACTCCTCCTCTCCCAGAAGGCTATTGAAATAGTCCAGCCATGAGGTGATGATAGACTGGACTGGAGGGGTAGCAGTGTCAGAGGAAAGAAGAGGGCTTATTCGAGAGATATTGCAAAAGTGAAATCAACAAACCTTGGGACTTAATTTTCATTTGTCCCAATAGTGCAAATGAATGTACTTCATGGATGGGAGCTGAGCAAGCAATAATCTCCAATATTCTTTTAGGAGTTAACATCCTGGGAATCTCTCAATCTGTAAGTCAGTAGTATTTGGCACAATTTACTCCCTTTGGCGTATGTTTAAGTAAATGACCCTCTGCCAGGGCCAATTTATAGAAGACTGTCCTATGTGTGAAAAATCTTTTGAGACTTCTTTAGGTTACCCTCATTCTGGACATCAAACCTGCCCACCTCCTGCCAGGGGATCCATCGGTGTAACTCTCTCCAAAAGGAGGATAAGGGCAGTCGAACATGAATAGTGTTAAAAATGATCAGTCCTTGGATTGCGGACCTAAGAAAACTAATAGGACCAGGATTAGCAGCTGTTTTACTACCCTTCCTTCCCATTTAATTAAAGATTACTCCCTAGACTATTAAATCAAAACAACAATAACAAATCCACAACAAAATAAACAAAAAACCAAGGATAAAAATAATTTCTATAGATTTTTAAATTTGATTTAGAAAAGAAACAACCAGCGTGCTATCAACAGACACGTTCTTTCTTATCAATCTTCTAATCAGGATCAGAAAGTAGATAAGACATAGAGTCACCATACATTGGAAAGTAACTAATATGCTCCCTGGGATTTTACATATAGTATATACTCCAGGGGTTCTGAAGAACTTCAGAAAGGGATTTAAATTCAATAAATGTTTCAGGGGTTCTGAAGAACTTCAGAAAGGGATTTAAATTCAATAAATGTTTATTAAGCCCAGAATATGTACAAGGTACTGTGTTAGGTATTGGAGTTTAAAAAAATACATATGCTCTGCCCTCGTGGAGATTGTTTTTTACGGAATACTTCTTAATAAGGTTTTTCAGAGTCCCAGGTCTAAAGACTGACATATTATAAGCTAAATCAAATTGCTTGTCTTTTCAATGAGGAGAGAAAAAAATTTAGAATTTAAAGATTTTTTTTTAAATGTTAAAAACTTTTACACATAGATGGAAAAAAATAAAATGTTTGGGGAACAAAAGACTGACATATAAGAAATGACCCTTTGTTGGAGGGATGGAGGATATCATGTTGCAGCTTTATCCTATTTGACAGAAAAAAATTAAGGAAATGCCTACAATATACACCCTGTGGTTTATGTTTTTTAGATAGCTGTGGCTATTTCAGTATATAATATCCTCCTGCACCAGCAGAAACAGAAACTAACCAACAACATCCTACTGTGCATCAGGCATATGGACGATAGGTGCTCAGGCTACAGTTATAGGAGTAAGACAGGATAGAACACAATATGATGAAATTCCTAAAGGAAACTCAGTCTGCTTATCTGAGTCAAGAGATCTAGGCCACCATTTCCTTGGATTTTGAAAAATAAAACCTTATTCATAACTTCTAATGAACTCTTTTGGCATAATTCATAGGAAAATGGGCATGACTTCTTCGGGGTGGGGGTGGGGGTCACAAACTCACTATGTTGCTTTGGGAAAAATAACTTCATTCTTTTGTCCTCCCTAAAATAAAGTGGTTGGACTACTTACTACCTATATGACCTTAGGCAAATAACTTAACCTTTCTGAACCTTTCTTAGACCTTCTGGTCTATAAAATGAGGGGACTGGATAATAGGATAATCTCTGAGCTCCCTTCAAATTCTACCTTTAAGATCCTATAATTAGAGTTTTTAACCTGGGGTGCATGAACTTGTCTTTTTAATATTATAATTATAATTGGCTTCCTTTGTGACTTTATATATTTTATCTAAAACCATTATTCTGAGGAGGGATGCATGCACTTCACTAGACTGCCAAAGGGGTCCATGACACACAAAAAAAGATTAAGAACCCCTGGACTAGAGGAACTTAAGAGAAATGATTATTTCTCTGTTGTATTTAATAACTTATTATGAATTAGGACCAAGTGTTTTCACCTTTTCTTTTTTCTCTTCCAGGAATCAAACAGTGCAGGTATCTTAGGAAAATCTTAACCCAACCAGACTCAAAGAATTGGTGGATTCCTGTCCATCGTGTTTGGTCAGATAGGTCTGGGGTAGAAGTGGATTCCCTCTTTGACTAAGACTTGGGTGACCCTAGTCTCTTATCCCCAAGACCCTCATCAGAATGAGCCCACATATCATTATAATATTTATTTCCTCATTAATTATTAAACAATTGGAATCGATGGATATCCTCAGGAACACCCACTTTTCCAAGGGCACATAAGTTATGAGCCCACCACCATGAAGGTCTTTGGCATTCAAGAGTACCACGGATCACTTTTATTAATAAAATTCTAGCATTAATATTAAAATGCTTAATTACCTAGAAATTATGTCTCTTGAACTTTTTTAAACATCACAAACTCTAAGTCCCCTCCAACTCTCACATCCCAGCTTCTCTGAGTCCCCTCTCCCAAAGGCCCAGGGTGTTACAGGCCATTCCAAAGCAGCTGAATGAAATACTCACTAGAGAGCCTGGCAGACACTTAGGCATGGCAAAAGTTGCTCCACGCCAATGTCTCCCACTGAATTGTAATCCAGCTGCAAGGCCACAGGTTGCTTGAGATTCTTCAGTACAAAAGCCAAGGCAGCACATTCAGCAGGACCGATGTTGCAGTAAGTCACCTTCAGGTGCCCAACCTCCAGCTTGCACACAGCTTTCCGGGCCAGGCGCTCATCCTGCATCTCATAGAGGCTCCTAATCAGCCAGACAAACTCGGGCATGGCATGCATACTCTTGACCTCCCCGGGCACGGCTGGAGGAATGGACTGGAAGTGTCTCCTGAGGCCTCGGGCCAGGCACCACTGGGTGAGGTTCTGCTTCTGAAGAAGAGGGGTGGAGACCCCCTGGCACTCTGCTAACAGGCCCCAGTGCTTCTGGGACAGCAGGCCAGCCAGGAAAACAGCTGTGATCTGGATGTTGTGGGGCTCAGCTTTCTGCAGGAGGGCTGTGACACTCACCTCCTCTTGCTCAGGGGACTGCATACAGGACACAGGAAACATCCAAGCCAGAGGTCGACTGGGCTTCTTATGATGGTTGAACAAGCACCTGATGACTGAGGGGGTGACATCGGCATCAAGCAGCAAAAAGAAAGCGGCAAAGAAACACTGCAAAGTGATGTGCAGGAATTCCACAGGAGCCGGGCTCTCCTGAGAGAAACTCTTCGATGGTACCAAGAAGCCCAAGGAAAGATCCTTCTCACCCACCCCAGATGCCCACAGCTGCTTTGCGGAGAACACGTAGCTACAAGTGCCCAGGCCCCACAGGGCCAGCCTGCCCAAATGCAGGATGGTGGGAAGCCACGGTCGGAGGGTGCTAGTCCCAGGGCACCACTCCCCATCCTCAGGGGAGGCGTGCAGCACAAAATGCTGCAGGATCAGAAGATACATGTCTGTGGTGGTCTTCAGGGAGCCACAGCCGTGCTGCAGGAGCTCCTTGTGACACTTGGACACGATCCAGGAGAAGACAGGCACGTGGCACAAGCTGTGCAGGGCCGAGGTGGCTTTCACCAGATGAACGATGCGGTCGGCCAGCCCAGGCTCACTGTGATGCTTCCTCATGAATAGCTCGATCCCCTCCTGGGAGAAGCCCTTCAGACTCAGCTCCTTCTGCACATACTTTCTGAGGAAAGGGGAGATGGCATGGGGCCGGCTTGTCAGCACCTTCTTGGTGTTCTTCATGAGATTGCCTCGGAGAAGGTTGAAGAGCAGGCTCTGGATCGACGTAGGGTCAGTTGGGGAACAGTGTGTCTCCCTGTCTGTAAACTTGAACTTAAATTCATCAAACCCATCAAAAGTGAGCAAGACCTGTTTGGGATGATCCAGCAGGTACTGGAAGATCTCCTGTTGGCTCTCATCTGGCCAGCAACACTGCTCAAACAGCAGGGTCTGCACAGACACTGGCTTATCCACGGACTGCAGCTGCCGGCAAGTGAACGGGAAGACGAAGAGGAAATCCTGGAAGTGCCGGCCCGTGGCCCACAGACGATGGAGCTGCTGCAGGAGTGTGCTCTTCCCACTGCCAGCCTCTCCCACCAGAAGCACCATGTCAGCATCTTCATTGATGCAACCACTGCTACTGAAGACGTCCAGGAGCTCCAGGGTGTCATGGCACTTCTGGCCAGGTGCAACGACACCAAGATTCTTCTGAATCTCTAAGATGTTCTCTGTGTATATGTCCTCTAGGCAGAGGTTCTCAGTGCCATCATAGGTGCTAAGGAAACGAGCCTGGGCTGACACCGTGGCCTTTAGCTTGGCCATGTACTTCTTACATGCTATAACTGGAATAAAGAGAAACAAACAAAAAAATTGAATCCTACACAAAAAGTGATGAATGTTGACTTAGATAGACCAGGGTTCCCTAGGTAGCTCAGAGTTATTTATATCATAAATGGTTAAATATTAATCTAGGCTTAGGAATCCTGCCTTCCCACAGACCAAAAGAATACCTAGGATATCCCTAAACAAAAAGGAAGTGCAGGACTGTAGCTACAGGGAATCTCTTTCTCAGAGAAGTCACCTGAATCACATCCTGGTCAGCAAATCCTGGGTCAGCAAACCCGTTAGTTCCCAGTACAATCCACAGGGCCTTGAGATGTGCTACTGTAGATCTAAAGCACTGACAAAGCAGATCTAAAATGTGATGAAAATACAAGGAGGAAATTAGAAAAAAGGAAAGAAGAAAAGAGAAAGGTGAATTTGGCAGGGAGTGATAGAGGGAGAGCCAGAGACAAGGGGCACAGGGGAAGCTCGGAGGTACCTGACCTGTCTAACTTTTGTCTGGCCTAGATATAGAGAGATGGCCTGGATTTCTTCATTTTCATCTCATTTTATCATAAAATATTACTGAATAAGCAATGTTATGAGTAGGGAGTGTTTAGGAAACTGTCCTTAGTAAGATTTATTAACTCAGAAGTCTAAATAAATAACCTCCCAAATCTTAACACAGTTCCCCTTTCTGGAAATAGGAGTTGTTCAAAGTTGTGGTAGGGAGGGCAGGACACTCCAAAGATTTAGTTTGACAGAGGCTTCTAAGCATAACCATTCATTTACATATTCATCTGCTCAACACTTATTGCTTACTGTATAGAGAACACTTGGGGTAACTAGATGGTGAGGCGGATCAAGAGCTGAGCCTGGAATCAGAAAGACTCATCTTCCTGAGTTCTAATCTTGTCTCAGACACTTACTAGAGATGTGACCCTGGGCAAGTCACTTAATCCTGTTTGCCTCAGTTTCCTCATCTGTCAAATGAGCTGGAGAAAGAAATGGCAAACTACTGCAGTACAGTTGCCAAGAAAACCCTAAATGGAGTCATGAAGAGTTGAACACGACAGAACAACAAAAACAGAGAACACGATCTTGGAATGCTGGGGAAGATCCAATATTTGGATGTGTCTACCCTTATGGAACTTTCAGCCTAGTAGGGGATAGACACAAGAGATAACCATGTCATACAATATCACATGACAAAAGCATCATAAAATTGCAAAACAAAGTGCTGTGTGCACTCAATGAAAGATTTCATATTTCTTTTGCAACTAATCAACCATGAAATTAGTAGACAATCAAATTGCCACTCTCGTCATCATAATAGCATACTTAAAGGATTGCTCATGCTGCTCTAAAGGCAACTGGCACTGCAGCATCTTGAGTCAATGTGACAGACTTTGCATGTGTTTGCTCTTATTCCTGAGACAAGTTATTATTTCAGTAGCCTTTGAATAGTCCAAAGCGCACCTTGAAATTTTCAGAGAAAGTAAACTTTTCTTTTAAAGATCATACAATCCTGGATCTAGGACTGAAAGGGAGTTCAGAGGCCTCCTAGTCGACCCTCACATTTTACATCTGAGAAACAACACAGCAATGAGGTTAAAAGTGACTTGCGCAAGAAGTATATGATAGAGCCAGAATTTGAAACCAAGTTCTCTGTGACTAAATCCAGTGTTCTTTCCACTAGGGCACATTACCAATATGTGTAGAGAGCACTATGATAACAATGATGGTCATGATGGCACTCTGTGCCAGGTATGGTGCTAAGTGCTTTACAATCATTATCTCCTTTTATCCCCCAACAACCCCGGGATGTAAGTGTTACTATTATCTCCATTTTATGGATGAGGAAACTGAGACAAAATAGCAGCTAAGTGACTTTCCCAGATTCAAACAGCCAGTGAGTATCTGGAGCCGGATTTCAACTTGGGTGTTCCTAACTCTAGACCCAACACTGTCCACCACACCACCCAATAAGCCCCAATGGATTTCCATGCTCAGTATACTGGTGTATTGCTTTAAGTGTTTTAATACATATGCCCACTGGCATTATTGCTTTAATGGTTATGGTCCACCTTTCTATGGCTTTATACAACAGCATCAATCAGCCTAACATCATAAGCTAGAGGCAGTCAGGTGGCACAGTAGATCAGTGATTCTGGAATTAGAAGGAGCTGAGTTCAAATCTAGATTCAGATGCTTACTAACTATGTGACCTAATGCCTCTCAGCCTCTGTTTCCTCATCTGTAAAATGGAAATGATAATAACACCTCCTAGGGTTGTTTGGAAAATAAACTGCGACAACACATGTAAAATGCTTTGTAAATCTTAAAGTGTGACATAAATGCTAGGTATTATTATTACAGTCCCAGCAATCAGGGAGCAGAGCTGTGTACTCTTTGTGCAGTCACTCACACACAAGCAAGCATGTAATCAATGTCTTCAATGACAATAAGCATTCTCAGTGATATTACTGCAGAAGCAAGGCTGGCTCCGCCCATTTTTTTAATCACCCAGAATTTCTTCGCCCAAGAATAGCTTATATTGGGGAACAGGTCCTTATATTTCTGGTGATCTGAGACAGACATACATACCATCAGGGAATGGGGCCGGCAGGGCAGGCAAATGATGCACATGTTGGAGGAGAAACTGGGCCACTCCATTTTCTTTTGCATTTGCAAAATCAAGAAGTCTTCTTGCCTTTGAGAATCACAAAAAGCCCATTACACATCCACTTAAGTTTACACAAAATGACTCAAGGCAAAGTGTTTGACCGAGTATCATGATTTCACCCTTGTCTGCCACAATCAAATGCCAAGAAAAGATTAGGAGTTTTTGAAAGTTAATATTATGACTACTGCCAAGAGCATCTGAACTAAGACTGGTAGCCTAGTCCCCACCATGTTAAGAGCTCAGTGAATCAGGCTGGTATTACAAAGCCCCCGTTTCCTAATAGCCTGTTTATACCCAAGTGAGTAACTTTAGTGAGAAAAGCCTTAAGGGAACCTATATTTCCTCACTGTAGTTTCGCTTCCTGTACCATACATTTCGTATCACTCTCTTGACGCTGGTCAGTCCTCCTTGCGCATGGCATATCAACCAAGGGATATGACTGGTTCGAGGAAAATGAAAGAGCCCATTCTGACAGATTTGGGAGATAGACTATCTGCATTTCCAGCACCTCTTATCTCTCTCTGCTGTCACCTCTAATATATTCCAAAGACACTGCACTGATACTGTCAGACAGAAAACTAGAGAAGGATGTCTACAAAATGGGAGTATTTGCTTTTGAAGATCTAAGCCTATATTGTTCACTCAGGTCCCTTGATGAATCCTGTCCCTGCTACCCAGGTTACCCTTAGGCAAGTAAGTCACTGAGAGCTTATCTCTGGACTTATCTCTCTCCTCATCTGGAAGATATGATGTCTACATTCCCTTCCAGTCTTAAATCCTGGGATCCCACAATCCTATCATCTGACCCTATCCTATTGTTGCTCAGCTGTTTTGGTAATGCCTGACCCTTCGGAACCCCTTTTGGACTTGTCTTGGCAAAGACACCGATTTAGTTTGCCATTTTCTTCTCCAGCCCATTTTACAGATGAGGAAACTGAGGCAAACAGGGTTAAGTGACTTGTCCAGGGTCACAGAGGTAGTGTCTGAGGCAAGATTTGAACTCAGGTCCTCCTGACTCCAGCCCAGCACTCTATCCACTGCTCCACCTAACTGACACTGTCCTACCTGTCATCAAATCATACAATCTGGAATTAGAAGGGACAGCAGAGATCATCTATTATACCTCTTCTACCCACCCTATTGATTAGGAAACCAAGGCAGAGATATGTGCTAATTTGGCCAAAGTCACCTATATCAAGCATGGACCTTCTGCTCCTGCCAGGGACATCACTTCCTTCTCCATGGCTGCTTCCTTCCATTCCACCTCCATGCTTGCGCTCATGCTCTTCCTTCTGCCAGAAATTTCTTCCTGTCTTCTCTCTCCCTAGACTCCTGCCACCCTTCAAGGCCCAGTTCAAGTGCCAACCTCCTCCATAATACTTTCCATGACAACCCAAGCCTGATCTCTTCAATCTCTGAATTTCCATAGGTCTTAGATTCTGGGCTATAGAAATCCATGTTTTTGATCACATGCTGCTGTGTCCTGGTCTCTGGTTGTTTCATGGGGCTATTAGCACCTTACAGGCAAGGACTATGGCATCCAACTCAATATCCCCTCAGTGCTGGAAATATAGTAGGTATTCAGTAAATACTCATGGACTTATCAGAACTTGACTTAATTAGAATAGAATAAATGACATTTGCTGGGTAAACGTACATATACCTCTAGTCAGTTTTAAAACAACTAGGAAGACAGATATTTGGTATAGTTGATAAGGAGCTGGACTCTAAATGATGAAAACCTGGATTCAAGACCTACCTCAGACACCTGTTGGCCTGTGACTCTGAACAAGTCACTTCTCAGTGCTCTAGGCACCTTTCTAATACTTTAAGTTGCAAAGAAGGTACCAATTTGCATTGCTAGAGGTCATTTCCTCACATGGGAATTCTCTTTACTACAGAAATCACAGGTCCTTCAGTGCCCAGTCTTCTGCTCAAATTTTATCAGTTATCAAAAAGACCAATCCATTCCAATTTAATGCAATCTAATCTAACATGAATTTTTTAAAGCACATATTACCTGCAAGGCACTGGGCTTGGTATGAGGGGCACAAAGTCTAAACGAAAAACCAACAGTAGGATAAAGATCCGGAATGAACTTTCAAGGTCATCTAGTTCAGCCCTTCAAATGAGGAGACTGAGGTGTATAGGGGGGATAGGATTTGCCTAGTGTCACACAGATAACAAGTAGCCAAAATTCACATCCAGGTTCTTCTGACTTCAAAATCAGGGCTGATTTCCTCACACACCCTGATGCCATGGGTTGTGTCCATGGAGGCTGGGTTTGTGAATGAGTGGTCTGAGCCTAGCAGTGGAAGTTAAGAAACCTAGGTTCTCAAACCAACTCTGAGATAAACACATAGGCTTCAGCCAGGTCGTTCATCCTCACCAAGATCTGATTTCCCTATCTACAAATGAAGCGATGCTAGTTTTTACAAGGTTATTAAAAGGACATTAATTTTACAGAATCCAAGCTCTAGATCTGGAAAAGACGGACTAGGTCATTCAGTACAACCCGCTCATGTTATACACAAGGAAATGGAGATCGAGGAATTTTGAATGACTTGTCCAAGGTTACACAAGTACTGATCAACAGAGGTGGATTTGAACTCAGGTCCTCTGAGCCTAGAGCTCTTTCTCCTGTGCTGCTGTTGTTCAGTAGTCTTCAGCCTTGTCAGACCCTTTGAACCCCATTTAGGGTTTTCTTGGCAAAGATACTGGAGTAGTTTGCCAGATCATTCTCCAGCTCATTTGACAGATGAGGAAAGCGGGGCAAACAGGACTAAGTGATTTGCCCAGGGTGACACAGTTAATAAGTGTCTGAGGCCAGATCAGAACTATGAAAGATAAGTCTTCCTGACCCCAGGCCTGGTGCTCTATCTGCTGTACCACCTAGCTGTAGCACACTATAAAAGTGCTTTGGGCAAAAGTTGTGCAAAGTAGCAAACAAATGCACTATATAAGTACATAAGAACAATGCTGTAAATTGTGCTCCAATTTTATTGCCTGAGGTCTCATAAGCATTATTTTATTTACCTGTAAAATGAAGGAATTGGGCTAGCAGACTCTAATATCCCTCCCAGCTCTAAATCTGTAGTCCTGTGAGCCTATGAAATTCCTCCTATGGCATTATATTAACAATTTTAATAGATAATTTTATTCAGGTCCTATTACCCTCATTGGTTTGCAGGGATGATTTTGTGTACAACATTTTCTGATGGTTAAACATCCATCTCACAATTTTTTTCTCATTCAAGTTCTTACCTGCTGAGATGATGTAAATATTGGTAGCCTGATTTCATCACATTCATACTTGGTAATGAAACCATGTTCAAGTAAGAGGTTTAAAATGCCTTCCACATGGCCATAGATTTTCCTGACAATCACTGGTCTATGTCTCTGCAGGTCCCGGGTTGGACAGGACAAGTTCTGGCTCCAGTGGCTTGCTGGTTCTGCTTGCTCATCTGCTCCCTCTGCCTTCTGTACTGCAGCAAAGAGCAGCTCATAGCTTTGCCCGCCCTTATTCCAGACAATATCCAAGAGGCGTCGAGCCAAAGTGGACAGGGGCTGCCCAGGGAGGCTTACACTCTCATAATCCTCCCATGTAAGCACATCCCAAGACAGCAGATAGTCCAAGATACTTTCAAAGTTCTCCAACGACCCTAAGGCCAGCTGGCACACCAACTGGCCCCGCTGAGCCTGGAAAACTTCTTGTGTGCACATTTCTCATCCTAGGGAGGAAATAGAAATAAATATTGAATTTCTCTGAAAAACTCAGGCTGAGAACAGTCAAACATCAGCCTAGAGTTCAGGAGATAAAAAGCTGCTGCTTGAAGAACTAGAGAATCATAGCATCACAGAACATTAGAACTGAGGTCCCCCTGGTTCAGTGTGCTCATTTTATGAATGAGGCAACATATGCAGAAAGGGGAAGTAGCTAAATCAAAAGCCACACAATCAGCTGGTAGAAGAGTCAGGATGATAACCCACACCTCCTGATTCCCAATAAATCATCTAAATTTGGTTTCATGAGCCCTAGAAGTAAATATTTTGCCATCATATGAATCATTTTTCTCTGTGGTCAGTCTCACTGGACCATTCTATAGTGGATGGGAGGAGGTGATTTTCTTTCAGCTAACTGGGTACAACTCTAGGGAGCCAGGCTAATGGGGGATGTTTCCAGAGTCTCTGGCTCCTGATCCTCCATCTTGTCCTCTTGGAGAGACCCAATTCCTGGAGATTCTTGCATTCGGTTCAATTCAACAAGCATTTTTTAAACACCTTCCATTAGGCACAGAAAGATAAAAATGAAAACAATCACTACCCTTGAGAATCCCACATTTACACACCAAAGCAGGACATGTCAATTTCAATCTTGTAGATACCTGATGATGGAGCAGTAGTAGAAGATGCTGGTACTGTTTACATACTCTCACCATTTTCTTCCCCTCTCTATTCCTCACCCCTCCCTGCCACAACACACACACATATGCACGCGCGCATGCACACACACACACACACACACACACATACTTTCTCTCTGTCTCCTTGTCTGTCTCTCTCTGTCTCTGTCTCTGTCTCTCTGTCTCTCTCTCTCTCCCCTCATCTCTCTTATGTTATGCCATTTTGCAATCTACCTAACCTAAAGTTAGCTGAGAGGAAATGTGAAACTGAGGGTCAATCTGAGTGCCAGGAAGGCCTGGATTTGAATTCTGTTTCTAACATATACTAACTGTAGGACCATGGACAAGTCATTGAAACTTTTAATGTCCCCAGAAAACTCTTGAAGACTGCCCATCTGCATTGGAAGATAATTTCATACCACAAGTCCCTAGGAAATCACAGAATCTAGACCAAAAGAAAAGTCAGGTTCAAGGTTTGTACCTGACAAAATCACAAAGTATCTCAGATCTAGTGCCTCTTTTATTCTGATTAACAGGTAATAGAGGAGTGGAGGGGGGGTGGGAATGGGGAATGCTGTTTTGGAGAAAAGATTAAAGTCTTATTCTCAAACTAGCGAAGGAAATTTCACAAAATGATAAAAGAGGTTTATTACTTATAGTCAGGAATACAAACAAAGAGTTGACATGTTGCCAACTACAACAGTGAAAATATTCTCAGGCCAGAGATGAAACAAGAAACAGATCATAAGTTCTGTGGAAGTAGGGGATGTGTTTTGTTCACCTTTGCATCCTTTACTGAATCAGCACAGAGCCCTACACTTGATGTTTATAGAACACATGAACAAATGAATCTTCAGTTTCATCCCCAATTCAAATTGGGGTAGGAAAAGACTTCTTGCTTCCTCCTTTGGAGCAATTAAGAGAAACAGTTATGCTGATTTTGGCTTTCTGCCCCATAGGAGGGGCAGTTGGCTTGGAACACTCTGGGAGCTTGTACGTACAAAAGCCAAGCAAAACTGAAAGCAGAAAACCCTCAAAAATCCTCAATCCTAGAAGAGTAAACCAAATTTTCTATAATTAGAATTAGCCATATGGAGAAACTGAGGCAGAGAAGTTACACCATTTCTCTAGGTAGTATCAGTATGTCCATCCCAGAGATAAACTCAAAGTCAGTAATTGGAATTCTCTATTTTCCTATATAAATCAGGAGAATGTCATAGGATTTAAGGTTGGAAGGGATCAGACCACTAAGCCCAATCCCCTTATTTTACAGATGGGGAAACTGAGGCCCAGAGAGAAGAAATAATTTGTTCCAGGTCACCTAAACAGTGAGTAGCAGAGAAATAATTTTGACCCATTTCCTTTAACTCTACTACTAGTACAGGTGCTATAGGAACATAAGCTCTTAGAACTGAGCATGCTGGTTCTCAAGACCTTGTTTCACCTTCTGCCCTGCCTTCTCTAAAGTTCCTTTTTGCTCTGATGCCTCTGCTGCCCAACCTCCTCAGATACTACTTAGCCCTAGTTTTACAACTGAGCCATGATGGATCAACCAAGAAGAGATCTGCCTGAGATATGTTCTCTTGGGAAGTAGGCTCAGCTCCCACGATACATCCAACTTAAAAGGGGCAAGGTTCAGAAACAGATGGAGGAGCAGATCTATCCCCACCCTATGGCAAGAAAAAACCAGAAATCTCTTGCATAAAACTTTCCCAGAATAATTTCATGCAGGTTTCTATGTTTAACCCTCTTCATTCTAAAACCTACAATTGCCTCCCCGCTCCATCTCCCTACCCCTCTATGTGTTGTCTTTCCCTGCTAACTCTTCTCAAGTGTCAGGCTGGGCATCACACAGTTCAGGAAGCACAATTGGAACTCCCAGGCTTCCTCTTTAAGGATGAATCACACAAAACACTAAGAATCCTCTGGCATACCCGCTTTCAGACCCAGTTGCAAAGCCTAGCCCTGGCTCCCCACTGATATGCACCTGAGAGAGCAAATTGAGGAGGGCAATGAGTAGAGAAGTTGGAGTAAGCTGTATATCTTTTCCTAAACGCACACACACACACACACACACACACGCACGTACTCACGCATGCATGCACACACACGCATACGCACATGCACATGCACACGGGCACACACACACTAATAGCACTACATGTTAGTGATGGTGGAGGGTGACAGTGGAGATGAGATAGAGACCAGACAGGAAGGTGAGTAGAAAAGGTAAAAGGAAATAGAAGGCTTTGTCTAACACAGGAAGTTTAAACTGGATCAACTACAAAGCATCATTGACAAGTGTTTCCCTAATCCCTTCAGCTGCTATCTCTCCCACCTGAAGTATAGTCTGTTTTAGAAAAAACTTTACGTTTGAACTTCTTTTAAAATTATAATGGAATATACATCAAAAATACAGCAGCACTTTCTGTGGGTAGCAAAAAAAAAAATCAAACAAAATAAGCAGATTTTAGAGGTAGAAATTTAGAGAAAGCAAACTGTGGTAGAGGAAGGTGAACATAAAGAATTCAGAGAACCATGAGAAGGTTTATATGAACCAATGTAGGGTATACTAAGCAGAACCAAGAAAACAATATATAGAATATCTATAATAACAGAAATGGGGAAAAAACCCTGAGAAAGTCAGCCCTGGAGAAGAGGTGAGAAAACACACCTCTCTCCTGTCTTTGCAGAGATGGGAGACAATGAAGTTATACTATGGTAAGGAACTGGTTTGGTTTTTGTTGCTGTTGCGGTTTCAAGGGATGATTCATTGGGGCACATGGAAAGAATATACATATTCTGAATATAATTAGAAATGAATATACTTTTAATATATAAATAAAATATTTAATAAAGACAAAAGATGTTAATAAAAATGCACAGTAAAAGAACATGGTCATGGAAGCATAGAACTATACAGGAATCACAGAACCACAGAATGAACTTTATCTGGTCAAAAATTCTCATGTGACAGATGGGGAAACTGAGGCATACAGCTGGGAGTTGACTTGCCAGGGGTCACACAGCTGGTTAATGGCAGAAGCAGAAGTATCATAGAGTCACCAATTTAGAATTAGAAAGGACTTTAGAATCCAATTTCCTCATTTTTCAAGATGAGGAAACTGAAGTCTAAAGAGTTTGAATGACTTTCCCAAGGTCATATAGATAACAGGCATCAGAGAGAGGATTCAAATCCATATCCTATGACTCTGGAGGCTGTGTTCTTTCCATTGTACCATGAGAAGAATTTAGGTTTCCCAACTCCTCACTGGTGCTGCTTTCCTTGGACCAGGCTGCCAGCCCATACTACATCATAAGATAATAAAAAGCATCTTAGAGATCATCTAATCCAAATCCCTTATTTAAGAGAAGAAATTGAGGGCCAAAGAAAAAGGACTTAATCAAGGTCAAATAATAAGCAGTAAAGCCAGGATTGAAATTCAGGTTTTCTGACTCCAAATTGAGTTTTCCTCCTGCTGTAGTATATTGTCTCTGTCCCTATCTCTCTCTGTCTCTGTGTCTGTATGTATGTGTTTCTCTCTCTCTCTTTCTCTTTTTCTCTCTCTTTCACTTCTTCTAGTGAGTACTTTCTTCCTCTGCCAGTATTAATACTCTAGAGTCCACAGCAGGTAGAAGGTAGCAGGGTAGGCAGACAGGTGAGCAGATTTATAGAAGGTATTCTAAAGTGATTTACAGCCACAAAGGAGTGAAACGAAATAAAAAACAACAAAGAACTTGAATATTGCTCCTTGTACTATAGTATCATTACACTGAATTCAGGAAAAGAGCCCAGGAATGAGCCAGCACACTCTCACAGATATTACCCCATCCCAGGCCCTGACATCCAAAGCAAAGGAATAAAAACAGAAAATTCTAGGCCATTTTCCTGCGCATTCTGAGTTATCTCTTACCTAGTATTCCAGACACACCAGATAGGCAGAGGCAAACAGATACATACAAGATTCACAGAGGTACAAATGTGTGACAAGCGCACCAAGAGGCAGAGACATACTAAGAAATATAGACACAGACAGGAGAGATCCTCACAAGAAACGTACCAGACAGGCATAGAAAACATATACTAAAAAGTGACATAGGGGATAAACATTATTTCACTTTTCAAAGCCCATTGAAAGATGTGAGGGCACATTAAGGTCACACCCTTCAGGATGAGACCACACCTCTCCAGACTCAGTCACAAGGTAGCCACATGTCCCACGTAAGAAGTGGTCAGGCTGGTTCCATGAGACATGAGCCCTGTCTTCTAGCAATGGGGAAGTCCCACTGCCTCTCCAACACCAGTCCTAGAATTTTAGGTCTGAAACAAACATCTAGGGGCAAGTTCACATTGTCCAATAAAGCTGTATCTGACCTATCCTAAAACCTGGCTTATTCCAGTCCCTGATGACAGGGTCAGGGTCTTAAGAGTGCTGAACGTGGAGTAAGAAAAACGTTAGTTCAAACATGACTTTGGATACTTAGAAGCTGTTACTCCAGGAAAACTTAACATCTCTGTTAAGTTTTCTCAAGCAGTTGGACTCATCATCATCTAAAGTCTCTTCTGGCTCTAAATCTTATGATCCTAAGATTCTTTCACTGATCTTTGATTTCCTCTGCTACAATTAAAGTTCATTTCTCTGTGATGGAAAAAATAGACATGGTTATTCATATGCACTGTAAAAACCCTTCACAGATTTGAAGACATTGCTCCTACTACTACCCTTCCCCTTACCCACTTGCCATGCAACACCTTCTGACCTTCTCCTGACTAAATCCTCTCTTTGTTTTTACCTTGTTTTATTAGCTTATTTTTCTGTCCCTTTGAATCACAGGAGAATGAGCATGCCCCAGAGATGAAGAAACAAAATTTTTAAATTCAGTTTCAATTCAAAATCAGCACATGAAATTCAAAGGGAAGAGCCATAAGGAGTCATTTCCTTGAAGAATAAGCTGCAGAATCCACTCTGCTATTGACATTTTTCATGACGTCAATTTCGGTAACATCCAGGTGTGCCTGATTTTTTTCCCTATGGCGTGGGCCCAGTGATTTGCATTTCTGATTCTTCATGGTTTGCAAATACTTTCTTTAGCGTACATGCCAAAGGAAGCTAAACCTTAAACTAGATTCTCTGGGAAACTCTCTCATTCCCATCATGTCTGGACCTGGCTGATGACAATCTTTGCTCTTAACCAGAAACTCCTAGGAGGAAGAAAGAAAAAACTGGCTAAGAAATCCAAATGAGATGAAGAAGAAAAACACCTAGGGCAAGGGTGGGGACCCTGTGGCCTTGAGGCGACATATGGCCTTCTAAGTCCTTACGTACAACTTTCTGAGTCCAAGTTTTACAGAACAAATACTGGGAATTTGTTCTGTGAAGTTTGCGTCAGTCATAGGATGGCACTTTTTTTTAAGGGAAGCTTTTTGACTGAGTTCAAGTTTTACAGAACAAATCCTGAGGATTAGGGCCTCACTTGAGGATGTAGAGGGCCACATATAGCCTCAAAGTCTCAGGTTCCCCACTCTTAATCTAGGGGATGGCCAAAACCCCCAATAATAACCCCATCAAGCCCCAGTCATTTTCAAATACGCCTCAAGTCTGTGGCTATGTAGTCCTTAAGGACAACAGGAGGTTTAACTAGAAAGTAAGGTTAACACTATCTCCACTCTACTCTGAGGCCAACTCAGGATAGGTACCATGCAGTCTTAATAATGAAGTATGCTAGACCGGATGCTATAAAGAACTATTCAAATAAGGCCCCACCTTATCCCTCTAATAAAAGGATTTGTTCTGTAAAACTTGGACTCGGTCAAAGGGCCCGACTTGAAGACCTAGAGGGTCACATGAGGCCTCAAGGCCACAGGTTCACCACCTCTGCCCTAGAGAATCTTGTTACAATTGGACCAACTATAGCCTTCAATCATCCCTCCCTCTACCACACTTCTAGGTGGATCCACCTCTCATTGGATGGTGAAGGTGAATCCATTTTAAGTAATGGGTTGGGGACAGAGACCAGAGGGCAAGTCCTAAGCTCCTAGCAGTTCAGGGATCTGAAAACTGCCCTCACTCCTACAACCCCCTCTGCCAAACACAAACATGTCCAGGTGTATGCCCTTATTCCATAAATACCTTAACAATCATTTCCCCCCTCTGGGCTTCATTTTTCTCTTCCTTAAAAGGACAGGTTTGAACTAGATGATCTCTAAGGACTCTACCACTATTATTTCCTCTGAATTCTCATGTCACCTTTCTACAGATGCCCAGTCCCTGAAGATAAGGAAAGACAGTTAACACTATCTCAGGTTGCATTAGTATATGTACGGTGTCTAGAACAATCAACCAAGGATTTATTAAACTCCTACTCTTTGCCTGACACTGGGATAAGTTCGAGAACAGAAATACAAAATTTCAAGACAGTTCCTGTCCTGAAGTCAAGCCAACAGCCATTTATTAAATGATTACTATGTGCCAGACACTATGATAATAAACACCAGAAATACAAAAAAGATAAGAACAGTCCCTGTTTTCAAGCTGCTCATATTCTAATGAAGGAAATGACATACAAATGACTATGTACAGGAATGACATGTTCAGAGCCACGCTTTAGGAATGTTACTTTGGCAGTGGTAAGGAGAATGGACTGGAGAGGTGATGGAGGCCTTAAACTACAGTGGTTGTGATATGAGAAAGGACTATGTTCTAGAGATGCTAAAGAGGATACATGTGTATTATTGTATCCAGTCTGGGCAATACAGTGTTAGGAACACTGAAAAATCTGAACACATCCCTAGAACAATGACCAAGATGATGAAAGAACATGAAATTTTGTCATAGGAATGACAGCTGAAGGAACTGGACCTGTTTAGAGTAAAGCAGAGAAAACTGCATCCCAAGCTTCAGATATCTGATGCTGTCCTATAGAAGGGGGATTAGACTTATTCTATGTGACTCAAGAGAGGTAGATTGGGACAGCTTTTAGTTCATTATAAAAAATAATTTCTCAAGCAATGAAAACTGTCAAGAAGAATGTGCTGTCTCAAAAAGGAGGGTATTCCTTATCTCTAAACATCTTCCAACAGAGTTCTGCAAGAGCCCCTGGTCAGAGATGCTGCTGAGGTACTTGCTATCCTGGATGGGAATCGAATAAATGACTTCTAAGGTTTTATTCTACAATTCTGCCTATCTGCAGATGATAATCTATGAAGTAAATGATCTCCAGCAATCTTTGCCAAACAGAGCAAAAGATGGTGGAAGAGAAATATCCAAGAGCTCTGAGCAGAAATAATTTGATTATGAAAGTATTCAAAGGACCAGATGAGTCTTTCTTTCCCCGCTTTGCACAGGAGATGCAGGTATTATTGCTCACTGAAATCCAGAGAAGATTGGAGCTCAAGGGCATCACAGATAATGTCTTGCCTGTAATCTTCAAACAGCTGCTGTGTCTCCATTGGCAGGGAAGAACTCCTTTGGAGGCCTTCAACTTGTTCTATAGCACCTACAACTTCCTGCCAGCTCCATCAATTTTGGTGGGAAGAAATGTTCTTCCCAGGATGGAGGGTCATTCCTTGGTTCCAGCCTGGTGGAAGGGATCTGGGTGATCCGGGAAAGATTAGATCATTCTTGGAGCCCTAACTCCCATATGGCAGCTAGGTGGCACAGCTGATAGAGTGCTGGGTCTGGAGTCAGGAAGACCTGAGTTCATATTAGAGCTGTGTGCGACTCTGGGCAAGCCCCTTAACTCTACTTTCCTCTATTTCCTCAGCTGTAAGAAGAGCTGAAGAAGAAAATGGAAAGCCCCCAAAAGGAGTCAAGAGCCGGACACGACTGAAACCAGGCACAACAACCCAACTTCCACACTGGAGCACCTCTTAACTAGGAGCAAAGGGGCTCCTCGCAAGCTTCTTCTCTAGAAAAATTCCCCCCCTCTTCTCCCCCCTGCCCCCCACCCCCCCACCTCGGGAAACGCCTATTTGCTTTTTGTAAGAAGGAGTTGTTTCCTTTTTTGCATTTGCATCCCCAGGGCCTAGCTCGGGGTCCAGCGCACAGCAGCCACTTAAGTCCTACTTGACTGATTAATCCAATCAATCACTTTTCACACCTCGGTAGTGCTCCGAAGTTCTGGCCTCGGCAGAAGTACGATGCAAGCTCGGGGGGAACCTGGGTTTCTCGCAAATGTTCCTCACATTCCCAGTCCCTTCTACAGGCGGAACTGTCCACGGCGCAGTCCCAGCCCATTAAGGCAGCCACAACCTACGGTGTGGCGGGGAGGAGCCGGGGGTCCCACCCTGCGCCGCCCAGGGTCATGCAGAAAAGGGAGATCCGAAGTAAGTGGGGCGGGGTGGGGAGGGGTGGTCTTCCTACCCCAGACCCAGAAGTGACAGTTCCCCCAGAGCCCTCCACCCCTAAGCGCACACACACCTGCCGGATCGCCAGATTGACTCCTCCTGCTGCCGTCCGCCTCCAGCTACGTGTGCTCTGCGAACTGAGCTCGGGCTGCTGCAGCTCCGACCTATCCCAGCTCCCTCCCCGTCCCCCCTCCCAAACCCCCCCTTCACCCCAGCTCCTAGAGGCGGGTCGGTTCAGTCTGGGAACTTCCCCGCCCCGGCGGCTTCCTGCCTGAGGACTAGGCACCCCCACCCATGCTTACGCATTGGCACTCAGACCCAGCCCTTCTCAGAGTGGTACCTAGGACACGGTCGGGGCCAGGGGCGAGCAACAGTTTCGTCTCGGTTTTATAACTAGAGTTTTCAGAGTCCATGGAAGACATGCGATGGCCGTTTGGCCCAAGTCATCATGGCCCACAGACAGGCCACCGTATTCTGAATTCACAGTAAATAGAGCTGAAGTCATCTGGTTTGGAGAGAATCCAAGAGAGAAATTCAGTTCAGGGTAGCCAGATATGTGACATTGGGCAAGTCTTTTAAACTTCCGGACCTCAGCTCTTAGGAACATAGATTTAGTTGGGACCTCAGAGGTCATCTAGTCCAGCCTTCTCATTTTACAACTGAAGAAAGTGAAACCTGGAAAAAAAAATGAATCTGTCCATGGTCATAAAGCAGTCTGCAATACTCTGATTGCAAAACCAACTTCGTTTCTGCTACTGTTGATTTCTTGGCTTGTAAAAAGAGAGAGGGAGGTTGGTTTCGGTGATCTCTGAGGTTCCCTCTCATTCATTTGAGATTTTGCTCAGTTGAGAATTTACCACACTTGTGCAGTTCAGGACACTGTCTTTGACACAGTAGCGGGTAGAAGTATGGTAGCTGCCTTTCTTTTCATTATAGCGCATTTGGCAAAAGCACATCAAAAAAGAAAACTAATCAACTTGTGTTTGATAGGTTTTCTAAATGCTGGAAGAGTTTTTTGGAAGCAATGAGTTTTGAATTTTACAATTCACACAGTATTTTAAACAGATATCTCTATAAACAACTCAATGAGCTATTTTGTTTAGAGATAATTAAATAATACAAAATAGCCATTGTTCCAAAAGGCTTACAGTTACTATTTATTCAACTGAATATTTGTGACTTAGTTGAAGGTATACTGAAACCTGGACTTCTCACAAAAACTCCTTTTGTCAGCTCATACACTATGGTATTTATTTCTCTATTAGAATTATGCTTAGGTAATGTATGAGTTTCATTCATCAAATGTTTATTGAAGTTTGTTACATGCTAGGTGCTGAAAATGGCTTTTTATTTTTTAAATCTTGGCCAAAAATAAATAAATCTATAGTGGACTTTATGAGAGCATGGTAATCAAAAGAAGTATCTTTCTTCCTAAGAATTACCAAATCATTATGGCCCATCTCTGCCACTCACTAGTCATTACTTAGCTCTTTGATCCCAGCAAGTTAATCCACCCCCTCCCTTTGGGCCTCAGTTTCCTCTCCTATATATAATGAGGGAGTTGAAGGGAATAATTGCTAAGGATCCTTCCTCTGTTTTCTTCTAGACTTCATGCCTAGCAGGGAGTTAGCTACAGAAGACTGGAGAAGGAAGATAGAGAGTCCCTGCCATCTCTGAGTTAACTGTTTCAGTGGGGTATATCTTGCACCTATGAGGCAAGAAAAGAATAATGCAGAAAGGTATACAATTGTGAACCAGAGTTTAGATTTCAGAGGCAAGGTGACCTCTTGGAAAGAGCAGGAGATCTGCACTCAGAGGACTTGGGCTTAAACTCCAGCACTTCTACTTTCTAATCATTAACCCTTAAGGAATTTCCTTTACTTCTTTGGGGTTCTGCCCTCCTTAAACCTCAGGTAGTTCTCCCTACCCTTTTAAAGAGAAAAAAATAAAGGCTTGAATGTAGCTTTAAAAAGAAACCAAAAGTATTTTCTCTAGGGGGTGTAAGGTGAACCAACCAATTTACTCTCTTCTGGTAGTCTTTCTTTCAGAATATCTGCAAAAGGGTAAGAAATTAAGTCGGCTAGAAGAGCTATAATTAAGTAGATGGGTGATTGGCAGATCTCCTGAGGCCAAGACCTCCAAGTTCAAGTTGGGCAACTTTCCATATCAAAGGGCATTTCTTCCTTTAGCTCCTGTTTATTCAGTTTTCTTATACCTTATTCCCTTCCACACACCCTATAATTCAGCTAAACTTGTGATTTCTCCTCCAGGACACTTCATACTGACTCTCTGTCTTTGTATTGCCCAAGTGATTTGCTCAGGGTCACATAGCCAATATTTGTCAGAAACTGAATTTGAACTCGTCTTCCTGTCTTAAAATGCCCCATGCACAAAATGCTCTCCCTGCTCACCACTGCCACCTGGCTTCTCTCAAGACTCCACTCAAATTCTCCTTTCGGCAGGAGGCCTTTCTGGGTCCCCCAGCCCCTGCCCCCACAGCAAACAATAAGCATTTTCATTTGTGATTATCTCCTATCTACACTGTATTTATCTGGTATGTACACAGATATTTGCATATTGTCTCTCATGTTAGAAGGTGCACATCTTGAAGGCAGGGACCCTGGTTTTTTCTTAGTATCTCTGTTACTTATCACAGTGCTTGGCATGTAGGACTAACTCTTAATAAATGCTTATTGACTGACTCAGCTGATTAGAAGGGTCATGTAGACCATGTAATTTTAATAGTCCAATTAAGCAAATTATTATTGTCTACTAAAAGAATCTATACTAGGTGAGGCCCTGCCCTCAAGGAGTTTAAGTCTATGAGAAAAGGATACAACATATACTCAAATAACTGTAAACATTTGTAATGGTCCCCCAACTTTAATCTTTTCCCTTTCCATTCTGCACACTGCAAGATTAATCTCCCTACAAAACTGTTCTCATAAGAGGTAGAGAGACTTACTTAGTAGGTAGACTTGACCTCAAAGACCAGAAGACCTGGGTTTAAAATCCAGCCTCTGACACATATTGGCTTTATGTCCCTGAGCAAATCATTTAACCTTGGGACTCTAGGTAACTCTTTAAGACTATGAGTTGCAGAGGTGTTGACCTGTATTGATAGAGCTTCCTCATCTAGAAGTTCCCTATAGGCTTATATCAATGAAATAACAGTTGCATTCCCTATTCCTATTCCTAACACCAATTTCATCATGTTACTCTCTGATCAAAAACCTTTCATTTTTTAGAAACAGAAATGCCCAAATGGATTCTGTGGTTTCATCAGTTTGAATGTTCCCACCTATGATGCAGAACCCTGCCAATCCATACCTACCCATCTTGTAGGATTCTTGTATGTGTTTTCCCATAAGTTTGACTCTGGAGGTCCACCTAATATGTTGGGTGAAAGGATTCCCCTTTCTTCCCTTTCCCTCAACATTACAAGGATACCATACATTACCCTGGGTGTCTACCTGGGTTCCCTCATGCTCACCACATGGTAAATCCACATTTTCTTCTTATCAAACATTTCTTTGATTACCTCTTTTGCACCCATTTTTCTTCAGAATTCCTTATTGATTATTATGAAATTGCCTGCTCACATCCATTATGCACTTATAAATCACTGTGGCATTTATTTTCAATTTTTAAATTTCAATTTAATTTTAATTTCAATTTATTTTCAGAGACTTTTGTGATCCCTATCTTGTTGCTATATAATACCACCATGTAGAGTAGCATATTGGTATTAAAAAGAACCCCAGATTTTAATGATGGCCCCTGAGTACTAGTACCACTTCTGGTACATAATTCCTGTGTGAGATTAGATAAATACTTAGCTTTGAGCCTCAGTTTTTTCATCTATAACAGTAACTTATCTGGGTTGTTGTAAAGATCAAATGAGGTAACATATGTGAAATGCTTTGCAAACTTTCAATCACTATATAAGTGTGGAGACGTGAGGAGTATAGTTATGCAACACCAAGCTATGAATGGTCAACTCAGGGACAAACACAGTAAGTAATCTGCACACACACACATACACACACACACACACACACACACACACACACACATACATACACACACACTTGAACTCCCAGAATTTCTAGTTAACAGTCTCAGCTCAAGGATTCTCTACCCTTCCAAGAGTTTCAAAATCTCTGTGATCCCATTAAAGGTAACAGCATCAGTATCCCAATCTGGATCATTTCCTTATAAATTTGCTCTCCCCAAATTCAAAAGCAGCCTACTAGGTCAGAAATTACCAAAATTGAAAAGATTCTCTTTCTAATTGCTCAGCTCCCACCTCCACCCCCACTCCCACCCAGAATAACTAGAGGAAATGTCTTCTCCTATGAGCTACTTTTCCTTCTCTCAATTTCAAACCACATACTTTTATTCAAACCACATACTTTTAGGCCTAGACCAGAAAAAAACACTGTTAATATCTAGGTAGTTTACCAGCAGAATCAAATAATAAATAAACCCTTAAGCCAAGTATAGCAGCAGGGATGAGGTTCAAAGCCACCATTGCTTCTGTGCTCTGGGAAAGCAAGTGAAAGAAGAATTTCTAACTGAACTCTCTTCTCACCAACTGTCACAACTGCAGATTCAGCCTGGTATCAGCTCTGGTCCACTCTTCTGCCCCACAGCTGTCTTCTTTTTTCTTTCTCCCTGGTTTGTTCACAGGACCATCTGCTATATAGCCTTAGTCTTACCTTTCTGCCTCCTTGTGTGATGTCCTAAAGTTTGAATAAAAATCCCTTCCTCTACACTCCTAGAATTCCCAAAGAAACAGCTTCTCCCAAACAACTCAAGCTCTCAGAATTCTAGTTGACAGTCTCAGTTCAAGAATTCCCTACCTTTCCAAGAAGATCTCTCAGGATCTCTGTGACCCCATTAAAGATAACAGCATCAGTGTCCATAATCTCTGTGATCCTGGGTCTTGGCTATTAACATTTCTAAGCTCTGTGAATTGTCTCTGTATCCTGGAGATCTGTAAGGCTGAAGTCCCAGATAGGGAATGTTCTGCCTTTGGGTTCAGCTTGGTCCTAGATAAGATTGCTGGGTTACAATACACAGCCTTCTTCAATGACAAGGTTGTTGGGTTACAACATATAGTCTTCATTTGAAGTAACACCATTTGACTGATTAGCTAATTCAGACCATCTTACCATTCCAGTCCTTTCAATAAGCTTTCTTTCTATACTGATAATTACCATAGATTTATAGAATCACATAGACTATGAGAGCTGGAAGGGACTTAAGAGATCATTTAGTCCAACACTCTTATCTTACAGATAGGGAAACTGAGACCCAGAGAAGTCTTAATGGTTTGCTTGTATACCTAGTTAATAATAGGCACAGTGGGTAGAGCACCAGGTCTGGAGTCAGGAAGACTCATCTTCCTGAGGTCAAACCTATCCTCAGACACTTACTAGCTGTGTGACCCTGGGCAAGACACTTAACCCTGTTTACCTCAGTTCCTCATCTGTAAAATGAGCTGGAGAAGGAAATGGCAAACCACTCCCCTATCTTTGCCAAAAAAATCCCAAATAAGGTCATAAAGAGTTGACCACAACTAAAACAACTGGACAACAGTAACATAGTACTCTGTTTTGCAAGGTATTCAAATGTGCTAAAGCCAGCTTGAAATTTGGTATTGGAGAAGGCTGAGGGGTTAGATTTGGACACATAATTTCAGAATCATCAGCAAACAGGTGATCATTGAAGCCATATTGTGACCAATAAAAGAAAGGCTGAATAGAAGAGCACTAAGTTGGGACCAGTCTTGGAAAGAGTGCTGAACTTGAAGTCAGGAGATGGCTCTGTCCAAATCCCAGCCTCTGACACTTACTAGATGTAACCCTTTTGAACCTCAATTTTCTTTATCTATAGAATGGATATAAGGACATCTATAGTACCTACTTCAATAGACCTATGAAATGGAATAATGTTTGTTATCACTCCGAAAACCTTTAAGTACTATATAAATGTGAATCATTATTATTATCTTGAGAATTCAATCACATTTAGCAGGAGGAAGAGTCACTATCAATGGAGACAGCAGCAGCATACATGCATTTATTATTGAAGAGTCTACTATATGGTGAGCACAGAAATATTAGAAATATCTCATTTAGAAATATTAGCTCATTTGATCCTTATGATATTAGCTTTAGGAATTATCTCATTTGCTTTTCAAAACAATCCTAGAATGTAGGCACTATTATTATCCCCATTTTCAGAGAAAGTAACTGAGACTAACTTGCTCTGGGTCATACAACTAGTAAGCATTAGAGGCAGAATTCAAACTCAGGTCTTCTTGACTCTATCTCCAGAGCCCTCTATCCGATCTTCCCTCTAGCTACCTATGATATTATAATCGAGGTGAATCCAAAGACAGCAAGCACATCTTTTGTCTAGAACCTTGGCTATCAAGTCTCTAGGGTATAGAGACAACTCATAGAACTTAGATATACTAAAAAGGACTTTATATAATGCTTTAAGACATGTAAAACATTATTATTTCGTTTGGTGTTACAATAATGCTGTGAGATTGGTGCTATTATTATCTCATTTTACAAATGAGGAAATAGAGGCTATTATTGACCTATTCAGGATCACCCATGCTTTCCAATATTAACACAGAAGGGGACTAACAAACAGGAAGATTGGTTTCTGGAATGAGAAGAAGATATGCAGCTTTTAGATAAGAAAATACACTAGGAAAAAAGAAAGACAAACAAACAGAGATCCTTGACTCATAGAGTTGCCGTGCCTACGTATGGGTCAGGAGAAATAACAATCGGGGGAGCCTTTCACTTTGAGTCCAGACTCCACATCCTCCCCAGTCTGCCAGCCAATCAGACTAAAGAGATCTCAGCAAGCATACTGCTTATTTCCTACTTGTAGAATAAGGAAGTCAGAGAAAAGCAGAAAAAGAACACAACTGTACTTCAGAAAGACTAGGAACCGATGTAAAATCCAACAGCAACTCTCTCGACGGTGCACACGCAGAGATATTATCCCCAGAAGCCTCAGGTCAGTATTTTTGACATGGTTGGATGACTGGGTCATTGATTTTCCTACACAAGCCTCTCCACTCTTGAGTACAGTAGTTCCATTGAAACCTTCTCTTGGCTTCTGACTCTGACCATACTGTGGGACCTAAAACAAAGCCCAGATCCTTCTTCTACGCTCATGGAGAAAGGACTTCTTGGACAGGCTTAACATCTGGGGAGGTGAGTATGGGAAAGATTGCTAACTGGTTATAAGTAGAGGCTCGTGGTGAAACCTTCTGATGGAGGCAGAGAGTAATGTCAAGTTCCAAGAATGGGTGTGTTGCTATTGTCCTCTCCCATCCCCTCATTCCTTTTGAAATCTTTTGCTCTTATAAATGTGTTAATATTAAGAATGTTGTTGTTGAATCATTTCAATCATGTCTGATTCTCTGTGACTCTATTTGGGGTTTTCTTAGCAGAGATTCTGGAGTGGTTTGCCATTTCCTTCTCTATCTCCCTTTACAGATGAAGAAACTGAGGCAAACAGGGTTAAGTGACTTGCCCAGGGTCACACAACTAATTATCTGAGGTCAGATCAGAATTCAGGAAGATGAGTCTTCCTGACTCCAGGTCTAGAGCCCAATCCACCATACCACCTAGTTGCCAATATAAGGAATATTTTTTTTATTATACCTACTTTTCTTCCAAAGCTAGAGAGAAGGTGGGTGTCAGATACTGTGTGGTGCAAAGGAAATAATACTGGATTTGGAGCCAAGGGACCTGGATTCAGTTCTTGACTCTGCCAAATAGTAATTGTAGCTTCTGAGGCCCAGAGAAGAGAAATCCCAGAAGATAAATACCTACATCTGGGCCAGAAGCTAGCTGAGCATCTGTAGGCACAGCTGCCTAGATGACTTAACCAGACCCTTTGATTTCACGAGCATGGTTGGAAGAACCTTCACAAAGACTGGAGTCAGACTGACTTCTGAGGAGTAGGAGAAAAGATGCTAGGTTGTTTGTCTTGTCTGGATTCCCTACATGAAATAGGGAGAAATGGAAGGGATGCTTATCAATTGGGAAATGGTTAAACAAGTTGTGGTATATAATTGTGATGGGATACTATTGTGCTTCAAAAAAGGATGAGCTGCTTGATTATAGAAAAACATGGAAAGACTTACATGAAATAATGATGAGTGAAATAAGTAGAACCAAGGGGACACTGTAAATAGCAATAGCGATATTGTTCAAAGAACTGTGAATGATTAAATTATTGAGTAGTATAAATACTCAAATCAACTAGAAAGAACTATGAAGGAAAATGCTGTCCACCTCCAGAGAAAGAACTGATAAATAGAAGTATGCATAGTATGGTTTCACATATGTGTGTGCCCAATGGTAGCCTTCTCTAATGTGATGGGGAAGAAGGAAGGGAGATAGTTCAGAAATTAAAATGTAACAGAAGAATAAATAAAATTAAATGAAAAAAAGAATAAATAACTTGTCAAGGTAAAAAAAATAGGCAGAATAATTCTACCAGGTGGCATAATGAATACAGGTCTTGACCTGCAGTCAGAAGACCTGAGTGATTCCTGCCGTTCACACTTACTAGCTAGGTGATCCTGGATACCTATTTCAGCTTCAGTTTCTTCATCTGTAAAATGGAGATAATAATAGAACCTACTTTACTGGGTTGTTGTATCAAATGAAATAAGAGATATAAAGTGTTTTGCAAACCACCATGTGCTACATAAATATTAGCTATTATTATAAAGTTGTAAGGATACTATAAGAAGATGTAAGGATAATATGAACACAATCATGAAAGATTTTTGAAAATAATGACTCTAGCAAGGCATGGCAGGTTGTTGCAGAGTATTGTAGGTCTTCTCTTTGCCCTCTAAGGAAGTTTCCAGCTTTCAGAACAAAAATATGAATCCTTTATGAAAATCTATCTTCCCCTACAGGAAAGTAGGGGAGAAGGGGATAAGAGGAGAGTATGATAGAAGGGAGGGCAAATGGGAGAAGGGGGCAATAAGAAACAAACACTTTTGAGAAAGAACAGGGTCAAAGGAGAGAATAGAATGAATTGGGGGTGGGATAGGATGGAGGGAAATATCATTAGTTTTTCACAACATGACTGTTATGGAAGTGTTTTGCATGACTACACAAGTATAACCTACATCGAATTGCTTGCCTTCTCAATGAGGGTTGGTGGGAAGACAGGAAGGGAGAAAATGTGGAACTCAATGTTTTAAAAACAAATGCTAAAAATTGTTTTTATATACACCTGGGAAATAAGATATACAGGCAATGGAATATAGAAATCTATCTTTCCCTATAGGAAAATAGAAGGGAAGGGGATAAGAAAAGGGGTGGGTGATAGGAGGGAGGGTAGATTGGGGAAGGAGTAATTAGAATGCACACCATCTTGGGGTGGGGGAGGGATAAGATAGGGAGAAAATGTGAACTCAAAATCTTGTGGAAGTGAATGTTGAAAACTAAAAATTAATTAATTAATAAAAAATATGAATCCTCTCATTAGGATCCTGGGAGCAACACTTTTTCAAGAGTTAATAATGTTTGGATCAGGACCCTAGAACACATCCTCACCAAGAATAAGGAACACCCCCTACAGGTACCTAATTCCTGAACTAGGAGTTCTTCAATAGACTACTATTAGCTTATCTGGCTTAAACCTCAGGAAATAGTCCTCGGTCTATAGCCCCAGTCCCAAATTGCTAATCACACAGCAAGACAATTTGTAATTGCCCAAGATAGTTGATCACCAGAGTTCTACATGAGGAACCATGTAGAAACCAGTACATGGTACAGTGTATAGGCAGATGGTCTTGTAATCGGGAAGACCTGCTTTTGAATCCTACCCCAGATATTTACTAGCTGAGTGATCCTGAGAAGTCACTTAACCTTTTAGCCTCAATTTTCTCATCTGTAAAATGGGTCTAATTATAATATTATTTCTACAACCACTAATACTACCACCACCAACACCACTACTACTATTACTACTACCACCCCCACCCCCACCCCACCCCCACCTACCTGTCTAAATCACAGGATTGTTGTGAGAAATTAAATGAGATAATGTATAAAAATGTTCATCAATCTTAAAGCATCATATGAATGTTATACTGTGATTATGCCTACTTCCTTCTCTCTATCAGCAGGAGGAATGTAAACAGGTCTTTGACTCTGAAAACCTTAGTTCCTCTCTCCTAGCCAATGTATCCCCATTGTCTGTCTCTTGTGCCCACAGCAGCCTACAAAATATGGAGAATAACCAGCACCCTGGAAGTTCAGGCTGGAACAGGCATTTTGGTGCGCACCACAAAGAGAAAACAGCAACTGAAGCAGGAGCAGCAGCCCCACTCCATCCTGATACTTTCAGCCCAAGGCCAGAGAAAGACTTGAGTAGGTTACTCCCTGTAAACCTCCCAGAACAGGCAGGAGATTGGAGAAACCCAATGATTCTTCCGTCTCTTTCCACATCTCTAACTTTGCCCCTCTGAAGGGAGCACAATTTCCTGTTATAAACGAGGGACAGTTTGTGGCAGAAAGGTTCTTCCTGAGCTGGCCTATCCTGGTACCCAATGCATTCCTCCCCATCTTCCCCTGCTATCAGCTGGTGTGTGTTTAAGGGTTCCAGTAGACTGACCTTTTTTTCATCTCCACTCTCTCACTGTCTTCAATCTCTCCCTGTCTATTGGCTGCTTCACTACTCCCTACAAATACGTCCATATCTCCACCATCCTCAAAAACCCTCACTGGCTCTTAGTCATCTCTGCTAACTATCGTCCCATATCCCGTCTTTTGCAACTCAACTCATTCGGAAAGCTGCCTCCCCTTCCTCTCCTCTCATTCTAATCTTTCTGTAGTCTGGCTTATGACCAGACAAACAAAACTGTTCATTCCAAAATTACCATTGCTCTATTAATTGCCAAATTCAGTGGACCTTTCCTTATTCCTCATCCTTCCTAGGCCTTTTACACTATTGGTCACCACTTTCTCCTTGATTCTCTCTTCTCTCTAGGTTTTCATGGTTCTGTCCTCTCCCGATTCTCCTCCAGTCTATCTGACCACTCCTGAGTCTCTTGCTGGACTAATCCAGGTCACCTGCTCACCAGAGGTATTCTACAGGGCTCTGCTATCTTGGACCCTCTTCTCTTTTCCCTCTACACTATTTCACTTTGGGATCTCATCAGTTCCCAGTGGTACAATTATCATGTCTATGCTGATGATTCTCAAATCTCTTTATCCTGCCCTAACTTCTCTGCAGACCTTTAGTTTCACAGGTCCTATTAGACATCTCAAACTGAATGTCCTACAGACATCTTAATCTCAATATGTCCAGAACTGACGTTATTCCCTCCAAACTCTCCCTCCTTTACACTCTCTCCTATTTCTGTCAAGGTTACCACTATCCTCCCAGTCCCCCAGGCTCAAAATTTAGATATCATTCTCAGTTTCTTATTGTCTCTCACCCTGACATATCCGATTTGTTGCCTGACAGTTGCTGAATACATCCCCTTCTCTCTTCTGATATGGCCAATACCTTGATGTAGACTCTCCTCACTTCAGTCTTGTACCATTTCAGAAGCCTGCTGATTGGGTTACCTGCCTTAAGTCTCTCCCCATTCCAGTTCATCCTCCACTTAACCACCAAAGTGATTTTCCTAAAGCACAGGTCCATCCATTCCCTAAAGCACAGGTGTCATCCCCTTACTCAGTAAACTCCACTGGCTTCCTATCACCTTCAGGATCAAATATAAAATCATCTGTTTGGTGTTCAAAGCCTTTCCAAACTGAACATTTTCCCCATCCCCACCCCCAACCTCCACAAACTCTCTGATTCAGCAACACTGGCTTCTTTGCTATTCCTCAGATAAGACACTCTTCTCTCCTGACTCAGGGCATTTGCACAGACCAGCTCTCATGCATAGAATGCTCTCTCTCCTCATCTCTGCCTCTGTCTTCCCTGGATTCCTTTAAGTCCCAGATAAAATACCCCCTTCTACTGAAAGCCTTTCCTGATTCGCCTTCATTCTTTCCTCATCCCCCTTCATTCTTTCCTCTGTTGATTTTTTCCTATTTATCCTGTATATAACTTGCGTATACAGAGTTGTTTGCATATCATCTCCTCCATGAGACTGTGAGCTCCTCAAAGACAAGGACTGTCTTTTTGCTTTTCTATGTCCTCCCAGTACTTAGCACAGTGACTGGCATGGAACCCATGCTTAAAGCATATTTATTGACTGACTGACTGACTCAATATGACCCAAAATTATGAAGTCAAATCTATTGTAAATACATATATATGTACATACATCTATGCAATAGATGCATATATGTATATGTGCCCATATATCGAGATGTCACATTCAAACACCATATATGTATATACATATACACACATATGTATTATTAATTATACTTGTCATATTGTATTTGAAAGATAAATGCAAAATTACTTCTGCATTATACACTAATCTAGGCTATCTATGGCACTGTTCCTTTATTTACTTCTTCTTTATGGAAAATTTTGCCAAAATTATTAGCATTAGTGTGGATAAAAGAGAGTCGTCTTTTTTGAGAAGCATCTAAATCCAGAAATGCTTGAGGCATTGGTACTGCCCACTATTTTCTCATTGTCTTCCCTGCTTCAGACCCCTCCCCACCTAACTATGGGTCCTGCAGCCTCTCTGAAACATAATTTGCTCATCCCTAGAATGAGGGGTTGGATTAGACTATTGGCGACCATTTCCAAGGAGGAAAGCAGGTAACAGTTTAGGATAAGGAAAAATTTCCTAAATATGAACTAAACCAAAAGTGAAATGAGCTGTCTTATAGAATGTTTCCTGTTGGTAGAAGTCTTCAAGCAGAGGCTGAATGATGGTTTTGGGGGGATTATTTTAGAGAGGACATACAATTTCAGTAGATCTCTGAAGCTATAAAAGCTAATGGATCACTGGCCTAGGAGGAAAGAGAGCTAGATTCTAGTCCTGGGACTGCCACTAACAGGTTGTATAATCTTGACCAAGTCTGCTTGCTTCTATGTAAAATCATGGGACTGAACTAGGGGATGTCTAAGTTCCCTATCCATTCTTCCTGTGTTTCATTCAAAATAGAGGATAGACATATAGTTCACTGATGAATAACTCTGATAACATGTGTGAGATTCCCCCAGGACAGAAGATGGCCCTGCCATCTTCCCACATCCACAGGAAAAGGGTTGTTCTCTCAAGTGTACTTACCAACAATAATGCTGTTTTTTCAGATTTCAGCAATGAACCAAGCTCCAACTCTTCCATGACCACGAAGGAGCTCCAGGAATACTGGAAGAATGAGAAATGTCACTGGAAAGCAGTCAAACTGCTCTTTGAAATAGCATCTGCCAGAATTGCCAAAAAATATTCTTCCAAATATGTGGTAAGCTGACCTACAAAAGCGGCTAGTGCCCTCCACCAGCTCCTTGTCTTGATTCTGCCACTAACTGTGGGCAACTCTCTGGGTCCCAAATTCTTCACCTTAAAATGGGAATAATACTGTTCCACTTATCTCTCAGTGTGGTGATATCCTATGGGATATGTGTGAATATCTTTTTTTTTTTTTCAGATTATAAAGTCCCATGTTAAGAAAGAGTTTCCTTGTCCTACCCTGTAATGTAGTTAAGGAGATAAGTCTTATAAACAATAGTGAAGAATGCAGTGCAATGGGTAATTAAACTTCCTTTCAGTTCATCAATAAACATTTATTAGGCTGTTACTGTGTTCCACTGGGAAACAGACAGAAGGAATACCCAAAGAAAACGACCTTTCTACTATAGCACCCCAAACAATAATGATTATATACAGACATGTTAACACTTTAAGGTTTACAAAGCTCTTCTATCTTTATTAGCACTTTTATTACACAGTAATGAACAATTAAATTAAAATCTTATTCAGAAAATATTTTAAAAATATTTACTATATCTCAGGCACTATGGCAGGCACTGGAGATTTAAAGACAAAAAATGAATGTACTCAAAGAGCCTACGTCTGATTGACAGGAGATGACAGTTGCATAAATATAGAAATGCAAAGTATATACAAAGTAATGGGAGGAAACATTAAGAACTAGGGTATCAGATGAGGCTTCCTATAGGAGATGGTAACTCAGTTTGAGATGTCAAGGAAACTTGGGATTCTAAATGACAGAGGTGAGGTGAGGAAGGAGTACATTCCAGGCATGGGGAATGGTTTCTGCAAGACAGATAAGGGAATAGAATGTCCCATATATGGAATTACAGGCTCCAATCAAATGCTTCTCTTCTTTGGTATATCTGTGATTTCCTCGTTATGGCATTTTATTCATAGATACAGATAGTAACTCATCAATTTTTGTGACATTCTTGCTCATGTCTTTCCACAAATGCTCTAAGAGTTTTTTTTTTCCTTCCCTATGTCATGGGCACCAGGAGGGTATACAGCTGTTGTCTCTTGGTCTCTCTCCATGGCCAGCCCATCTCCCTTTCTAGTCATGTATGCCCTTGAAGATCCTGTCTATGCTATTTCTCATGAACAAGTCATCATTGGGCAGCTAGATGGTGCAGTGGATCCAGTGTGTGGCCTGGAGTCAGGAAGACTCATCTTCCAAAGTTTCAATTTGGCCTCAGACACTTACCAGCTTGTCACCCTATTCCCTCTCACCCTGGGCAAGTCACTCAACCCTGTTTGTCTCAGGCTCCTCATCTGTAAAATGAGCTAGAGAAAGAAATGATAAACCACTTCAGTATCTTTGCCAAGAAAACGCCAAATAAGGTCGCAAAGAATCAGTCAGGGCTGAACAAGAAGTCATCATTAGATGACTAGATAATAACATAGATAATGACATAGATAATAAACTACATCCTTGTTATAATTAAAATGTGTACTTTAGTTGCCCTTGGGGCTCCCTGCAGAGTTTGATTCTTTGAAGATGGGGTCTTGTACAACATGCAGCCATGTAGAATAACTTAAAGGATTCTGGCGCTGGAGAGATGAGTTTTTGTGTCAGGGACAAGTTCAGATCCCTGAAAGTGCAATAAAACTAATTATTAAAACCATTATGAGACCAGGATTTCCATGTCAAGTGTCAGTCTAGCAGGAGTTCTTAGCCTGGGGTTCATGGACTTTCTTTAAAGTATCTTTAATTCAGCTCATTTAATATTCAGTTTTGATTGTATTTCAGTGCAATTGGTTTCCTTTACAATCCTATATATACATTTTGTTTTGTACATCTAAATACATTGTTCTGAGAAGAGGTCAACAGGTTTTACCAGACTGCCAAAGGGGTCCATGATGCCACAAAGGTTGAGAACTCCTGGTTAACACTGGATTTGGAGCACAGTTAAATAATTTTGTCTCTTCTTTCCTCTACCCTTTTTTTTATCTTAGATGTACAAAATCATCGTCATCCAGACAGGAAGTTTTGACAGCAACAAAGCCATCCTGGAGAGGCGGTACTCAGACTTTGAGGTGCTCCACAAAAACCTCCTGAAGAATTTCAGTGAAGAAATTGAAGATATCATTTTCCCCAAGAAATACCTGACAGGTAACTTCACAGAGGAGATGATCAGTGAGAGGAAGCTCGCCTTCAAGGAGTACCTGAGTCTTCTGTATTCCATCAAGTGTGTGCGCCGCTCCAGGGAGTTCATCGACTTCCTCACCAGAGCAGAACTGAAGGAGGCCTATGGCTGCCTCAGGGCAGGACAGTATGTCAAGGCTTTGGATATTTTTATCCAGGTGGTGCCCCTGCAGGAGAAACTCACCCGACACTGCCCCACCCTCATGATTCCTTCCCTGTGTGCCATGTTAGTGTGCCACCGAGACCTGGAGCACCCTGCGGAGGCCTTTGAGGTTGGAGAAAAGGCTCTTCTTCATTTGCAGACCCGCTCCAGCCATAAGTACTATGCCCCACTATTGGAGGCTATGCTCCATCTGGCCTACATGCTGGGGAAGGACTTCGTATCTTTTCAGAAGAAACTAGAAGAAAGCCAACTCCAGAAGGCCTCAACCAGAGGGATCACCTTGAAAGAGCTTGCTGTCCGAGAGTACCTACACTAAATGGAGTGATAATGATAATAGCTCAATTTCTGCATGGCTTTGCATTCGAGTCAGGTCAAGTCAACAAGGATTTATCAAACTTTTATTAGGTGCCAGGAGCTATACTGAGTACTGGGGATTCAAAGACAGGCCAAAACTACCTCTACTCAGAGAGCTCCCATTCTAGTAGGGGAGATGACATAGAGCCATGGAGGTAAATAACAGGTAGATAGACAAAAGACACAGACAGAGGAGATATAAGACACTGAGAGAGGAAAGCAATAGCAGCTGGAGGGACTGAAGACTCCCGAAATTAGTGAGATTTGAGTTGGGCCTTAAAGATAGAAAACTAAGAGACAGAGGTTAACATTCCAGCAGGGGGTACAACTACTGCAAAAAGAATGGAGAGAGGACATTGAGTGTCATATTCAAGGTCACTGTTGCTAGAACAAAGAGAATGTAGTGGAGAATAAGGGGTAAAAAGATAGGAAAAACTCTTTTTTTTTTTTTTTTACACAACAGACCTATGAAGTAATTGGGGCACCTAAGAGGCACAATGGAAAGAGCATTGGACCTGGAGTTAGGTAGATTCATCTTCCTGAGTTCAAATCTGGCCTCAGACACTTACTAACTGTGTGACTCTGGGCGGGTCACTTAACCCTGTTTGCCTCAGCTTCTTCATGTGAAAAATGAGCTGGAGAAGGAAATGGCAAACCCCTCCAGTATCTCTGCCAGGAATACCTCAGATGTGGTCACAAAGAATTGGATATGACTGAAATGACTGAAGAACAATGAGGCAGTTAGAATAAATCTACATTTAATAGATGAGGAAACAGGCTTAGAAAAGTGGGATAACCTGCCCAAGGTCTCTTTCTTGGGATGAGAACTTGAACTCAGGTCTCTTGAATACCATGACCTTTTCACTATATTAGAGGTTCTTAACCTGGGATCCACGGACTTTGTTTTTTCAATGACTATTTCACTTTAATTGGTTTCCTATGAAATTAATTTTATTAACCTAACCACATGATTTTGAGAAATTCATAGACTTCACCAGACTATCCACAAAAGTTAAGAACCCCCATCAATTGTGCCCTTTGGCCCTATTCAACTCCTGATGCAGGCAGATTGTGAGCACCTGTGGAAGAGAGAGTGTGTCAGGTGTCCAGGGGTATGTTGACATCCATAGCGTGAAGTGGAAAGGAGAAATAAGATACTAGATGTCTGTCTGTCTGTCTACAAATTCCCAGTTTGAATTTAAGTGTATGGATATTTCAGACAAAACTCAAACTCCTTTGGCAAACATAGATTGTCCAAACCAAATTTTTGGACTCCTAGTCTGAGGCTCAGTGAGCCTCAAGAGAGGACAGCAAATAGAATTTTATGAAATTATCCTTTTTTTAAATAATGGCACAAACAACTTGTTAAAAGGTAATTTTCTTATTGTTTTTGTGAAAAGAGATTGCTACTTACCAGCTTCACCTTGCCAACGCCTTTGCTTTTTCACAGCTTTCCTTACTCTCTCCCCAAAAGCACAGCCACCAAACAACCAGACCCCACAGTGCATCGTTAATAGAATTATTCAGGGCTCTGAGAAAAGGGACCAACTTCAAAAGACAGCTTCAGGAAACCAAACTCAAAGTGTCCCAGCTTCTGGCCTGCAGGAGCTATTGAAACTACTCAATCTCCCTGCCCCCACTGCCATCAGTGTTTTTTAGAGCATCTTCACCAGGTCGGACGATGACTGAGACATCAGTATGTTCTTCCAAATCCATCTGCAAACACTTCTGCATTCATATTAATGATGCCGTCTCTGATTATTTCCCTCTTATTTCTTATTGCTCCTTATTAGTCTTTAAGTTTTGTGCCCTTTTCCTTTCATTACCTAAATAAATCTGTAAAGTCATCAGGTGAAGTCCTGCTTCTTCTGGGAGGCCTTCACCGAGCTCTCCAGCCCTCTATTTCTGCACTTAGCAATGGTTCTACTCTCCTCCAGTACCTCTCACAAATGGTGTTGCCTTCAGTTCTCTTTGGCTGTTTCACATGGGCTTTCTACCCAGGTCTTAAGCTCGCAGGGAGGAGGCCTTCTCCTGTATTCTCCACAACACCTGTTACAGAACTGGATGAGAAGAGATTCAACAAATATTTGTTGACCTGAATGGAATTTGAAGGGGATTGCATTGAAGCAGCCTTGATGAGAAACCTGCCAGCAGCCCTTTGCCAACAGCATAGGAAGGAAGCTGAAGGTGCCTTCAAGGCTGGAATACACCCAGGTTAGACCCTCTGGGGCTCTCACTTCTCCAGTACAGCTATGCAACATTAACCTAAGACAAATGTAAATAGCATGGTTCCAAACCACTTCCTAACAGGGTTCGCTGTACTGGAAGCCATTGAATGCTGGCTCCATTCCATCTCATTTTGTTACCATTTGGGCCATTAGGAAACTAATTCTGTACATCCCATTTCTTGAAATAAGGAAAGAAGCCCGTGAGGAATGCCTTGTTACTAATGAAACATATGCGGGCAAGATGTTCCTTCTCTCTGAACGGCGATGGCTTGTTTACAGGGAATCCTGTGATCTTCCACATCATACAATAATTATTAATTCTTGTGAACTACCATCCCACCAGAGGATGACAGGGAACCATTTCCCCCACTAAACAAATAAAACAAAATGAATTTGTTTATGTAGAGAGAGGAAAGGAACATTTCTCAGTGGAAGAATAAGGGCCTTCAAATTCCTTCCAGTCTGTATCCATAGCTATATGGAGTGTTTTGGCTAAAATCATAGATTTAGAGCTAGAAGGGACCTCAGAGATCACTAAGACCAACCTCTTCATTTTATAGATGAGGAAACTGAGGACAGGGAAGGGAAATGACTTGGCTCACATCCCATAAGTAGTAAGTAGCAGAGCCAGAATTTTAACTCAGATGCTCTGATTCTAAATCCCGTTTGCTTTCCATTGGATCAGGTAGTATGATCTCTGATAGACCTAGGGGTGAAAGAACTGGGGTTTTCATGGGAGGTACAAAGTCTTCCCATCTTGCTCCTTAACCCATCCCTTTGACATCACACAACTTGCTCCTCTTCTCCAGCCTTGTTTACCCATTTCTCCTCATGACCAATATGTATGTGTCCCTCATCCTTTAGGATAGCAAACTTTGCAAAGGAATCCATGGCTCTTTGGGCCCAGAGGCCTTGGACTAGGGATAAAAAAGAAACACAATCCACAGACTTGGCACTGGACAACCTCCTAATGAGGCCTCGTTTATCTTTGCTGACTGTTGCTCATGGAGCTTCCTGAAGGAAGTATTGAAGAGACCACATGAAAATGTACCACATAGACTTGTAGGCCTTATTTTTTCATCAGAATTCTTTTATCTTTTTGACTCCTTCCCACATTCCCACACAGTGACTAATCCAAAACTCTTCCAGCTGGATCCAAAGTCTATCCCCTTATCCGTAATTCTCAGCAGATGACCTCACTTACCTCCTACTTTTTTGAGAAGAAAGACCAAGTGATGGACTCAGACTTTAGACAATAAGCTAAAACTCATGTCCCATGTTCAGAAATGAACCCTTTCACATAAGGGCTAATCAGAAGGAGCATGGTGCCATGGAGATTTGGAGTCAGAGAATATGGAATTCAATCTAAGCTCTGTCTGGGCAAGACACTTAACCTCCCTGGATCTCAATTTTCTCATTTGTAAAATGGGACTACATTAGATGATCCTCAAGATCCCTTCCAACTCTAGGTCTATTACCCTACAATCCTATGACTTGGCAATTTAATGTCTCTGGTCCTCAGTTTCCTCATCTGTAAAATGTCAGAGTCTGGGGATAATCTGCCTCTAATATTCCTTCAAACACCAAAGTCTATGAACCTATGATACCCCCATAGAGTGAATAGAGGCTTGCTTCACAGACTCTTAGAATATAAGAGCTGGTAGATATTTTAGAGATTATTTGGTCTCACAGCTCTCAAAATAATGAAGTAAAAGCAATATACCTGTAACTCCTTGACTCTTGGGCTATATCTAGGAAAGCACTGCCAAAAAAGATATCTCCAAACCAATTAACTTTTGTAGCAGAGTATAAGAACTGATGGGATGATATTTTTAAAAAAATTAATAAAACAATGTTAATCCTTTAAAATCTATGAAAGTCTTAGTAATATAGGAAGGTTCCATATGTAGCAAGGCCCTCACATATTGTACGAGTTCATGTGGAACAAGGGGCTGTCACTCAAAGGAAGGCAAAATAGACTCTTCTCCCCCTACCCTTCTCCAAAAGAGACTTTAATTCCTGCCAGGAGGAGAAGCAGGAAGTGGGGCCAGAAATTTGGCTACTTCACTGTCTTCACAGAAAGGGGGTTATCAGGCTAGAATTATATCTATCTGCTCACTTAAATATTATTAATCAAGGGTATGACCGGGTTCAAGCTAACTTCTGATCATTATATTATTATTGGGGGGAGGAAGACCCCATGCTTTATATCTAATTTATAGAAATTAACATTGATCCCTTTCTCATCAAATTTCAGTTTCCTCAATGAACATACATAACAGTCAAGAAAATCCATTTATCCAAATCGGCAGCAAAACAGAAGTCAGAAGGGGCACACATGTGAAAATATATCAGGTATACACAGGAGAAAATACTAGACAATTCAGAGTAGAGGAGCTCTCCTATGGGGAGCAAGGTCATTCAGGTCAACCAAGGGAATGAATCCCAGATCTCACCCAAGGGTAGCTCCTAGAATCTCTAGGGTTGCAAGCTGGGGATAGGGACATAATGGAGACTGCCAGTTCCTCTCATGTCCTCCAAGACATTAGCAACATGACATGGCTTTGGCATTGTCCATCTTCTCTTTGGAAACTGGAAACCAGAAGCACCCAAAGCCCAAAGAGGCTGAAGAGAATGGAGCTTTCTTCTCTGTGCCTCTTGTCACTCCACCCTATACTTCATACAGGACAGAGCAACCACCTCTGTCAGTGAGGAGAGAGTCTCATAGCAATGGGTTACAGTGGTAATAAGGTGAAGAATTTTATTTCTCTGCTTTCACCCAGCTGGTGATAATCATTATCCTCCTCAATGCACATCAAAGCATACTCCTTGTTCTCTAATTTTTTTCATACATTTTATCCAACCTGGAATGTCCTCTCCCCTCTAAATTCTATCTATCCTTCAAAGTACAATCAAAACTCATTGCCCCTAGGAAACTCTCATGGGCCACCCCAACCCACTCTCCAAATGCTTAATTACCTATATATATATACACATGTGTGTGTATGTTTGTATGCATACATACACACATATATTATATATATATACACATCCAAGACAATACAGTGATATATACCAGACAATACACACACACACACACACACACACACACACACACACACACATGTGTGTGTGTGTGCAGGAATAAAGCATTTGGGCAGTCTAAGATAGCTTCTTAGAGACAGTAAGTTTCGACTGAGCTTTGAAAGATAGAATTTAGAGGAGAGAAAACATTCCAAGTTGTGCTTTGATTTGCATTGAAGACAATGATTGTTATATACTATGCATAATTATAAATGCTATAGTCTCTGTATATATATATATTACATGCATGTTGATTGTATATATATGTATACATATTGCTTATACCATAATTTACTGTGTTCTGAAAGTTTGTTAAACTGTTAACACTCACCAGTCTTATTTCCCCAGATAGATTGGTTCTAACAATCTTGAAGACAGAAACTATCTTATTCATCCTTCTCTGTCCCCATGCCCCCAACCAAGGTCTAGTATAGTTAAACACATAACAGGTGCTCAAAAAATATTTGCTGAATGAAGTATAATCTCATTTTAAAAGGTTTTTTTTTAATTAGCTATATTCTTTTGAAGTCACTTGCTTTGAGTGCTGTACAAGAAATGCTATAAAGAATGTTTTCTTTTTTTGAACCCCCAACCTAAGCTTTTCTCTGCAGTTGCTTAGGCTCTGTTGGCATTTTTGTCAGGAATACTGGGGTTTCTGCAGCTGGGGAATGATCTCTGAAAAGGCTGGATTTAGTTTCAGATCTTGGGGTTCATTGTACTTGTCCTCAAATTTCCGATTTAGGATGAATGTAAGGAAAAAGCCTCCTAACAAATTGAGCTAAGCAGAAGTGAAATGGGCTGCTTCAGGAGGTAGCAAGCTCCCCATGACTGCACAACTTAAATTCAAAGCTGGATGACCCCTTTGGGAGGATGTTCTTGGGTTGATTTTGACCTCTAAGGTCGCTTCCAGCTTTCAGTCTACGATTCTCTCATTTATGAATGTTGCCACACTATTGCTAAGCCTAGGTTCTGTACTCAAGCCAAGGGTATCCTCAGGGATAGGCCAAAGTAGGGCTTTGTAAGGGCCTGGGGGACAGGAGACTCTGGCAAAGGAAACAGAGGCTGTTGTTTTGCCCTTGCAATAAACCCAGGAACCACTAGATGGCGGTGAGTGTCCAAAGGATCTCCTATAATGATCTAGAAGAAAAGGGAAAAATTAAAAACAAAAGATATAAAATAATATTGGAAATAAAGAATTTTAGTTAGGAAGCCCTTACATTTAAATGTTTAATGCCTTTTTAAAATCCCCCTTTTTCCCCCCAAATCAGTTGGATTGTGAGTTTCAGATGGCGGTGCCTTTGGTTTCCATTTGTCCTTTGGGCAAGTTCTCATCTCCCTTTCTCAGCATCCAGGAGCCGGGGAGAGCTGAGAGAGAAAATATTCTTACAGGCTTTAAGGCCTGGAGAGTTCAAAGGCACAGTCACTGCACCACCTCCCGGCCTCCTGTACCTTTTCCCACTGATCAAAAGCACCCAAGTAAAACTGGTAACTCTTAAAAGAACTATCAAATAATGGACCAAACAGTAAAAATAAATGAGCCTGTAATGCATTCGGAACAGGGCTGGGGGAGCTGGAAGTGCTATTAGCTCGTTTGAACATTTTTAGCAGGTCAGCGTTCTGGGAGGAGGGGGAGGGAGAAGGGGATGAGGTTTTGAGCAAGTTCTTTGAGAGCAAAATTTACTTTAACTGGAATTTTCCACCCTTTCCCACCCACACCCTCCAAATGCCTTCCAGGAATGGAGTTGGGGCCTGTTGATGAAAACTGTGGTTCTTAACCAGGGGTTTGTGAACTTATTTTTTTCTTTTAATATGTTGTTAACTGTGTTTTAAAATAATTGACTTCCTTTGTAATCCTATTTTATGTAGTCATACATTCTTCGGGAAAGGGGTCCCATAGGCTTTCACCAGACTGCCCAAAGGGTCCATGATACCAGAGAGGCTGAGGACCAGTAATGGTCTATGGTCTACACCTTCAAATGGCCATTTGGTAGCTGTCTTTCTCGATCGACTCTCTTCTAGGCACTCTGAAAGGATGAATGCTCAGAATGGACAAGAGGCACAGAAATGAGGTCTTATCATCTCTACCCACAGGACATCTATCACATGTATCGACATCTTTTTACTCACACAGACACCACCTTAGCTCAAACCATCATCATAAGACTTAGAACTGGAGGGGATGTTCAAGGCTATCTAATAAAACCACCAGGGGTAGCTAGGTGGTACCATGGATCAAGTGCAAGGCCTTCCACCAGGAACACTCATCTTCTTGAGTTCAAATCTGGCCTCAGACATTTATTAGCTGTGTGATCCTGAATGAGTCACTTAACCCTGTCTGCCTCAGTTTCCTCATCCGTTAAATGAGCTACAGAAGGAAATGGCAAAATACTCCAGTATCTTTCACAAGAAAACCTCAAATGGGGCCATATAGAGTTGAATATGACTGAAACAACTGTACAACCCCTTTGCAGCTCTTTCCTGGCCTATCTTAATAGTATTCTTCAAATGAGTCTGCCTGCAGGAGATCAACCTCCTCCAAACAATTTCCAGATGTAGAATAGACTCTCTGAATCTTGTCTTTCTGCAAGGCTCAACTCAGATTCTCTTTCCTCCTTGAAGCTCCAAGCTATTAGTGCTACCCTCCTCAACTTTCTTTTATATTGATATTTTATATTAACTTTCTATTACATTTATTTGTTTAAGCTTGGCCCAGGAACAAAGATCCATCTCCTTGATATCAATGTTCTTCTAGTGCTACTGGATGACTGTGAGCCATGGAACATTACAGTCATGGAAGAGTTAAAGTAGAGGGCCATCTAAAGGCCAATGACCAAGGGTACCATGGATGTGAGCATCCTGCAACATACTGATGACACAGAATCATGAAGGAGCAGTGGTAAAAGGGACATCATCCCAGAGACATCTGAAGGGGATAGATGGTCCAGTCATGTAATGATGGAGAGAGACAGCTAGTGGTATCTGTAAAACATCAAGGGAAGTCCAGGAAGACTCCTGGCACATTGGCTGGACACCCTCTAGTGACCTTATGAGAAGACATGGGCAAAGGTTGCACAAAAGAGACAGTGTGGATGGGCTGTGCTCTGCCTTCTTGTGGGGAACGCCTACAAGGAAATCACAGATCCACTCATTTGGGTCTATGTCACTGCCTTGTTGAATGTAAGCCCCTTGAGAATAAGAATGGTTTTGTCTTTTGTTTTTATATCCTCACTTCCTAATGCAACACCTTGTACAACAAGAGGCACTTAATGTTTACAGAATCAAATTGAATTGAAAGGGGCTGGTGGGGGTAGGGGGGACTCCTACGTTGGAGTTTGGAGCTGGACTTAGAATCCATTTGTGTTCATCCTTCATTTTTTTTTGAAGAAGATCATGACGTCAGAGAAATGGTGACATGGCTTGCACTTGACTTTGTTTTGAGGGAGGGAGGGCTGTGCAGGTCACCAACCTCACTTCTCCAGAGCCATCTGAATCCAGTGATCAGATATTCATCAGGATGACTGGAGATGGCTCAGGATGCAATGGGAGCTAGAATCCAGTAGTACCATGCTTCTGAATACATTTCTACATGCCTTGATCCAAATGAATTTAGAACAAGACTTTCATGGCTCTCTCGCATTTCCAGTCCTACCCCTGGAGTGTTATCCTCTTCCCCAGCATGCAATTGGTGAACTATCAGATGGAAAGAATATTCTGGAAAAATCTGGGGGAGAGTATAAGATAATGTAGTTGAAAGAGCTCATGACTTGTAGTTACAAAATCTGGATCAGAATTCCAGCTATGCCACTTACTGTGTGACCTTGGGCAAGTCACATTCTGTCTCACTATCATTAGAACTATTGTGGGGAGGAAGGAAGGGAAATCAGGAAACAAGCATTTATTAGTGCTCCTACTATGTGTCAGGCCCTTTGCTAAGCACTTTATAGATATTATCTCATCTGATCCTCATAACAGTCCTGGGAAGAAAATTGAAGAAGATGGGGGTTAAGTGATTTGCCCAAGGTCAGATAGCGAGCATCTGAATTTAAACTCTGATCTTCCTGACTCCAGGGCCAGTGCACTATGCACTATACCACCTTGTTGCAACTGAGAGATAAAGGATGAACTATGGGAGGACAAAGATGAGAAGCACCCAAGATGGGGGGGGCATGAAGTGGTTCAGATTTGCATTGCTGTAAATTGCTTTGGGTGCTGGAAATACTCAATGAGTTTATGGGCCCACTGGAACAGTGGAGTCATGGTTTTGAAAGCCTGATGACCAATCTAGTCTGGTGACCCCTGTAACTGTAGTGACAGTACTCTTAATGTCATGCTTCTGGTTATGGAGAAAAGTGACAGGCACCTGTGACTCAGTTGAAAGGGCTCTGGACTGGAAGTCAAGATTGCTGAGTGCCATTTACTCTCTGGGTGACCTTGGATAAATCACTTTCTCTTTCAGGAACTTAGGTTCCTCATTTGTAAAATGAAGGAGTTGGACTAGATGATCTCTATGATTCCTTCTAAGAAGAAAACTTTATCCAAGTCAACAAGCATACTTTATTCAAGTCAACAAGTATTTATTAAGCACCTACTATATGCATGCTATTGTGCTAGACACTGGAGATACAAAGAGGAAAAACAATGCCCTATGATCTGGGAGCTTACAGTCTCCTGGGGAGGACACACTACTTATTCAGGGAAGTTTAAGTAAAAAATAATTTGGGAGATCCCACAGATAACTGAAGGGATCCGGAAAGGCTTCTCGTGCAAAGTGAACCCTGAAATAAATAAGTCTGGAAGGTAGAGGTGAGGAGCCAGATATATGGGACAACTTGTGTAAAGGCAAGAAAGCAGAAGAGGGAATGTCATATTTAAAGAACAGCAATGAGATCAGCTTGACTGCAACAGAGAGATCATGAAGAGAAGCACTGTGACATGTCTGGAAAAGTAGACTGGAGACAGACTGTGCAGGGCTTTAAAGGCTAAGCTGTGGAGTTTGCATTTTACCCTGAAGGGAAAAGAGAGTCCCTGAAGCATCTGGATCAAGGAAGAGGAAGAGGCAGACTTGTGCCTTAGGAGGATGATTGTGATAGCTATGCAGAGGACGGTTTGGAGAGGGGAGAAACTGGAAGCAGCAGCCCAATTTGGAGGCTTCTAAAATAGAAAAATTATAGATTTGGAGCTGGAAGGAACCTTAAAGGTCACTCATCTTTCAGAAACTGAAACCCCTAGAAATTATTTGACTTGTCCAAGGTCACTCATACAGTGATGCTAGAGCACAAATTTGAACCCAAGACCTTTGACTCCATAGTCATTGTACTACACAGCCTCCCAAGTACAAGCAGCATATGACAGGGGACTGAACCTAGATGTGCCTGTGAGAGAAGGGGAGACATTATGAATGTGTAACTGACAAAGTTTGGAAATTAATTTGCTATGTAGAGTGAAGGAGATTGAAACCTGGAGGATTGCTCCTAGGTTGTGATGCCAGGTGACCAAGGATGGGGAGACTTTCAAGACCTCAACAGGAACAGGGAGGTTTAGAGAAGGCCTGGAATTGTTTATGGGGTGGGGAGGTGGATAGTGGGGAGCAGTGAAGATATTTCTGTTTTAGTCTTGTTGAATCTGAAACATGAAGGAAAACATGAATTCTAAGAGTCAGAGAAGAGGAAGAATATTTCAGGTATGAGGAGAATAGCCACGTCAAAGACAGAGAGATGGATTACAGCAGCTTGGTGGTACAGTGAACTGAGCACCAGCCTTGAAGTCAGGAGGACCTGAGTTCAAATCCAGCCACAGATACTTACTAGCTCTGTCACCCTGAGCAGGTCACTTAACCCTGAATGCCTCCAAAAGGAAAAAAAAGTGAGTGAGTGAGTGAGAGAGAGAGAGACAGAGACACAGACAGAGAAAGATGGAGGCTCCTGTGTGAGGAATAGTAAGTAGCCCAGTCCCTGTGCACCGTAAAGTGTGAGGAGAGGAGTAGTGTACAAGGTTGAAGGGAATAGAAAGGACCCAGTTTGTGAAGAGTGTTAAATGGCAAATGGAGGAATTTATATTTGATCTTTGAGAATTTATGGTTCCACTTGAATTTATTGGTTTAGCTTATGGTGGGAGGTGACATAGTCAGCTTTGCCCTTTAGGACAATCAGCTCAGCAGCTGTGCAGAGGATTGATTGAAGTGAGAAGAAACTTGAGGCCAAGAGGACATTTAGGTTGCTTGCTATCTGTCCAGGAAAGATTTGATGAATTCGAACAGTGGCTGTGTGACTACAAAGGAGACCTATGTTAGAGCTGTTGTGCTGATGGAAATGATACTACTTGGCAAGCTATTGGATAGGAATGATAAGGAGAAGTGAGGAGCTGAGGACAATACTGAGGTTATAACCTGGGAAGCGAAGCCCTTGACAGTAATAAGGAAGTCTGGAGAAGAGGTAGGTTTGGGGGAAAAGATAGTGGATTCTGTTTTAAACATGGTGAATTTGAGATGCCGTCCAGTTAGAAATGTCCAATAACCAGTTGGTGAGTGGAAAAACTCGAGCTCGTGGGAGGCTTCCCTGTCTTCTTTCAAGTCTCACCTCAATTCCCAAGCTTTTATCAATCCTCCTTAATGTTAGTACCTTCCTTCTGATACTACCCCCCAATCTGTCCTGTAGACATTTTGTTTGTACGTATCTGTTTGCATGTTGTCTCCCCCATTAGTCTGTGAGCTTCTTCAGGAAGGGACTGTTTGGGGGTTTTTCTTTGTTTGTTTTGCCTTTCTTTCTATCCCTTATAAAGGGATAGAAAGTACCTAACACAGAGTAGACGCTTAATGAATGCTAGTTGACTGACTGATTGATGTGGGCTCACTTTATAGAACTGAGGATTATAGAGATAATAATTAGACTGTTGTAATTGATGGGGTCACCAAATGAGGAAGGATAGAGAGAAAAGATTAGAGGGCCTAGGACAGAATCTTGGGGTACACATGCAGGTAGGAGGGATAGCATGTATAAAGATCCCACAAAAGAGACCAAAAAAAAGAGGTCAGATAGGTAAGAAGTGATCAGAGAGAGCAGTGTCACCAACACCCAGAGAGGAGACAATATCAAAGAGGCGAAGTTGGTCAACAGTGCCAAAGGCAGCAGAGAGGTAGAGAAAGATGAGGGTGAAGCAACAGCCATGAGAGATAACAATTCAGAGATCACTTTGGAGCACTGTCAGTGGAGTTAAAAGTTCACAGGTCAGATTGCAGAGGCTTTAGAAGAGAATAAGAAAAGAGGAAGTGGAGGCACTGAGTATATACACCTTTTTCTTTTTATTCTTTGAATCAGTTGAAAGTTTTTATTTTTTAATTAATTTAGTTTTAGTTTTCAATGTTCACTTTTGTAAGATTTTGAGTCCTAAATTTCCCTCCCGCTTCCCAAGATGGTGTGCAATTTGATATGGGCTATACATGTACAATCATATTAAACTTATGTCCACATTAGTCATGTTGCAAAGAAAAATCAGAGCAAAAGGAAAAAACTACAAAAAACACGAAACAACCAAAAAGAGCAAATAGTGACTCCATATTTCTTTCTGTGGATGTGAATAGCATTTTCCATTGTGAGTCTTCTGGAGTTGTCTCAGATCATTACATTGCTGAGAAGAGCTAAGTCTTACAAAGCTGGTCATTGCACAGTGTTGCTGTTTCTATGTACAATGTGCTCACTTCACTCAGCATCAGTTCATGCAAGTCTTTCCACGTTTTTCTGAAACCCACCTGCTCACCATTTCTTATGGAACAATAGTGTTCCACTACATTCATATACCATAACTTGTTCAGTCATTCACCAATTGATGGGCATCCTCTCAATTTCCAATTTTTAGGCATCTTTTTTGAGGAATTTAATGGAGAAGTGAAAATGAAATGTAGAATGATGGATAGTAAGAATGCAAGATCTAGGGAGGGGATTTTAAGAGTGGGAGAGGACAGGACAGGTTTATAGGTAGCACAGAGGAAATGAATCAGTAGAAAGAGAAAGGTTGAAGATTAGAGAGGAGGATGATAAAGGGAGTGATCTTCTGGAGAAGATGGGAGGGAATGGTATCAAGAGTCCATGTAGGGGACTTGGTTTTGGCAAGATGATTATTTGAAAAAATCTGAAATAGAATGGTCACAAAGGAAGGAGGCAATCCAAGGGAGAGCAATGTCATGGAAACATATGGAAGAAAGAGCACCCAAGAGAAGGGGATGATATGTAATGCCAAACCCTGAAAAGGATAAGAAATACTAAGGACCTAGGAAAGGATATAGGATTTAGAATGAGATAATACTGTGATTTAAAAATTTTTTTTTTATTTTAAGTTTTCAACATTCATTTCCACAAAATTTTGAATTCCAAATTTTCTCCCCATCTTTCCCCTCCCCTCTTCCCAAAACACCTTTCATTCTGATTGCCCATTCCACCAATGTGCCCTCCCTTCTAACATCCTTCCCTTACCTTATCCCCATCTTCTCTCTTGTCCTGTAGGGCAAGATAAATTTCTATACTCCATTACCTGTATTTCTTATTTCCCAGTTGTATGCAAAAATAGTTCTCAACATTCATTCCTAAAACTTTGAGTTCCAACTTCCCTTCCTTCCTCCCTCCCCACCCATCCCCACTGAGAAGGCAAGCAATTCAATATAGGCTGTATATGTGTAGTTTTGCAAATTACTTCCATAATAGTCGTATTGTATAAGACCAACTATATTTTCCTCCATCCTATCCTGCTGCCCATTTCTTCTATTCTCTCTTTTGACCTTGTCCCTCTCCAAGAGTGTTTACTTATAACTGTACCCTCCTCCCATTTGCTCTCCCTTCCATCATCCCCCCGCCCTGCTTATCCCCTTCTCCCCTACTTTCCTGTAGTGTAAGATAGATTTTCATACCAAATTGAGTGAGCATGTTATTCCTTCCTTGAGCCAAATATGATGAGAGTAAGCTTCACTTTTTCCCCTCTCACCTCCCCCCTTTTCTCCTCCATTGTAAAAGCTTTTACTTGCCTCTTCTTTAAGTGATAAAATTTGCCCCATTCCATTTCTCCCTTTCTTCTCCCAATATATTCCTCTCATCCCTTAATTTTATTTTTTTAGATATGATCCCTTCCTATTCAACTCACTCTGTGCTCTCTGTCTCTGTCTCTCTCTCTCTCTATATATATATGTGTGTGTGTGTGTGTGTGTGTGTGTGTGTGTGTGTGTGTGTGTGTGTGTGTGTGTGTGTGTAGAATCCCTCCAACTACCAAGATACTGAGAAAAGTTTCAAGAGTTAAAAATATTATCTTTCCATGCAGGAATATAAACAGTTCAACTTTAGTAAATCCCTTGTGATTTCTCTTTCCTGTTTACCTTTTCATGTTTCTCTTGATCCTTGTGTCTGAAAATCAAATTTTCTTGTCAGCTTTGGTCTTTTCTTCAAGAATGCTTGAAAGTCCTCTATTTCATTGAATGACCATTTTTTCCTCTGAAGTATTATACTTAGTTTTTCTGCATAGGTGATTCTTGGTTTTAATCCTAGTTCCTTTGACTTCTGGAATATCATATTCCAAGCCCTTTGATCCCTTAAGGTAGAAGCTGCTAGATCTTGTGTTATCCTGATTGAATTTCCATAATACTTGAATTGTTTCTTTCTAGTGGCTTGCAATATTTTCTCCTTGACCTGAGAAGTCTGAAATTTGGCTACAATATTCCTAGGAGTTTCTCTTTCAGGAGGTGATCAGTGGATTCTTTCAGTATTTATTTTTGCCTTCTGGTTCTAGAATATCAGGGCAGTTTTCCTCAATAATTTCATGAAAGATGATGTCTACACTCTTTTTTTGATTATGGCTTTCAGGTAGTCCCATAATTTTTAAATTGTCTCTCCTGGTTCTATTTTCCAAGTCAGTTGTTTTTCCAATGAGATATTTCACATTATCTTCCATTTTTTCATTCTTTTGGTTTTGTATTGTAATTTCTTGGTTTCTCATAAAGTCATTAGCTTCCCTGAACTCCACTCTCATTTTTAAAGAGTGAGATTTTGAACCTCCTTTTCCATTTGGCTAATTCTGCTTTTTAAAGTATTCTTCTCCTCATTGACTTTTTGGACCTCTTTTTACAATTGAGTTAGCCTATTTTTAAAGGTGTTACTTTCTTCAGCATTTTTTGGGTGTCCTTTAGCAAGCTGTTGACTTGCTTTTCATGATTTTCTTGCATCTCTCTCATTTCTCTTTCCAATTTTCCCCCACCTCTCTTACTTGATTTTCAAAATCCTTTTTGAGCTCTTCCATGGTCTGGGACCCTTGCATATTTATTTTGGAGATTTTGGATGCAGAAGCCTTGACTTTTATGCCTTCCCCTGATGGTAAACATTGTTTTTCCCCATTGGAAAGAATGGGAGAGAATACCTGTTCACCAAGAAAGTAACCTTATATAGTCTTATTTTTTCCCTTTTGGGGGCATTTTCCCAACCAGTTACTTGACTCTTGGGTCCTTTGTCAAGAGTAAGGTATACTCTGGGGACCTGTAATTTCTCACTTCCTCCAAGGTGGCACAATCAAGGGAGAGTAGTTTACTCCCTGGACTGACTTGGGGCTGAGATTCAGATCAGTTGCTCAATTCTCCCAGGGGCTTTAAACTGATTCTCCAACGATGCCTGCCATAGCCTGCTGCAACCTGCTGCTGCTGCTGCTGCCACCACCACTATCTGGGGCCAGGGCTAGGGGAGGACCCTACTCCCTTATCATGGAGGTGAAAAATCTCTCTCACTGACCTTTGAAGCTGTCTCTGGGATTTGTGAGTTGAGGGATCTGTGAACCTCTGCTGCTGCTGCCAGGGATTCTACCCCTAAGGCCTGCTCTAGTTCTGCTCCTCCTGGAATCGGCACCAACCAAGACTGGGCTGCATTCAGCTCAGCATCTGGGAGGGGCCAGACTCCTCCTATCAGCCTTCCAGGTCACCCTGGGCTGGAAACCTCCTTCACTCCACTGATCTATGGCCTCTGCTACTCCAGAACCTGTCAAGAGTCCCTCTTCAGCATTTTATGGGCTGTGGGGGAAGAACTAGAATATATACATCTTTCTTCTCTGCCATCTTGGCTCAATTCTGTGATTTTGAAGAGAGCAGCTTTAGGTTTGAGTGATAGGATCAGAAGCTATTTTGTAAGAGTTTTAGATGAGTGGGAGGTGAGAGAATGGAAACAAGATGAATTAGAAGTCTTTTTCTAGGAGCTGACTGTGAAACGAAGGAAAGAGAAAGAATGGTAGCTTGAGGGGATAGAATAAGGGAGATCTGAGTGTGGCAAGCAGGCAGAAAGGAGCCAGGAGGTAAGAAAGGATGGAAGATAAAAGAGGGGATGATAAAAATGAAAAGTTTCTGGAGGGGAAAGGAGATGAAGTTAACGGCACACACAGAGAGGAGAGGTTACACTTGGAAATGACAAGGGCAGACTCTTTGTCAGGGGCTAGAGCAAAGAAATTGAGAAAATGTAGATGTTCCTAAGGTATACAACAGGAAAGCAGAAGAAACTCACAATATATGAGTTCTTTTCTCCATAGAGTAGATGAGCTCCTCTGCTGACAGGGAAAGGGAAGGATCCCAGATTGATTCTTTTGTGATGGCAAACTAGACTATCTTTTGTCTCAAATCTTACCAACCTCTTAAGCACTGAATGGGTATTGCCTCAAACTAACTGAGACCTGGGAAAGAACTTAACTTTAATTTTAAAATGTCAAGGTCTCCCACTGCATCCAGGACCATCATCATCATCTTCACTTATGCCTTGCCACTGGACCCAGAGGACTCTGGAGGAGAGAGTGAGGCTGATAACTTTGCACAGCTCTGCCTCACTTAAATCCAATTCATTTGCAAGTCAAGACTTCACCCTCCTGATGTCATTGATCCTCTTTGAGAATGAAGGGTGAACAACAGGGAAGGAGTATTTAGCAGGCTTTGGGGAGAAAAGAGAAGGTCTGGAATAGTTGTTGTGGGAAAAACGAGAAAGACTTTAAACAGTAATAACAAAGGAATTAACCAGAATCACAGAATCTCAGAGGTGAAAGGGATCACAGCAAATGGATCATCAACCATTCAGCAAGTATTTATTAAATGCCTTCTATATTCCAGGTATTGTGATGGGCAATGGGAATCCAAGAGCAAAGAATAAAGCAATTTCTGCCCACAAGGTGCCTATATTATAATGCGGGAAGAGAAGAAATACATATGAAAGATGCAGCATATTTGATGTATATAAGAAGATATTAAATAGATATAATATGTTTGATATATACAAGAAGAAGATATAAAATGGGTATAGCACAAATGTCAAATGAATAAAAACAAATACATACAAGGTAGTTTGGGAGAGAAGGAATTAGTAGGTGTGAAGGAGATCAAGAAAGGTTTCTTTGCAGAAAATGGTACTTGAGCTATGTCTTAAAGGAATCAGCAACTCTGTGAAACAAAGACAGAGAGGAAGTGCATGGAAGATAGGGCCAATGCAAAGGTGTGGAGATGTGAGATGAGTATGGTATATGAAGAACTATGAGAAGGCCCGTTGGATTGGATTACAGAGTTCAGGAGGAAAATTGATGTCCAATAAGGGTAGGAAGATAGTGGGGGGTGAGGTTGTGAAGGACTTTAAGAGCTGAACAGAGAAGTTTACATTTTATCCTCAAGGTAGTAGAAAAGCACTAAAGTTGGTTGAATAGAGGATTCATATGTTCCCATCTCTTCTTAAGAAAAATGACTTTCACAACAGTAAGTAGAATGGCCTGGAGAATGCTTTGAGATTTGAGGGAGAAAGACCAATTAGGAGAATGTCGCAATAATATAAGTGAGAAGTAATAAGACCCTGAACCAAGTCTGTCTCATACCTGATCAAGAAACTCCTTAATAATGATGCCTGTGAGGAATGCAAATAGATTAACAGCGTTTTGGAGTCCCTCGGTCCGGTTTCATCTCAGCCTTGGACTCCACTGTCTTCTAATCGTTTCCTTTGACTTCTTATCGAGATAAGTCAGTCTAAACATCTACTTTAACCAGTGAGGGAACTGTTTAGAGTTGAAAAGGACCTTAGAGACCACTGCATCTACCTCCTTCATTTTATAGATGAGGAAACTGAGATACAGATTCTGTGGCTCCCTCTGGATGAGTGGTGTCGGTGAAAGGGATGACTAGGTTTGAATCTCAGCCCTACCACTTGCTACCTGAGCAGCAAGAACTTGGTCAAGGCAGCTAACCTCTCTGTATCTGAGGCTCCCGGATGCAATATGGCTTGATCCAGATCACACGGAAAGAGGATTTGAACCCAAATCCTCTGACCCACAAATCCAGTGCTCTTTCCAAAACACTATTTAGCATCCTATAAATAGACACAGTTGAGCCCACTATGGAGCTTGACTTCATGACCCTGAGATTAAGAGCCTCATGCTTTACTTTCTCATCTAGATGGGTGAGTGTCCCAAGAGCCACTTAGGCATGACCATTTAGATTCCCCTAATTGCCCCCTTGACATAATCCCTTTAGAAATGTACCCGTGCTAATTTTAGACAGATGGAACAGAGTCTTGAAGGGCTAAGCAAAAGTTACATTCACATATGTAATAGAAATACAGAAAACATCCTCTGGGAGTGCCTGGGTAAACTCAATCCTTCCCTAGCTGGCCCATGACAGCATCCCTCTCATGAGCCAGTTACAACAGAGACAAGCCTGTACTGGGGAGCCTAATCTATAGAACACTTCTATTGACTGGAGTTCAACTGAACAGAATTCAGATCAGCCCTAAAATTATTATTAATCCTCAGATTAATAATTCAATTAATAATTAAAAATTATCATTAATCCTAAGATTATTGAAATCAAAACAAAAACAAAAGAAGACCCAAGCAAGAAAACAAAATCTCAAAACCAGCTACAAGTTGACACTTTAGTGAAAAGCAACTGGCTTCTATGGCTAAATGCAGAGATGACTAGGTTTGAATCTCAGTTCTATCACTTGCTACATGAGAAGGAAGAACTTTGTCAAGGCAGTTGACCTCCCTGTACCTCAGTTTCCTCATCTGTAAAATGAAAGGGGTAGATACAATGGTCTCTAAGGTCCCTTTCAACTCTAAATCTATGATCTTCCCTCTGACCTTAAACATTCCTATCTAAACTTCTTTTCTAAGAAAGGATTCGATAAACTCATTAACAATGAGATGAAAGTCATAAAAATCACAACATGAATGAATGAGTGAAAAGCATTTATTGCATGTTTACTATGTGCCAAGAACTCTGCCAAGCAATATATAGTAAAGCAGCAAAAGGGAGATAATCCCTGCCCTCAAAGAGCTCCCATTCTAAATGTGGGAGACAGGTCATAAAAGAAAGTTTAACTGAAGATCTTATGGAAAGGCCCAGAAATCCTAAGGGTTTAGCAACTCGGTTGATGTCAAGAAACATGTTCTTAGGTTACATTAATTGATCAGATAGTAGTTCTGAGGACTGAGTGCAGGGGATCAGCATGCTACAGCCAGCACTCTCCTGAGAGAACTCAGAATCATTTTCACATTTTTAAATACAATAAAACTTTATTTTAAAATGTAAAAACCATTCTGACTTTCCAAGTGTACAAACACAAGTGGCAGACTCTAGTGTAGAGGTAAAACCTGAAGAGCCTTAGGAGGCACTCATAGGGCAGACAGCAAGGCCTGGTGATTCTCCACCTTACTAGAAGGATTAGAGTTGGTGACTCTCAATCTCATATATGCTGTGTGATTAGTTAAGCGAGCCTGGATGACTTCTGGTCACCCTGACCAAGGGAGGGACCAAAGAAGGCAAGACAAGATGGGGCAACCCCAGGGGTCAAGCGTCTTCCTGACCCCAGAGCTGGATGGAGCCCTAGAGATCATCAAGTCTTGGTGAGGTGGCACACCAGGCCCATGTCCACCCTATAATCTGGTCAAACCCCCTCATTTTACAGAAGAAAATATTGAGGCCCAGAGAGAGGAAATAATTTTCCCAAGATTTCACAACATGTTAATGGAAAAGCAAATGCTAGGACACAGATCTGGGCCTCTTTCTACTCTACCATAGCTACTTCCTGATAACTGGTAAGGTTCAATGTGTTACCATTTCCTGCAGGGCCATCACCAGTTGTCTTGATCTATGTTTTGTGACTGAAATCAGATGACTCTGGCAGACAGAGTGAGGCTGATGATTTTGCATGTCCTTGCCTCACTTAAATCCAAACCATTTGAAAGTCAAGACATCACTCTTATGATGTCACTGATCCTCTTCAAGAATAAAGGACAAACAACCATAATTCCCAGGGAACTTTATCACTGTTATCATCATCATTGTCATCATCATCATTGTCATCACCATGATCATCATCCTACCACCATCATCAACATCATCACCACCACCACCCTACCATTATCATCATTAACATCATCACTGTCATCATCACCATCATTGTCATCACCATGATCATCATCCTACCACTGTCATCAACATCATCACCACCACTACCATTATCATCATTACCATGATCACCATCATTGTCATCATCATCATCATTGTCATCACCATGATCATCATCCTACCACCATCATCATCATCACCACCACCACCACTAACATCATTATCATCATCACTGTCATTGTCTTCATCATCATCCACAATATTCATTATTTTCATGTATGTATCATTAAACTGAAATCTCGTAAGTAATCAAGGCCCTCACTGAGAAGGTTCTGTAAAGGTCTAGAGCTTGATGTAATCAATGCAATGTTCTCTGCAAATAGGAGCTTCGATGGACCTGAAGATCTACAGGGTGTTCCTTGTCCATTTGGGCCCTGTACAAGACATCTTCCATGACACTGATTAACCACTTTGGCAAGCAATTTCCCTATTTTATGTCTTCCATGACATTAATATTCAAAAACCTTGTGAAAAGAATAATTATTAATTATATATCTTATATAATCTTTAAATGATATATTTGAATGCAAATTATTAATATCAATAATTATAATTACATATACTATAATAGAATTTAAACAATATTCATATTATTAATATACAATTATGAATGTTTATTACATATCATCTATTATATTAAAAATAATACAATTTTGCAGGTGAAGAAACAAAAGCTAAAAGTGGTCAAGGGATTGACCCCAGATCACACAACTATTAAATATCAGAGCCAAGATATTAACCCACATCTTGTGATTCCACTTCCAAAACTATATTCTATACTCTACTGCCAAAGGAATGCATCTCTAATGATAGAATTTCAGAGTTCATGAACCAGTGCATACAGTGTTTACAGAGAACAAGGGTAGACCTCCTTGAATCTCTGAAATAGCACCAAAGAAGTAACTATTTATTCCCCTTATCACTATAGGCAGCACTGTATCTATTATCTGGGATATGCTCCTAGACTTGTAGGAGAAAGACAAATCTCTAGGAAAGAAACAGGAATTTTATCCCCAAAGCAACTTTCAGAGTCTGTTCTCAGATCACATTCAGCCTTACTTCCTTTACTTTCAACAAATATCTACTACTATGTATGATGTCAAGTATCTTTCTGGGTGCTCAGGATACAAAGCCAAGAGTGAAATAACCTTGGCACCCAAGGAGCTTATACTCTATTGGAGAGAAGCAACATTAGATAGATAGATAGATAGATAGATAGATAGATAGATAGATAGATAGATAGATAGATAGATAGATAGATAGATAGATGGATGGATGGATGGATGGATGGATGGATGGATGGATGGATGGATGGATGGATACAAAGTACATTCAAAATCTATTCAAAGTAATTTAGGAGTGGATGAAGCACTGACAGCAGGGGGTATTGGGAAAGGCCTCTTATAGAAAGTAACACTTGAGTTGAGCCTTGAAGGGAGTTATATTCATAGTGGTAGAAGTGAGAGGAAGAGCATTCCAAGTACATGGCCTATGCAAAGATATGTTGATAGGAGATGAAAAGTTATAATTATAAAACAGCAAGTAGACCAATTGGCTAGAACATAGAGTTTATGAGAGGAAGCAATGTGAAATAAAGATGACAGGTTGAAGCTAGATCATGAAGGACTTTCTATGCTAAATGCCAGAGTTTGTACTTTATACTAGAGGCAATAGGGAGCCACAGATGCTTCTTGGGTGAGGAAATGACATGGTAAGACCTATGCTATGGATGTGATGAATAATTTGTGGAGGGTGGGATAGAGACGTGGAAGAGTGAAGGCAGGGAAACCACTCCAGGAAAAGTGCAGGGGGATGATGATGAGAGCTTGCACTAGGGTACTGGTAATGTAAGTGAAGAGAAAAGGGAGGATACAAGAGATGTGGTGAAGATGAACCTGATTCTGCAATCAATAGAAGATCCAGGGAGGGAGGGAGAATGAAGAGCTGAAGATGGATCTGAGTTTGCAAACCTGGGTGTCTATAAGGATTGTTGTGCTTTTGACAAAAAATAGGGGAATGAAGAGTAAGGAAATACATACATCTGGTATTTATATAGTCCTTTGAGATTTGCAAAGAGCTTTACATGCATTATTTCATTTGATCCTCACAACCACAGTATGAGATAGGTACTATTGCTCGCCCCAATTTATAAATGGGGACACTGGGACTGAAAGAGACTAAATGACTTGCCCAGGGTCACAAATGTAAATATGTAAAAAAATAGCTAGTAAATGTCTGAGACAGAATTGGAATATAGATAGATATAGAGAGAAGGAAAGAAAGAGAAAGAGAGAGCTATTGACATACATATACATAGATATAATACATATATGTATGTATGTACATAAATACATATGTATGTTCAGATATATTGAATTTAAGACATTCCCATGATATTCAGATGACAATGTCCAGTAAGGCAGTTGGAGATACAGGATTAAAAGTCAAGTGAGAGATTAGGGCTGGATGTGGAGATTTGGGAGTTAGTTGTAAAGAAATGAAAGTTGGACTCATGGGAAATACTGAGTTTAAAGACATGGAGAAAGAAGAGTAAAGAGCCCGGAAAAGATCCTACAGGTACACCTGTATGTACGCATCAGGACATGGATGATAATACTGCAAAGGAGACCGAGAAAGAATGATCAAAAAGGCAGGAAGAAAGTTTAGGGTCACAATTACCCAGGGAGTAGAGATATACAAGAGAAGGGGATGATTAGTGGTATTAAACATTGAAGAGAAGTTGAGGAAGCTGAGGACCAGGAAAAAGTCATTGGATTTAGCCATTGAATAATCATTGGTAATTGGTAATCCTTGGAGAAGGCAGTCTTAATTATATAGTAGGATCAGAACATCCTGTTCAAAATGAGTAAGTAGAGACAAGAAGTATAGAAGACTTTTTCTAGGTTTTTGGTTCTGAAAGAAAGGAAAGAAAGTGAAGATTTTTGAAAGCTGGAGGAGACAGGCATGTTCATAGAGAGCAGAGGAGTCAGTAGATAAGGAGAGTGTGATGACCCAGAGACACTGCAAGAACATCAGGAAGAGGGGCTAGGATGGCCATTGGGCATATTTATTGAAAATGTAATATGACAGAGACACTTTAAGGAGGTTTCTAACAGCAAGGGGTGAAACAAAAACGGGAATCAGGGTTCACTTTCAGTGGGCTGGAAAATTGAATTAACTAAATCTCACCTCTCCAACCTCAGTATCCCAAACCTTTCCAGTTCATTGAGGACCCCCAGAATTTCATTATTTGTAGCCAGAAGGTGTGATCAAACAACTATACAACTTATATTTAATGTCTTTGTCGCATGAATAATAAATATATAAATCAATTAACTCATTAAGAGATTTATGAATAAGAAATTGTGCTAGGCATGGAGATAAAGAAGTCCAAATAAAAAAAAAACTCCCAACAAGCCTTTAGAGTTAGAACAGGCAGTTAGGAGAGGTCAGTTGAGAAGCTCTCATGAAGGTTAATAACAAAACATACTTCTGTCCTCTCAGTAGAAATAGTGGAGCACAGAATACTACATACACATCAAACATGATTCATGTTTTGCTTTTTGTTTTTAAAGCAGTTTGATATATAAGATTATACATGTGCAGTCATTCAAAACATATTTTCATCTTAGTAATGTTGTAAGAAAAAAACAGACAAAAAACCCTGGAAAACAATAAAGTTTTTTTTTTTTAAAGTATGCTTTGATCTACATTCAGTTTCCACCAATTCCTTCTCTAGCGGTAGATAGCATTTTTCATCATGAGTCCTTTGGAATTGTCTTGGATTATTGTATCGCTAGTCATTCACAATGATCATTATACAATGTTGCTGTTACTGTGTACAAGCAAGAGAACTTCGTCCTACTCACTTCACTCTGCCTCAGTTCATATAAGTCTTTCCAGGTTTTTCTGAGAGCATCCTGTTCGTTATTTATTATAACAGAACAGTATTCCATCACAAACATACACAACTTGTTTTGATTGATGTTTTAGTTTTTCTTAACTATTTTTCTTAGCAACAAGGGAAAGATCCACGGAAGGAGATGTTATTGGGCAATGAGTGATATTTTAAAAGTTCGTCAATATAACATTAAAAAAAAAGACAAGTTTCAGAGGATAAAATAGCATTCAGGCATGGTGTTATCAGGGGCAGTCTCTGAGTTTGATGTCTGCCCTCCTCTTCTGCCTGGGATTTCTGAATTGCTTCTCAGAATCAGGCATATGAGAGCAGGGGAGGTAGGGACGATTAGAATGAGTCTGATATTTGATACCCACCTGTCCACCCTACACAAAATCATTTTGCTACCACCACCTCCAAAAGGCAGAGCATCTTGAAGCCCCACACACAATCTTATTTCCCAAATACGTACATAAAGCATGGAAAGCTAGGGGCACAAAGGATGGGAATAAGGGACTTGATTGGCCTCTCTATCCCTAAAACATGGCACTCCAACATTTGTCCCCATGGTTTTATACCGGCTGTCCCTCGTGTCTGAAACCTCCTCCCTCCTTACCTCTGCCTCATAGAGTCTCTCACTACTTTCACTTGTTGAGGGAGTTACGTCATCCAGGTATTCTTTATGGCAATGAAGTCACAAGTCTAGGATCTGTTCTTATACTTAACTTCTGGGAGAGTGTATCATACACAGCAAGTACTTAATAAATATTTGTTGATGGATGCATCTTAGAGTTTATATCTTCTATAAACTTCTATAAAAATGAGTCTAACTTCCTCATTTTAGAGATGAAGTCAAATGATCTCCTGATAAGTGGTTCCTCTGAACATGACAAAAGGTTTAAGAGAGACTGATGTCTCTGTTCCAGAGCCCATATTCAAACCCAGGACTTCTGACTACAGATTTAGAGCTCTCTTCTTTATATAATATCCTTTAAGATTGCAGTTAGCCTCGTGTTATCCTAGAATGTCAGAGCAATGAAATGTCAGGTCATCGGATTGTTCTTCAGGTTATGGGTTGAATCCTTAAGTGAGCCAGGTGTTTCCTTCATGATCTAAGGTCCTCTTGCCTGGCCACAGGTCAAAAGATCACAGAATTCAAAGGCAAGGTCCTTAACCTGTTCCCAATCAGCTTCCTTACAAGTCCATGTTACAAAGGAGCCCCGGGTGGAGGAGAGAGCCTGGATGGATCACTTCATCCCAACTTACTGACAAACCCCTCAGAGCATATGTTGGACTCATGGTGTGTGTGTGCCATCTGTGAATGCAAAGGGTGGAATTAATCGATTGTTATTTTCCATCGCAGCTTTCCCCTTCCACACCTCACCTTTAGTGAGATTTCCCAGATTCTCACTCCCTCTTCCTCTCACCTAAGACTCCCTTAAGCCTGGTTAAAAATGCAAGGATGCTTGTAGAAGGTATCATCATTAACAATTCTTTAATACATACAAGCAAATCTGGCAACTTTAAATCATGTTAGTGCTTTGAAAATTGCCACAGACTGTCTTTTCTACTTTCTACTTAGCAAATCTTCATAGGGTTTTTAATACTCTTTCTACTCTTTCTATGATCAAAGGAATTGCTCTCCGTTTGCTTGTTCCTCTGATAAGTGACAAAAGGTGTCACAGAGACTAATGAGAGCTGCGTTCTGCTCCCTTCACACAGCCCTATAGAAAAGAAAATCATAGGGTAGCCTGAGACCTGCTAGCCTTTTAGGAAACAAGGAAGGGAGTATTAGACACAAAGGCCCAGGAAGGGGGGATCTGGGAGGAGGGGGAGTGTGGGCGGGAGGGAAAACAGCCTTTACAAAGGCAACAAAACAGGGACTTAGTCATCCAACTCCCACAGAGAAACAGAAGCAACCGAATTAAGGACGTCATCAGGAATCATCCCCCTGCTCTCCCCTCATTAGCCCTAGACCGGAGATGAAGGGTGATAACCCCCCAACCCATCGTTCCTTCAATGCTTCAAGGGCCTGACCCCGGTCTGGAGGCTTCTGTGGAGCCTAGCTAATGTTTCCTGTTCTCTTTTCTCTTTTTGAAAGACCAACCTTCTGGGACTAGGAGATATATTCATAGATTAAGGATGCAGCCATACTTCCTGCTGTGCTTCAAAAATGAATGATTGGATCCATCTGAGTATTTCTTCCATCTATGCAGATTGCGACCTCTACAAACCTTAGCAAAGGGTTTACCTGAGTTGCCTCCTCCTTCCTCTAAATCAACATCTGGTGGCCAGCTCCCTGGGGAAGGGTCTCTGCCCTCAATTAGGCTGGTTCTTGGTCTCCAGATGTGGGCAGTTGCTAGGTCTGTATTCAGAGCTTTTTTTAAGCTTTGTAGAACCCTGTATGGCACCGGCAGAGCTTTGAGAACACCAGACCACTGCCAATACCTTGAGGAGGCACCAGGAGAGGACATCAACGGACAGATACACCCCTAATGGCTCATTATTGAAATAACTACCTATGCAACCTTGTGCAAGATGCTTTAATTCCCTGATCTTTAGTTTCCTTATCTATAAAATAAGGCGGTTGAACAAATGATCCATGAGGTCCCTTTCAGCTCTGTTCCTATGGTCCTATGATCCCAAGTTATGTTACTTTTCTGAGTCTGTTTCCTCATTGGAACTATCTGGTACAAAGGCTTAGATCAAATCTAGCTTCAGATACTTTACTGCCTGTGTGGGCAAATCTGTTTGCCTTTGTTTATATCAGTTTCCTCAACTATAAAATGTAGATAAAAATAGTACCTATGTACAAGGATTTTCTGAGGCTCAAATGAGATAATAATTGTGAAGGACTTACCACACAATTGTAGGCACAATAAAAGCTTATTCTCATTTCCTTGTAACATGAGGAGTGGTAGAGGGTTCTTAGCCTGGGATCCGCAGATAAATTTTAGAGGGTCCATGAACTTGAATGGGAAAAAAAAAATCACATCTTTATTTTCACCAACTTCTAACTGAAATTCAGCATTTTCTTCAATCACTTAAAAATATGATTCTGAAAAGAATCCCATAGACTTCACCAGATTATTGAAGTAGTCTAGGACAATAAAAAGATAAAGAAATCCTGAAATAGATCATCTCCAAGGTCCTTTCTCTAACTCCGATTCCCCCTGTGGCCGTGATGACCTTCCTCCTCGGACCTTCCATTGTGCTTTGTTCTGCCTCACTTTGATACATAATACGTTTTTGTTGTTATTGTAGTTCCGTGTTTTTCAGTTAGTGTCTGACTCCCTGACCCCATTGGAGTTTTCTTGGCAAAAATATTGTAGTGTTTTGCCATTTTCTTCTCCAGATCATTTGACAGATGAGGAAACTGAGGTAAATTGGGTGAAATGACTTGCTCCAAACTTGGCACTCTATCCATTTCACCATCTAGTTGCCCTGAGTTAGGTCTTAAAGGAAGATAAATATTCCAAGAATGTGGGGATTCCCAATTACATTTAACATATTTCTGCCACACTTAAGAATTTTATGAGTGGCCTGTGGACAGTGAGTGTGATACCTTTGCTATAGAAGTAGAATTAACAAGAGTTGGAGATTGATGTAATAATAATGGCAATGATGGTGATTATAAAAGAATTTATATAATGCTTAAGCTCTGGGAAATGCTTTAGAAATATTTTCTCATCTTATCCTCACAACAACCTGCTATTATTACCCCCATTTTACAGATGAGGAAACTGAGGCAGATAGAGGTTAAATGACTCAAACAGGAAGATAGTTACTAGTATCTAAGGCCAGATTTCAATTTAGATCTTATACTGCTCCAACTGGGAAGTAAAGGAAAAGGAAGAAACAAGAATGATTCCAAGGTGGAATCTGGATAAATGGAAGGATTATCACCATTCTGTTTTCAATAAAAATAAGGAAAATGCTTTTCCTATGAAACTATAAATTGCAGTTTATATCCCTTGACAATTCATCAATTGGGGAATGGATCTTATTTTTAGAAATTTGACTCTGTTACCTGTATATTTGAGAAAAGAGGCCTTTATCAGAGAAACTTGCTGTAAAAATTTTTGATATTATTTCATTAATTGTAGTTCCTTTTATCAAAATGAAGTTTCCTTGATTATCCTTTTTAATTAGGTCTATTTTTGGTTTTGCTTTGTCTTAGAACTTGATTGCTAACTTGATTTTTTTTTATTTCAGCTGAAACATAATAGATTCTGCTCTAGCTACTTATTTTATCCCCTTATGGACTATCAGCAATTCAAGGGCAGAAACTATATGTTATCTTAGTCTTATGTCAGCCTTGGGGACTAAACCTGTGCTTGGCACACAGCTGGCACTTAATAATGCCTATTAAAAGGAGATGGAATATGACTATGATTCTATACCTGGGACACATTCCTAACTTCTAGGGTTAAAATGAGAGAGGACAATGCTGAGGTCAGACACCTAGACTGGACAGGTCATAGGGATGTCCCAAGAGAACAACCTAGGTGGTCTTGTGTTGACCAAGAGCTCTCATTACCTATGGTATCCTTGGGACTTTGAATGCTAGTTGCAGGGTTTAAAGCACAGCTCTTCCCCTTTTACTTCTTTCATTTTTTCTAAGATAAATGTTAGTGGTCAGAGTGAATTCCTCTCCTCCCAGGAGCCAAACTCCAACTTCCCTTTCCCAGAAACAAGAACCCTCATATTCCTTAGTCAATGCCAATGACAAGGGCTGCTCTGAAGCTTGCCCAGGCTCCCATAATCCCTCCATAAGGAAGGTCTAGACTTGTAAGTCTCCACTCCTATCTGCCCTTGAGAGAGGCCATTTCTTTCAACTGCCCCCAGTTAAAAGGGATGTTTTTAGGGGTGGATCAATCCTCAGGCTGGAGTTATCTCTAGTGACCTTTTAAAAACCCCAGTTGAGGCAGAGTTAAGATGATAGATTAGAGGCAGTGACCCAGCCAAACTCTCCCAAAGTTCTCTTCCAAATAATTTTAAGGTAAAGTCTCCAATTGAATTTTGAGCAACAGAGTCAACGAAAGGTCATAGTGAGACTTTTTCCAGTCTAAGATAACTTAGGAGGTCAGCAGGACAAGTCTGTAACACCAAGGTGACTATACTAGCAGTGGGTCTTGGCTCTGACAGCAGTAGGAGCAGCTTTGGGAGCTCTTGGTCCATAGATGGGAATGGGGTCAAAAAACTAGTAAGAAAGAGATTACAGGGGACACTTTGCTGCTAGGTGTAGTTGGCACTGATTGGCAACTCTATTGCTCAAAAAGAGTTCCAGGTCACAGTTCCAGGATGGAGAGGAACTGTTGTGGTTGTTTACAACAGAGAAGGGGCCCTGGTTGCAGTTCCAAGGCAGAGGGGAGCACAATACTTGTGGTTTCAGGAGAGAAGGGAACCTGCTCACAGTTCCAAGGCCAAAAGAAGCATTAGTGCTTGTTTCTACAGAGGAACAGGCACTCTTACTGGGTAAAGACTCAGTTTAGATCAGGAGAGCAAAGATATCCCTAGATCACACCACCTTGGAAGCACCAAGAACTTTCAGGACCCCAGCTCTTAAAACAGCTTTGTGAGATAGTCCAAGCCTTGGAATACTGCCTTCCCATCCTCAGGTGAGCAGAGTCAAAGTTTAACATGAAGCTCAAAGTCAATAAATAGGATGGAAAAATGAGCAAACAAGAAAAAAAAAAAGAACTTGACCACAAAAAGTAAGTATAGTGGCAAGAAAGGCCAAGACACAAACTCAGAAGAAGATAACAATGTAAAAAGAGCTACAACCAAAGTCTCAAAGAAAACTGCTCATTGAACTGAACTCCAACAAGAATTCTAGAAAAAGTTAAAGAAAGAGATGAGTGGTAGAGGAAAATTAGGAAAAGAAATGAGAGTTAAGCAAGAAGAATTAGGAAAAGAGAATTAACATCTTGGTAAAAGAGGCACAAAAAATGCTGAAGAAAATAACACCTTAAAAAACAAAATTGGCCTAATGATAAAAGAAGTACAAGAATTTACTGAAGAAAAGAACTCCTTAAAAAGCAGACTAAATCAAATGTAAAAAGTGCTACAAAATCTCACTTGAATAAAATAATTTCTTTAAAATTAGAATTGGACAATTGTAGGGTATGATTCCATGAGATTTCAAGAAATAATAAAACAAAGTAAAAAAATGAAAATAAAAAGGAATAAAATGTGAACTATCTCATCAGAATAATAACTGACTTGGAAAATAGATTGAGGAGAAATTAATTTGAGAATTATTGAACACTTGAAAATCATTATCTAAAAAAAGTGCTTAGATATCATCTTTCAAGAAATTATCAAGGAAAACTGCCCTAATCTCTTAGCTCCAGAGGATAAAATAGAAACTGAAGAATCTACTCATCAAAAGAAATCCAAAAATGTAAAACTCCAAGGAATATTACAGTCAAATTCCAGAACTCCCAGGTCAAGGAGAAAATAGTGAAAGCAGTCAGAAAGAAACAATTCAAGTATCATGGCTCCATGGGCAGTATCACACAAGATTTAGCAGCCTCCACGTTGAAATAGTGGAGGGCTTGGAATATGATATTCCAGAAGGCAAAGAAGCTAGGGTTATAACCAAAAATGCCTACCCAGCAAAACTGAGTATAATCTTTCCAGGAGAAAAATGGATATTTAATGAAATAAAAAAACTTTCAAGTAGTCTTGCCAAAAAGACCAAAGAAGAATACAAAATTATAAACAATATGTATATGTACATACACACATATGTGTATGTGTGTGTGTATTCAGTTGCATATAGAAATCTATATAAGGTAAACAGGAGGGGAGGGAAGGGAATAAGAGGGATGATAAAAAGAAGGGCAGATTGAGGGAGGCACTAGTCAGAAGTAAAACAAGCTTTTGAGCAGAGACAGGATTAAAAGAGAAAGAGAAGGATAAACAGAACAAAATAGGATAGAAATTAATATACAGTAATCATAACTATGAATGTGAATGGGATGGACTCACCCATAAAATGGAAGTAGATAGTAGAATGTGGATAGCAGATGGATTAGAAACCAGAATCCAACAATATGCTGCTTACAAGAGACACTTGAAACAGAAAGACACACACTCAGAGAGTTAAAATAAGGAAATGGAGCAGAATCTATTATGCTTCAGCTGGAAAAGAAATAGCAGACCTTAGACAAAAGCAAAAACAAAAATAAACCTAATTAAAAGATAATCAGTGACATTGCATTTCAGTAAAAGGTACCATAGACAATGAAGCAATATCAAAAATTTACAGCAAGTTTCTATGATAAGGCCTTTTTTCTCAAATATACAGAGAACTGAATCAAATTTCAAAAATAAGATCCATTCCCCAACTGACAAATTGTCAAGGGATATCAAAAATTTTTTTTCAAAGGAAGAATCAAAACTATCTATAGTCGCATGAAAAAAGTGCCTTAAATTTCTATTGATTAGAGAAATGCAATTTAAAACAACTCTGATCTATCAGAAATAACAAATGCTAGAAAAGATGAGGGAAAATAGATACACTAATGAGCTATTAGTGGAGTTGCGAAATGGTTCAATCATACTGCCAAAGGGCATACCCTTTGTGCATTCTCTTTGACCTAGCTACTAAGACTATTAAGTCTGTAACCAAAGAAATCAAAGAAAAAGTAAGAGAACCTATATGTACCAAAATATTTATAGCAGCTCTTTTTGTGGTGGCAAAGAATTGAAAATTGAAGGGATGACCATCAACTGGGGAATGGAGCACTTTTGTGCTATAAGGAATGAGAAGGGGGATGGTTTTAGAAAAACATGGAAAGACCTTTATGAACTGCTGCAAAGTGAAGTAAGCAAAACCATAAGATCATTGTACATGGTAACAGCAATTTTGTATTGGTGATTACCCGTGAAAGACTTAGCTACTCTGATCAATACAATGGTCCAAGAAAATTCAAAGGATTCATGACCAAAAATGCTATCCACCTAAAGAGAAGGAACTGATGAACTCTAAGTGCAAATTGAAATATATTTTTTCCCCTTTCTTCATTTTTCTTGTGGTGTGTGTGTATGTGTGTATATGACATAGCTAATACAGAAATATGCTTTGCATGATTTCACATGCATTAATTGATGTCATGTTGCTTTTTTTCTCAGTGGATGGGGAAGGGCAGGAAGAAGGGAGAGAATTTGGAACCTAAATCCAAAAAAAAGAATATTAAAAGATAATTTAGAAAAACAACTGACTCTCAAGGCATCTTGCTGAGACAGGCCTGCTTGTTATGTGACTCCAACCTATTGGTCCTACCCCCCCTACACCCTTGCCTTACAATTACCGATAGCAACTTCTGCCCTCCTTCAGGTTTCACACAAAGAATGCAGGCCTCAGAGGGAGGACATCTGCCATTTCATATTTGTGTGACCTCAGAAAAATAATTTCAGCTACAAACTTTATTTTCCTTATCTGTAAAATGAAGGAGTCTCTTCTTGCTTTAACATTATTATATCTGGTTCTGTATCTGATACAGTCCTGGATTCTGCCCATTCCTGATTCCTGGTAGGACTCCAGTCTCCACCTGTCCACACCTGTTGATATGCTACCCGCTGCCCAGTAAGTCCCTGTTCTGTAGCTCCACCTGTTGAATGAACCACCTATTCTCCAACCTCAAGGGAATTGTCAGGGTAATCTTTTGTTTCTGTGGGTGGTGAGGCTTGCCTCCTAAAATATGAACTGCAGTCTGCAATGTGACCTGCAAAGGAAGATGAAACCATACTTGCTAACAAATAATTAGCCTTGACAACATAAATTTTTAAAAAGTGCTATGATTCACAAACATTTCATTAGCCCCTTAGTACTTGAGACAAGTACTAAGATACACACTGACTTGCTATGTGTATAATGATACCTATTTATATGCAGTCCCCCAAACTTTTCAGTGTAATCAGCCCCAAAGGGAGGGGTAGGGGTGGAGAATTCCTATTTAAATCAAAGGAATCTTTGTAGAAAGCAACTGATTTAGTGTACTGGGAAAAAAAATACTGGCTCTCCATCATTTATCTGCCAAAGTGATTTTTCCTAATGAGTAGGTCAGACCATGTCACTCTCCTACTCAATAAACTCCAGTGGCTCACTGTTACTTGCAAGATCAAATATAAAGTCTTCTATTTAACATTTAAAGTTGATCTTTCACAACCTGGCTCCTTTCCTATCTTTCCAGTCCTTTTATACTTTATTCCTCTGTATACACTACAATCATGCTTTTTGGTGTTACTGTTCAGATGTGTCTGACTCTTCATGACATTTGGGGTTTTCTTGGCAAAGAAACTGGGGTGGTTTTCCATTTCCTTCTCCAGCTCATTTTACAGAAGAGGAAACTGAGGCAAATAGGCTTAAGTGACTTGTGCAGGGTCACACAGCTAGTCAGTGTGTGAAGCTAAATTTGAACTCATGATGGTGAGTCTTTCTGATTACAGGCCAAGTACTTCATCCACTGCAACACCTGCCTGCCCTCATTCCTACTACATGAGTCTACTTCAGTCCTTACACAAGATAAGTCATCTATCATCAACATGCCTTTGCATTGCCTGTTCCCCATCCCTGAAATGCTCTCTCTCCTCATCTGTGCCTTTCAGCTTTGCTGGTTTGCTTTAATACTCAGCTCAAATCCCACCTTTTGTAAGAAACCCTTTCCTGATTCTGCCCCCTCTTCTCCCTGAGATAACATTCTGTGCTCTATCTTCTATATACATAGTTGTTTGCGTGCTATTTTTCCCACTGTGAGATCCTTGAGGCCAGGAACCATACATTTTTATAATAATAATAATACCTGACATTTATGTAGCATCAACTATGTGTCAGCCACTGTAATAAGTTAAGTGCTTTACAATAACTGCCACATTTGAGCTTTACAACAACCCTAGGAGGTAGGTGCTAATGTTATTCCCATTGTACAGGGAAGGAAAGTGATGCAAACAGAGATTAAGTGACTAGCCCAGGCTCACAGAGCTAGTAAGTACTGGATTTGAACTCAAGTCTTCCTGGCTCCTAACCTGGCACTCTAGTCACTGTGCCATTGTGTTGTCCTTGTAACTAAGCCTAGCTCCTGGCACAGAGTAAATGCTTAACGAATTTTTGTAAATTTATTGATTGAGTTGCAAATAAAAAGAACCTGGGTTCAAATAATGACTCTACCATTCTCTTCACTTCTCTGGGTTTCAGTTTTCTGAGGTTGGAGTAGAGTTCTGAGGAAGAGTTTGGACTAGATCAATTCTAAGGATCCATTCTAGCTCTAAATCATAAGTGCTAATGGATAGTAAACTTCTCAGGTCAAATGATTAAGGGACTGTTTCATAACACAGTCTTTCCTTGTCTCCTTTCTCTTCTCTCTCCTCTAATCAGGGAAGCCTTAAGAAGGCAAATATGCAGCTACAAGGAGTAAAGGAAACCACTAGACCTACCAAGATGAAATAACAAAAATATTCTCGATGAAGGACACCATTTCTGTACTTCCATTCTCATGATTCCAATTTTCCAATTTTTTCCCTGCTTTATTTTTTCTTATTTCTTATTTATTTATATTTGTACATACATATATAATATTTTATTACATATGAAGGTATTTATTATTTCTTTTATTACATTTCTCACCATTTCTCTACAGTTATATTTTTGCTGGATTTATCTCTTCTCTTTCTTTTATCTTCCTTTCACTCCTTCTCTCCTATGTCCTAGATCTGCTTGCATTGTTCTCAGATGCCCACGCATTTTCTCTAAAGAACTAAACCAAGAATGGGCAATGCGTCTCTCTCTTCTTGCTTTTAGAAACTGGGTTTTGGGGAGCCAAGGTGGCAGAGTAGAAAGATGGACCTGCTGTAGCTCTCCTCCCACAGCCGATAAAATATCTGTAAAATTACTCTAAACAAATTCTAGAGCAGCAGAAGCCACAAAATGACAAAGTGAAAGAGATTTCCAGTCCAAGGCAACCTGGAAGGCCAAGAAGAAAGTATCACACTGGTCTCAGAATGCAGCGCAGCCCATGGAGCACAGCCCAACCTTTGCTGCACTGTATCGCACAAACAGGACTGGAGCAGGCTTCAGGGCATGGAATTCCAGGCAGAAGCTGCAGTTCCCAGATTTCACTGAAGAAAATAGTTCTTTAAAAATTAGAATGGAGGGGAGGAGCCAAGATGGCGGACTAGAAAGATTCATGTATGCTAGCTCCGAACCCACAGCCCATATATTTTCTGTGAAAAGAACTCCCCACAAATTCTGGAGCAGAGCAAGCCGTGCACCAACGCAGTGGAAGAGATTTCCATTCCAGAGAGCCCTGAAAAACTGACCCCAAAGGTCCATCGTGCTGCAGACATGGAGCCCACCCCTGCACTGCCCTGGCCCAGGGGCCCCAGAGGAGTAGATCCGAGCAGACTTCAGGGACGGAATCTCCAGTGGCCGCAAAGGTCCCTCCACCCATAGGCGCTCCAGGTCAGTGAGAGAGACTTCTGGGCTGGCCAAGAGGGGAGCGAGGTGTCTCCATGACTCGGGCCCCCTTGGGAGGCAGCGGTAGAGACAGCGGCAGAGGCAGCGGCAGAGGCAGCGGGCCGGCCTGGGACTCCCCAAGCAGACAGGAGCTCAGGGCCATTACTGAAGGTCTCTGCATAAACCCCCTGAGGGAACTGAGCCTGGGAGGTGGCCGTGCCCCCACCCAAGCACCAGAACTTAAGCTCACATTGAATAGCAGTCCCGCCCGCCTACTGAAAGCCCCAAGGCTGGGGAGCAGCATTTGAATCTCAGACCCCAAGCACTAGCTGGGCAGATCTAGGCTGGGGTGGACAGGAATCTCAGAAGTCAAGTAACTGGCTGGGAAAAAGCCCAGAAAAGGGAAGAAAAATAAGACCATAGAAAGCCACTTTCTTGGGGAACAGATGTTTCCTCCTTTCATTTCTTATGGGGAGGAACAATGCTTGCCATCAGGGAAAGACGTGGAGGTCGGGGTCTCTCTATCCCAGACATCCAAGGTGGATGTCCGATGGGCTCAGGCCATGGAAGAGCTCAAAAAGGATTTTGAAAATCAAGTTAGACAGGTGGAGGAAAAACTGGGAAGAGAAATGAGAGAGATGCAAGAAAAGCATGAAAGACGGGTCAATACCTTGGTAAAGGAGACCCAAAAAAATGCTGAAGAAAATAACACCTTGAAAAATAGGCTCACTCAATTGGCAAAAGAGGTTCAAAAAGCCAATGAGGAGAAGAATGCTTTCAAAAGCAGAATTAGCCAAATGGAAAAAGAGGTTCAAAAGCTCACTGAAGAAAATAGTTCTCTCAAAATTAGAATGGAACAGATGGAGGCTAATGACTTTCTGAGAAACCAAGGAATCAAAAAACAAAACCAAAAGAATGAAAAAATGGAAGAGAATGTGAAATATCTCATTGGAAAAACAACTGACCTGGAAAATAGATCCAGGAGAGACAATTTAAAAATTATGGGACTACCTGAAAGCCATGATCAAAAAAAGAGCCTAGACATCATCTTTCATGAAATTATCAAGGAAAACTGCCCTGAGATTCTAGAATCAGAGGGCAAAATAAGTATTCAAGGAATCCATCAATCACCTCCTGAAAGAAATCCAAGAAGAGAAACTCCTAGGAACATTGTGGCCAAATTCCAGAATTCCCAGGTCAAGGAGAAAATATTGCAAGCTACTAGAAAGAAACAATTCCAGTATTGTGGAAATACAATCAGGATAACACAAGATCTAGCAGCTTCTACATTAAGGATCGAAGGGCATGGAATAGGATATTCCAGAAGTCAAAGGAACTAGGACTCAAACCAAGAATCACCTACCCAGCAAAACTGAGTATAATACTTCAGGGGAAAATATGGTCTTTCAATGAAACAGAGGACTTTCAAGCATTCTTGATGAAAAGACCAGAGCTGAAAAGAAAATTTGACTTTCAAACACAAGAATGAGAAGAAGCATGAAAAATTAACAGCAAAGAGAAGTCCTAAGGGACTTACCAAAGGTGAACTGTTTACATTCCTACATGGAAAGACAATATTTGTAACTCTTAAAACTTTTCAGTATCTGGGTAGTTGGTAGGACCACACACACACATACACACACACATGCACACACACATGTACATGCGTGAGTGCACACACATAGAGAGACAGAGAGCACAGAGTGAATTGAATAGGATGGGACCATATCTTAAAAGAAATTAAGGTAAATGGTAAGAGAGAAATGTAGTGGGAGGAGAGAGGGTGAAATGGAATGGGGCAAATTATATCTCATTCAAGAGGCAAGCAGGAGACTTTTTAGTGGAGAGAAAAAGAGGAGAGCTGAGAAAAAAACATGAAGTTTACCCTCATCACATTCAACTAAAGGAAGGAATAAAATGCACACTCTTTTTGGTATGAAAACCTATCTTACAATACAGGAAAGTGGGGGAGAAGGAGATAAGCAGGATGGGGGGGATGATGGAAGGGAGGGCAATGGAAGAAGGGAGCAATTTGAAGTCAACTCTTGGAGAGGGACAAGATCAAAAGACAGAACAGAAACAATGGGGGGGCAGGATAGGATGGAGGGAAATACAGTTAGTCTTACACAACATGACTATTATCGAAGTCATTTGCAAAACTACACAGATATGGCCTATATTGAATTGCCTGCCTTCCCAAAGGGAATGGGTGGGGAGGGAGGGATGGGGTGAATTTGGAGCTCAAAGTTTTAGGAACAACTGTTTAGTATTGTTCCTGCTACTAGGAAATAAGAAATACAGTTAATGGGGAATAGAAAGTCATCTGGCCCTACAGGACAAAAGAGAAGAAGGGGACAAGAGAAGGGAGGGATGACAGAAGAGAGGGCATATTGGTGATAGGGAAAATTAGAATGCTTGGTGTATTGGGGTGGGGGGAGGGGATAAATGGGGAGAAAATTTGGAACCCAAAATTTTGTGAAAATGAATGTAAAAAAGTTAAATAAATAAATTTATATTTAAAAATAAAATAAAATAAAATTATATGAAATAAAAAAACAAAAAATAAAATAAAATAATAAAGTTTGTGAATTTAATGAAAAAAATAAAAATTAGAATGGAGCAGAGGAAGCTAATCACTTTATGAGAAACTAAGAAATTACAAAACAAAACCAAAAAAATGAAAAAATAGAAGACAATGTAAAATATCTCACTGGAAAAACAACTGATCCGGAAAATAGCTCCAGGAGAGACAATTTTAAAATTATGGAACTACCTGAAAGACATGATCAAAAACAGAACCTAGACATCATCTTTAGAAATTATCAAGGAAAACTTCCCTGATATTCTAGAAGCAGAGGGTAAAATAAATATCGAAAGAATCCATCAATTACCTCCTGAAAGAGGTCCCAAAAGGAAAACTCCTAGGAATATTGTAGCCCAATTCCAGACTTCCAGGTCAAGGAGAAAATATTGCAAGCAGCCAGAAAGAAACAATTCGAGTATTGTGGAACTACAATCAGGAAAACACAAGATCTAGCAACTTTTACATTAAGGGATCACAGGACTTAGAATATGATATTCCAGAATTCAAAGGAGATAGGACTCAAACCAAGAATCACTTACACAGAAAAATGGAGTATAGTATTTCAGGGGAAAAAGTAGTCATTTGATGAAACAGAGGACTTTCAAGCATTCTTGATGAAAAGACCAGAACTGAATAAAAAATTTGACTTTCAAACACAAGAATCAAGAGAAACATGAAAAAGTAAACAGGAAAAAGAAATCCTAAGGGACTTACTAAAGTTGAACTGCTTACATTCCTACACTGAAAGATAATATTTGTAACTTTTGAAATTGGTATTTGCGTAGTTGGAGGAATTCTATACAGATATAATAGACAGAGGGCACAGGTAAGGTGAATAGGAAGGGATGATATCTAAAACAATAAAATTAAGGGGTGAGAGAGGAATACATTGGGAAGAGAAAGGGAGAAATTGAATGGGGCAAATTTTCTCTCATAAAAGAGGCAAGAAAAAGCTTTTTCAAAGGAAGGAAAGAGGGGGAGGCAAGAGAGAAAAAGTAAAGTTTACTCTCATCACATTTGGCTTAAGAAGGGACAACATGCACATTCATTTTGCTATGAACATCTATCTTAGACTAGAGGAAAACAGGAGAGAAGAGGATAGGTGAGGTGTGTGTGGGGATGATAGAAGGGAGGGAAAATGGGAAGAGGGAGTAATTAGAAGAAAACACTTCTGGGGAGGGACAAAGTTAAAAGAGAGAATAGAATAAATGGGGGGCAGGACAGGAAGGAGGAAAATAAGTTAGTCTTTCACAACATGACTGTTGTGGAAGTCTTTTGCATGATTACACATGTATGGCCTATATTGAATTGCTTGCCTTCTCAGTGGGGATGGGAGGGAGGAAGGGAAATAAGTTCAAACTCAAAGTTTTAGGAAAGAATGTTGAAAATTGTTTTTGCATGCAACTAGGAAATAAGAAATACAGATAATGGGATATAGAAATCTATCTTGCCCTACAAGAAAAGAGAGAAATGGGGATGAGGGAAGGGAGGGATGTGATAGAAGAGAGGGCAGATTTGGGGAAGGGGTAATCAGAATGCACAGTGTCTTGGGGTGGAGGAGGGGAGAGATGGGGAGACAATTTGGAACTCAAAATCTTGTGGAAATGAATGTTGAAAACTAAAAATTAATTAATTAATTAAAGCTTCAAAAAGAAAAAACAGCAACTGGGTTTTGGTCCTGGTCTCTTCTATTTGTCTCACTCTCTTTTTTCCTTTCTCTTTGCTGTTTCACACTCTCTGTCTCTCTCCCTTTACATTTCTTTTCCTTTCTCTTCCAGTCCCTTGTTCTTCTGTTCTCTGACTAGCCTTCATATTCATCATTGATTTCCTTTGTGTATTCTCACAGCCAACACTAAAGGTCTAAGCAGATCTAGCTTACTCTTTTTTTTAGATAATAAAAAAATTCATTTTAAAGATTGTTTTAGACCATCAAAAATCTATCATTTCACCAACAGATTGAAAATCTTCCTTATTAGAATCAAAATTTAAGAATATCTCCAAAAGAACCATTTTGTGTCAACTGACACAATACTTTTTTCAATCAATAAGGTAAAGAAAATAGAGATAGTATGAACATTTTCATTACAAAGTGGTATTACAACAAAATTTGTGCATCATTTGATGTGCCTTATTCTTCTGGTGTTTGGTATTTAAGAACTGCTAAAGTTGTTTTTTTTTTTTTAAGTCACTAGCCTATGGTAGCCTAATGACTAGCTACTCTAAACAGAGCTGGACTGGACTTCAGACAACAGCCATGCCATCCATCACAACTTGTAATACCTAACTCATTCTTAAAGGTGATTTTTGCTCTTCAGTTTTCATTTTGCACATGCCCTGGGTCCCAGTTGATGGTGTATATGGATTTGGGCTCCATCCTGCCTTTGACTCATACCTGGAATAGATGAGCCCTGTATGTCTGAGAGAGTACAGATGCTATTACTGAGCATTCCAGAACTGGGGTCTTCATTTAGCTTGTAGGGCTCTGTTTTATTTTTTTCTCATCACTCCTTCCAAGGAACAGCATGAGAATCTTCTTGGTATTTCCTAAAGGCTTTTCCCCAAGAACTTTGTGCTCACCAAGGTGCTGGAAAAGAAGGGAAAATAACATAGACCAACCTACAAACCCTCCAAAAAAGATAGGGTTTCTCTTAATTTCCAATTCTACTATAAGCTCCTTGAGAGTAGGTACTATTTTGCACCCTGCATTGAGCCTAGACAAGACAGGCACATAGTAAGTGGACATTATACAGCTATTAATCAGTCGATTGATTCATGTTTTTCCTCAAGAACCTCAGAATCAGTGATCCCTCCTACATGCCTCTATCGGTGTGAAAAGGACACTTGGGTTCTCTACTCTTCAGTAAAGAGTCAGGTCGGTTGAGGAATCTTCAGCCTTTGCCAGTGCTAGCTAAGGTACACTCTAGTTTTGGCAGAAGGGAGGGGCTTGTGAATTCTGACTTCTGACAAGGAATTGCTTAGCTCTGGTGCCTTCACTGCATATTACGGATGCCTGGGAACCAAGCTGCTAAGAGGAAGAAGGGACTTACTTGCATTTCTACTTCACTTCGTTGTCTCCCTGACTTAGGATCCACAAAAGCTATCTATTGGTACTTCACTGCTGGCAGCATGAAAAGGACATAGAAGTAAAAATAAATCATGCCAGGCTGGAGTGAAGAACTTTTCAGTGGATGGGCAGGATTATGGAAAAAACTCCAGGGCCCATCTAAAAGCTAGGGGCGCAAAAAAGGCTTCATTTACATATTTCCACAGCCTACCTGACAGGCTTCAATGCATCAAAGAGCAGCAGAAGCAAGAAGGGGCACCCAGGGAATAGTCTCAGCAACAATATTGGTCCCTGGACACAGAAAAGAACCAGGCTGAGGGACTGGCTTGTTTAGCACATTAAGCTCATCAAACTCTCCAATAGACAGCTAAGTGCATTGGATACCAACCAACTGACCTTTACTTGGCCCCATGAATTGAGACCCCCAAATTCTCTTAGAGAAGCAGCTGTTTACAAAGACTAAGTCTAAATCAAGCTTGAAAATACTTTAGAACATAAATGCACTCATTCATTCATTTATTCATTCAGTGTTGTGAGTGAGGAGGAAGGGTAGGCAGAACTCTGCTCTGGAATCAGACAAAAGCCATGGATGGGGCCTCATGCATCAGCCATTATAGCTTATAGACATAGTCTATTGGTTTCAAAATTATTGTTTTTCTCAAAGAGTTCAACATGAGATTCATTGTGTTCCTTTCCATCTCAACCCCTGCCTTCATGCTTAGGGACTTTAATACATATCTTGATGTCCCTGTGAACATCCTTGCCTCTCAGTTCATCAATGTTTCCAACCCACATTACCTAAACAACTCCACTCTACCTAAGCCACCCTCTGAGATGGTCGTACCTTTGATCTTACCATCACCCACCATTATACTGTCCATGATCTTGACCTTTGAGATTCTGTTCTCTGATCCTAATCTCCTTACTTTTCAGTTTCTGTTCTGGTTCATCCCTCCTAAACATATTCTTTGTCCTCATGATGACCTCCATTATTCCTTCTCCTCACTATTCTCTCAGTCTGTTATCCCTACTTTGACCTTACTTTCCTTTCTTCAGACTTCACTCTATACTTAACTCAATTATACATTCTCCTATACCCTTGAGCCCTTATACCACTAGTATTCTTGCTGTGCTAATCCTGAACCCTGGGCCATCCAACCATCCTGTCTACTTCTCGTACTGCTATTGTACTTAATATTTCTGTGAGGTGTCATATAATCATGCTGTCTAGGTCTGCTACAAAGTCATGTTAAACTGATTTCAACTAGCCCTTTACTGCTTCATTGCTCCAGGGAAAAGCTTTTATTCTGCCTTGATGGACTCACTATCACAGCCTCCAAATCAGCTTTTACCACCTTCTTCCTCTCCTCCACACCTCAAAACCCCACTATGTTGCCCCCTATTTTCTCTTCCCTTTTTCAAGTCTCTATAACCAGGAAACTTTTTTCATTCCAATCTTTCCCATGCCCTCTAGGAACCTGACCCATTAATCATTCATTCATTCCTTCTCTAATCTTCAATCTCTCCCCATCTGACTGGTTCCTTCCCTGCTGCTTACAAACATGCCAAGTTTCCCCAGTCCTTAAAAACCTTCCTGACACAGTCTTCTTCTTAATCATCACCCTATCTTCTCCCCTCCATACCTAACCTCCTAAGGACAGAAGTTATCTTTACTTGGTGCTTCTCCTCTCTCCCCTCCCAGTCACTTTCTCAACCTCTGACCATGTCACTCAACTGAAACCACTCCCTTCAAGGTTACCAGCAATTTCCTAGCTGCTACATCCAGTAGCAATTTTTCTACCTTCATCCTTCTTAACCTCTCTATGGTTATTGACAGTCCCTTCCATCTACTTCCTCCTTCTAAATAGTCTTTGCCTTTTGTGACATTGCTTTCTCTCTCTTTTTCTCTCTCTCTGTCTCTGTCTGTCTGTCTCTCATTCTTTTATGTGATTTATCTTAGTTTTCTTGGATTTTCAACCATCTCCTACCCTCTAATGGCTCTATCCTAGGCCTTCCCTTCCATCTCTACATTCTCAATTCTCAGTTTCTATGGGTTCCATCATCATTTCTATGCTGATGCCTCCATTGTCACTTTCCTGCTGATCCTTTTTCTTTTATATATCCTAATAGGAAATCTGACAAAATGTCCAGTTCCAAGGTCAGTCATTATAATTAAGCAATATTCAGTTTCTTTGCTGTTGCTGTTGCTGTTTTTTTCTATTTACATTGTAGTCATTGTGTTTTCCTGGTCCTACTAACTTCACTCTATATAAGTTCATACATGTTTCCATCTTTCTCGGAATTCTTCATATTTCTTAAAGTATAGTAATAATATTCCCTTACATTCATGTACCACAGCTTGTTGCATCATTCTCCAACTAATGGCATAGACTCTGTTTTCAATTCTTTGTTACCACAAGAAGTCCAGCATAAATGCTTTTCAAACAGTTGGAGCTTAATAAATATTTGTTGAGTTGAACTGGGTACAATGGCAGAAGAAGAGTGGAGTTTGGACCATAGAATGCCAAAGCTAGGTGACACTTTGAAGATCACCTGGACATGCCTTTGCTTTATAAGTGCATTTGTTCAATCCTCTAGCCCCAGGTTTAAAAAAAAATATTATCAAAATGGAAGCTGATCACCTGCTTTCAAATTCATATACCAACCTGTGACAAAAACAGAGACTTAGGGGAAATAAAAACAAAACCTCTTAAACTCTAATTCCCCACTACCAAAACCTGGTAAGAAACCTAACTTCTTTAGAAACATGATGGTGTCAGCAACAGCACAGGGAGAAAATGAATATGATGTTGGCATGGGATTCTACTACAGACCACTCAGCCAGAAGGAGGAAATCAAATAAGAATTCAAGAAATACATCACGTATCTAGCCTGGTGGTGTGATACAGTGGTGCTAGGGAAATTTTAGCTATTCAGCCTTTTTTTTCTGGAGCCCTGTCTCTGCAAAATAGAACAGCTGATAAATTCTTGGTGTTCCTTTGAAAATTTTATTCTTAAAAAGTCTGAGGAAGTAATGAGAGGAACTATTATTCTGGACCTGATTCTGACTATTAAGGAGGAATTAATCATTGAAGTCTGATAATTTTCAGAGAAAGTGACCACTTCATTTTAGAATTCACGATAGATAAGGAAAGGGAAAGAGAGTCCAACATAGACCCTAAACTTTGCAAGGGTCGATTTCAAAGTTATTCAGAAAAATGATAGATGGTATTCTAATGGCCTAAAATTCAATAGAGAATATTAGATGAAGAGGGTTACAAAATGCTCACAAGTAAAATTCTGAAGACACAAACACAAATTATTCTGATGGGGGAATAAAAAGAAAGGAGACTAAAAACATTCATGTGGATATGCAAATAATTCAGTAAATGACTGAATTGTTTAAAAAATAATAACCATATTTAGAAGATGGAAGAAAAAGCAGTTGATTGAAAATGAATACAAAAGAGAGGCATGATTCTGTGAGGAGAGTATCAGGAGTGCTAAAGTTCATAGCGAGTTGAGGTTGTTGTTAAATGCTGAAGGTGTATAACATGAAAGGTTTTTAAAACCTCTAGTGGGGCAAAAGAAAGGTCAAAGAAGGGGTAGGACTGTTTCTGAAATGAATAGGATTATGATAAAAGAGAAGATAGAAGTTGTTTTTGGGTCATTTAAGTTGTGTCTAATTCTTTGTGACCCCATTTGGGATTTTCTTGGCAAAAATACTGGAGTGCTTTGCCATTTCCTTCTCTAGTTCATTTTACAGATGAGGAAACTGAGTTAAATGACTTACCCAGGGTCACACAGCTAGTAAGTATCTGAGGCCAGATTTGAACTCAGTAAGATGAGCCTTCCTGATTTCAGGCTGAGCACTCTATCCTCTACCACCTAGCTGTCCTGAAGACAGGAGTACTGGTATCTTATTCCTTTTCAGTTTTCTCTACCACAGAGGATGATCTTTGGACTAGGAAAGGTAAAAAGCAAATGGCTAACAGGAAGTTGGTACCAAAAGTAAATGAAATGGTACAAGAAAATTTGACTGCCCACAGTAGATTTAAGTTGCCAGGGTGAAGTATATATCAGGATATCAGTTATTGGAGATCTTTGAAAAATCATGGATAATAAGGAAAGTGTTGCAGGACTGGAAAAGAGAAAATACCTCAATGTTTTGAAAAGGGAAGAAGACAAGCACTTAGAAAAGGGAGTCATGAGCACTAAAGGCCAGCATGGTTTCATCAAGAACAAGTCATGCCAGACTAACCTTATTTTCTTTTTCGGTAGGATCATTAGGTTAATAAATCAAAGGAATAGACTGTAAAAAGTATTTCTGGATTTCAGCAAAGCATTTGACAAAGTAACTCATGCTGTCCTTGTATATCTATAAGACAGAGAGATGTGGACTAGTGGATTTGTTACTGGTTGAGCAACCAGCTGCAAAGTATAATAATTATCATTAGAGGATCAATAGATCTAATCAAGTGGCCTACGGATCAGTACTTGGTCTGTGCTGCTCAATGGTTTATCAATGAATTTTTTTTATTGTAATATTTTTTTAAATGTTGAGTTACAGATTCTCTCTCCCTACCTCCTGCAATTTAATGTAGATTATATATATATATATATATAACATATGTAACATATATATATACAATCATGCAAAATATTTTCATGTTAGCCATATTGTGAAAGAAAACACGGATTAAAAGTAAGAACTCAGTAAAAATAAAATTTTAAAAAGCATGCTTTGATCTGCATTCAGATCCCAACAGTTCTCTCTCTGGAGGTGGATAGCACTTTTTGTCATAAGTCCTTCAGAATTATCTTGGATCATTGTATTGCTCAAAATAGCTAAGTCATTCACAATCGATTATAGTGCAATATTGCTGTTACCAAGTATAATGATCTCCTGGCTCTGCTCACTTCACTTTGCATCAATTTGTGAAAGTCTTGCTAGGTTTTTCTGAAAGCATCCTGTTCTTTATTTCTTATAACACAATAGTATTCCAGTACATTCATATAGTACAACTTGTTCAGCCATTCCCCCATTGATGGGCATATCTTCAATTTCCAATTCTTTGCCACCCCCAAAAGAAGAGTTGCTGTAAAGATTTTTGTACACATATGTCCTTTCCATTATCATTTTTAAAAGCCTCATTGGAATACAAACCTAGTAATGGCGTTTCTATTTCAAAGGGATATGCATGGTTTTATAATCTTTTGGGCATAGTTCCAAATTACTCTGCAGAATGATTGGATCAGTTCACAACTCCACCAACAATAATGTCTTAGTGTCCCAATTTTCCCCATCCCCTCTAATATTTGTGATTTTCCTTTTCTGTCATATTAACTAATCTGATAGCTGTAAGGTGGTAACTCAGAATTATTTTTATTTGCATTTCTCTAATCAATAGTGATTTACAGCATAGCTATAGATAGCTTTTATTTCATTATCTGAAAATTGTCATTACATATATTTGACCATTTATCAATTACAGCATGGCTTGTATTCTTACCGATTTGATTCAGTTCACTATATATTTGAGAAATAAGGCCTTTATCAGAGAAACTTACTGCAAAAAAAATTTCAGTTATGATTAATAAGTATTTCCCTCTATCCTATTTCCCTCCCTTATCTTTCTGTCTCTGTCTTTTCTCTCCTGTCTCTATCTCTTCTCTCTCTCTCTCTCTCTCTCTCTCTCTCTCTCTCTCTCTCTCTCTCTCTCTCTCCCCCCATCTTTCCCCTTCTCCTATTGTCTTCCCTTCCTACTCTCTTATATAGTAAGATAGATATCTATACCCAACTGAGTGCATATGCCATTGCCTCTTTGAGCCAATTCCAACAAGAGTAAGGTTGAAGTATTGTCCACTAGTCACCCCTACCCCACCACCATTTTCCCTTTCACTGTAAAAGCTCTTTTGCCTTTCATTTAGCTGCATCTTTCTCACCCCTTAAAATATTTTTTAGCTATCATCCCATCATAGTCAACTCACACTCATGCCCTCTATCTATTTACACTCTTTCTGACTGCCCTAATAATGATTAAGCTCGTAGGAGTTGCAGGAGTCATTTTTCATGTAGGAATACAAACAATTTAACCTTATTGAATCCCTTTGGATATCTCTTTTCTGTTTACCTTTTCATGCTTCTCTTGAATCTTGCGTTTGAAAGCCAGATGTTCTATTCATCTCTGGTCTTTTCATCAGGAATGTTTGAAAGTCCTCTGTTTCACTGAATAAGCAATTTTTCCTCTGAAGTATTATACTCAGTTTTGCTGGGTACATGATTTTTGGCTGTAATCCTAGTATCTTCGCCCTTTGGAATATGATATTCCAAAGTCCTCCAATTCTTTAATATAGAAACTGGTAAATCTTGTGTTATCCTAATTGTAACTTCACAATATTTGAATTGCTTCTTTCTGACTGCTTGTGATATTTTCCCCTTGACTTGGGAGCCTTGGAATTTGACTATAATATTTCCAGGAAACAGGATTTCTTTCAGGAGATGATTGGTGGATTCTTTGAATTCTATTTTGCCCTCTGGTACTAGGATATCAGGGCAATTTTCCTTGACAACTTCTTGAAAGATGATGACTTTTTTTGTCATGGCTTTCAGGTAGTCTAATAATTCTTAAACTACCTTTCTTTGGTCTATTTTCCAGGACACTTGTTTTTCCAGTGAGATATTTCACATTTGCTTTTTTTTTCATTTTTAAAATTTTATTTGATTGTTTCTTGATGTTTCATGGAATCATTAGCTTGCACTTTCCAATTCTAATTTTTAAGGAATAATTTTCTTCAGTAAACTTTTACACCTCTTTTTCCTTTTAACCAATTGTACTTTTTAAGGAGTTCTTTTCCTATTAAATTTTTGTGCATCTTTTTTTATGTGGACAATTTTTTTTTAGGAGATCTTTTCTTCAGTGGATTCTTGCGTCTCTTTTATCATTTGGCCTATTCTGTTTTTTAAGGTGGTATTTTCTTCAGTAAATTTTTTGGTCTCCTTTACCAAGCTGTTGACTTTTTTTTCATTATTTTCTTGCATCACTCTCATTTCTTTTCTGAATTTCTCCTCTACCTCTCTTATTTGATTTTTACAACCCTTTTTGAGCTCTTCCAGGAATTCTTTTCAGGACCTGAGACCAATTCACATTTTTATTTGAGGCTTTGGATGTAGCTATTTTGATGTTCTTGTCTTCTGAATTTCTGTTTTGATCTTCTCTGTCACCATAGTAACTTGCTATAGTCAGGTTTTTGTTGTCGTTGTTTACTCATTTTCCCCAGCCTATTTCTTGACTTTTAACTTCATGTTAACATTGGGCTCTTCTACTGGGGTGGAAGGGGCACTGTCCTAAGCTTTAGATTTTTTGTGTTTCTATTTTCAGAGCTAGTTCTGAGGGTCTGTGAGTTTTCAGTTCTTCCAGTGTAGTATGATCTAAAGAGAGGTGTGGTCACTACTCTCCTGCTTTGTGCTCTTTTTCTTCCCTGGAATTGTAAGGCATGCTAGTGCTCCTCCCTGCCCTGGGACTATAACCTATGCTGTGTATGAGCAATACAACAGAGTCCTACACTCAGTGGAAGGATCCACTGTAATGTCCTTTTTACCAGTTGTCAGACCCCCTTATCATCGGTGGGCTGAGAGTTCTAGAAGCTGCAGCCTCCAATTCAGTTGCCCCATCCCCACTCCAGGCTTGCTGCTGACTTGCTTGGATGTGGCCTTCTCTGAAGGGGCTTGTGGTACACTGCTCTCCACTCTCACCCCAAAGAAATAGACCTTCCATGCCAGTCTTCTAAGTTGTCTGGGGCTGGGAAATTGTTTCACCCCAATTTTTTGTTGGTTCTCCCACTCTAAAATTCATTTTGAGAAGTTATTTTAAAGTTGTTCGGAGGGGAATTTGGGAAAACTCAGGAAAGTCCCTAATTTTTCTCCACCATCTTAGCTCCACCCCAGTTTTGTCAAAGGAAGAAGGAAAAGATATTATCATTATCATATTTGAGGATGACACCACGCCCAAAAAAACTGCTAACACATTGGATGTTTGAATCAAGGACCTAGAAGATCTTAACTGGCTGGAATGATAAAATAGAATTAAATAAATTGATTTTAAATGTTAAATTCACATGTCAAGGATGAAAGAGATATAACTAGGTAAAAACCTGTGTGAAAAAGGTCTGGGGATTTTTAGTGGAAACTCTGATGTGATTTAAGAGGAACAAACCATAGCCCAAAAAGCTGAACCTAATTATAAATTGTAGTGAGTAACACAGATTCCAGGATAAGGAAAATAATCCCACTATTTTCTGCCTTCATTAGATCGTGTCTGGAGACTTTCACTAGATCCTGAGAACTGTCTTTTAAGAAGGATGCAGGAAAGCATGCAGAGGAGAGTGAGCTGGACAGGGAGAGGTCTTGAGATCATTCTGTAGAAGGTTCAGTGAAAGCCCTGGATCACTTTAGCCTGGGAAAGAGATGCTTTATGGGGTAAATGATAACTGTCTTTAAGTACTTGGATGGTTTTCATTGCTAAGACAGATTGCATTTTTTCTTCTTGGCCTTAAAGGTTGGAACTAAGGGAAAATGGGTGTCAGTGACATACAATCAGTCGATCAGTTGGTCAACTAATTGTCCACAAGAGGCCTGGCACTGTGCTACTAAGCACTGTGGATATGAAGAAGGACAAAAAAACCCAAACAGTCCCTGATCTCAAGAGGTTCACAGTCTAACTGAGGAGACAAGAGGCAAACAACTCTATACAAACAAGATACAAGCAGGATGAATTTGAGGCTGTCTCAGAGAGAAGGCACCAAGATGAACAGGGAAGGGTTTCTTGGAGATGAAGGTGGGACTTTAGTGAGTTCTGAAAGCAGCTGGGGAAGCCAGGAGGGGGAAGAGATGAGTGAGAGCATTCTAGGAATGGGGTACAGTCAGTGAACATGTCCTGAATCAGGAGGGAGAGTCATGTTTGAGAGAGGAGTGGAGGAGAGGAGAGAAGAGGAGAGCAGAGGAGGAGAGAGGAGGGGAGGGAAGAGGAGAGGAGGGGAGGAGAGTTTATAAAATGAGATAATAATTTTAAGGTGCTTAGTACAATGACTAGTACAGAGAAAGTACAATGTAAATCTCAGTTATTATGATATTATTATTATTTAATAGGGGGTGATATGGTGATCTGTTGGGATGATCAGTTTGATAGCTGAGAATGAGGAATGGGTTGGGGTGGGAAGAGACTTGTAACAGGCAGACCAACTAATAAATGTGGCTATATTGGTCTAGCAATAGTCTGGGCATGAGGTGATGAGGGTCTATACCATGGTAGTAGCATGGCAGAGGGGAAAACAGGGCATAGAAGAGGGATGTTATGAAGGTGATAATGACAAGACATAGAGACAGTTAGACTTGATGAAAGCAAAAGTTTACTAACATTTGAAACTACTCAAAAGTGGAATATACTGTCCCAGAAGATAGTTGGGTCCTTTATTATCGGAGTGGGAGTGGAGTTGAGGGGATGGGTATCTTTAAAAACAGTCAATGTGACTGCTTGTCAGAGAAGATTTTAGAGGGAATCCCTATTCCATTTGAGTTTGGATCTCTAGGTTCCTTCTAATTCTGATTCTGTGACTTACACGAATGGCTCCATTTCAATCATGCCAGCCAAACTAGAAGATGAAGTTGGTGCTACCTCAGCTCTGGTCCCCAAAATTGATCCCTTGACTTTGTCTCCCCAAAAAGAGTGATGACATTACCAAAGCAACTGGTAACTGAAAAGAGCTAAAAACCACAGTGAAACTTACCATTCAGAACAGACAAACCCAGACTGAGGTTGTACCTTCTGACTCAGACTTGATCATCAAAGCCCTAAAGGAAGCTCCTCCACTCAGAAAGAAGAAGAAAAATATTAAACACAGTGGAAACATCAGTCTCGATGAGAATGTCAACAAATGAGGCTTCAACCCTTGGCAAGAGACTTCTCTGGAACCATTAAAGAGATAGTACTAGGAACTGGCCTACACCTGGAGACATTTTCCTGGAACTTTTCTTTAGGGAAAGGCCAAGTCAGTCTCTTTTGGGGACAGGGTTTGAGGTACAGTCACTTGTTTCCACAGAACACTGGTTCTCTCCTCACTCCAAAGCCCCTTCCCTCATGGGAAATGAATCCAGGCAGCCAGGGACACCCACATCCGGACTATGGAGCAATCAGAGTAATAAGGTCCATAAGGTCTTTAGCACATCATGCCAAATAAAACATTTTTAGAATGTTTTCAGAAGAAAGCAAATTATTAAATATTGAGAACAGATTGAGAAACTCTTGACCTTGGCTACTTCATAGAATTATAGATTTAGAGTTAGGAGGAATCATAGAGCCTGACATTCCTCCACCTCATTTTTACAGATGAGGAGTAAGACCCCAGAGAGCTTGAGCAATTTGCCCAAAGTCACACAGAAAATAAGTGACAAGGCCAAGGTTTGAACCCAGGACCTCTGGTTCCAAATCTGACACTCTTTCCATCTTATCACAATAAATGTCCTGTGTGTGCTTTGAAAACAGAATGAAGACATGTCATAGTCACTGACCGCTATTCCTTAGAGGCAAGGATGAATTATTATCCCAGACAGGGCTGGTGTGGCCTGAAGGAGATTCAAGAAAACAGCAACTTCCCAAAATTACTATCATTCACATTTTATTTTTCTTGACCAATTAAACTATTTTTAAATGTGTTGAAACAGTGTGGGCAGTGGTGTCTTAAAGTTCTTCATCTTAAGGCAGACATTTCCTGGTGATGTGACAGACTTCATCAGAAAAGCACTCTAGATTGATAGCAGAACGTAGCAATTCTATCCACCAGAATTTTGCCTACCAGGATTTTTGCACATCTTCTGGGCAATGAGACTTGATGTTCATAGAGATGATCCGAAAGCCTCCGAAATTAAAGAGAGACTTAAATCTATTTGTCTTGGTTTAAGCAGGGGAGGGGGTAGGGGGGACCTGTGATCTCAAGGCCACATGGAGTCCTCTAGTTCCTCAAGTTTAGCCCTTGGATTCAGTCAAAGGGCTGTACTTAAGGATCTAGAGGGTCACATTTGGCCTCAAGGCCTCAGGTTTGCCACTCCTAGTTTAGGGTCAAGCATACTTTACTGCATTCTAATGCTCTGAACACTGGTAGTTCATAGACACTATCTTTCTATAGTGAGATCTGATTAACCAAAATATCCCACTCTGCTATCCTAATGGGTAAGGCAGAGGTGATAACAATGTTCATAAGTAGCTCGGACTTAGGTACCACTTGATGCTTTGCTATGTTCTTTACATACATTATGACCTAACCATCTCTAAACTTGGCATTGATTTTAACTCATAGAGCCTCTACTAGTTAAGATGAGAAATGCTTTTACTTTTGCATCCCTCAGACATTGCCTTGGTCCCAGTCCCTCAGATGGAGACACATATTTGTATCCTCTTTGGCATTTCTGCTTAGTGAAGTGGCAATAGAGGGAATCAGCACTCTTTTCTAATTTCTCAGGATGAGAAAACAGATGAGAAAGGGCTCTACCAAAGTGAAAATGCTATACAAAAAGTCAGGGAGTATTCTCATTAACAATTGGTTTGGTGGATATGTAGGTGACGTGGCGTCATAGAGAGAACTTCAAGATACAAGTTTGGATCCCAACTCTGCCACATGCTATCTTCGTGGCCTTGGTTAAGTCACTCAGTTTCTCTGGGCCTTAATTTCCTCATCTCTAAAATGGGAGGTTTGGACTAGGCCTCTAAGTTCCTTCCAGCCGTAAGGTTGTGATCTTCTGATCATAGCATAGCATCTTGTGGCATTTTTCCAAAGTGTGCTCAAGTTCTCCCTTGGAATCTATTAAGGACATATTCTTTTATCATATAAGCTGGCTGAAATCTCCTGGACCTCTTACCCTGGACAAGCTTCAGAGTGGAACAAAATGAGATGCTGAAAGACCACATAATATTTAGCCAAAAAAAGAGTTTTGTTTATTTAGCAAGGGTGTTGAAAGATTATTCAGACTAATGTGAAAATATGTTTAATAAGAATGTATATGTAGAGCCTATATTGGATTGAATGCCATCTTGGGGAGGGAGGAGGGGAAGGAGGCAGAGAAAATTTAAAACTTATGGTAGTGAATGTTGAAAACTAAAAATAAATTAATTAAAAAATAGACACAATCATACAAGACTAGAATCAAAGTACTAAAAAATAATAAAGTAATTTCTCCATGCCTGAAAAAAAGGAAAAATTATTCAGTAACAATATAGCATCAGATGAGATGGACCCAGCTCCCCTCATCTCCATGGGGAAATGGTAGGTAAGAAGAGTATATTTAATATACAGTGCATCAAGTCTGGAGAGGGGGAGGTTAGACTTCTTGTAGACTGGATTTTTTATGCCTTGTGGAGCTGAAAGGTTATGTCAAAGATTTTAGTTCTAGTCCCCTAGACTAATTAAGATTCTAAGATGGTTTCCTTGTCATTTGAGGAAGAAGCTAAGCTATTCTACACAAGGCGGATGTTCCTACCTCACGTCTCAAGAGGAATCTGTCCCACACAAATACTCTTGTCCTTCCCGGGATTAACTGTTCTGTATGGAAGTAACAGACAACAGAGGCTGTTTACTAAGACAAGGCAAAGAGACCTATTCCATGGCTTCCTCCACCAGAAATCTCAGACCTCCTAAAAAAGTGAAATATGAAGCTCGAGGTCTCTTGCTTTTCCCCGTGGAGGCTCTGACACTGAGTCCCACTTTAGGCTCAGGCACAGCCTCTGACAAAGCTCAGAGTTTGAGGAGCCTTCCTACCCCTAGGGACTAAGAAGCAGGGGGCAAGTCTGAGAATAATCATCTTTGTACTTCATCTCCTACTCTTGCCTTCTGAGTCCCCCAACAGTGCTTAGGTGTGCCTGTCCTAGGTGCTGAACAGGGTAAAAGGCTACTTAAGAAAACTCTCAAAGTCACATCACCAGGGCTGATCTGTTACATATGCTTCTGTTTTCAATCTCAAATGGTTTAAAAGATATGTCCAACTGGATGTCCTACTGTCTCCTAAAACACAGCGTGTCCCAAATGGAAATAATTTCTTCCCTATCAAAAAGCAAACAACCCCCCAATGCAAACTCCTCCACTTTGGTCAGGGGCACCAATAATCTCCCAATTAGACTGATTTGTGTTGCTGGACCTTGGCTTTCTCATTTATAAAATGGTAGGATTGGAGTAGATGGCTGTTAGGGTCCCCTTTCTTTCAATGTATGATTCTCTAATCCCCATGAGGAAACTGTGCTTAAAGTGAAATAAGTGAATTACCCAGAGCTACTATACAGCTATTAAATGTCAGAACCAGGATTAAAGCTCAGGTTGTCCACTCCAAGTCCAGTACTCTTTCTACTAGGACTTATGCCTCTCTGGTAGGAGAACAGAGTTGAATAAGTCAAACTACAAATTTTAAGGAGATCTGAAAGTACCTCCCAAGGGTCCAAACCTTAGGACCTAGAACATCCAGGGTTAGGGACTTGGTCAGTGGGAAACTAGATTCCAAGACCAGGACTTTAGGTGCTAAGAGACTAGCAGAGTGGACCCAGAAGCTATATTTGCTCAGTGCTAAACCAGACAACTCATGAAACAGTCTCCTTATGCCTACTACAACAGAGGTTAGTTTGAGTCCTACAGTATAGGAGCTAAAACCTATAAGAAAAGGTACACTTAGGGGCGGAGCCAAGATGGCGGAGTAGAAGGACGCAGGTTTACGAGCTCCGAAACCATAGCCCATAGAATTAATGTAAAAAGAGACCCCCATAACTTCTGGACCACTAAAAGGTGTGTAGAAACGGAGTGGAAGAGATTTCCGTTCCAGGGAGCCCTGGAGTCCCGTCCCCAGGGTGCATCGTGCCCCGGAAAGCGGACCCCACCCCCAGCGCTGCCCTGGCCGTGGCCCCAGAGAAGCTGACCCGAGCAGGATTCAGGGACGGAAGCTCCGGCAGCTGGGAAAGTCCCTCTGCCCACAGAAGCTACAGGTTAGTGAGAGAGACAGCTGGCAGGCCAAGAGGGGGAGCGGAGTGTCTCTGTGACTCGGCCCCCTCGGGAGGAAGCAGTGGTGGCAGAGGCGGGGACGGGGTCGGCGGCAGAGGCGGGGGCGGCGATGGAGGCAGCGGGCAGAGGCAGCAGGCGGAGGCAGCGGCGGCTGCGGCCCGGACTCCCCCAGCAGCAGGCAGGATCTTCATTACTGAAAGTTTCTGCATAAACAACCTGAGGGAGCTGAGCCTGGGAGACGGCCCTGCCCCACCCTGCTCTATTACTGAAGGCCTCTGCATAAAGCCCCTGAGGAAACTGAGCCTGGGAGGTGCCCCCCCCACCTGCTCTGTTCGTGAAGGTCTCTGCATAAAGCCCTTGAGGAAGCCGAGCCTGGGAGGTGGCCCTGCCACCACCCCAGCACCAGAACTAAAGCTCACATTGATTAGCACGGAGAGCACATTTGAATCTCAGACCCCAAGCACTAGCTGGGCGGATCTAGGCGGGGGTGGACAGGAATCTCAGAACTCAAGTAACTGGCTGGGAAAATGCCTAGAAAAGGGAAGAAAAATAAGACTATAGAGAGTTTTTTCCAACAAATGCAAATGATCCCGACTTTCGGATCTGACGAGGAGGGGGACATATTCTTGCCATCAGGGAAAGACGTGGAGGGTGGGGCCTTAGTACCCCAGACATCCCAGGGGGATGTCGCGTGGGCTCTGGCCTTGGAGGAGCTCAGAAAGGATTTTGAAAGGCAAGTTGGTCAGGTGGAGGAAAAACTGGGAAGAGAAATGAGAGAGATGCAAGAAAAGTATGAAAAACGAGTAAATACCTTGGTAAAGGAGAACCAAAACAATGTTGAAGAAAATAACACCTTGAAGAATAGGCTCACTCAATTGGAAAAAGAGGTTCAAAAAGCCAATGAGGAGAAGAATGCTTTCAAAAGCAGAATTAGCCAAATGGAAAAAGAGGTTCAAAAGCTCACTGAAGAAAATAGTTCTCTCAAAATTAGAATGGAACACATGGAGTCTAATGACTTTACGAGAAACCAAGAAATCACAAAACAAAACCAAAAGAATGAAAAAATGGAAGAGAATGTGAAATATCTCATGGGAAAAACAACTGACCTGGAAAATAGATCCAGGAGAGACAATTTAAAAATTATGGGACTACCTGAAAGTCATGATCAAAAAAAGAGCCTAGATATCATCTTCCATGAAATTATCAAGGAAAACTGCCCTGAGATTCTAGAACCAGAGGGCAAAGTAAGTATTGAAAGAATCCATCGATCACCACATGAAAGAGATCCAAAAAGAGAAACTCCTAGGAACATTGTGGCCAAATTCCAGAACTCCCAGCTCAAGGAGAAAATATTACAAGCAGCGAGAAAGAAACAATTCCAGTACTGTGGAAATACAATCAGGATAACTCAAGATCTAGCAGCTTCTACATTAAGGGATCAAAGGGCGTGGAATAGGATATTCCAGAAGGCAAAGGAACTAGGACTCAAACCAAGAATCACCTACCCAGCAAAACTGAGTATAATACTTCAGAGGAAAATATGGTCTTTCAATGAAACAGAGGACTTTCAATCATTCTTGATGAAAAGACCAGAGCTGAAAAGAAAATTTGACTTTCAGACACAAGAATGAGAAGAAGCATGAAAAAGTAAACAGCAAAGAGAAGTCTTAAGGGACTTACCATAAGTGAACTGTTTACATTCTTACATGGAAAGACAATATTTGTAACTCTTAAAACTTTTCAGTATCGGAGTAGTTGGTGGGAACACACGCACACATGTACACGCATGCACGAACACACACATACACACATGCACACATACAGAGACAGTGAGCACAGAGTGAATCGAATAGGATGGGACCATATCTTAAAAGAAATTAAGGTAAATGGTGAGAGAGAAATGTAGAGGGAGGAAAGAGGGTGAAATGGAATGGGGTAATTATATGTCATTTAAGAGACAAGTAGGAGACTTTTTAGTGGAGGGAAAAAGAGGAGAGCTGAGGAAAAAAAAAAACAAGAAGTTTACCCTCATCACATTTGACTAAAGGAAGGAATAAAATGCACACTCATTTTGGTATGAAAACCTATCTTACAGTATAGGAAAGTGGGGGAGAAGGAAATAAGCAAGGGGGGGATGATGGAAGGGAGGGCAAAGGGAGGAGGGAGCAATTTGAAGTCAACACTTGGGGAGGAACAGCATCAAAAGACAGAAGAGAAACAATGAGGGGCAGGGTAGGATGGAGGGTAATTCAGTTAGTCTTACACAACACGACTATCAGGGAAGTCATTTGCAAAATTACACAGATATGGCCTATATTGAATTGCCTGCCTTCCCAAAGGGAATGGGTGGGGAGGGAGGGATGGGGAGAATTTGGAGCTCAAAGTTTTAGGAACAACTGTTTTGTATTGTTGCTGCTACTAGGAAAGAAGACATATAGTTAATGAGGAATAGAAAGTCATCTGGCCCTACAGGAGAAAAGAGAAAAATGGAGACAAGAGAAGGGAGGGATGACAGAAGAGAGGGCAGATTGGAGATAGGGAAAATTAGATTGCTTGGGGTATTGGGGTGGGGGGAGGGGATAAAAGGGGAGAAAATTTGGAACCCAAAATTTTGTGAAAATGAATGTAAAAAGTTAAATAAATAAAATAAAAAAAGAAAAAAGAAAAGGTACACTTAAGGGATAAGTACACTTAACTTATTTGACACAGAGGTTATGACACTTATTTGTATCATGGACTTTTTTGGAATTCTGGTGGAGTCTTTGAAGCTCTTCTCAGAAGAATGTTTTTAAATTTTACAAAATAAACACATATGATTACCAAAGAAACCAATTATATTGAAATATATTGAAATTACCAATATATAAAAAGATATTTTAAAAAATCAAGTTCACAGACCCTAGATTAAGACTCATGGAGAAGGTCATAGAGTCAGGAAGATAAGCTGTTGCAGAGAGTCAGTATGGTTGAGTGAAAAGAACAAGGCATCTAGAGTCAGAGGAATTGAATTCAAATCTTAACCGTAGTATTTGCTATCAAACCTAGGCAAGCCTAACTTGGAGAAAAAAAGACTCAGCAGGAATATAAGTTGTTCAGATCTATGAAGGCATGTCATGTAGAAGAGGGTTTAGATTTCAATCCCTTTGTGGAAAAGGGAGGAATTAGGATAAATGGTCAGATGTTACAGATGGGTTTGGGGTCAATGCAAAAAAACATTCCCCCACGTTTAGAGCTAGTCCAAAGTGGAATGAGCTGCCTTGAGAGGTAATAGTTTCCTGCTCTCTGGAGGTCTTCAAGTGGAATTTGTGGAACATTTGTGAGAAACATTCCCAAGGGGATTCCTGTTCAAATATGGGAGGGATTTAATGACCTTCCAGCTCTGAGGTTTTATGAAGCTCCTTCCTCTCTTTAAGACAGTAGTGCTAGAATTGAAAGGTCAATGAGGCCTACCCTTTTATTTGAGAGATAAGAAAACAGAGGCCCAGGGTGGGTTGATGATTTGCCTTTTGGTGAACAGGAGAGGAAGGATGTAGAATTAGGCCCAGACTAGCCATCCTTCTTTCCCCTGCCATTCATGCTTCTGAAACTCTAGACTCTTCCACCATGCCTCCTCTCTCCCCTGCTTTTCAGTTCCATTTTGTGTGTTTTCCCTCCCATTAGAATACAAACTCTTTGAGGTCAGAAGTCTTCAGGCAGGAGTCTGTCTTTTTTTTTGCTTATATTTTTATCTCCAGAGCTTAGTACAGTGCCTGATGCATAGTAAACACAAAATAAATGCTTGTTGCCCGCATCCCTCCCCATGGCCACACAGGTAGCATCAGAGATGGGGTTGGAACCCAGGTCCTCTGATTGCAGAAACAGTCATTGCCTCTTCACTTTTTTCCTTTCATAAATTCAAGGCATTGGACTAGGTGATATTTAAAGTACCTTCCAACTCTATAATTCCAATTGCATTGTGAACTCCTTGTACCCCATGCTGAAAACCTTCCCCATCAGTTGGAGAAGAGGTTTTCTGAGGATAAGATGGTTTGGGAATAGTAATAAAGGACAGGCTGAAGAGGAGTCATGGGAAAACCAGATTTCTGAAAAAGCATTTTCCAAAATAAAATTATCCCTTGATTCCCAGTGATAATGGGATAATTCCCCACATTGGTTCCCTGAACAGCAGGGACCCTAAACCATGACCAACCAACCTAACAGGGAGCTACTCTGGGTCACTAACCATTTCTGAGTCAAATCTGGATGTGAGGTTTGATGGTTAAAGGGTAGGGGTAAGAGGGCAGACCCTGGGAGAACTTGATACCTTCTGTGCCATTTAATAAAAACAACAATTAGAAACATTTTGGGACTTGGGGCAAGGAATTTGCCCTGGTGGGGAGGTGAGCAAGGTTTGTTTTTGTAAGACTGAGTTATGTTTCTGCAGTACAGTTGCCTTTGGGTTCGCAACCCTATCCTCCCAGTCACACTAGATTTGGTTTCTTTTTATGTGCGAAATCAGGGTAATTTGATGGACAGCTGGACCCAAGCTGTCAAACTTTCCTCCCTGGCAGGAGAAGGCAGGGAGCAGGGCTTTGGATTAGAATTTGTTTTGGATTACATGGGGATCTGTTGGGAAGTCAGGAGGGTTTAGCTTAAAGGAGGTGGATTCAGTGGCTTGGCTAGGAGAGTTTTATTGGACTTTTGAGAAAATGATCCTCCCTTTGGCATGACACTGCTGCTTTGAACTCTCACCTCTCCATTTGGAGGTCAACAAAACTGCCCAAATCAGGAATTCGAAGACAAAAACCGATGTCTTTTGGCATTATGGTGGAGCAAGAAAATTAAGTTTGGAGAGAAGACCTAAAGGATTAGCAGACCCAAAGCAGGACCCATCTTGATATCTAACAGTGGAACAGATGTGGCCACATACTACACATATGCCTAGAACAGTGCTAGCTCATGGACAAACAGTCGATACCTATTGAATTAACTTAATTTTAACTCTAAACACCTCCAAGAATTGGAAATGATGGATTTTCCTGGAGACAAGAGGCTAGTCTATATAATATTTATAGGAGGATAGAGAAGTGAGAGAAATCTTCTTATCATGCAATTTAATCTCTCCCCCCCCACTTGCAGGTAATATTTAGCTTTCATTGTTTAAAAAAATATTTATTCAGAACCTACTACATGCTACTTTGTGAGAGGTGTCTAAATGATATAAAATCTAAATAAGGCACATATATAATATATATTATTAAAAAATCACTGGTATGTCTATATATCTGGGACACTCTCTCTATACATAGACCAGTAATTTTTGTTGGTGCTAGAAATGGATTGCAAATGTAGGGATGCAGGACAAAGTAACTAGAATAGAGGTCTCCAGCTCCATGAGTTCAACCTGGACCTTTTGGTCTTGCCCCAAGTTAATTTACATGGCAACCAAAGGCATTATGGGGATTGAAAAGAACCTTGTCACCTCAACTCCCCACAGATCCTTTGCAGTTTTGCTAATTGGGTTTCCTGAGATGTTTTGAAAGGATGCTGACTAAACTAAGGATATGACAGGAGTTGAAAGGAATTTTATAATCCCAAGTCAGATGGGAGGCTATGATCAGAGAGCCTGAGTCCAGAAAGAAGAAAAAGAGTTCAAAGGACATGCTTTAAAATGCATAAGAACTTCTCTAACTAGTTGGCTGAAGATAGCTGTCTGGGGTCTACATCACAAAAGAGCTAAGGATAGCACAAGGACTATAAACCAAAGAGAGTTCCATCCCCCCTCCCCCTGTGGGGAAGAATTCAGATAGCAGCTGCAATTCAGGAGATAGCAGCCCAGAGCAGCTCAGTGGAGCACCCAGCAGAGAAAAGAGATGCAGAGCAGGGTGGTGGAGGACTCCAATTTAGCTAAGGAACCAGCTTGTCTGATGATGATGCCAGAGAATGTTGTAAGTTATTGCCATTCTTATGCCCTGGCCACACATGTTGCCTAAGTATGTCTTCCACACACAGTCCCTGCCTATACATTATTCCTGTATGTGTGCCCCTCTATGCATGTTCTTTAGTCATACATATTACCTTTGTGTAGCCCTTTGTTAGTAGGATAAGAATATGTCTTGTGTGTATGGCAGGGAAGAATCTTTGTTATCACTGATTTTGTGTGATTTATGTGTACTTTGTGTGAATAAATGTCCTTTGCTTTGAACTATTATGCCATTTACTTAGCCTAGTAAAGGATAACACATTGATGGGGGCTCATGAACCTTGATTTTGAGTGCACATTGACTCATGAGATTCCTCAAAACTGGGTTAGCTTTCTGGGGGACTGTGGTGGAGAGGTGGATATGAGAGGTAGATGGGGAGGGGCCGCACATAGTTCCTGTCATGAAGTTTCCAGTCTTATGGGGATATGATGTAAGCACATGTAACTATAGTATATCTATAAATGTTGTCTACAAGCAGATTCATACTGAAAGCTATGGCGATTGGAATTTACTTAGTTCAGGCAGCAAGTATTTAAAGACCAAATCTTCCCTCTTCCCCCCTTCTTCTTCCATCTCCAGTCCAGTGATTCCGGGACTCAGCCCTACTGAGTTCTCTTTTTAGAATTCCCATTTGGAGAAATAACACATTTTTGGAGGCTCGAAACCCAGAGCTGGTTCTCTTACATTCCCAGATAGATTACTTCCAGTTCTCCAGCTGGTCTTACCGTCTAACCTATACAAATGTTCCATAAGACAAGCATTTCCTCAACATTAGAGGGGAGGTCCCCACACACACACATGTGCAGACAGAATCAATTGCTCAGGTTTTTTTTTTAAACTAGGAGCACTTTTCCTGGAGGAGGGGGAGGACGAGAAAGGGGTGACTGTAAAACCCAGCCTGACTATAAAGAAGGACTTGGGCTTGCATCTCTTTGAACTGGCAACCTAGTGGGGTGGGGGTGGGGCAAGCAAGAGTGAGAAGAGAGACGATACTGAACCCAGAGACTTCTGTACCTCGCCCCTACTCCCTGCTGCCCCAGTTGGTCTGGCATCATTTTATCCGACCACCCGTTTTGGAGGAGGGAACCCAGTGGGGACTGCTAGGCTACAAAGGGCAGCATGGGGGAGAAAGTAACCGGCCAATGGCTTGCCAATGGATTTAGGGGACCCTTTCCTCCTAAAATTTCCCTTTTAAGCTTTCTCCATGAGAGAGATAGCCAGTTCTTGCAGCTTCTCCCTTGACTCTGACGACTGAATCTATGGTTAGTCCCTTCTGACTCCTCATCACACACACACACACACACACACACACACACACACACACACACACACACACAATTGCAAACAGACCACCCTTCCTCAGTTTTCCAGTCCAGCAGAGGCTCTTGGACCTGCTCCCATCAGACCAGCTCCCAGAAAAATGCACCTGGAAGTAACTACACTTGTACATCGGAAGCTCAAAGCCCCGCTTCTCGCCAGCCGCCTCAATCCACAGACTTAGATGTTGTTTAAAAGCTTACGGTACCAGCAGGGCAACTGCTGCCGCCATTAGGAACCCGATCCGGAGACGCTGATTAATACCAGGAGGGGGCTTTAATCAGCCAAAGCCATATGCTATTTAACTTAAGATGAAAGTGCAAATGATAATGATCGTTACAGAAAGGATGTAGTTAAAGGAAGAGCCGAACAGCAAGTGGCATCTTTTTATCATTAGAGCCTCTTGTTGGAGCCCCCTTTTCTATTTTTCGTTTATAAGCTTTTATGAACATCTGGATCATTTCTTCATTATGCAGGCTTACAACATCATTATGTTTGATGCTGGGCTTTTAACATCGCAGCACTAAACTTCTAAATATACAATTAATTCCTATTAATTATAGTTTTCAAACTGGCAAAATTATCCTTCATTAACTTAATCGCCTCTTCTATTTTATCTCCAAATTGTAGTCACTCTTTTCATAATCCCTACATCTAAAGCCATTTCCGAGGCTGTGTGTGATGTTTTGCATGCTGTTTATATAAAGGCTCGCCAGCCATCTCTGTACCGCCTTCAGATTCCAAGCCACTGCTGGCTGCTGGGTTTTTAAATAGAACTCAGCTCGGCTCGGCAGTTTTAGCAAACCGCGTGTTCCAAGGGAAGATGCTGTCCGATCGGCGGCAGCTGCACCTGATTGTGCCTGATCAAACTTGAGCTCAGGATCTGTCTGCCAACAGGGGGAAAAAAGAAAGAGGCCAGGAAATGAGGAGGAAAAGCAGAGTTGCTGGCTCCCAGTAGCTGTCCTCCGCATTGTCATCATCCGAAAGCTTTGACTAAGCTCCTAATTATATGGGGTCCTGTTCTGGGAACTGGGCAGAGGGAATGGTATTGAGCGTCTTCCGGCCCTCTTGGGACTTATAAGTCGAGCCAAGTCAATAAATATTGACTTAATGCCTGAAAGGCTTTAGGCACTGAGGACAAGCCTAGAGAAAGAGTACAGGTCCCTGCCCTCCATCTATTGTGTACCCCGGGATGACATGCAAAACAACGAGAGAACGATGAATGACTAATAACATTGTCTAGACTGTGCGGTTCAAACTCTTAAATCAGACAACAGAGAGGAACCAGGATGTAGCGAGAGCGAATCAGAAATGGGCTTTGGAAACCTGGGTTCAAATCCTAGTTTTCCTGTTAATTGGATGTGCATGACCTTCTACTAATAACTTTCTCTGCACCTCAGCTTTCTCATCTGTAAAATAGGGGCAGTGATGAAGGGCGGGGAGAGGCAGAAGGGGGAGAATGGGGGACAGAAAGAGAAACTAAGATCCTGTTGGGTTCAAGCATTCTGAAATCCCAATGAATGAGTTGAAGGAGGAAGGTTACATGAGAACTCTGAATATTAATCTAATATGGAAAGGATATTCACTCTGATTCCCTCATTTTACAGAGAGGAATTGTCTGTAGGTAGTAAGTACCAGGGCTAGGATTTGAACCCAGGCTCTCTGATTCCCAATCCAATGCTCCCTTGTGGTATTCTTTTCCAGCACTTGCTGATAGATAATGTGATTAAAGGAAGATGGCCTTTGGCTCCCTTGGGACTTGGCCAAGCCAATCCAGACGACCATTATGATGTTTTTCAGCTTCAGCCCCTTCCTCTAATTCTCTGGAGATAGCACGCATGTGGAATAATACAAATCTGAACCCAGAAAAGACCTGAGCTCACATCCTACCTTAGAGATTTATTAGCTCTGTGAACAGGGACAAATTATTTTGCCTTCCAGAGAACCTCAGTTTCTTCAATAGAACAATGGGGACAATACCAATTACAGTACCTACTTCACAGGGTTTTGTGAAGATTAGGTAAGGTAATGTAAGCAAAACACTTTGCACATCTTAAATGGGCTATAGAAGCATCACTTTTAAAATTTGGTTTCTTTTTATCCTGATTGACAAATCTGACCACAGCTGGCCTTGGTCTGTGTCAACAGTTCAGGTTCAAGGTTATTAAAAACTTAACTATCCACAGTAGTGCCTTTCTCTTCTCCCAGAAAGGAAGGTCATAGAATGAGTGTCACCCCTGAAGCTCCTTACCCAGCCTCAAGACAAGTCTAAGGTCACCCCAGAGGTGAGAGTTTTGATCTCCCTAAGTCTCCTTTTTTGAAAAACTCTCTTCTCTCAACAGCAATCTGGTAGTCAAAGACTAGGCAGCCCAGGCATTGAGGGGAAAACACCTGAAAATGAGGAAGCCACGAATGAACAATGTCCTACCAAAGCTACTGAGAAAGATTTCATTTCTCACTCTGTACCCTTCTTCCTTAAAACCTTCCCTGACACAAGGGAGATCTTTAGATATATCCCCTAAACAAGGTAAGCTTTCAGTAATACTCCCAACATTCCAGTGCCCTTCTGTTCTCTCTCCTACCTTCTCCAGGGAATCCAGGTCCTAAGACTTATCTCTTACTGTGCAATGAAAAAGTCTACCACTTGGAAAACGGAGTTTCAGGCATCTGATGTTGGTATGTATGTGAGGGATCTGTGGGCCCAGGACCATTCACTGGAATCCAGCCATGCTCTGTCTACACATAAAGCTAACCCTGCCCCCAGAGCCAGGTCCAAGTCAGCAAAGAACAGGTGCCATTTTCCCTTTGGTGTCAGCATCCTCTGTTCACCTCAGTGGAGGCTCCATCTAGACTTGTCAGGTGATAAGAGTTTTTACACTTCTCACCTGTCAGTTGTATCCATGGCACCAATATCTGAGAGGAGTAGTGCTTTTAAAAGTCACTTGCTCTCAGGAATGAGATTGCCCTACAACTCCCTGGACCCCTATGAGTTAGTTGAAGGTTGCAGTAACTCCCTGGCAGTCAAGATGATAAGAAAGCAAGAGGAGGCCAGGTTGACTCACAACCTCCTGGCCAAGGGCAAGAGACATGTCAAGCCTGACAGTCGGTGACAGAAGGCCCCCTTGAATGGCGGCAAGAGAAGGTAGAATGAGTACAAAGTCTCTCAAACTAGCTGGGCTTTAGGCTTGGTTTCAAGGCTAAGGTAATACAAATTCCCTATCTTTAAATATCTGATCTGGGAGCAGAAATGGCCTGTGTGGCTCCAGAGAGGAAGATGAAGACCGATGAGTACTCTTTCCACAGTTATCAATGATCTCTTCAAAAAGAATTGATGCAGTTTGCTTTTACATCTTATCATTTCCAAATATATCCCTCTTCTCTCTCCTACCCCTATCCCTTGTCACAAAAATGAAAGAAGAAAATATTTTTAGCAAGACCAACACATCAATTGTATGTGATATTATAGGCAATATTTCATACCTGTTTTCTCTCCCCTCAGGGCAGCTAGGTGGCACAGTGGAGTGCTGGGCCTAAAGTCAGGAAGACTTGAGTTCAAATCTGGCTTCAGATAGTTACTAACTGAATAGCAGTACACACTGACTTCTTTGACTAGCACTACCTGTTCCACATAATTTAGTACTTACAGAATCTCTTAATCAGAAGAGACCTCAGGGGTCAATTAATTCAGCTTACCTCTGAACAAGAATCCCCTGTATAATACCTCTGACAAAAGTGGTTATCCAGACTTAGCTTGAATCCCTCCAGTGACAGGGAACTCCTTATTTAGCAAAATCTCCCTTTCCACTTATGAACAGCTTTTCATTGTCAGGAATTTTTTCCTTCTACTGAGCTGAAATTGAGCTGACTTTCTTCTACTTCCTTCCACCCATTCATTGTGCCTGAGCTAGGATCTAGTTTCAAATTCTACCCCTGCTGCTTAAGTGTTATTGTTGAGTTTTTTCAGTCCTGTCCAACTCTTTGTCATCCCACTTGGGGTTTTCCTGGCAAAGATATGGAGTGCTTTGTCATTTCCTTTTCCATCTCATTTGACAGATGAGGAAACTGAGGCAACCAGGGTTAAGTGACTTACCCAGGATCACACCACTAGCAAGTGTCTGAGGCTGAATTTGAACTCATGTCTCCCTGACTTCAGACCCTGTGCTCTATCCACTGTACTAAGCCCATTTATTGTTTAATCTCTTGGAGCCTCATTTGTGAAATGACTAGGTAGCTTCTGAGTTCTATTCCTGTGCCAAATCTATGATCTCATGACAACAAATCACCTAATTTCATTGGCCCTGAGATACCCACTTTGGGACTAAACCTGATCTCTCCTCCACAGGACGGTCCTGTTACTTGAAGACAATTCTCACTTCCTCCTAGGTCTTTTTCACTTCCGGCTAAACATTAAGCAATTTCTTTAACCATTTCTCTTTTGGCATGGCTTCCAGTCCCTTCTCCTTCATCAGCCAGTATCCTCCTCTGGACCCTGGATCCTAAAATGAGACCTCTGGAACTGGACCCAGGACTCCCAGTTCAATCACTTCCTTTGTTCAGGGCCTCTGTTTTCCCCTGCCATGCTTTGTCCTCTATTTATTTCACATTTGTTAGCCTTGTCTTACAAAATCAAACTGTAAACTCCTTGTGGGGAGAGACCATGTTTAAAACAAGTGACAAATTTCCCTTCCATCTCCTGCCCTTGGGTCCAGCTGGACAAACCAGAGGAGCTTTATAAAAGACTCTTGACTAATTGTTATGCAGCAGCATGACTGAAGACCAATGAAACAGCCAACAGTTCCTTCCATATAATATCCTCAAAAAGCCTGTGCTTGGGTTTTTGGACCTCAGTTGCTATTTGCCCAACCTGTTGCTGTTTGTTCAAGCTCGCATTCTTTTCTTTAAAAGGTCCTCCCTTATTCCCATCTGCTGCTGGAGTTTCCCCAGCTGTCCCCAGTTATACACAGCCTGAAATGGCCTCCTGGCTCTAAGGACACCCTTTCTGGCATGTCTGCCAGCAGCTCCTTACGAGCTCCCCATAATACAGCTTCTCCTGGATCCTGACGGCCTGAGCAGCACTTTGGGATTCTGCTTATGGGATCCAGGACTCAGAACAGGGATCTTGTGCTGCCTCTTACTCCAGCAGAACTCAAAAGAAGTGTGGATAAAATTGACCTAGAAGACAGATAATGTATGTACTGTGATTAATAATAATAACAAATAACCAGGAGAACATTATACACAATAACAGTCACAGTATGCAAGGACTGTTTTTGATGGACTTAGCCCTTCATGGCAATGCAAGGACCATTCCCCAAGGACTTGATGTAAAATGCCATCCACCTCCAGAGAAAGCACCATGGAGTCAGAACGCAGAATGAACTAGACTATTTTCTCCTTTGTTTTGTTTTGTTTTTCTCATGGTTTTTCCCATTTGTCTTCATTCTTCTCTGCAATATGACTAATGTGAAAATGTGTTTAATAGGAATGTATGTGTAGAGCCTATATAGGATTGCATGCCATCCTAGGGAGGGAGGGGGGAAGCAAGGGGAGAAAGTTTGGAACTTGTGGAAGTGATTGGTGAAAACTGAAAACAAATAAAGTGATAAATTTGGAAAAATAATAAGAGCATTTATATAATAGTTTAAGGTTTGCAAAGCACTTTATATTATCTCATTTAAGTCTCACAACAATATTATGAAGTAAGTACCATTATTATTGCTCTTTTGAGCTCAGGTGAGCAAACTGAGTCCCGGAGCTTAAGTGACTTGCTTAAAGTGACACAGGTAATGAAATGCCCAGGGTAGGATCTGAACTCAGGTCCTCCTCACTCTAAGTTCATTATGACTGAGTTCTTGGAATTTGGGTACAATGATTCCTTTTGGGACCTTTGGCTTGAATGAAGACTTATGAACCCCACATGAGCCCCTCCCACCTAGTTGTCCATCTTCCCATAAGATATACAGATTCTTTTTTAGGAAGGCAACATGGAAAAAGTATGTCCTAGGCATCAAGGCAACCTGGGTTCTTGTCCCAATGGTGTCACTAATTATCTGTGTGACTCTAAGCAGGTCACTCCCCTCTTGGGGCGAGGGGTCTCCGTTTCCTCTTTTGTAAAGAAGTTAAACTAGTTTAAGGGTGGGGAACCTGCAGCCTTGAGGCCTCATCTGGTCCTCTAGGTCCTCAAGTGTGGCCCTTTGACAGAATCTTCTAAGACTTCTGAAGTCTGGATTCAGTCAAAGGGCTACACTTGAGGACCTAGAGGGTCACATGTGGCCTGGAGGCCTCAGATTACCCCTTGGGCTATAGGCTTCCAAGGCCCCTTGCCCTCTCTACCATTTAGTGCTTTAAGCTCCTTCCCAGGTCTCACACTATATAATTCTAGGTAACTTCATGGTAAACCCACAGCAACTGTAGTAGAGGAGACTTGTTGCCACAAAACATCAACATATCATTGCCTTTGTCTTCCTTGTAATTACTGAAACCATTGCCTTTGTTTCCTCTGACCAAAGTATTACATGGTCTGAAACACACAACTGGCTTGGCTTCCATTTACTATAGTAATCCTTGATGTGTGGGAAGAACTCCATGCTTCTCAGAGCTTTTCTCATTCTATTGCAAAATTTGTAAATTAAATCGGATTCTCCCACTTTCCACAAGGAAACAATAGTCTGGAAAAAGGCAGGGTCCTTCCTATAGTCATATGGCTTGGTAGTTGTAAAGTTGTCATTAGACCCCTGAAATGAATAGTATATGAATTGGTTAATTTTTAAAATTGATTAAGCACTTACTATTTACCAACCACTATTATAAGTGTTAGGGTATCGTGGAAAAAATTATATGGTTTCTGCTCTCAAGGAGCTCACATTTTAATAGTGAGAGACAATATATATATATATATATATATACATATATATATATATATATATATATATATGTGTGTGTGTGTGTATGTATAGGAAGAGTCACATACAACACGGAAGGTGGCAGGCCTGAGGATAAAGCAGGAACAAGGTGGATAGCAAGGTCCAGCGGATCTAATCCATTGTTTTTCCAAGTACCCCACACTGCCTTCTGGCAGTGGGTTGTTGGGGATAGGATGAATAATTTCCTTATAAAGTTATGATTCCTCCTCCCCAGTTCTCATCATAATCAATTCTTTCTGTGACTTTTGTGGCACCTGAATTAACCCATAGCATTTCCAAATTTTAATTAGCCCATTTTAATCAACCAGGGTACAAAATGGCTCATGATACTAGAAAATAAACTGCAGAAGGTCCAGGCTTAGTCTTAGCTAAGCTTTTTATCTTCCCAAACCTCCATACAAAACTCTGCATAGGATAGTTACATGATTGGTAGTCCAGAAGCTACTAGGTATAGAGTGTGTTCAAGGAAGGCTAGCACTTCTGGTGTGATGGCTGCTAAGCCCTTTTCAGGGCTGCTTTCCACATTTGATGTTCACCTGGTGTTTCATCTCTTACCTGTGGTTCCAAGAAGCTGTACCATTGTAGCAGCCCTACCAGGTTGAGAGTAACCAAGGGGGTCTCAGACCAGTTGGTGAGTTAGTGGAGTGTCTAACCCAAGCATGTGAAGACTTCTCCTGGTGGAAAGGGAATGGAGGGAGATAAGAACAGTTTGTTCCAATGGCCATGAAGGCAGCTGAAGCAGGCACTGTGGAGTGCTTAGGGCTTGGTTAGACATCAAAGATGCCAAGGTCATCCACTATATCCTGAGCCATCACAGTCATCTTGACTCTGTCCAGCCGCTGGACTATGATAACTCTGGAAGAGAGAGTGAAGTCAACCACTTGGTGCAACTCTCCCTCACTTAAGTCTAATTTATGCATGAATCAAAAGATGTCACCATACGTTTTACCAATATGCCTCTCTCAGGCAAGTGACAAAGAAGCAGATGCTGATACAGTGAGAGCTGCAGTCACAATCCTGCACACAGGTGACCCAATATATAGGGTCATTTCTCACTGGAAGCAGAAGTGAGATTCAGCAGCCCCTAGAGTGTCTGAGCAGCAGATCTCACTGCTCACCTCCTGGTGTGAGGAAGGGACTAGAAAAGATGCCCTAAAAATTGTCTGCTTACCCAACCTTGGTCTGACTGTCACAGCAGGAGGGGATCCCACCTTGCGCTTGAAACACAAAAAAATGTACAAAAACATCTGCAAAGATGATTCCACTCACCACTGATACATGCAGTGTGTGCACACTTATAGACTACACAAAATCCAGTAGACCTAAAGATGAACAGCTCTTGTTGCAAGAGAACTCAGCAGGCATCACATCCAAATAGCAGCCATGAGTGAAACAAGACTGCCAAGTGAAGGCCGGCTTACTGAAATTGGAGCTGTATATACATTTTTCTGGAGTGGCTGCACTGAAGAGGAGAACCATGAAGCCAGTGTAGGTTTTGTAATCAAAGCTAATCTAGTCAACAAGCTTGCATGACTTCTAAAAGGAGTGGATGATGGACTCATAACAATTTGATTGCACTTACAGGAAAATGTCACACCACCATCATCAGTTCCTATGCTCCCACCAATGATGAGGTCTAATGAGGTCAAAGAAAAACAGAAGACCTGGAGACCCTTATCATCAATGTGCACAAAGAGGACAAACTTGTAATATTGGGTAATTTTAATATTAGAGTAGTCTCAGACTACCAGACTTTGCAGGGAGTCCTAGGGAGGAATGGAGTTGGAAATAGCAACAGCAGTGGTCACTAACTACTGAAGACTTGGGCTAACTTGGAAGGAAAGTTGAGCCAACACAGAGTTGGCAACAGTGGAATAGAAAAGGAGTGGGCAGCTTTCAGAGATTTGGTGTATAGCACTTCGTTTGCTCATCTGGGTCAGAACACTCACAAACATCAAGACTGATCTGATGAAAATGATGGGGAAATTCAGAAGCTGCTAAATAAAAAAAAAACAAGAACTCCACAGGGTTAACCCACAGGAGAGTTCATTCATCTCTAAGATGGCAGCATTTAATTCCATTAAAAGTAAGGTACAAGTGAAGCTCAGAGAGATGCAGGATTCTTGGCTCAGTAAGAAGACAGATGAAATTTAGTTTTGTGCTAACAGTGACAATCCAAAGCGATTTTATGATGCCCTGAAGGCTGTTTATGGGCGAAAGACCTATGGTGCAGCACAACTGCTCAGTGCTGATAGAGCCACATTGATTAGTGATAAGGCCATGATGCTAGAGAGATGGACTGAACACTTCCATAGTATTCTCGAAAGAATTCTCCTCATTGGCTTTTTGAACCTCTTTCGCCAATTGAGTTAGCCTATTTTTCAAGGTGTTATTTTCTTCAGTATTTTTTTGGGTCTCCTTTACCAAGGTATTGACCCATTTTTCATGCTTTTCTTGCATTTCTCTCATTTCTCTTCCCAGTTTTTCCCTCTGCCTTTCTAACTTGATTTTCAAAATCCGTTTTGAGCTCTTGCATGGCCTGAGCCCACCAGACATCCACCTCGGATGTCTGGGATAGAGAGGCCCCGACCTCCACGTCTTTCCCTGATGGCAGGCATTGTACTTCCTCATCAGAAATGAAAGGAAGAAGGAACATCTCTTCCCCAAGAAAGTAGCTCTTGATGGTCTTATTTTGCTTCCTTTTTCTGGGCCTTTTCCCAGCCAGTTACTTGACTTCTGAGATTCCTGTCCACCCCTGCCTAGATCTGCCCAGCTAGTGCTTGAGGTCTGAGATTCAAATGCTACTTCCCAGCCTCAGGGCTTTCCACGGTGGGAGCGGCTGCTATTCAACGTGAGCTTAAGTTCTGGTGCTCGGTGGGGGCAGGGCCGCCTCCCAGGCTCAGTTCCCTCAGGGGGTTTATGCAGAGACCTTCGGTAATGGAGCTCCTGCGGCTGCTCCGGGAGTCCTGGGCCTCCACTGCCTCTGCCGCTCCCTCTGCTGCTGCCTCCCGAGGGGGCCTGAGCCACGGAGACACCCCGCTCCCCTCTCAGCCAGCCCAGAAGTCTCTCTCACTGACCCAGAGTGCCTGTGGGTGGAGGGACCTTCTTGACCACGAAAGATTCCGTCCCTGAAGCCTGCTCGGATCTGCTCCTCTGGGGCCATGTGGCCAGGGCAGCGCAGGGGTGAGCTCTGCTGTCCGGAGCATGACGGACCCCTGGGGACAGCTTTCCAGGGCTCTCTGGAATGGAAATCTCTTCCACTGTGTTTCTGCGCGGCTTGCAGTGCTCTAGAATTTGTGGAGAGTTCTTTTTACAGGAAATTTATGGGTTGTGGATTCGGAGCTAGCATACGTGAATCTTTCTACTCCGCCATCCATAGTATTCTCAATAGACCTTCATCAATCAATGCTGAAGCCATTGACTGCTTACCTCAGGTTGAAGTCAACCCCTCCCTAGCTGAACCTCCAACTGAAGAAGAGGTTTTGAATGCCATTAGGTTCCCTTCATGAGGCAAAACATCTGGTGCTGATTCTATTCCAGCTGAGCTTTACAAGGTCCACTGCTCATACAAAAGTTGAAATTTCCCAGGTAATATGGCGAGAGAAGAGTATTCCTCAGGAGTTCAAGGATGCCTCCATTTTCCACCTCTATAAAGGTAAAGGAAATAGATTGTCCTGTGACAATCACCGGGGTAGGGGTGCGCATCTCTCTTTTAGTCACTGCTGGCAAGATTCTTGCCAAAGTCCTTCTTAGTATGCTGACCCTTCACTTGGAAGATGGTCATCTACATGAGAACCAGTGTGGCTTCAGAAAGGGCTGAGGAACAGTCGATATGGTATTTGCTGCCTGATAGCAAATTTCTCTAGGAGAAATGCCAAGAGCAGAACAGAGGTCTGTGCATAATGTTTGTAGATATGACCAAGGCCTTTGATACTGTCAGTTATGGAAGATTATGTCAAAATTTGGTAGCTGGGAGAAGTTGATCCGTATTGTACATCAATTTCATGATGGCATGCTTGCCCAGGTTCTGGATAATGGATGATGCTATTGCACTTTCCCAGTCACCAATGGAGTGAAACAGGGCTCTGTGCTTGTTACCTTGCTTTTTAGCATGATGTTTTCAACCATGTTGTCAAATGTCTTCAATGAGGACAAAAATGGTATCCAGATTAGCAATCACAGTGATGGTAAATTCTTCAACCTGAAAAGGCTACAAGCCAAGACCAAAGTAGAGGGAGTGTTGGTACACAATTTTCTGTTTGCAGATGGCTGTGCACTCAATGCAACTTGTGAAGCTGACATGCAACAAAGTATGGATCAATTTTCTGCCATTTGTGCTAATTTTGACCCAGCAATTAACACCAAGAAAACACAGGTGCTCCGTCAGTCACAATCACAACATCCTTATATGAAAACATTGGTTACGGCAAATGGAGAAGTTTCGAATGCTGTGAATGAAGTCACTTATCTTGATAGTGCGCTTTCCAGGGATGTACACATTGATACTGAAGTTGACATACATATTGCCACAGTTAGCTCATTGTTTGGGAGGCTCCAAAGGAAAGTGTAGAAGAGAAGAAGTATTAGGCTGCCTACCAAACTACAGAGCCATTGTGCTGACCTCATTGTTGTATGCCTGTGAAATCTTGACAGTATGCCAGTGCCATTCCAGGAAATTGAATTGCTTCCATTTGAATTGTCTTAGGAAAATGCTGAAGACCACCCAGCAGGATAAGATACCAGACCCTAAGGTCCTTTTTGGAACTAAACTGCCAAGCATTCAAACTCTACTTCAGAGGGCTGGCCATGTTGTTCAAATGTAAAACGTACACTTGCCAAAAAGATTTTTATGGAGCACTCACACAGGGCAAGCGCTCACATGGTGGTAAGAAGTAATACAAGGACACTCTCAAGGTCTCTCTTAAGAACTCCGGAATTGATTGTGTGACATGGGAAACACTGGCACAGGAGAGCTCAGCACAGCATGCCCTCATCCCCTCATCAGAGAAGGTGCTTGCTCTATGAGCAAAGCAGAATCGAAGTAGCTCAAAAGAAACATGAGAGGTGCAGATTTAGAGAATCCACCCCCGAAATTCACATGGACTATTTGTGCCTGACCTGTGGTAGAGCATTCCCAGCTCATGTTGGTCTGATCAGTCATAGTCAGACCAACCAACCAACCCACCAACTGCCCAGATGCTGGAGGATCTATCTGAATTTACATAAAATTATTATTAAGTTTAATAATAATTAATTATTATTAAGAAATTAAGTCTGAGAGCCCACTTGGTGCAACCTGTTCTTGTCTCATATTCCCAAAAAGGTTTTTCACTGGGAATATCAGAATCTGACTCATATTTAGGACTTCACCAAAAAAAGGAAATAAGGGACTCAACTCGCATGCAAGCACTCAGTCTAGCAATACATTTAGTTTAGGGCAGGCTTTACCTGATGGTTGGGTAATAATCAAAGGATTTATTCTGTAAAGTTTGGATTCAGTCAAAGGGTCTGACTTATGGACCTAGAGGTCCATAAGACCCTAGAGGGCCACATGTGGCCTTGAAGTCACAGATTCCCCACCCCTGAAAACTTATGAAAACACCACCACCACCACAACCATACACACACACACACACACACACACACACACACACACCAGACTCATGAGTCCATAAACAGTAAACTCGACTTCCTTCTTCAGTGAGCCCCACATAGTCCTCCATATTATAGTACTACTTCTTTGGATCCATAAACAGATAGAAGGAACTTGGACTTGCTAAAGATGGGTCAAGTAACTCATTCTCCTTCCAATATGCCCCAACTTTGCCTAAGACTTTTACAGCCTTCCAGAGAAATATTGCTACTTTGGACTTAGGAGCAGCCTGGGAGGAGATACCTGGGGAATCACCTGAGATTACTAGAATACAATAATTCCCACACACATACTTTGAGCAGTCACACCTACCCCAGGGTCATATACAGAACTCCAAACCTACTAACCTAGGGCTGACTGTTGCCCTTGCTAAGGAAAAGCATTCAGTATTGTTAGAGAATCAACTCCTTGGGCCTACACAATTCACATATTTCTCAGTTCCAGTGGAAAGTAACTTCAGGTTTACTCTTCCACACTGTGGTTCTGTTTCTTATTTCCCTTTGTCTCTGGCTTTGCTTTTGTCTAGAAATTCTTATGATGCCTCTAGGAGTTCCTCCATTTATTCCAAAAGGTTTGGTTGAAGAACTCTTTTGTTGACCCTCAACTGCTGGCTCCTTTTCCTCCAGCCCCTCCTGCCTTGGTCCAGGACCTCCCTCTTTCTCTGCTGCTGTCTTCTCTGGGGTCATGTGATTTACCAGAACAGATGGTTCCCTGGAAGAGCTCTGTAGATATGTAAGTCTCTTCTCAGAGAAACCAAAGTTAGGTGTCCATGTGGCAGCTCTCCTCTTTATCCCTTTAACTTTAGTTCACTTGATCTGTCTTCCTGTATCTCTGTTCTTCCTGCTTACCTTTTTATTTTGTTTGGAGGCAATCAGGTTTAAGTGACTTACTCAGAGTCACACAGCCTAGTATCTGAGACTGGATTTGAACGCAGGACTGGTGCTCTATCCATTGCACCACCCAGCTGGCCCTAACCCAGTTGGCCTAACCTGCTCACTTTTTTAAAGAATAAACCTAGTGGTATGGTTCAAGTGTATGAACTGATATGAGTCAAACAATAATCTTCAACATGGTGTTAAAATGGCAAGGGCCAAGTGAGTTCACATGCTATCAAAGTGCTAACTTTGGAAAAGGACTATAAAGGAGCAGAAGAGATACAAATGGAATTTCAAATTCCTCCTGAAGAAGGTGCCCAATCAGTGTTCTCCAATAAATCGATCAACAGCCTTGCATAGTGAAAAGGGCACTAACCTTGGTTTTGACTCCAAATCCACCATGGGTTTGCCATGTGATCTTGACCAAATTCCTCAGGTTCTCTGAGCTTTAGTTTCCATGTGCAAAGTGAGGAAGTTGGATTCCATGGTCTTTAGACCCATCTCAGCTTTGATAGTCCAGGAGTCCACATATTTGATGGAGATACTCTTACCTAAACAAAACCTCGGGCTCTCTGCAAGAAACTGTGGGGCATTTTTCTGCCATGAATTGTGTCCCATAGTTCTTTACTATATAAAATGGTATAGTAAAAGATAGTGGATTTAAAGTCAGATAATCAGGGCTTGAATCTAATGTGGGAAGTGCTGAGGTTTCCCACCTGTGTGACCTTGACCAAATATTTTCCTCTGTTTGAGTCTTGGCTCTCAGCTTCACTACTAACAGACTTAAGAGACCTTTTACAGATCACTTTCCTTCTCGGGGCCTCAGTTTCCTCTTCCATAAAATGAGATATTGGGTTTGATCATCTCTAAGGTTCCTTCTAGCTCCAGGTCCCATAACCCACCCCTGTCTCTGTTCCTTCCCTGACTCCACTGTTCACAAAAAGGATTATCTTAGTTTCTTTTAAGAAAAAAAGGACATTAAAGAAAGAGGATGGGGGAAGTCTTCTTTTTTTCCTCTTTTCCCCCTCAACTTTTGCCTAATCTCCCAAAGTTGGGCTGAGCAGAGCAGAGAGGTTTGCAGAGAGAGCGGGCTCCCGCCGAGCTCGTCCCTTAGCAATGCACACCTCCTTGTTGGACATTCATTATCAGGCCTCATGTTTGCCTTTTATCTACAAGTCCTCTTCAGTGTTCAGCCTAAACTACACGGACACCTTGGGGACCGACATTTCCTCATTCATGCCTTACCTTAAACAGCATATGCTCACACATCAAAGGCGAGGAGCTGCCTTTGATGTTACAAAATGAAAAACGCCTCCTGATTTGCCAAGACCCGGGGAACTTCCAGTTTTCTCTATTTCCCTTAAAGGGAAAACACACAGGCACATGCCAGAGCTCAGCCCACAGAGGTGGGAAGGTCTCTGCCATGTTTACCAAAGAGAGGGGAGTGTTTTCTTGCTCAGAAAACTTAAACAGAAAGCCTGTGATGTCCTCTCCCCACTCTCTGGACCACCAACACTGAAGAGGGTTTATCTTTTTTGGCAGAAACTGGGTAGAAGGCCAGACCACACTCTCCCCATCCTCCAAGGACCAACTCAAGTGGGTACTTGGATCATAGCATTTAGAACTGGAAAGGATGATCCAGTCCTCCCTCCCCAGTTTACAGAAAAATAGATACGGAGACATGAACTGAGTAGTCTAAGATCCCATAGGTAGCAAGTAGCAGTCAAAAAAGCATTTATTAAGCACCTACTATATATGCCAGGCACTGTGTGAAACACTAGGGACACAAGGAAAGATAAATATAGTTCCTGCTTTCAAGGAGTTCATCATCTAATGGGTGGAGATAACTATGTACAGACAAGAGATATACAGAATAAATTGGAGCTGATCAAGAGAGAAGGCTCACTAGCATTAAGGGGGCTTGAGAAAGGTTTCCTCTAGAAAATAGAATTTAAACTGGGATTTGAAGTATACAGGGGAAGCCAGATGGTGGAGATGAGGAAGGAGTACATGGGAGGAATGGGGACAGCCAGTGAAAATGCCCAAAGTGGGGAGACGGAGCATCTTGTGTGAGCAAAAGCAAAGCCAGCATCATTAGGTCTCAGAATATTTAGAGAGTAGGTAGAGAGTAAAGTGTAAGAACATGGGAATGGTAAGCTGGGGCAAGTGGTGAATGTCAGAGTAGCAGCCTTAAGTAGGACTTCACCCATTCCTTCATGAAGCCATCCAGCTCCCCATTGATTTCCCTGGTCTCTGAGCTCCCATAACCCTCATGGAGTGTGTCCTGAAGTACTTGCTTAGAAGGCATCTAATATCACAATTCTTTCACGTACATGACAGGAAACAAGTCTTATTCATCCGTGTCACTATTCCTGATGATAACTTGGTATACTAGTTGTTCAACAAAGGTTGGTTAATGATAAGAAGAGCCTACACTTCCTCAGTACTTAGTTTATAAAGCACTTTTCACTCAATGACCTTGCAAAGTGAAGTATAATGAGTCAAATGTTATTATCCCCATTTTATAGATCAAACAGTTGCAACCTAGTGGAGCTAAAGTGGATTGCCATGTTCATAAAGCTAGAAAGAGATAAGATCAGAACTTGAACTCAAGTCTTCTGACTCCAAGACCAAAGAGCACACAACCACTGTATTAAGTTGTCCCTTAAACAGCTGAATTCATTCTGTTCATTAGGGACAAAGCCTGTGCCACTCTTGTTTCCTCCACAGTCCAACTAACATGGTGTTGTGTGTCCATCATGGACCAGGACTGACATCTGTAGTCTCCCACCACACACACACACACACACACACACACTTATGCAACCTCCTTTGGGTGGTTCTGTGCCCCTGATCCACACTGTATGTAGCCTCTATAGGATGAGGCACATGCACGTGGAACTGGAAGAGAACAAGTGTAAAGCAAAGGTTGAAACTAAATGTTATCACGTGTTAAGGCTATGCAATACAGATTATTAGGTCTGTCTCCCTCAACTCTCTCCCCACTCTGCTCCATCCTCCATTCAGCCATTAGTGATTCTCCTAAAGCATAGGTCCTGTCATGTCACCCTCCCATTCAAAAAACTCCAGTGGTTCCCTATTGCCTCCATGATCCAATATAAAATGCTCTGTTTGACATTCAAAACCCTCCCTAACCTGGTCCCCATCTACATTTCTTACACCTTACTCCCCAACATACATAGATTATAGGATCATACATAGATTATAGGATTTAGAATCAGAATGAGTCTTCGAAATCATCTAGTCTTTCACCCCCTTTTCATCCCACCATTTTGCAGACAGAAAAACGAGATCCAGAAACAAAGAATGTTTGACCAAAGTCACATGTAGTAGCAGAGACAGCACTCAGATTCAGGTGTTCTGAAGCTAAATCCAGAGCTCTTTCCATTATGTCAGAAAGTATATTAGGGGTTCAAAAAATTAACTCCAGGAAAAAGTTTAAATGATCAAGGACCCATTTTAGTTTCTTTCTCTTCCTCTTTTTCCTTATTCTATTTGTCACTCTCTGTCTGTCTTCCTTTCTCCTGTTCTCTCTCTCTCTCTCTCTCTCTCTCTCTCTCTCTCTCTCTCTCTCTCTCTGTCTTCTTCTCTCTCCTTCCTTCCCTCTCTCCTCCTTTTTCTCCCCTTCTCCATCCCCCTGCCCATTTTGTCTCTGCTTCTAACTCATGGGTCAGCTTTGGGCTTGCCCTTTCCATCTCCGAACCTCAGTGTCTTCATCTGTCACATAAGGACAATCATATCTGGTGTGCCAGCTTCACAGGGCTGTTGTGAGGATCAAGTGAGAAAATGCTTAGGGAAGTAAAAAGCTCTTATGCAAATATCAGGGATCATGATTATTATGAGATGGCACCAGCTGGCTCTGGTGCACTGCTGGCAGCCTGGGGCCAGCTCCCCTCCCCCCTCAACCTCTTCTTCCTCTACCCCCTGAGGAGATTCCAGGGCACCACCTGACTGTCACTGCTGCCCAGGGGCCAGCAAACTAGCCTTGGCCCTTGATAATTCTAGTCAGAGGAATAACAGCCCCCCCCACCCTGGGCTGAGGCCTTTGATCTGCCCAGCCTCAGACTGGACTGATTTACCAACAGAGAATGGATGAGAAATTACAGTGCTGTGCCCTCCCTCCACCTCCAGCCAGGACCAGAACATCCACCTAGTAAGGAACAGCTTCCTGTCTATCTATAAAGGGATACTGCGGAGGCCAATCCACAGGAGAGCGGGGAAGACTTTCCAGATGTTTAAGAGCTCCTGGGGCTGCCTGAGCCAGACCAGGGGCTCACAGATACATACCCTCCTCTCTGCTGTAGAGCACAAAAATCATAGAAACTTTTGAGATAGAAAAGAACTTGGAAATCATCTGATCCAATGGTTCTGAAACCATTTTTGTTCATGATACAGCATTCTTCACCATGAAAAGTCATACTTGGCTGAGTGCTTAAATTGGTAACCCTCAGCGGGACTTGTATATACAGTTGTTTTTTTTTTATTAAATATTTTAATTTTAAAAATTTATTTATTTTTAGTTTTCACTTTCATAAGATTTTGAATTCTAAATTTTCTCCCTTCCTCAAAATGGCATGCAATCTGATATAGGCTATACATGTACAATCATAGTAAGCATATTTCCTCATTAGTCATGCTGTGAAAAAAAGAAAAGGGAAAATGAGAAAGAAAAACAAAAACAGAGAGAAAATAGGATATTTCAATCTACATTCAGACTCCAAAGTTCTTTCTCTGGATATAGATAACATTTTCCATCATTTCCATTGCTGAATCAAAGGATATGCATAGCTTTACGCTGCTTTGGGCATATTTCCAAATTACTCTCCAGAATGGTTGGATCAGTTCACATCTCCACCAACAATGCATTAGTATTCCAATTTTCCAACATCTCCAGCATTTATGATTTTCCTGATTTATCATGTTAGCTAATCTGATAGGTGTGATGTGGTATCTCAGATTTGCATTTCTCAAATCAATAGTGATTTAGAACATTTTATCAATAACTAGTTTCTTCATCTGAAAACAGCTTGTTCATACCCTTTGACCATTTATCAGTTGGGGATTGATTTGTATTATTATAAATTTGGCTCGGTTCTCTATATGTTTTAGAAATGAGGCCTTTAGCACAGACACTGGCTGTAAAAACTATTTCCCAGTTTGCTGCTTCCCTTCTAATCTTGGTTGCCTTGGCTTTGTTTGTGCAAAACCTTCTAACTTGAATGTAATTAAAATTATCCATTTTGCATTTCATAATGTTCTCTATCTCTTGTTTAGTCATAAATTCTTCTATTCTTCATAGACCTGACAGGTAAACTATTCCTTAGTCTCCTAATTTCCTTATAGTATCATCTTTTACATCTAAATAATGTACCCATTTTGACCATATCTTGGTACATGGTATAAGATGTCCATGTCTAGTTTTTGCATTGTTTCTAGTTTTCCCAGCTGTTTTTGTCAAATACTGAGTTCTTAACCCACAAGGTTTCCTTTCAACAGGCACAGCCATTTTTGTTGAGTTCAAGATCTGATATTTTTGGAAGTGTGTGTGTGTGTATGTGTGTGTGTGTGTGTGTGTGTGTGTGTAAAAGGCAAATTTGTTTATTTTGCAACTATCATACCTATATTATGTTTGCTAGATAAACAAATTTGTATTAAGCAAAATTATTTAGGAATTTTCTTTTATCTGCAATAGCATGATATCTAAATTGTCATGACTCAGAAAAACTCATGTACCATCACATACTTTTTGAGAGCCACTGATCTGGTTCAATTCCCTCATTTTACAGATAAAGAAACTGTGACCCAGAGAGGGAGATGACTTTCCCATGGTCCTACAGCTGATTAGTGTCAGAACCAGGACCAAAATCAGGTCTCCTAACTCCCAAACCAGGATATTTTTTTCCAATGCACCATGGAGTTCTCATTGTTTTCTGTCAGACTGGGGGCCTGCTTAAGGCAAAGGAATGAAAAGAGTGAACTCTTCTCAGCCCCTCAGAGCCTCAGGATTGGAGCTATAGCCACTAGATGTAGCTTTGTTTTGCCCTATGCTCTTTTCTCCATGGGAGGAAGGCACTGTCATGTGCTGGGAAGGTCTGTTAGGCTAGAAGTAAAGAGATCTGAATTCAGATTCCAACTCTTACATGGACTGACTTTGTGATCCTGACCAAATTACACCCTCCATGAGCCTCCTTTTCCTCATCTACTAAACGAGCCTGAAAACACTTGCATTAATCCAACTTGTTTGTGAATAAGGAATATTAAATCATTGTACAGGGCTGGATAAATGTGTTTTTGTGGCTGTTCCCATGATGGCATGTTGAAAACTCTGCATTGGAGGGTGAGGGGGGTCAAAATCAGACCCGCCACTAACTCACAACATAACATCTCCACTCTGGCCCTTGATTTCCTCATTTTGTTATGATGAGGGTGAAAGGACATACTATGTGTCAGCATGTTTTGAAAACTGTAAAAGGGGTTTACAAAGCAAGGAAAGGAGAGGAGAGGAGGGGAGGGGAGGGGAGGGGAGGGGAGGGGGGAGGGGAGGGGAGGGGAGGGGAGAGGGGAGGGGAGGGGAGGGGAGGGGAGGGGAGGGGAGGGGAGGGGAGGGGGAGGGGAGGGGAGGGGAGGGGAGGGGAGGGGAGGGGAGGGGAGGGGAGGGGAGGGGGAGGAGAGGGGAGGAGAGGAGAGGAGAGGAGAGGAGAGGAGAGGAGAGGAGAGGAGAGGAGAGGAGAGGAGAGGAGAGGAGAGGAGAGGAGAGGAGAGGAGAGGAAAAAGGTTTTCTTTACTTCCCATAAGGTGAAATAGAAGAAACTCCATGAACACTCTACGCTCCCTTTCTGGTACAGAGAGAAAAATGAATTAGAGATACCTACACCCAAGGGTATGCTGGTAAATATTTAACAATCAGCTTTCTTGGGGGGGAAGAACATATGACACAGTTTCAAATATAAGCTGAATTATTATATTTTTCCATCACTTTCTTAAATTTAGACAATCCATAAAACAAATCGAATCTTGATTTATATCTAAATTCTTCTGAGGTATAAATGCTCACATTCAAAATTTAACAATAGACACTGACTCTTGTGTACCTATACCTTACAGTCTTTTTACCATCATAGTCAGTGGTTTTAAAAAAGAAAGGAGGGGGCAGCTAGGTGGCTCAGATGATAAAGTGCCAGGCCTGAAGCCAGGAAGTCTCATTGTCCTGAGTTCCAAACTGGCCTTAGACACTCACTGTGTGACCCTGAGAAAGTTACTTAACCTTAGCCTTAGTTTTCTCAAATGTCAAATTAACTGGAGAAGGAAATGGCAAACCACTCCACTATCTTTTTCAAGAAAACCTCAAATGGGGGTTATAAAGAGTCGAACACAACTGAAAAAAACAACTGAAAAACAACCAAGACAGGTAAAGGCAAAGGTCCCTGGAAGAGAAAACAGCTTGCTCAGGGTCTGTTGTGGGTCCGCTGTCAAGTGACCAAAGACCCTTCAGAAGGATAAAGGAAGCATTGGCATTGGAAAGAGTGATGGATTTGGAGTTAGAGGCTCTGGGTTTGAATTCCTGGCTGTGCTGTTTCTAACATGGTAAAGTTGTAGAGATGAGGCCCCTCATCTCTACAATCGATGGCATTTGACTAGATGGCCTCTAATATCCTAAATCTGGGATACATTCCAGAATTTTCCCATGTTCATCCTTGGCCATAATCATTTTTATTTTTGTGGGTTTGTTGTTTTAGAAACATCATACTTTAATTGACCTTTAATGTTCATAGTGGACATTTTCACAGGATAAATAGTCAGACAGACCCAGACAAAGGACTGTAAAAAAGATAACAGTCTCAAATGAATAGTCTTCACTTTCATCCTACTCAGGACAATATGTTGTAGCTCTCTCAAAACCTTCTCTAGGGCAGCTGTGTGCTCACATGGCGCAGAGAGCTCCCCTTCCTTCATCCCCTCACCTACAAATCAGGTTACATGTGTGGTTCAGGTGAGGGGCTCTAGCCTGCTCAGATACCTGTATCTTGGCCAGATCTCCACCAGAACCATGGTGGGAGGTTATTAATTGATGACTCCCTTGAAGCCAGCTGAGTATCACTCCACAGGCACGAGCCTCTGCATGGCCTTGATGGTAGCAATGGCAGGTGAGTGAGAAAGGAAGGGTGTAAAAAAGCCAAGTTCATACACCATCATACAATCACCAGATTTCCTCCTTTTCTAAAGGGCATGGGGCTAAAGGACAGGAATTTGAAGGACAAAGACAATACCTAGGTTAGACTAAGGGAAGAACTGCCTGTGAGGTGATGAGAGAAGGGAATAACTGACCTGAAGAATATAAGATGCTTGACTATGGAATAGCAGGCTTTAAGTCCGTACTGACTGAGAATTGAAATGAATTAAATTGTTGACCCCTCTTTCTCCAGTAACCACCCGATCCCCCCTCCTCACCCCCTCCCCTGGGAGTGAATGGGGAAATAAGGGATGGGATTGTGGAAAAATTTTCCCCAGGATAATAGAACATTCAGTCAGGGTCTTTTCCCAGGGAGGGAAAGGAGCAACACTTGCCAGAATTCCACTTAGGCGCTCTGACCAGTGAGCTGGGTTCTAGTCTAGGGGTATACTGGCTCGCGTAAGGAACGTAACGCAATCTACCTTCCCTGATCTTCTCAGTTCTCTGCTCATGGCTTCCTATTAACACAGACTTCCTGCCACATAAAGTCCACACTCCCCAACTGAAAATGCAAAACCCCTAACCACAAACTGCTTCCACCTTATCTATTCAGCCTTATCACCCTGCCCGAACCATTCACAATATCAAACTCATTACTCATTATCCCTTGATAGAATTGCAGGATTTCACAACCAGAGGGTAGCTCAGTGGGTATCTCGTCTAACCTATTCCTAAAAAAAGAATTCCCTCTAGAATATTCCTGACTAATGGTCATCCAGTCTTTTTGTGAAAACTTTTGCTGTGAGAGAAACCATTACCTGGAGAAGGAATCAGTACATTTCACTTTTGCATAGTTCTAATTAGATCGTAAACTCTTTGAGAGCAGAGATTGTCTTTCTTCTCTCCCCAGCCCTTAGAACAGTGTCCGACACATAGTAGGTCTTTTAAAAAATGTTTATTGATTGATGGTAATTATCAGGCAGTTGTACAACATAGTAGATTGATGGCCAGAATTAGAGTCAGGAAGATTTGAGGTTAAATCCTTCCTCTGATACTTAATGAGTTGTGTGATTGAGGACAAGTCTCTTAACCTCTGTTTGCCTCAGTTTCTCCATCCGCAAAATGGAGATAATAATAGTACTTGCTTTCTAGGGTGGATGTGAGGGTCCAATGAGATAACACATACAAACAGCTATGCAAGTTTTTGCTTCATAGATGTATATATACTAGCTATTGTTATGAAATTGAATATGCTTTGCCTTTACTCCCCCTGCCCTAAAATTTTATTTCCCTCTTCTCCCATATGAATCCTCTCCATAGTTCAAGGACCAGCCAAAAGTTCTAACTCTTCCAGGAAACCTTCCTTGACCAGTCTCTCCTGACCTAGCCCGTAGTGATCTTTTCATTCTCTAAACTTCTGTCATGTTCTTAGCATAAGCCCTATTGTGCTGCTCAGGTTCTCATAGGTGCATGTCCTGACTCACCATCTAGATGGCCAGTTCCTTTGGGGAAAGGACTCATGTATCCCCAACAGCGCCTAGCACAGGCCTAGACATGGGCACAATAGAAGCTCAATAAGTGTTTGGTGATCTTCTTCTCTTCTGCCTGCTGTTGCCCCAAAGAACCACATCTAACCCTAGGTCCCTCTATTTCCAGCCAAGGAACAGGGTCATGCCAGATGCCTGACATATTCTTCATCAATTTTCTGATTTCATAAAAATCAATTTCTGTTGCATTTTCTCACTGTACATAAAAGACTATGGCATCAATTAGCCTTCTCTCTCTCTCTCTCTCCCTCTCTCCCTCTCTCCCTCTCTCTCTCTCTCTCTCTCTCTCTCTCTCTCTCTCTCTCTCTCTCTCTCTCTCTCTCTCTCTTTCTCTCTCTCTTCATTGTAGTCTTTTTTGGAAACCTCTTTGTAGGGAAAAATCTCATATTTCAGCAATTTGCATTATCCACACAATCTGCTTTGAAGTTCTAAGTTATGGTAAGAAAAGGATCCACTTATCTGCCCATAAAAAATGTTCAAAGCTTATAAATTCCCTGAAACAGATGTACATTATCATTGGATTTGCCTTTCTTTTTGCTGGTGCATGGCTAATAGAGTTTCGGCTGCTCCTTCACACCCCCCTGGTTAGCATCTTTTCTCTCCAGAAGCCTGCGCCCCACCGGGCATGTGTACACTTCAAAGATCTCGGCCTGTCTATTAGAAACAAAGCACAAACTGGGAACATAGGGGCCTTTTTAAATTCCCTACATTTAAGTCAATATCGTTTCTCTCTCTTTTTTCTCCTCCTTTGGCTAGGGGACATAAGAAGTTTATTCCCTCCCTGCTTTGAGCTGCCAGTTTCCTTCACTGACTTGTGCCAATTCAGCAGTGGCCCCACTCCACCAGGCAGAGGAACACAAAGTTGCCACCTCATTTGTTTTTATATTTCTTTCATATTTTCTTTTTAATTCCCCAGCTCAGGAAGACCCAGTTTGGGGATAGGAAGGGGGTAGACCAACCCTGAATACTGGCAGATAAGTGGATTTCCAGGCCCCTGAGGGGAAGGAATAAAGCTCATATAAATGCCAATGCAAGCTATTCGTGTAAATAATAACACACCTTTCTGGCAAGACTTTAGAAATTTACAAAGTACTTTTCTCTCATTAGCTCTTTGAAGTAGGTAGTACAAATGTTATTATGCCCATTTTGTAGAAGAGAAAACTGAACCTGAGTGGTAGTGTTGGCAGCTTAGATCAGAACCCAGGGTGAGACAAACCTGGGCAGTATCTTACTAAATGAGGTGCTAAACATTCAAGTCAAGAGGTCAGAAGGAAGGGTCAGGTTGAAGGATGAGGGAAGGAGGAAAACGGGGTGAGTGAGAAGAGACGGAGAACACAGAAGGCAAACCGGGAACTAGTCTTGGACATGTTGGCATGGCTTAGGTTAGGCAGCTCAGTCTTAGACTTCTCCCAAGAATCACAGAATATCAGTATAAGAGAAAGGACCCCAGAGGACATCTAGACCAACCCATGTCATAGAGCATCAATCCCATCTACAGTGGTCCTGAAAAAGAGATAGCAGCAGCTTGGTACCATAGAAAGAAGAAAAGACTTGCAATCAGAGGGCCTCAGTTCAAATCCTTCCCAATTTATTTACCCATTTCTATCCTGTCCCTTCATGGATGCCATGAGTCAAAAGAAACCAACAGCCCAATGACCCAGCTGTTCTGGGGTGTCCCTAGCACACAGTAAGTACCTAATAAAAGCTTATTGACCAATACATGGGATTTGGCAGCTCTGGGACCCTTTTAACTTTGGTCTTTGTACCCCTAAGCCTAGCACAGTACCTGGTACATTTTTAAAAAATCAGATCTATGGTGCCATCAGATCTATGGAACTCCACGGTGAGAAAACTCCTCAATCAGTGTGTAGCAGCAACTGCCCTGAAAAGTGTAGTCTTAGAAAGTTGTCTAGTGCACTGAGGTTAAGTGATTTTCCCACGGTCACATAGCCAACATGTCAGAGAAGGTGACCCAGGGCATTTGGATTCTGAAGCCAATTCTCAAGTCATGATGCCATGTTGCTTCTCCCAAGTGCCTGGTATATAGAGGACCCTTAATAAATGTGAAACTAAATCATGTTCATGACAGAAGGCCTGTTGTGAGGGCAATCTACATTTTAGGTACTGCCTCCTGAGGTTGGACCATGTCCCAAGTGGAAGGAGTGGTTTCTCTGCAGATGTACTCCAGTGAGGCATATAAGGAGTTGGTTCCCACTTTCTGAGTCTTCGGCTAGGTCTCAAGGGCCAAGTCTACATAGCTGGGATGTTAATAGGCTGAAGTAGCTCTGGATTTGTCAATCCTTGCAACTCAGCCCTTCCAACAAGGGAACAGTGTTCACTGAGCGTCATGAGGCACTTGGCTGGCAACCAGCACCCTCATGTCCCTTGCCTGGTCCCAGAGACTGGGAATAGGCCTCTCATAGAGGTCACAGAAACTAGTCCAAAGTCATTTTCTCCCATGAAAAGCAGTATTTTATGATGAAAAGCACTCTAGACACTCTGGAAAGTATGCCAGACTGGGAGTCAGGAGATGTGGGTTACAATCCTGGTGCTGCCTGTAATTCATTGGGTGACTCTCAGCAAATTGTTTCCTTAGCTGCTTCCTCAGTAAAATGAGGCAACTGAAGGAGATGGCCTCCAAAGCCCCTTTCAGTTCTAATAATTCCAGTTCATGATTTTATGGAAATAGAACATGAGTCTTTAAGTGGACTTTAGACCATAATTTGTCAAAATTGGAGGGGATTTTTATAGAAAAGACCATGGGGTCTGGTGGCAGAAGAGCAGACTCCAAGTGTCCATTATGCATCTTTGTGATGGTGGGGAAGTTGGTTCCCTTATATATGCCTCAATTTCCTCATCTGTAAAAAACGAAAGGGCTCCACTGGGTAATCTCCAAAGTCCTTTCTAGTTCTCGTGCTCTCTAAATCTATGATTCATTCTGGTATGGGATTCATTGGGAGGTTGAGTTACGTCCTGACTTAAGTTGCTGAGGGCCAGACTAGGGAGAGGGCTCAGAACTGCCTGGCTGTTGTTGCTCTCTCCCTGCCTAGCAAAGAGCCAACAGCCCAAGACACCCTCCTCTCCCCAGCCCAGATGCTGGCAAGTCCTCAGCTACTGTGTCAGTTCCTTGAGGGTTGGCACTCTTGTCTTCTAGTCTTCCTGACCAACCCCCAACCCTAGCATAAAGGCTGGTGCATAAGACATTCATTTGTTGAAAGATTGACTGCTTTCCAAGAGGCCTCTCAATATTTTTGTCATTGTTGTTCAGGGGCACCCTTAAATTATTCAAATTCCCATGGCATCCTCAGAAACTGGATGAGAGGAGGCAGAACGGTCCAGGTGGATAGGAAAGGGGAATTAGGTCTTTGAAAAGAATGCATTAGGTGGATGAGAGGAATGAGAGAGTCATGTATATCCGTAAATACCCACCAGAAGGCTCAGACTAGGAAGCAATGTGGTGGCAGCTGTGTGTTTGTTAGGAGACTCCCTTCCCACTCTCCGGGTCTCAGTTTTCTCATCTTCGAAAATGACAATATGATTTCTGCGGTTTCCTCTTTTCTAAAGTAGTCTATCATTCTCCTCTTATAGGCCTTGCTTTTCTCAACCATAAAATGAAAATAATAATCACTCTACCTGTCTCTAAGGACTATTGAGATTAAAGTATTTGACAAACTGCTCACAATTAAAGAAATGGGAACCATCACTATTAGTATTTTTATTATTATCATATCGGGATCACAAACTAGAGGCAAGTCCTAACCTATTCTACTTGACCTGAGAAGACAGAAATTAACAATAGTGATAATAACAGCATTTGTGTAGCTCCTTAAGATTTACAAAGCACTTTATATTATCTCATTTTATCATAACATCAACCCTGGGAGGTAGATGTTACTATTTTCCCCATTTCACAGATGAGGAAACTGAGGCATCCAGCAGTTTAAGTTTCTTGCTCAGGGCCTAGACAGTATATAAGGGAGGGTTTGAACTCAGGTCCTGATTCCAAGACCAACACTATTCACTGTGCAACCTCATTGCCTCAGAGCTAGGAGCAAAAGGCGGGAGTTAGACAGACAAAGAGACAGAGAGGAGGAGAGAAAAGAAAAGGGAGGGGGACAGACAGAGACGGAGATAGAAAAAACAGAGGGAGAGAGACAGACAGACAAAGACAGAGAAGAGACAAAAAAGGAAAAAAAACAGAGGGGGGGAGAGAAAGAGACAGAGACAGAGATTGGGTCTACATAAGGAAGAAAGTCCTAGCCATTAGAGCTGTCCAAAAGTGGAAGGAGCTGCCTTAGAAGGCTTCCAGTCACTGGGGATTATCAAGCAGACAGACTGGATGACCCACTGTCAAGGATGCTCTCAAGGGAACATCTGTTCAGCTATAAATTAAAGTAGGTAGCCTCTGAGGTCCCTTCCAAGATTCTGTGATCCCAGTATGACCCTATCAGAGCAAATAACTATGACACTCCATGTAGCTTTGGAGTTCAAATCCCAGCTAGGCTACTCTTAGCACCTATGTAACCTTGGGCAAGTTACATCTTCACACTTCAGTTTCTTACTCTGTAAAATAAGGGGATTGGACTAAGTTATCTCTAAGGTCCCTCCTAGATCTAAATCCTTTTGTTCCCTCAATGAAAATGGCTATACATGGGACTTTTATACATTTAAAAGCAGATTGTCAAGTCATAAATACACCAAACACCTTTGCCTTCTTTCTATTTTCCACTTTCCCAGGTGATCAGAGAATCTAAGTCTGAATTCTAATTCTGTCTCTTGTGTGACCTCAGGCCAACCATTTCACCTCTCTAGGCCCCATTTTTCTCTTCTGTAAAACTAATTTTTCCATAGGACCCCATCCAGTCCCAAGCCCTATGCTACCCAAATCTCCTTGATTTAGCTTTAGAGCTAGCAGAGACCTTAGTGACCATGGAGTCTGACTCTCTTATTTTACAGAAAATGGGGAGAGTAAATGACATGACCCAGGTAACAAGTGGCAGTGCTGGGATTTGATCCTGTGACCCTTTCTACTGTGCCATGATTTCTCAGATACAATATCTAAGAGGAAGGAGAGTTGGAGGTCAATTCATGTAAGCCTCCTTAAGTCTTAGTTCCTTTAGGAAACTTTCCTTTACAGAGATGAAGGAGGAAAGAATTGTCTTTCCTTCCCCCTACCCTATTCCTTTCGCTCTTGATCCAGGAGGCCTATGGCTCATGTTCACATGCTCCCTGACATCTCTTGCATCATTTCTCAATTGGTGGTGTAAAGCTGTCTATGGGTTTCCATGGTTTTTCCTCCTCATAACAGCATCCTATGGCTCACTTCTTAGCGGGGGGAGGTGGGGGACTGGAATCAACCCATGCTACAGACAGCTAGGCCTTTTCTATTGCTTTTTCAGCACATGATAACCATAGATGGAGACAGAGATGCCATCCAGTCCTATCTCAACATTTGACCAATAAGGTCACAGAAGCCTAGATAAAGACAATGATTTGTCTACAGTCACACAGCTGATATTTAAATTCAGCACTTCTTCCATTGTATGATGTAAATTCATTTGAATGGACTTGGAGGAAATTGAGGTCAAGTTAGTGAACACACAGGGTTTCTGGTCAAGATTCAGTCTCTCCATGTAGACTAGACCTATAGACATTCCTGTTATTTTCCTACAGGGTAGACTCTTAGTCTCAGTTGCCTGAAAAAGAGAAGGCAATGGAGTCCCATTCTCTTGCTGGAGAAGCTTCATTGGCTCCCAATTGCTTCTAGGATAGGAAACAAACTTCTCTGTCATTTAAAGCCCTTTACAATCTTGTTCTAACCTACCTTTCTCTATATTAGCTTTGTATATATCTGTTTACATATTGCTCCCACCATTAAATTGTAAGTTTCTTGAGGGTACTGTCTTTTGCTTTAATTTGTTTTCCTTGCTCATAGGAGGTCATTAGTAAATGTTTATTGACTATTTCATTCAAACAGCCCTATTGGCATTCTACCTCCTTTTTCCCTGCCCTGTAGAAGGAAAGAGGAATGCCAGGGACATAAATAGGCAATCAGAATTCTGACTATCTACAAACCAGAAAAGGCCACTATGTCACAAGTCAGAAGTCCTGAGTTCTTTTTCCAGCTCCATCACTAACTAGTTGAAAGACTTTAGGCAGGCCATTTCATCCTCTGTTCCCCATCCATGCAACTGGAAGAATAACTCCATCCGGTAATACAGATAAAAAGATGTCATTGCTACAAATCAGGGTAGGGACTTTTCCATTTGACAGATGAACCTACAGTAGGGCACATGGGTACCGTGAGCCCAGTCCTAGAAGTCAAAGGACAATATATTGTTTAGTCATTCAGTTGTGTCTTCATGACCTCTTAGACCACACTGTCCATGGAGTCTTCTTGGCAAATATAGTATAGTGATTTGCCATTTCCTTCTCCAGTAGATTAAGTTTAAGTGGCTTACCCAGTGTCACATAGCTAGTAAGTATCTGAGGCCACATTTGAACCCAGGTCTTTCCTGACTCCAGGCCCAGCACTCCATCCACTAAGCTTAGCTGTCTCCAAGCAAACTGTCCTCAAGGCAAAAAGAGGTTAAGTGACTTGTCCAAGGTCACAGTTAGTTTTAACTGGGGTCTTTCCTGACTCCAGGCTCAGCACTCTCTCCACTGAGGCAACTAGCTAGCCCCAAGGGTCAATAGGTGAACACTTTGTCCTTGCGGGAGGAATTCCCATTCTCCAGAAGACTCGCAGAAAAGGGGTGAAGAGGTATAACTCCAGAGCTGGGATTTCTTCATTCTGTCTATATCCCCTGGCTGACTGTCACTGTGGCATATTAGTAGGTGATTCATAAACGCTTGCTGCTTAACTGCTCAAGTGTTCCAAAATTCAAAGAAGAAAGCAGGAAACCAAGGCATCCAGAAGATGGATTTAACTGGATGTTTTTGGAAAAGTTTGTGGGGGAGCGACCCAAAAACCCCACCACAACCAAGGAAGGAGCAAGACTTTCTGAACTAGTAAAACTTTAATTAAGGAGAATTCTTCTCAGCACATTTTTTTTTTTGCTATTAAATAAATAAAGCATTTAGTCAAAACCATCTCTAGTTAACTATACAAAATACTGAAAAGCAAACATCAGGAAACATAGGTTGGGGGAGGGGGCGTATAGGGAGAAGGGATGGCGTGGATAGAAAGTTCCAAACTGAAGGCCCCCTGCCACAGGAACTAAACCCTGCCCGTGTCTGCAAGTGGGGCTGTGACAGTATTAATATTCATGGGACCTTTCACATGATCGCCCCATGACAGAGCTTGTCTTTTGGATCTGCGGATGGGGGTGGGGGCTGGCGGGAGGTTGAGGAGGTGGGGTGGGGTGGGGAGGAGGTGAGGCAAGGCAGGAAAATGAATTTCAAAGATTCGATCAAGCGAGAGAGCATATTCCAGGAGTCCACTTTCATTAGCGGGAACGCTGACAGGGGAGTAGGGAGTCAGCAAGGAGATGGAAGCGCAGGCGAGATTGCTGCTGTTAGCATCTTTGACAAGCTGCTCTTTGGGGGGACTTCAAGTCCCCCGCCCCCCACCTGCCCCTCCCCGAAACACGTTCAAGGGATGTTCTTGGCATTTTTAAAATTCCCCAATCCCTTTGGCCCTGTAATGATTAGAAAGGAAACAAGGAAGAAAGTACCAGCGGCAGCTCCTGTCTGCTCCCCTTTGCCAAAAACCCTAATTGGCAATCCTGTGTAACGGGGCGCTTCCCTCCGCCTCTCGGAGAACAATGCATGACGCCGCTGACAGATGGAATGTACATTCTGGTGTCTGCATGCTTCACAACACGGGTCACTTGAACACACCAGACTTCATTAACACGAGAATATAAATAAGCTTATTCCTTCTGCTCCACGCGGAAGTGCCTTTTCTCTTTCCAGTCCATAATTACATATGTGTGTACATATATAATAGGCATATTGTGTGTGCATGTGCATGTATACACACAGCCACACACACAGTGAAAAGACCCACTATAAAGAGGGGGTCCGAGGCTCTTCCTAGAACAATTCTGGGGGCAATAAACGGAACCACCATAAACAGATAATTCTGCCTTATGTATAATTAGATGAGTTGGGGTATGTGTGTGGTGGGTGGTGAGGGGTGAATAGTTGTTTGAAAACTGGAAAATCCATCTAAGCATCTGTAGACAAAGATGAGAAGTCCCTAAATAACACAGAATCGAGAACTGACAAGATTGTAGATTGTTTTTTCTCCTCTTTTTTTTCCTTTTAAAGTAACTCCAATTACAGAGGGGCAGTGAAGATCTTGACAGACATGCAGATACAAGACTAGAGACCAGAAAGGGAAGGAGGGCTGTGGGATGGTAGAGTTTGGGAGTTCTCTCTGGTTGGTCCCCAAAGCTACCATTATGAACCCAATGAGCATAGGGGGAAAAGGCGCAGGTGCCTCCTCAAAGAGAGATGGGGGAGAAAGGAAGGGATGCAAAAAAGGAAATTCTCTCAGACAAGTCTCTGAAAATGTTCCTTTGGAAAACCATTTGTGTTCTCCAGGTGCCCAGGAGAGTTACACATCCATATTCCATTCTCATAGCTACAGGATGCTGGGTACCCACTACAAAAAAAAGAAAAGCATGCCAAAACTGACCCCAGCATCCTCTAAAATATTCCACAGACTCCTCCCCCACTCCACAACAACCTAAAGCCAAAAACACTCTCACTAGAGAGAATATGAAAAGGAAGGAGGTGAAACTCACATATACACACACATGAAAGATTCAGTGTGTCCCCTTTCTCTTTCTTTCTGCCCACGTCCCAGCCCTTACTAAGCAGCCAGACTGCAATCCTTCCTCTGGATTTGTCACCCAGGACCAATATTTATCTCTACCCATTGCTACTCATGCCCTCTGACCCTATTTCCCCAGCATATCTCTCTTTCATATCTGCTTGATCCTAACCCTCTTAAAGAGAGAAACCAAGCGAAGAGAAAGGCATGGTATGCTTGGAAGGAGGAGGAACCTCCTCATTTGCTTTAAAGAGTAGAAATAGAGGCAGACCCCACCAGGGGGTAAAATTAAACCACATATCCCCAACCACAGCCACTTACACATGAAAACCCATCTCCTGGGACAATAATTATATTTCAGAGAAGCAAATCACAGATTTCTACAACACAAGAAAATGTACCTGAGTGTGTATATTTATATAAATATATATAGAGACAAATTAGCATTTGTCTCTATAAATAGCTATATTTATATAATTATGTAGGTATGTACAATATATTTGCCAGCACTATAAGGGGAAAGGGTTTTTTAACATTCGCAGTCACAACAACAATTTCAGAAGGAAAAGCCAGCACACAACAGCTGGGAACAGTCCCAATTTTGTTGAAGGCAGGACTTAAAAAAAAGAAACAACAACCCTGTGCTCGTGTTCCTGTGGTCACTCCCTTTTCCAGTGGTTTTCCAAAATAAGTGTGGTTTCAGAGACAGATTTTTAGCTACATGTATGGACATGTACTTCCCTTAAGAGTGAAAAGAAGAGGAGAGAAGGGTGTTTCCTGATTTTTCCGTCATAGAACAGTCAGGAGGACCGCCTTCAGAAAAGAATCTGAGATTCAAATGAGTAGGATGGTGTTAAGGGTAACTCCATTGACAAACACAGCTAACATTCCCAGGGATAGGAAAACATGACACCAAATAGGCCACCTAACCAGAGTCCATCAAAATCCCCCCGCCCCCGTAGCACATTACAATCAATTGAGGGACAAATAAAATCTAATACTAAGAGGTAGCAACAGTTTGTCGTCTCAGCAATTCTAAAGGTCTCTGAAAGCAGGACCAGGCAGCAATGTTTCCCCGGAAAAGGCTGGAAAACAAGAGGGGAGGTGGAAGCCAAGGAACCATTGGATCATGGTGATGGCTCTCCATCCCCTTCATCCCTGTGTTGGTCCCAGATGTGTATTGATGACCATCTGCAGGGAGAGCCCACTTCTGAAAGCCAGGGACCGCCTCCACAATCCTCACAAGCCGCTACAAAAATTCACAAGTTGTTAATTAAGTAAGCTATGCAGTTTCCACAATATATAAATTAAGGTAAGTTTCTGTGATTCCATATACTTTCTAAAATGGAGACTAATTGAATATTAGTGAAGTAACATCAACAATAAGAATAATAATGCCTTGGGAGTTGGACATCTTGGGAGAGGGGTTCCTTCATATTGTGGTGGGGTTGGGAGGTTCTTTAGTGTGAAGGTGGGGGCAGGATGCTCTATGTCTGATAGAAGTGATGGTAATGGTGATGATGTTCGTGGTGATGGTGGTGTTCATGTCTCTGGACCATTTGCCCCACCTGGCCCTCATATAATACAACCGCAGGCAGGTCTCGCACATGTTCCTTCTCCACCACTGTGCTTCCAGGGGGCTGGAGGCTTTTGCACATCTGCTGACTTTCCTTGGCTCTCTGCTTGTGTTTCTTGTGCATTGGTGGAGCTGGGCCAAGGAGGTAGGGTGGGACAGGGCGGGTCGTTGGGGAAGCCAAGGGGATGGCAGGTCCCAGGATTGATTTGCTTCTTGCTCCCCTCCCCAGGTGGGCTGACCCCACATTTTTGCTCTGGGCTTTGGGGGACTTTACAAAGTGCTTGCTCAGATCCTGCCCACCCCGGAGGCGTTGCTGGACTTCAGCGATCTTGGCGTATGGAATGTCCATGAAGTGAAAGGGGCCAGGTTCTGCCCCCTGAGACTTCCTGTGGTGCACATGGATGGTTTCAGGTTCATGGGAGCGAGATCTAGTCTGGATGGGGACTCTTGCGGGCAGCTCAGGCTTCTGTGAAGGAGAGCCTGGGAAACAATAAGCAAAGTCAGTTCCTCTGATATCTCTGAACACCAATTCACAGCCTGGATAGAAAGAGAGTTTTCTCATTTCTTCAATGTTCCCCACACCCTTCAACGTACCACACGCAATACTAAAGCTAGAAGATGCTGCCATATAATGGATTACAAGGCTGGTAGTCTCCCACCCTGAAACATCATCTATTTCAATTGTCCTTTTTGGACTGTCAGATGCAAACCGATGACTTGTTTGGTACTTATGCTAGCTTTCCCACAGCCATTCTCTTTCTCATTCCCAAATAAACACTCCCATGCTCCTTTGCTCCTTACCAGCTCCGAAAAAATACATGTGTCATTGACATCCACAAAGTAGGATGCCCTGCAAACCACTCTTCTAGCCTTACTGAATACTATTGCCTCTGTCTTCTCTATGCTCCAGCCAGGTTGGACAATTCTCTGCTTTCTGAGCATGCTCTATCTTCTAACACAGCCCTGGCTTCCACAGCCCCCTAAGCCTAGAATGCCTTTTCCTACCCACCACCCCCACCCCACTTCCTGATCAAGTGGATTCCTATCCATCCTTTTAAGCTCAACTTAGAGGCTACTTTCTCCCTGAAGCTTTCTTTGATTTCATTAGTCAGTAATAAGCTTCCCCTCAGACCTGCCTTGGTACTTTGCTTTGTAACTTTTCAAACATGCATCTCATGTGATGTTGATTATCATAGTTCTCTATTTCAGTGTCTTATCACCCAACTAAACTCTGTACTCCATGAAGGCAGGACCTCATTCTGTATGGACTTTGTATTTCCCCTCTTACCTAGTACAATACCCTATACACAGGAGGCATGAGATAAATGCTCATTGAATCCATTAAGAACTGTCTGGCTTTCAATGATACCAGAAGCAACAGTAGGGACTCAAAAGGTCAGCTCCTTCAAGTAGCCCAGGGATGCTAATTTGGATGAATTCATTAAGAAACAACCAAACTTGCCCCATCCTCAGGGGATTCCTTTACCTGGTCCAAACTTGGATGTGTAGTTTTCTATCCCTGCAAGATCTAAATAGTGGTTTCTTCTTTCGATGTTCTCATCAACACAATGGTGATAGCGCCCAGATTGCTCCAAGTGGGCATCTCCATGGTACCTGGAAGAGAATAGAGAGGCATTTGGGCAACTTTGCAAATAGGTGGAAGGGAGAGGTTACAGGGAATAGCAGATGGGGTGCAATGGAAAGAATCCAGGACTAAGAGTCAGGATATTTGCATTATACCTGGCACAGTCATTCTTGAGCTGTGTAACTTTAGGGAGGTTACTTCATCTACCTGGGCATCAGTTTCCTTATCTGCAAAATGAGGTTAATGGCACCTCCTCTGCCTGCCTCATAGGATTACAGTAAGGATTAAATAATGCCCAGAGATGTACCAAAGAGGGATTATCATTCAATTCCTTGAAGTCCAACTTCAAAACAGTAAATCATACCCGCAGCAGCAGCAGCTGGGCTAGCCTGGGGGCAGGCATCAGGGTGATAAAGGCAGGAAGATGGACAAGCTTTATATCTCTGACAGTAGAGGTCTTCCACAATCTGGCTCCACTCTATCGATGCTCATTTTAGAGGAATTAGAGTGGGAAGGAACCTAGAGATTATCTGCTGAATCCCTTCATTTTACAGATAAGGAAACCAAGACCAAAACAAAGTGACTTGTCCTAGATTGTACAGGTTAATAAGTAACAGCCAGAATTTGAACCCAAGATCTGACTCCAAATCGTGTACTTTTCCTACTGTCTCAATCCTCCTCCTCAACCAACCGTCTAATTTTAGTCAGGCCAGGCTTTTTGTTCCCCCAAAATACTATTCACATCCCCCATCCCATACCTTTGCTCATGCTATCTGATTCCATCCCTAATTCCCAGAAATCCCTCTCCCTATTCAAATCCCACTCCATCCTTCAGGCTTGTCCTGCTTCCTCCCTCATCAGGCCAGCCCACATCTTTCTCAACTCCTTTGGCATACATAGTCATAATTATCCAACCCAGAAACTGCATATGCAGTCTTCTGTCATTCTCAATTCTTTGTCTAATACATAGTAAGAGACCAATAAACGATTGTACAATTGTTGACTTTACCTTTCTTATAAAAAAAACAAGAGGGAACTATATTAAATGGTCCCTCTCTCTAGCTCCAGATGATCTCATAACTATTTCACGTGTTTTGTTCTGTTTCCATAACTAGACTCTAAGCTTCTCCAGGGAAGTGACCAATTTTCTTCCTTTTCAAGCCTTCTCTCAGAAGCAGGCATTCCTCAAATTCTTGCTGATCAGCTAAAGCCCTTTGGGGGACCCTCCCCCATGAGGTCCTCTCAAAAGAGCATCCTCTGTCTTAGTCAGTCCCCAGTGAGGATTTTTCCTACCTGAGGGGAGCACGTTGCTTCTTCTCCAAGCTCCTCAGCTCTTCGTTGGCCTTGCTCTCTGTTCTGCGCCTCAAGCTTGGTAAGTCTGTCCCCCCCCACACAGGGAAGCACAGAAAACGTTTTTCAATGAGTATCTTATTTTTATCTGACTTATCATTTACTGTCATAGCACTTTGTCCTCCATTAGTGCCCTCATTGTACTTTATTTTGTGTTACATTTATTTGTTTATATATGTCTGATCATTCTCTCCCAGATCTAAGTTCGTGAAGGATAGGAGAACATGTCATACTTGGCTTTGTGTTTCTTCCAATACTATGTTTTGTGCTCTGCAGACATTTCTTAAATGTTTCTCGAATCCCAAGTCAACCTTCTATGCTCTGGGCCAGGCTTTTTTTTGCCCAAGTGGTATTTAAAAAGAAAAGCTATATAATACTATGGAAAACTAATAAGATAGTAACTTAGGGCCCAGGGTGAAGTTGGTGTGGTTAAAAGGACTCTGGGAAGCTCTCATCCAATATGATCTAAACACAAAATACTTATGGATACCCTTATTCCCTGTTATTGATTCCTGCTCCTACTCGACTCTCCAGCCTAGTATTCTATAACGTGGCCCTGTATTCTCTCTTTCCTGAGAAAGACTGCATTTCTTCCAGGAACAAAATGTCATATCCCTTACTGCCTTTGTTTTTGTCATTCTGAAATAAAAGCCTTTCTTTTTCCTATTCCATCAATCCAAATTCTTCAGGGCCCAGCTCAGGTCTCACCCTCCAGGAAAACTTTCCCACTTAAGTATGAGAGTCAAGAATTTCTTTCCCTTCCTCATTTGGCAATTGACTCTACATTTGCTCTATGAAGAGATTCACCTGACAGCCCCCAAACCCCAACCCTCTCTGCAGGGAAGAATCTCTCAAAAAAGGGGGTAAATTATTTGTACTCTGGTTCTCCCCCTTGCACATCTTACCATTGATTTGCCCTGAACAATTCTTACCGGCATGATTGAGCAAAACACTCTTCCTCTTCTGACTCCCATCTGGGGCCACTGTGAGTTTCACCCGCAGAGTCTTGCTGGATGTAGGGGAATGGTTGACTGAGGAATCAACTACCTCATAGATGGTGTGGAGCAAGCTAGTGATATCCTGGATGGGAAATTCAAGAAAAATTCCACACTGGGTTTTAACCAAGAATTCTCATAGATATTTAGAAATATTAAAAGGTAAGAAAGAAGTAGAAGTAAAATTAATTGGTACTAATTAAGCTAGGTGGCTTAGTTAGTAGAGGACTGGGTTCAGAATCAGAAAGACTCATCTTCCTGGGTTCTAATTTGGCCTCAGATACTTGCTAGCTGTGTGACTCTGGGCAAGTCACTTCACCCTGTTTGCCTCAGTTTCATCATCTGTAAAATGATCTGGAGAAGGAAATGGCAGCCCACTCCAGTATCTTTGCCAAGAAAACCACAATGAGTCACAAAGAGTCCAACACAACTGAAAAATGACTGAACAGCAAGAATTAATTAATAGAAATGTTGCCAGAGGACTTGGGTTTAAATTCTGCCTTTGATGCTTCCTAGCTATGGCTTTGGACAAGTTATTTCTCTTTCCTGGCTTCTACATCTGGAAAACACAGGGGTTGGACTAGGGCCCATGGTGTTCCTTCTCCAGATCTAGGATTCTGTGTCTGATGGTCAGGTTCCTAAAACAAGGCTCTGTGGGGACATCTAATAACAAAGTGGTAAGCCTCTTCTCCTGTCCCTTCTCGCACTCCCACTGGCCCTTCACCTAAGAGTCAGGGGTACCTCTCTGTTCATCTCTAGCACACCTGTTCCTAGATCACAGAGGCTGCCTCAGAATGCTCACACTCTCAGGGATGTTCAGGAGAGATAAGGCTCCACTGGGATGATCTGCTTCTCTCCCCTAAAATTAGCACTGTCAGTCAGCTCAGCCAGATGAGTTTGGGGAGCCTGACTGGGCAACAAATGTTTCTCTTGCAGAAAAGAATGGAAGTTCTCCACTCAAGTGAAAAGAAAGAGAAGAGGCCATTTAGTGCCGAACAACATCAACTATAGATATCTGGCTATTTCTGTGCTGCGGGTCACATGGTACCTCATGTCTGGAATGGACTCTCCCTGCCCCTATTTTTATACCTCTTCATGGAATCTCAAAGTTGATAAGTACCTTAAGGGTCATTTAGTCCAATCTGTACCTCCTAAAAGGATGCTGTCAGTCATGTCCAATTCTTGACAAAGATACTGGAGTGGTTTGCCATTTTCTCCTCCAGCTCATTTTACAGGTGAAGAAACTGAGGCAAACAGGGTTAAGTGATTTGCCCAGGGTCACACAGCTAGTAAGGAAGGATCCAAAAGTATATCCCCTACAATATACCTGGAAATTGGTCATCTATCCTTTGCTTAAAGACCTCAAGTGAGAGGGAACTCACTACCTCTCAAGGCAGTCTAATCTACTTTAAGACAGCTCTAATACTTGGGAATTTTTCCCTTACATGAGACCCAATTTATCTCTAACTTCTGCCCATTGTGTCTAGTTATATCTTCCAGAGCCAAGCAAAAATAAATTTCATTCCTTTTATATAAGACAGACCTTCAAACCTAGGCCTTCTCTTCCCCAGGATAAACCTCCCCAGTTCCTTTAACCAATTCTCACTTCTGGTCCTTTATCATCCTGGTTACCCCTCTTCTGAACACGCTCCTGATTATCAACATCTTTCCTCAACAGGATGCCTTAAAATGTTGAGGTCCCTCTTGCTCTTCTTTCAAAGCCCAGGTGTTACTTTCAAGAAGATTTCCTCACTCCATCTAGATCAAAGGGATTTCTTTCACCTAAAACTTCTCTTTAATGCTATAGTTGTTTAAATAAATGCATTTCTTTCCTTCTCCCATTTGAGTCTAAACATACATCTTTGTACTACTCCTAGAGCCCCAGTCAAGAGCCTTGCACTTAGTAGGTACTTATTCATGTTTACTGAATTTCATTTTCCTAATAACACCATCCCTTGTGTTTTATTATAGAACTTACTGAATTTAAGAAGTACTTTTACATCTTATATCATTTATTCCATATTTATAAGTTTCTTAAGATGATAAAATATGTTAATAGAGTAATGCAATTCTTTTCTCACTATAAAATTGCCTATTTCTTAGTTTCAGATCAAGTTTTTAATTAAATACAATTCAACATTACTGTATACTTGCTTTCTCTGTTTGTTTCTCACTCCCCCTTTTCCTTAATGTGAACTTCAGCCTTCCAGCCTGTTCTTCTCCCCATCCTTTTTATATATTTCAGCATTTCTCTCTTTGCTTCTTATCCTTTCTTTTTAACATGTTACCATAAACTTTCTTTTGGGATCAAAGCTTTCTTATCCTCCCACAGTCTTGGGGAAAAACTCAAATACTCCTGTCAAGTAGATATTATTACTTGATTTTACAGATGAGGAAAATTAGATACAATTAGGTAAGATTCCCAAGGTCATGTAGCATAGGATGGGATGGATAAAATTAGAACGTGGATCCTAGACAACTTGCCTTTTTCATGAGAGGAGGCCACGGATCATGAAAAGATCAGCAGATTTGAGTTCTCAGGACCTGGGCTCAAACGATGGAGCTACCTACTTACTACTTGTGTGACCTTAAGCAAGTCATTTTCCCCTTTTCTAAAACTCATTTTCCTTGTCTATAAAATGAGGTGGTTGGCTCTAGAGTTAGAATCCTTGGGTTCAAATTCCTCCTCTAATACTACCTATGTAATCTTGAACAAGTCAATTGATTTTCTGGACCTAGTTTCCTCATCTGTAAAATGAAGGGATTGCAGTAGAAGGCCTCTAAAGTCCCTTAAAGATCTAGATCCTACGTTCAGTACGTTGTAGGTGGGGAGAACTATTAAAGGCATATTTTGCGCTACTGAACCAAATGCTTTTTGTATTTAACACACAATAAGACAATATAAAACTGTGCACACCTGTTGATCTAACATACAATTACTAGATTTTTATCTAAAAGAGATTTTTAAAAAAGGAAAAGGACCCACATACATAAAAATATTTATAGCAGATCTTTTTGTGGTGGCTAAGAATTGGAAACTGAGGTGATGCCCATCAATTGGGGAATGACTAAGCAAGGTGTGGTATATGATTGTAAAGGAATACTATTGTGCCATAAGAAATGATGAGTAGGATGAGTTCTGAAAAACCTGCAAAGTCTTATATAAACTGATACAAAGTGAATTGAGAAGAACCAAGAGAACGCTATACACAGTAACTGTAACATGGTATAATGATCGATTGTGAATGACTTAGCTATTCTCAGCAATACAATGATCTAAGGCAATTACTAAGGACTCATGATGAAAAATGCTCTCTACTTCCAGAGAAAGAACTAATGGCATCTGATCCAAGAATACTATTTTTCACTTTCTTTTTTTTTCCTTTGGTATGTGTCTTCTTTCACAACATTACTAACATGGAAACATGTTTTGTATGACTGCACATGTATAAACTATATCAAATTGATTACCATTTTAGGGAGGGAGGAAGAAAGAGAAGGAAGGAGAGAATTTGAAACTCAAAATTTTAGAAAATGAATGTTAAAAATTCTTTTTACATGTAATTGGGGGAATATAAAATATTATTATAAGAAAAAATAATAAACCCAGTGAAATATTTGGTATTATTTATACCAGGGGTGGGCAAACTATGGGCTGCAGCTAACACCTACTTTTATATGGTCCACAAGTGACCATTCTTAATTTGTAGGTTCCCAGATTTGGCCCACGTGTGGTAGTTTGCTGTCTTCTACTCCATATTTTTCCATCAGTTGAATGATTAGAAAGATGAGATTTCCTGTGCAGTATCATTTACAAAAGCCTACCAATTCCCTTATGAAAGTCACTGAAGATGGTCTTAAATGTATATTTGCAGATTGGAGATGTCAAACACAGCCTAATGCCACCCATGATTGTACCCAACCCAGAACAAAATGCAATTAGAAATATTTAACAATATAAAAATACAACAAAACAAATATAATGTTAATTTGTGGTTTTCTAAGTCAATATGCAGCCTACTGGTATCTTTATGTGTAGTTTAGTGACCCTTGTTTCCATCTGAGTTTGGAATCACCGCTGTAGATTATTTTCATTAAAAAAACTATATAGATAAAAAAATTGATTTTATGTTCACTCAGGTACTATTTATCAGAAGTTGAGTGAGAAGTGCCAATTCAGTAATCCCAATTAGAGAATGAGGTCCACATGATGGACCAAGAGAAATTATTCTAACCTGAAGAGTCAGCCCTTACCAGATGAAGCCTTGATCTGAAATTTGACTGAAGCAGAAAAGTGTGAGACCTTCTCTACCCACACAGAGGAATGTGTGTGGGGACAGCCAAAAAGCATAGAGGGGAACTGTATATTTATAACCAGATTTGAGGAGTGGATTTAGGGCTAAAAATAGATGAATGGAAACGTCAGCCCCAGTTCTCCTCTGACACTAATCCTCCACCCTCCTTCTCTTCAGTAGGAAAAGGAAACTATCTTTCTCCAAGTCCACTCTGAAGGATGCTCCTTTTTTTTAACCCTTTCTTTTTTCTTATTTTTTTAAAATAACCTAGTATATTTCTTAAGAACTTATAGTTAGAACCAGAAAGCAACACCAATTGGTAGGTTTCCCTAGGGTCTGCTTAGAAAAAGAATAAAAAAAAAATCTTTCAGTGCTGAAATGTTGAAAAGTGGGACTCTTCATGTTCTAAACCAGCAACAGGGAGAAAGATGGAGAAGAGAGCAGCAGTCTTTCAGATAAAATGGACAGTTGGGAGACAGAATGCTCTCCAAGAAGTAGGGTCACGTTCTAAATCTTTGGCACAAACACTCCAGACACATCAGCTCAATTATCAGGAATTTAAAGCCTGATGGCAAACCTCCCTGTGAAGATAATTATGGCACAGCTGTCAGTTCTCAAAACAGGCTGTCAGAAAAAGTGGGTCCCTCCTTCTGTGAAAGAATAATCCTTTATATTAGTAGTTTTATATTTTCAAAGTGTATTTACATCTATCATCTCATTTGATTCTCATGACAACCCTCTGGGTAGACAGGCAGGCCAAGGACTGTCATTCCTGTTTTAAAGAAGGAAACAAAGTCAGTGAGAGGTTAAGTGACTAGTATCTGTGACCTCACTGACATGGGAACTCTCCCTCCATCAGTACAGGTTGAAACTCTTTCCTGACTTAGTGGATAGCCTTCAAGAGTCACTACAGCTGAGAAGGAAAGCCCTGGACTTTTCTTCCTATCTTACTAGACAAATTTTGTGAGTTGTTGTCAGTGAATAAATTCCTAACCCTGTGGTAAATCTGGTGATGACTTTCTATGAACCTAGCTAAGGGTGCACTTTGATGAATATTCCAATAATCTAATGGATCCAGGATTTCATCAGGTACCACTTCCAACAACAAAGACTGCAATCACATCTGTGTCTGCTCATGGGAGTCATATCACTACTAAATGGTGGAAATGAAACTGGCACCCAGGTCTTTCTGCTTCCTAACTTAATCACTCTTGCTAGTGAACTGTCCCCTCTCCCCCATTAGACTGTGAGCTCTTTAAGATCAAGAACTGGTTTTTGCTTTATTGGTACCCCTAGCGTAGTGCTAGGTACATAGTAGGCACTTGAAAAACTCTAGCTGATTGGTTAAGCATGAACCATTCATTCAGGTAGGTAAGACTGAAGAAAAAATAACAAGAACATAAAGGTATTTTAGACATGCTAAGTACTTAGTTTTGGGACAATTAGCCCCCATCCTTCAAAGTGCCATGGAAAGAGTTAACTGTCGAATGGTGAATGGTCAATCAATAAATCAAAATGGACTCAAAGGGGAACCAATATTAAAGATGAATGGCATTCATTGTGACTTTGAGTATCTCAATTATTCAATTAATTTGAGTTCCCAAAATTACAAAACAAATTACTATCTGGGCCCGTACTCAAACCCAAGTCTACTGACGCCTAAGCCTGGGTTTGCTCATCTCACTAAACTACGGAGCTTTCCTAAGAGGATGTGGCTATTATGCATCTATAAATACAGTCAAATTAAACACTTGGTGACCCACAAAGCCTCAAGCTGTACATATATACTTGTCCATATATAGCTGCATGTGTGTTTGTGTATATATAAATGGATACAGAGACCGTATGTTGTTTGTGGTGTTTCAGGGGACCCTCTCAGAGTTGAGAAGAGATAAGTTCCAGCCTGTACTCATAACAGCTCATCAGTCCTTACTGGAGAAGGATCCAGGGCTTCCCCTTCAAGGCACTCCCATGATTTCAGTGCTTGGATTTTGGCTATTGTCCAAGAATTTCTAAAGGACAAAGTTGAGAGCATACATAGAAAAAGCACTGGATTTGGAGTCAAAAGAGGAGAGTTCAGATGCCAACTCTGTTACTTACTTATGGCCTGTGTTACCTGAGGCAAAGCACTTAAGCTCTGTAGACTTCAATTTCCCACTTTGAAAATTGAGAGGATTGGACTAGATGAACTTTAAGATCCCTTCCAGGTCCAAACCTTATGATCTTTTAGGGAATAAGTTTGAAGCCATGGTATTTCCTCTATATCCAGGCACATTAGGAATGAAAACAGAAAGCCACCAGAAATTCAAACATGTTCATCACTACTTCACTCTAATCAATACCATCTGTAATACTGGTATAATAGAAAAGGTTCTGGACTTGAATCAGGAGGCCACTGTTCTGCGCATGCATATGTCCCTGGCTAGGTACGTACATGAGTTATAGAACTTCTCTGAGCTTTAGTTTTCCTCAATTTGATAAACAATTAATAAGCATTCACTATGAACTGCACTCATCCAAACATGGTGAGCACTCCTAAGTTCTCCAGAGCAGTGGTGTCAAACTCAAACAGAAACAGGGGAGCATTAATCCATACGTAAGGATTTTTGTGAGCTCCATACTGACTTAGCTTTAAAATGTCATATTATCTAGATTTTGTTGTATTTATATATATATTTTTAAAATACTTTCCAATTACATTTTAATCTATTTCAGGTTGCACATGAGTATTGGAGATCGCAGTGGACTACAGGCTGTGTGTTGGATATCTCTGCTCAAGAATACCAAGGCTGGGTGCTAACAGTAGTTAAATTTGGAGAGGCTTCTTGCCAGAAAGTTGGCTGCCAGGTGACAAACATTTTTGGCCACACTTATAAAAATTATCTACTAAGGTACAGAAAGGCCTGCCATATGCATTAATGCAATATGAATCTATAGTTTATGTAGATCCCTAAAATATTAAAGAATCTAAGATGAATTGTCTTAACTCTTGAGTAGTCTGGAAGGGTCACTGCTTCCAGGCCTTGCTAAGATCCCAAGAAAGCCCCTTTCTTCCATACACCAAAACATATTCCTGTCAAGAGGCCTGGAAATTCAGAGCTTCAGTAGGAACCCTGGGAACAGAGACAAGCTATTGGCCTAGCTTCATAGAAAGCATTGTTTTGATCTAGCAGAATTATGATGTCCCCTCTTACCTCTCGCGTGACTTTGCCATTGTTATCAAAGTCATACAGTGTGAAGGTCCATTCTTGCCGGTTATCTTCTTCTACTGAAACATCACACTGCAACTCCTGAAAGAAAGACAGAAAGTGGCTACACAAACCTGTACCATATGAGGCTCCTTGGTGGGGACATCATCATTTATCCCTCAATTAGAACTTTGCCCAACATTCCTGCTACAACAAAACCCTTGGTTTTAACTTGCAAAAATAATTTTTAAAGAGAAAACTAGGATGCTGAACCAGAAACTGGGGATGATCAGTCTGGGTAATAGTAATAATAGTAATAACTTCCACTTTTATAGTGCTGTAAGGTCTACAAAGTACTCTGCATACCTCAAGGAAAGGTAGCAGATATAATGAATACAGGCCTGAGAATCAAGAAAACCTGGGTTTTTCTCATTCCTCTTCATTTATTACTTTTCTGACACATATTGACTGGGTCACCCTGGACATGTTGCTTACTCTCTTGGGGCTCTAAGCAATTCATTAAGACTATAAATTACAGAGAAAATGCTGACCTGTCTGCATTGGTAAGAAAGTGTTTCCTCTCTCAGAGCTTCTATATAGCAATAAAACTACAAGTCCAATCCCTATTCCTACTCTTTAACACACCTTATCTCACTCAATCCTTACAACAACATTGTGAGGTAGATACTGTTACTAGTCCTATTTTACAGAGAGGAAATGGAGTCAAAGAGGTTCAATGATTTGCCAAGGTCACCAAATTATTAAATGTCTGAGGTGAGATTTGAATGTAGATCTCCCCAAAAGCAAGACCCATGAGATAATAGGAGCCTGGGGATAAGTTGGGTGTTGGGGGGGGAGAGCGAGAGGGAGGAGAAGAATAGGATTATAGATGGTATCCCAAAAGTCTTAGCGTACTGCAAGACTTTTGAAACAGTCTGTATTTAGAGATCATCCATAATTTTATAAATGAGGAAACTGTGATCTATGTCTTTGAATATCTGAGAAGCTACCATGTGGAAAAGGGATCCAACAAGTCCTATGTGGCACCAAGGCAAAACGAAGACCAACGGGCTAAAGTTTCAGAGAGGAAGGTTTGGGCTCAGTATGTAGAATGAAGAAATGTCTAACAATAGAGACAGTCTAACATGGGCTATTTTGTCTTACAGTGAGTTCCCCATTCCTAGATGTTTTCATGTAGCAGTTGGATCCTGCTGGGGATTTGTAGGAGGAGATCCCTATACTAGGTGGAATGTTAGACTAGATGATCATAAAGGTCCCTTCCATTCATATCCTATAAACACGAAAAAAAAGGCAACATAAAAAAAGCTCATAAGTTTCCTACTATCTTAAAAGGTCCGTGAGAACAAGGACCATGCCTTATCCATTTCTGTATCTTTGAAATGCCTAATGCACAGGTTTGTTGAATGAATGAGTGAAAACATGAGTGAATGGCTATAGTTACATGAATGGAAACCACCCTATGTCTTTCTCCTTCTTCCCACTGACTTCCCTCTTCCACCCCAAATGAAACCCCAAACCTTTGCCACCCCAGCTCTCTCCATGCACAGCAGAATCAACAGACAAAACTACCCAAACAGTGGGTAAAATAAACAGCTTCAAACTTCTAAGAGAATGTGCGAGAGAAAGCAGACTCTCAAATACCTGGCTTCTCCCGCTGACTTGAAACCAATTCCCTACAGCAGTTAGCGGTCCCCCCCCATCCCATGCTGAGTTCAAAGGCAGCTTTCCCTCAGTTGTAACAAGCCCATCTGATAATTGCCAAGTGTCCCAGCTCTGCTCCCAGATGCATCGTTTCATGTTACACAACATGCTCTGTGCATACACACACCTCTGAGAGAACCCCGCCCATTCCTCCCCCCACCCCAGCCCCAAACATACACACTTGCCATTTGCTTCTGCCTTTTATACCTCATCATAAAGTGAATCTGTTTACCTGTTTTCCCAGCCCCTCTGAGCCTATGTGTTGAGGATGCTTTGATGTGAGGGAGCAGGAAAAAAGGGGGTATGGGAGCAAAATATCTACTTATCTGTGCTTGATTTCTCACCACATGTTAAGAGCCCCCATGCCCCAGCCAGCTGAACAAGTGTTCCCTTTCCCAGTGACCCTATGCTACACCTGGAGAATAATGTGACAGCCTGCAGAGGCGGGCTGGCTAACTTTGGTGTAGGTTACTGCCTACTCCTCAACCGTAGGTACAGTCCAATGAGCTTCAAGTAGACTGAACCAAATAGGGAGGAAGGAAAGGAAGGGATGGAACTTCAGTACTCTTTCCATGGCACCACATGATTATTAAGTCTTTGTGATTTGTCATAGGCAAAAAACCTGATCATCTGGTGATGGCCCTCATAACATTTATATAGCACCTACTATGTGCCAGGCACTATGTTACGTGCTTTACAAATATTATCACATTTGATTAACCAGATGACATCCCTCTTCCCCATGTCCCAGTTAGCAGCTCCTAAAATCCTTGTTCAATGAACAAGACTTGACAATTGATGGTGGGGAGGGGCAGTGAGGGAGACAGAGAAATTGAGGATGTAGAAAATATAGGAAGATTTAGAAGGCACCTCTAGCTCCATTACACTTAGCCCCATCACTCCCCCACCCACCCACTCACCCAAACCAGAACTTAAGGCTTAAGGTACAGTGAAGAGTGCTAGATTTGGAGTCAGAGAGTTCAAATCTTGAATCTGACACTACGTCTGGGAACCTGAGCAAGTCACTTAATTGCTTAGGTTCCTCAACTTCAAAATGAGAGGGTTAGACCGAATGACCTTCAAGTTTCCTTATATCTCCAAAACTACGGAGCTGTCACCTGGTCAGCCATTAAAAAACTAAAGTGTGGTCATTTCCTCTGGCATCCAGGGGAGATAAAACACCAAGATGTGTACTTCCATTTACCCTCCATTAAGTCTCATATCATACACAAGCTCAAAGGAAATTAGGTAGTACTTAAACAAAGAGTCTGTAAAAGCAGGATTTGTATTAGTATCAAATTAACTGATGACAATGGAAAGGAAAAAGTCTTCATTTCTATTTTCTTTTTCTTGCTGGAGTCCATCTGCCAAGATGATGAAAACTCATCTCTACTTAGAAGTGTAATAATAAATACAGATTCATTTGAAAATGAATGCGTTTCCAAAGACTTGTTTATTCTTGTCTTTCATTATCTCATTTCAAAAAATCACAGAATTTCTAAACTGAAAGAGATTTCAAAGATCATGAAATGCCATCCCCTCCATTCCCAGATGAGAACAAACTGAGACTCAGAGAGGGTCAGAGATTTGCCCAATGTAATACAGTAGCACGGCCAAGACTGGACCAAGCCCTTAGGCTCCAAATCCAGTACTCTTTCCATGGCACCACATGATTATTAAGTCTTTGTGATTTTTCATAGGCAAAAAACTTGATCACCTGGTGATGGCCCTCATAAAGACTCTGTTCAAACTCAGCCTGGCTACTTCTTAGACAACAGAGAGTCTACCACTAGGCCCAAGAACCAAAGAGATTACTTGCCTGTGGTCACACAATGAGCCAGTAGGACAATCAAGGTTAGAACCCAGACCATTTGACCTCTTACACTATCTTTTGCTCACTGCATCACACAAATAAGTACCTCTATGTTGAGTTGGTCAGTCAGGAGTTTGTAATTCTTAGAGACACTAGGAAGCTACTGAAGATTCTTGAAAAGGAGAGGGACATCATCAGACCTGTACTTTAGGAAGTTGAATTTGGCAGCAGTGCAGAAGATAGACTAGAAAGGAGGGAATCTGGGAGCAGGGAGGTCAATTAAAAGACTAAAGAAAGAGATGTGGTAATGGCCCGAATAAAAGGAGTAGCCTTATAAGTAGAGAAAAGGGGACAGATTACAGAAATATGGAGATAAAATGGTAAGACTTGGCAACTGACTGGATATGAGAGACGGGAATAAAAGGGGAGGGAGTAGTAGAAGATTATTTCGAGGTTCAAATTCTAGATGACTAGAAGACTAGTGGCACCCGCAATAGAAACATAATTTGGAGGCGTTACAAGGTAGAATTCTATTTTAGACTTATTGAGTTTGAGATGCCTAAGAGACAAAGTTGTGGAGCTGTCCAGCATGCAGCTTGCCATGTAGAACTGGAGTTCAGGGGAAAAGGATTTGAATTGTACATTAAAACTTGGGAGTCACCTGTATAAAGACAATAATAATTAATGGTTCCCTATCTTAAGGAAAGGATGGGTAACCATTTGTGGGTGGGTTACAGAAAGGGATTCTTGTTCAGGTATAGGTTGGACCAGATGGATTCTGAGGTCCTTTCCAATTGTGCCTTCTGCCTAATAGATTCCCGCTTTAGTATTTATCTAATCAGGAAACACCTTGGGCAAAAATTGGTATCCAATGGTGGCTATAGTCAAGAGTAAACAGTATAAGAAGTTGGATTTTTTTTCATTTGGGGCGTTTTAACCACGTTGGAAAGCTCTCTAATGAAAGGCCTCTAGTAACTTGGCAGAAGAGGGAGCTTTAAGGAACTAATTTAAAGGGGTAATAGCAGAGGTAACAGCCCTGGTTTCTCTAATGGTTTGGATTGGCAAGAGCTCCCCTCTTTCACAAGCATGTTGAAGTATGAATAAAGAGGTGTTTTTTTCCTGGGGCCAGAGCCTAAGCCTCACCCCAATCCCCAAGGAAGAAGAAACTTACTTCAAATTTCAGCTGCTTCTTAGAGCTGGGGCAAGATTCACTGTCTTTTTCAGCCTTCTTTTCATCTCCACTCCCTGGCCCGTCTGTCTTCTCAGGAGGCAAAGACACTGCAAAGGCATCGGAAAAAGAGAAAAGTTGACAAGAAGATTCTCAGAAGATTTGTGTATATGGCAAAAACCGTACACTGACTGGTGACTAAGAAGGAAGCTGGATCCTGCAGATTCACAGCTCAGGATTAGTTAATCATGTGAAAGATTCTGGATGTTGGTTCCTGCCCAACTACTGGGATTTTCCTATCTCTAACTCTCATTTTATTGCAAATTCATAAAATCATAGTATTTTTAAGTGTAAAGAGCCTTAAAGATCAGTTAGTCCAGCACTTTCATTTTACAAAAGAAAAGGCCCAGCCTAGAAAAATGAAGCAACTAGTCTAAGGCTACATGTACTTTGAGATCCTGTGATGCTGCCTCCTTGTCGTTCTTCAAGTTAGACACTCCATCTTCCAACTCTGGGTATTTTCTGGGACTGTCTCTCATGCCTGGAATGTCCTCCCTCCTCATCTTTGCCTTCTGGCTTCCCTGTCTTTCTTCAAGTCCCAGCTAAAATCACACCTTCCACAGGAAGTCTTTCCTGATCCCCCTTAATTCCAATGCCTTCTCTCTGTTCAATACTTCTAATTTATCCTATAAATAACTTGTTTGTACACAGTTATTTGCATATTCTGTCCCCCATGTCATTGTAACTTCCACAAGGGACTGTCTTTGTATCCCCAGGCTTAGCACAATATCTTAATAAATGCTTATAGGCTTATTGACAGCTAGCCAGTTACAGATCCAGATTCATAGTTTTTTATACTATACCTTGCTGTGAACTTTGGGGAGCTCACATCTACCTTAGTGAAGATGAACTTATAAAAATGATTTTGTCATTCCCATTTTGCTTAGAATATTGATATCTCCCAGCATCCCATCCAAAAGAATTGACCTTTTAATAGCCCATTTTCCCCAAGTTCCCAACCACCCTCTGGAGTTTCTTGACAGACTTGATTTGGAGTCCCAAAAAAATCTAGAACAGAGATGAACCTCTTAAATACCACTGCTGTTCATCCATCATTCTTGAAGATGACCAATGACACCAGGAGGATGATATCTCAACTTGCAAGTGAATTGAATTTACATGAGGCAGAGCTGTGAAAAGTCATCAGCCTCAGTCTTTCCTCCAGAGTCATTTGAGTCCAATAGCAAGACAAAGGTCGGGACAACTGGAAATGGCCCCAGATGCAGTGGGAGACCTTGGCCTTTTTAAGCTAATGCCTTTCCCAGGTCTCAGTTTGTCTGAGGCAACACCCATTCAGTAAAAGAGGGGAATCAAAGGAGGGAGGGAAAGGAGAGAAGGAGAGTAGCCTTGATAGCCCAGGGGCAATAGGAAATAGCTCACTTACAACTGCCTAAGCCCTAACAAAAGGAAGGACTTTACAAAATTCACAGCCTCTTCACGCATCTATGTATAATTCATGTCCATGGGAGAGGGCAGAGACTCACAGAGTTCAACTGTGTTAGGGGAAAGTGTGGGCGCATATGAACACAGACACACACAATACACAATACATGTCTTGAGTGAGCTGGAGGACTCCATGCCAGAAGAGCCCTGTCATTGATTCGCCCTTCACCCAGGGCACTTTCTGTCCTTTCTGCTAAAAACCATCCTTTTCCTCTGTCCGTATATAGTTCTTTTTAAGACTTAATGGAAGAGGAGTGGGAGGGTCAGATGACCTCATATTGATGTCATTGTGCATATGACCAGTCCAAATGAGGTCACAGGAGGACAACAAAGCTTTCTCCCACAATCACGTGTCTCAGATGCCACACCATTCTTTTGTCTGCTCCACTCCAAAATCACAGTGGCCACATTAGGTTTTAGTTTCCAGCACATCTAAAATGTTACCCATTATAGCACAATGTGCCAAATATTTTTATTCCTGCTATCTGATTTCCTTTAATCTTTGTAATTTCCCTTTCACTCTGGTCTTAGAATATTTATTTTCACATGGCCTCTCCCTCTAGACTGTGAGCTCTTTGAAAGCAGAAACCATCTTTTGACTTTCTTTGTATCCTCAGCTTAGCACAATGCCTGGGATATAGCAGATAGACCCCTTAATACTTATTATTATGCTATAATAATATTATTTATATGACAATATCCACTATTATAATAATATAACTGACCATCTTATCATCTCTAAGCAATAATGCCACATTACATTTGAAAAATGCTTAATGAGTTTTTTTTTAAATGCCATCTCATTTCCTCCTCACAATCTCAACAAGACAGGCATCATTATCCCCATTTTATAGATAAGGAAGCTAAGTACAGAGAAGTAAGCGAACTAGCACACAACAAGTTGGTAGCCACCCCAGTATTAAAACTCCAGTCTTCTGATCCCCCATCCTAGATCCCACTCCACCCTTCCACCTCTCTTGATGAAGCTGATTCCTCCCATTGGGAGAAAGCCTGTGGTACTAGAAAGAGTAACTTGAGTAATGGTGGTCAATGACAACAGCTTTGAAAGTCAGCTGACACATGCAAAAACATCCAAGATGCTCAAGAAATGAGGAAACCAGACAAAAGGAAATCAGGGAGCATTACTTTTGCATTAGCTCCACCTAAAAAACAAGGCTGGACACAGAAAGTTTCAGGATATTGAGCAATCAATGATTATATCCACACTTCCCCAAAGTTGGAAGGCAGGGTGTTACCACACTTGTTAAAGGGCACTGATTCTGGTCTTGCAGATAGGTTCTTCAGCATGGATTGACACAGGTGGAAAGGGACATGGCTAAAATCTACAAAGCCATGAACAGAATGAAGATATAAAAGGCAGGCTTACTCACCAAGGCCAGAATCATTAGGAATAGGGAACAATTTCTTGAGTTAGCTTTAGGACAAGTTAAATTAAGCAGAGAGATGGCATAGATGTCAAGAGACAAAGAAGTTTAAGAAGGATTTTAGTGAATTTGTCGATCATGGGAATTTGAGGCTTAGAGCTGGAAGGGACATTAGAGTTAAACTAATCCAAACTTTTCATGTTTCAGATAAGGAAATTAAGGCTTCAAGAGGCTCAGTGTCTAAGTTCCATTAGTAAACCACATGGGATTGATCATAGGTGTGTGACTTGGCAAAGGTCACAAAGACATGACCCATATAATGTGGGTTATGAAGGGAAGTCAGCATGTCTGGGAAACTAGACAATGTAAGACTGCCTAGATTAGCCATGTATGCACAATTTTGTCATGATGATGATGACGGTGAGGATGATGATGACGATTTATATCTAGGTAGAGCTTTTCAGTTAAAAATTGCTTTCCTCACAACAACTCTGTGAGAAACAAAAAAGACACAGACTCAGAAGGTAAAGGAAGTCTCATGGTCACAAAGACAGGAAGATAAAACAGGGTTTTAGGCTTTGAAGGGATGTCAGCTAATCCTACACCCTCATTTTATAGATTAGGAAATTGAAGCCTAAGGGTGGGGGAGGGAGGAATAACCTGCCCAAGATCACCAGAGTCAGGAGCCAAGCTTTCTGACTCTCATCAGTGCCATTTTTTCCATACCCCTCTGCCCTCCTGGAACTAAACTGGTATTTCTTCTATCCTGGTTTCCAGGCTCCAAGCCTAGTACTCTTTTTATTATATACCTGGAGTGTCCATAAAGACTGGGGCCAAACTAGTATCCCACAGGGCTGCCCACAGTGATTGGTATATCCACCTGCTTTTTCTTGACAAAATAGAAAAAGTGATGCTATCTGTCCACAAACATTTATAAATCCTTGGTGTGCCAATCATTTATAAATGGTACTCTGTACCATTTGGTAGTATGTATGCTGTGCTAAATACTTAGGATACAGAGAAAAGCCAACATAGTCCCTGCCCTCAAGTTGCTCACATTCTAATGGAAGAGACACTATGTAAGCAAGTATGTACATTCAAGGTATATATATGTGTGTGTGTGTGTGTGTGTATACACACACACACACACACACACACATACATATACAGAGTAAACTGGATTATCTCAGAGGAAAAGTGCTGTCTGCGCAATGGAAAGAATGAAGTAAATTCCTTTCATGGATTTTCATGCGAAACAGGAACCACCTTATGCAACAAAGACACTGAACAAGTTATATGAGGATGGTAGAAAACACACAGACTACCCCATTAATAGACTGACACTTGGTTGGGATAGCCAGTCTAGCTATTGGACAAAGGATGGAAAAAGATCCAGACAGCTGATGTTAGTGTGCCATGGATCTGAGCCCAAATCATAGTAAGTGATGACATGTGAATGTGAAATGTGAATGAATATGGAATGTCTGGGAGCGCATCCTTAATTTTAGAGGTTGTGGGGTTAACAATAACTGTCTTCTGAGCACCTGGCCTGGAATTTGAAAGACCTGAGTTTAAATTTACCCTCAGACACTTACTAGCTGTGTGACCTAGGGCAAGTCACTTAACCTCTATCTGCCTCAGTTTCCTAATCTGTAAAATGAGGATAACAATAGCACCTACTTCCTAGGGTTTTATAAGAATAAAATGAGATAATATTTGTAAAATGATAGTAGATACTTAATAAATCCTTTCTTCCTTCTTTCCATCCTTTTTGATGAAGAAAAAACCTACAACTTAATTGTCAGCTTTTGCTTTAATCATCAAAAATGTATTTAGGAAGAATTTCTGAACATGGGGGCAGAGAATAAGGCATAGATGTGTTTCCTGCTTTCTGGGAGTTTATAATCAATGACAGGTACTAATACAGACAAATAGCTGAGGGCCACAAATCAGAAAAAATAAGAACCATAGACCAATATAAGTGCATTAAAAGTGTACACAAGTCACACAATAGCTATGTATCTAAACAGTTACATGGAAATCAAATACTACTTAGGGTGAAGAATCTCTAGTCCTTAACATAATTTAATCTGTCCTACAATACAATAGAATTATGAAGAAAAGATTTCCCTGTATGTCAGCATAGCTTCACATTTTCATAGCAATAGCTTAAAAGGCCACAAAAAAGGAATGTCCTCCCTGAAGTGTGGTCTTTGTGTCTGTTTCTGGCTATTCTTATGTATGCCATTCCATCTCCTTTTTCACTGCACATGTGTGAGGAAAGGGTTGATATGTCTTGTGTTTTCCTTCCAAATACCTATCTGTTTGACTCTCTACAGCTTTCCCTGTTGGTCTCTCTGCGTCTGATTCTATCTATCCTCTTCTCTTAACATTTGGCACTCTCTCTCCATCTTGCCAAAATATAAAACTGAGGGGTATGTTTCCTGTGTAATAAAATGTATTTTTATTGGCAATCTTAAAAGCAGGTAAAAGGAAGTTTGATACTTCTCTTAAAAACAAAAGAATTACTTAGGTGATCTTCAAATGATTTTTTCCTGTAAGTCAGCAATTTTTCATTTTAAAAAAGAGAGATTTCCTCCTGTGGTTTACAGAAATATTTCAGTAAATCCACATTTTCACCTTATAATTAGTATTTAGTAATTAGTATGAATCTAGAGTTTGAGATTGGACTAATTTAAAGTTGAACATACCTATAGTAAGGAAAAGGGTAGAGAATAGAAAGATGTCAGAGATGATAAGCAGACATTAACATATATCCAAGTTCAGACAGGTTGGGGACAGAATCTGATACCCTGGTTCTTGACTGATTTGGGCAGTTGCAGGTACACATGTGAGAATATTTATATTAGAAACATAATATTGAAATGTTCCTGTGCATCCAAGAGTAGTCTTATAATGGAGTAGGAGGGTAGGGGAAAAGCAAGAGGAAGGCAGGTGTGACATAAAGAATCCTTCTCAACACCCTGGGGGAAGAGGCAGTGGGGAGTCTTAATTCCTTAGTGTTCAAAAGTAATAAATCCCTAAGACAGACCAAAGCAAGGCCCCAGCTGGAGACCCTAATTCCAACTGCAAACCCCAACCCTGCTTAAAAACTTAATAGAAAGTTATTGATTGGATGATGCAAATGACAAGTCTGCAAACTGGGGGAAGAAACTGTGACACTCTACCCACTGTGTGTCCCAGTAGGGCTTGATGCAAGGTACTTTGAGAGGTACTGAGGTACTGAGTACTGAGCATATCTATCAGTGTTCAGTACCCATCTAACACTAATTATCAGTAGATAGGAAGACAGAATAAATAAGATCCAGCCCTTACCTTCAGTAAGATTATGTTCTAATAGGTGGATATAGTTAACCAATAGCTACAATTCTATATGCATGCTAAAAGTATAGGGAGAGATAGAATGGTAGAGTGAATAGAGAGCTGGCTGAGGAGCTAGATCCCAAAATGATAAGATGACCCTGGGCAAGTCACCTCTCATAGTCCCCAGGCAACTTTCCAAGAAAATAAGTTTCAGAGCAGGTCAAAATGTGTAATTTCTTCATTGAGGATTTCCTATTTTAAAGAAATCACAGATCCAGACACCAAAAGAGTGCCTAAGAGAAGTGGCAATCAAAGTCCTATGTGTGGTTTAAGGAAGTGAGCCTTCACTCCTGTAAGGTGGTCCATTTTCTGAGGATCTGTCTGTAATTGGTTTCCCTGAGTTGTAAAATTATACCTTTCCCAACACTTACCCAATTGGCTTCATCTACTTCTCCATTCAGCACCCTACTCAGCACCAAATTTGTTCAATAAAACTAGAAGCCTGGGGAGGGATGGGTGTCTTTGAGTCAAGTTTCTAAAGTTTCAGGTTAGAAGAGGGCTGAGTAATTCTGTAATGACCTGGAACCAGTCAATACAATCTACCATAATAAGGTTGCCTACTCTACATCATCTTGACTCCACTTTCCATATTGCTGGAATTACAAAGGTGCAGCCATCAAGAGCTTGTTAGAGACATAAGCTCAGGCTTCACTGACTATTGTCAGAGCTCCCTCCCTAGGCTTCATTTCTAGTCATGAACCAAAGCCCAAGCCCCTCCACCCTTCTCAAAAACTAGTTTTATTTAATTTGGGGTGAGTCCTGACAAACCTGACCATCTACTAGCTACTCTTCAACTGTTCAAAAATGCTTATATGTGTCCATTCCAGAAGCTAAGAGTGGGGTTGATCTCATAAAAAATCATGAGTTTGCCTTCTAAATGGGGGGACAGAGGGTCCTAAATTAAAAAAATATCCTTAACTGAATATCACACAGGGACAGTGGTTCCATCTTGATATGCAGCAAGTTTAAATGCAAACAATTTTTTTTAGCTTCAAAGTCCCCTCCCTCAACAATCTTCTTCCTTTAAAAAAAAAAAAAAAAGATGAGGGCTCAGTCTTCAAAGCACCCCGCTTAGCTTAACTCAGAAGAGGTCCTGGATAGAGATGCAAGCCTCCCCTGCTTATCTAAACCAAACCCAAAGTTCAAAAGAAAGCTATCAGCAAACTACCTTCAGGTTCAATATCTCCTTTCAACTTGTCTTTGATAAAGCCCAAAGAAAGAAACCCCTATCATTGCTCTTTCCTTACTCCCACTCTCCTCTTCTCTTCCTAATCCCTAGAGAGAGAGAGAGAGAGAGAGAGAGAGAGAGAGAGAGAGAGAGAGAGAGAGAGAGAGAGAAGAGACAAGATAATCCTGATTCTCTTGGTTTCTTCCTTTTCACTTGGATGTAAAGAGTCACTTCTAACTGTCTCTGTTTCCATGACTTCATTGATGACTAACCTGACCTGAACTGAATCCACTGAAGGCGACAGTCCACCTCCCCTAGGGCACCACTGCAGTCCCTACTGGGGTGAGCAGCCTGCAGTTATTGCTAGCCAACAAGGCATTCTTCACAACCCTCACCAGTCTTCTTACAGTCGACTCCCCTCCACACACTGATTTACCTTCACTGACCTACTTAATTATCCTCTTCCATACTGGCTGTGCCCAGTTCCTGGAATCTTCTTCCTCCTCATCCCCACTTCCCTGACTTCCCATTGTCAAGACATCGGTCAATCACAACTTTCTCAAGGACATCCTGCTAGAGTCTTCCTCCCTAAAGCTATCTTCTACCTGCTCTTATACTTCACTCCCCCACAGGATGCTAAACTCCTTGAGGGTAGGGACTGTTTTTATCTTTTATTCCCAGCCCTCTGTTCAGTGTCCAGAACACAGTAAGTGCTCAATAGATGCTGGTTGACTGACTAACAATGAAGGAATTGGTCCAGTCCCTTCACAGAGACAAAAGGGGAGACAAAATTTCTCCCCTTCACCCAGGAATCCCAATCTCGTCAGGCTCCAGAAGAGATTTCACCCTCTCACCCTGTTACACTGGTTACAGTGCTTAATTACACCTGACAGAAATGGCACAGAAAACATCCTGAAACCATCCCAGACATTTATTTTGGTCCCTCCCAGGAACTGCTTATTAATTAAGATAACATTTTGAACTGGTTCAAAGGGTGCAGAGGTCTCAAAAAATATAGGAAGGATGTTTTCATGCTGACTTCAGCCTCCCCAAACAAAAACAAAACAAGAAATCCTATACTAATACCACTCTCCCCTCCCCAAAAAAACCCCACCACTCCTGAAATAGAATTAATCTTGCTCCATCAGTCATAAGACAGCAATGCCAAGTGACAAGTCATCCATTAAACTGTTGGAAATTGCTAATTGGAGCTCACTGTGGTGCCAACAAGGTCAAATTATTTCCAAGGAACAATAACATTCAGATCCATAGTTTGGTGCCAGGGGAAGATCCAATTATCTGTCTGTTCCTTTCGTCCCCTGCCACATGTTCCCCTTCCCATGTCCTAGCCTCAGGAGGTCACATCTTGATGTAGCTATTTGGGATTTACTATAAACAGTGGATACCATGGCAGTGTTTATTTATTTAATTCTTTAACAACACTTACACACAGAAAGGGCAGAATAATCAAGTTGGTTTGTTTGTTTAAGCAAATTATGGGCATAAAAGGTGTTATAGGAGAGAGGGATGATTCTTGCTATCTGTGACGTTCTCCACCCCCACCCATGCTCCCCTCTCTGAGCCTGCCCTTTGTCATTTTTCACACTCAAGTCATGAAGAAAGCAGTACCATGCACACTGACCAGATTATGGGCTCTATTTCCCATTAGCTCCCAATCTGGCTCCATTCCACCCCCAGCAACTGCCAGATTAAACGCATTACTTGACCATCTTCACCCAGATCACTTTGATGTTCCGTTCTCATGCTTCAAAATACCTTTTGGATGAAGATCAGACGGCATTAAACAGAATTACTAATTAATTAAGCAAAGTTAAATTTTAAACACTGTTTGTTGTGTTAGCCAAAAGCCTGAACAGAACAGACTTTTTTTTCCTTCAGCAAGATCAAAGACAGTCTCTTCTCTCTCCCCTCCCCCAGTTCTTTCTTTAAAGAAAGAAGGAAGGAAGGAAAGAAAAGGGGGAAGAAAGAAAAGAAAAAGAAAATGTGTAAACTTTAGCTATGTAGAGTTAAAAGCAAATACCTGTAGTGGTGGACTGTCACTCTGATCATCAAACATAACAGAAGGCACATTATAGGATTGCAATATGCTGTCCAAGACATTATCACTTAATTCTGAAGAGAGTACAATTTGAGTGTAAATTGTCACCTTCGCATGGACCATTCACCCTGTCTAATAGCATTATCTACCCTGGGAGTTTGAGACTGGGATGGCACAAAGCCCACCCAGGCCTCAAGCTGCTGACAGCTGGCGCCACCCAAACAGCTCCAGAAGAAAAAGAGGTGAGTTGAAATAAAACAGACTCCTACGCCCCCCCTCCTTTCTCCCCGCTTGCTCCAGATGGCTACCACCATGAACAGGGAACTCTGCTACTCAAACAATTTCAGTGGCCTTCCCCTCCACCATACTCCTGGAATATCCTCCAATAAAGTAAATCCCACATGGAAAATTATCCCCATGAACACTCCCTACATACATTCTTTGGGGTTCAGGTCTATCTTGAGCCCTGTTTCATCCATGAAACTTTCCCTGGTGCTCCTGACACAGATCTCTCCATTCTTGACCTCCAATGGCACTTAAAATCTATACCACATATTCTGGTTTTGTTATGTACTCTTTCTTAAAGTTCTTGAATGTCACATCTCCCCAGCTAGACTTTTTCCTGAAGACAAGAACTTCTCTTGAATATTTCCCATAGCATGGTGCTGGGCACACCAGAGATGTCCAATCAATTTATGATTCTCTGAGATTAAAGGGGAATCTGGTCCATTTTTAAATCAATATGAAATACATAATGTTCAAAAACTGGCTTATGTCAACATTAGCCTGCTAATCTCAACATTGTCCAATGAGGATTGGCTAATCAGTGTTATCTTAGAAAGAACAGTCTAGATCTTAGAAATGGTTATTGCTAAATTAGCACCACTTACAAACAAGAACCATATTTCAACTGCATCAATCAACTATTAAGCACCTACTATATGCCAGGCACTGTGCTAAACATTGGGTAGGCAAAAAGAGGTGAAATATAACCCCTGACTGCAAGGAACTCACATTCCATAGGGGGAGACATCATGCAAACAAATATATAGAAAGCAAGCTATATATAAGATAAACTGGAAATAATTGAAAAGGGAAGACACCGGAATTAAGAAAGGCTGAGTAAGTATTCCTACAGAAGGTAGGATTTTAGTTGGGACTTCAAGGAAGTCAGGGAGGTCAATGCATGGGCAACACCTCCTCTCAACTCAGTTAATTAGCGAGTAAGCCCTTTGTAAGATTTAATATGAGTTAGGTTTTTTGGTCCAGTATCTGGATGCTAGCCATCATACATACAGAGCATGTGGTTTATCATCAGCTAAAAATGTTATAGTTTTAGGCTGACATGCCCCTTACATTCAGAATGTTTCTGGATAACCACCTTCCATTATCGGCTGGCATTGTAAATAAAGACTAATTTTAACATTTGCCTGAGCCAAACATAATTAGGAAGGTAAGCCCGTTGCCAGCAATGACTAAAAGTTTACAACACATGCCAAGCAGAACAGAATGGACTCTTGGATCGTGCTCTACTTTGGACTGTTTCACCCTTTCTTTAACCCACTTTTCTAGATAATAAAGAGCTCACTATATAGAGTGAATCATAGAAGTTCAGAACTGGGAGGGACTTTAAGGATCATATAATCCAACCTTATTCATTTTTACAATGAGGAAACTGAGGCCTAGAGAAAGTAAATAGTGAACTGGAACCCATGGAATAGGATAGTGAATCCCAAAGCAAGAGGCTCTGCATGTAAGCAGTCAACCTTAGCACCTCCTCCCTGGGCTGGCAAAGATCATGGGAGGCAGCATGGCATAATAGCTATAGTCTTGATGTGTTATCTATTACCAGCCTATCAAAAAATGTAACCCAGTTACCTTCAGGATATTCAGAATGAGCAGGGCAGAAAATGACATCACCCCTCACTCCCTCTGCTCCAACTTCAAACATGGTCACATGTAAAAGTAATTCCCAATGGACCAACATACTGAAGGGTCAGTTTTCTGTTGGTTAATAGGGCAGGACCCCTTTGTTTCAACACTGTGGTACCCAACAAGTTATGTTATCTAGATGGTGGAACCAACTTTCTGCTTATTAACGGAGCATGCCCCCTCTCTCTAAAACTCTTTACAAACAAAAAAGACTTCCCCTTGATTGGCCTTCAGGGATGACAGAGCTTGGCAGAGAGGAGGTAGACACTGCCTCAGATCTGGAAGCAAAACTAAAAAGAAAGCCCAGACCCTAGGGAGAAAAGACACGGCTATATCGTGTGGTTTAATTTAACTCCTAGCAAATAGGATGTCAAGATGGAGGATTTCTTGGCCCTCTCCCTTGACATGCTCTTTTACCACATGGGGTTGTACAGAAGTACAGATTTTCAGTCTTTCTCCTTTTCTCACTCTCCTTCTTAGCTTCCAAGGGATGCTGGAGAGGTTGCTAATATACCCCTAACTATGAGCTTTCAGGCTTTAGACAAAAACATTAGTACATGGCCAGTACTAATGCCATGCTCCAGATAAAGCCCCACACAGAATGTGAATCCAGAATACTACCCAAAACCTAATTGAAAATTAAAGCACTCAACAGGTATGGCACCAACACACCTGTAATCCTTGATCCTGGGGAAGCTAAGGCTAGTGAATGACTGGAGCTCAAGTCTGAGCTGCAGTGGAATTAAGTAGATTGCCTTCTGCACTAATTCTAGCACTAATAGGGTGAATCTCTACATTGGGTGGGCCACCAAGCTGCTTAAGGATGTGTCAACTAGCCCAGGTTGGAAATATAGCAGATCAAAGCAAACTGCTTTGCAGACCACAAAGGACCACTATACTTCTAGCCTGGGCAAGGGGGGGGGGGGTGGAGAAAAAGAGGAAAGGAGCAGGAAGAGAGAGGGGTAGAAGGAGAAAAAGAAAAAGAGAAAGAGGGAAGTGATATAGAGAGAGACTGAGAGACCGAGACAAAATGGCAGAGAGAGAGAGAGAGAGAGAATATATTGGATACGCTGTTAGGCATCATTTCCCTCCCATTACAAAGTCAAGTTTTCCTGACTCTTCTAAAAACCAAAATAATCCAAAATTCTTCCTCTGTTTAGGAGCAAGGTACCAGCTCTCCAAGATTAGCTCAGATCCAGAGGCTCCCTCTATATAAAACTGCCCCTCTTACTCTATTTCTCGCCTATCCAAATGTAATTTTCTGTCAGCAGCTTTTACACACAGACCAGGTGTGTGGGGGCAAAGGAAGGGGAAAAAAAATAATACCCTTTGGACAAATGAATTTCAATCTTTTTTTTTCCTCCTTGAAAGTACAGGGTTGATGGCCATTCTCTGCTTTGAGGCTTGGATAGGATTGAGATGAAACATCTGTTTGGGGAAGGGGAGTGGGGGGCGGGAAGGAAGCAAAAGAAAAAAAATTGGAAAAAGAACCAAAAAAAAGCTTTTTTTTTTTGGCTAAAAATATCATGTCTCTTTTTCCCCCAAAACTTAAAACATGTGATGAAATTCAACTTTTAAAATATAACCCCCGAGCTACTTGAAACTATAAAAGTTTCCTTAGTATCTGAGACAAGTCAGAATTTCCACTGTTCAAGCTGCGCTTTTATGAACAGCAGACTTTAGAGAAAGGGCACTTGTTCTCTCTCCATTGCAGGAAAACTTTGGGTTTCTGTAGCTACTGTAGCAACAGTGGAGTCAGAGCTGACAAAAGCTCTCTGAATGGAGGACAGCAAGCTGGCCAGAACAATGCCACGACGGCTTGGCCTCCCCACACCTCTGCGGCACGCATGGGCTCCTAAGATGGCTGGCACCACTGAATCTCCCCTTCCTCTAACTGCTCCAAAGATAACACTCATCTCCCTGCTATCTGGGGAACCTTACAATATTGACCAAAGGTGTCTCAGAAATAGAATCAATGAATCCTCAAGGAAGTACCTACCAAGTCCTTCCTGAGTTACTGAATGCTGGACTTGAGATCAAGAGACTCAAAATCTAGTCCCAGCTCTAAACTGTGTGACTATAGGCAAGTCATTTTATATTTCTGGGAATCAGTTTTCTTTCTGGCCAATTATGGGAATAGGACTAGATATTTTTAAGGTCTTCTTTTAGCAGTGTCTATGATCTTAGAGAAAATTCGGAGATGCCAAGAATTGTTTCCTCTATGACTAGGAGAGCCTTGAAAATGATCAAGTACTCACTGAGGGAAAGCTACCAGCAGCCAGGCAAGTGGGAAGGTGGGGGTAGGGGAGGAGAGGAAGAGGGCTGACTTCATTTTCAAGAAAATGAAGAAAAAGTTGATACATGAAAAGCAGAACTTTAAAAAAAAAACATTTTACAAGGAAAGTGTGATATTCACATTATAGAAAGATTTTGCTTTATTGAAAGCAACACCCCAACGCTCCTTTAAATAGGAAACTCTCTCATTTGCTGACAGTCCACTTGTCTGCCTAAGGGAAGAGGAAGAGGAAAAGAGTAACCTAAAACGTAAGTGTTCAGAACCCTGAGTCCCTGAAGATCAATCAGAATGGAAGATTTAAGGATTTCTGAAGTGACCCAGTAACACAGGATTGAATTTGCACAGACCTTCTCAGGATCACGCCTCTGAACTAAAGTATGGTCACACCTCTGTTTACATCCCAAGAGACCTCGGTACCATAAAAGGGCAAAGGGAGAGGTGAGAAATCCATTACATTGGTTGAATACAAAGAAAACGAAAAGCTTGTAAAAATTGTCCGGATAATCCTGCTGGGCATTTTACAAACTGAATCTAGATCTTCCTGGGAGCAGAATGTATAGAAAACAATAATGAAATAATGATACAAGCAGGGAAGAGGTGTATGGAGGACATAGTGTCCCTTTTACAGGAAGCTTTCCCCAACCCCTCTTTAATTCCGATGTCTTCCTTCCATTAATGCTTTAGTTCTAGAGTGAGGGGGCCTGCCCATATGACCTGGAGCAAATCACTTCTTCTCTCTAAGTCTCAGTTTTCCCATCTGTAAAATGAAGGGGAATGGACTAGGTGGTCTTGGAAATTCCTTCCAGCTGACAGTCTATGGTTCTATAATATTCAACTTTCCTTCATGGTGGATAGAGAGAGAACCAGACTTGGAGCTAGGAAGACCAGTGTTCTAGTCCTGCATCTCACACCTAATGACTATCTGACCCACTCCTCAGTGTCCCAGGCATCTCTCTTGAGATTACTGTTGTTGGGAAGGTGCCAACCTGTTTTGTAGTATCCTTCTTGGTGTTCCCTGTACTGATGAAATCATACATTCTAATATACCTGGCATAAGATACTTTGCCATTGATACTGATCAAGGTTTCTGATCACTCTAAGCTTTGAAAATTGACACAGCGCAATGAGTAATGTGAATTGCCCTCTGACCAGCTCCAGTTTCAGTGCCTGATGCCACTATCCTTATTCTGTTCCTTTCTCAGTTCCTTTCATTAATTCATAGTTTGGTGAAAGAAGAGTCCAGCGAGTGGGAAGACACTGGTGACAGGGACAGTCTTGCCTTGCAGCTCTCCCAACCATACCCATCACAAAAACCTGACAAAGCCAGCTCCTCCAATGACTGTTTTAAGCACAAAGCCAGGACCTCCTACAAACCTGGAGGTGATGCCTAGAGGGGAGAGAAAGAGAGAGAGAGGACCCAGATGGTCTTTTCAGAGCAGGAGGGAGGAATTAGTCATTTGATCAAAGAGGAATTTGCTTTTAAACTTGACTTCAGTGGACTGATGTGACAGTCAAACTTGAAAAGGGGAGTGTCAAAGACATAGCACCAAGTTAGAAGACTTCCATACAGATCTGACTCTGAGACTTTTACCTCCAAAGTCTCAGATATAGATAGCCAGAGAAAGCTGGAAACAGACAGACCCCGAATCAGGAAGAGAGAACACTCAGATCCTTGGGAGGGGAGACAAGGAGGCAGCTAGAAACAGAGGAGAGAAAGAGTGGTACAGTGGATGGAGTGCTGGACCAGAGAGTCAGGAAGACAAGGACTTGACTATTGCTTCATATGCTTGATAGCTGTGTGGCCCTGGGAAAGTCACTTTCCTTGGCTCCAGTTTCTTCTTCTATAAAACAAGGGGGTTAGATTTAATGCCCTGTAGGGTCCCTTCCCATTCTAAATTCTCTGACCCTTAGATTTGCAGAAAACAGATTTTTATAAACAGATTGTGTACCTCTATTCTACTGTTTACAAATAGGAAAATACCAAGTTTCTGATCCCTTTCCTTTTGGTGTCTGAAGGGGAGACAGGTACAGAGACTCAAGAGAACTCCTGGCCAGAAGTGGTCCACATTGAACCCTGGATCTCTTGCCCATGTTGGAGGAGGGGTAACTGTGGTAATTAGCCCATACGGTTGCTGTGATGAAAGATCTCTCTAAAAAACACAAATTGCTATAAAAATACATCTTATTGTTTCGATTGCTAGCCCCTGTAAAGAGGTAAAGGGAAGTTCAGTAGCTTTGAGCAGGGGGTCCACGCCTCTTCTTCACTCCCATTGTTTTCTGTGAACCCCAGGAGACCGCCTGAGGAAGGCAGAGAGTCAGGAGAGATGCAGGATGTTTGTGGGACCTCAGACAGGTGATAGTGACGAGAAAAGCTCACCTAAGGCTCTTCCCCCTTCTTCTTCTATGGCCCGGCCTGGCCAGGCCAGGATGCTGAGTACATAAGACTGGCCACTTCCCAAGCCTCACCTCTGGTGAAGCAGGAACACTAAGTCAACAATCCGGCTCTCACGGCTCGAAAGCTTTTGATGTTTACTTTGTTCTGTCTCTAGTTCAAAAGGAAGCACTAATGCTCTAGCCCTCTTACCAAATACAATCTTAATCTCAGGATTTTGAGCTTTTTCAGTGGGCTAGTTAAGTCTGTTAAGAGGAGGGGATTTGATCCAGCTTTCCATAACAACACAGGAGTTAAATCCCGCTTCTTTATGGATGGCTAGGAGCCTTCTTTTTATCTTCAAGCCTCAGATGGCCTTTTTTTCCCCTTTAAACACCCCTCAAGCCCTCCAAAAGGCAATGAACTTGGCGACGAGAAGAGTCAATTATTTCTTCCCCTACCCCTTGTTGGCCAGTCTTCTGTGGGGCTCAAGGCTTGCTTGATCCTTCCAAGAGAAGCAACAGCAGCAGCGTGTTGGTCTCCAAGGAGCTTCCAAAATGGTAATTTCCCATTGCTTTTTGCTGGACACTCCTAACCCTAATCTAACTCAGGGTCCTTCCAGGCACTAAAGTTTCATCTTCTTGGAAGCATTCTCAGTAGCAGCAGCGCTGCTATTGTATATTTCATACTCTATATGTACTAGGAACTGAGTAGTCATGAAGATGAATGGAATGTCCCTTAAAATGAATGGAATTTAACTTCCCCTTGAATAAAACCTGGACTGTGGTCTTTCACTGGCCAAAACCATTTTGCTATGAGTAAAATGTATTTGAGATCAAATGACTTATTTCTGTTAGAAGTTCAACAGAAATGAAGCCATTATATTCACGACTTTCTTTAGACAGTGAGCTCTTTGAGGGACTGTCGCCTCAGTTCTTTTTGTATCTCTAGTGCTTAGTATAGTGCCTGGTCTACAGTTGGGGCTAAATGTTTGTTGATCAATATTAGGTGCTTAAAAAGTGCTTTCTGACTGACTAACTGAACTTCCTTTTTAATAAGGAAGTAATTAAGGAAAGTATTAGCCCAATCATAGATTACAGATGTACTCTCAGAGCCAACAGAGTTAAATTCAGAGAAGTTCTTCATCAGGCTGGCCTCAGGGTTGATGAATTTTTCCACCCTGGCCCCTTCTGTAACATCATTATTTATCTAGGAAATTGTAGAGAGACTACATTCTATTTTAACAGAAGTTATACTAGCATCAACAAAATAAAAAATCCATGAAGTATAGATTAGGAAAATCACTCCATTCAGAGACTGAAATACCTGTACTGAGTTCTGGCTCTGACACTTATTGGCTCTGTGACCTTGGGCAACTCATTTCCCCATTGTGAGCCCAAGCTTCGTCATCTGCAAAATATTTATGACCTGTTCTACTACTTAACTCACAGAATTATTCAAAGGAAAGCACTTCAGAAATTTTCAAGCATTATGTAAAAGTGAGCTATTATTATTGTCAATTGTTATTATCATTAAGATTTATGAAAAGTTCTGTAGGTGAACTTGGATTCTTCACCCATGCCTGGTTTCCCTCTGGTTTTCTGTCTACAAGACTTCAAATACAAAAATTGAAGTGATAAAGGTGAACTCTGCTGGTCATACCTAAAGCACTACAAACGAAGTGATTCCACTGGGGTCTGGGTCCCTGCCCACTCTCCAAAGGCAGGATCTCCTCCTGGAAAAGGCCACTTCCTATCTAGAAATGCTACTGCTAATTGGCATTGACAGGAAGGGGCTTGATGGGCTGAACTGAGTGATTCACGGTATTGGTATTTCTGGGCCCAGGCAGTCAGACTCAGCTCATCAGGCTTTCTCTGGGTACACGCTACATTGCCCCCATTCAGAGAGAAAACGGCAGTGGATCAAAAGGGGGAGTCCCAGGAAATAACAGGGCCATCAGAGCTGCTGCTCATCCAGGCGCAGCTTCCAACTCTTTGTATAAATATAAGCAGTGGAGAAGAGGCAAAACCAATTCTCATCTCTGATAGGCAGTTTTCTGTTTTCAAGTTTGCCCATATCAGTGGCACTGTAGTGTAAAGTACACGAGGGAAACAGACCAATCAGAACATAGGGTCTCATCCTCCATCTTTGCTGTAGGCTCACTGTGTTCCTGGGTAAGTTAATTCACCACTCTGCCTCAGTTTCTTTATTTCACAAATAGGTTTGGGGACTCCCCAGGTGCCAGGATGGAATGACCTGCTCATAGTCCAATCAATCACTGGGCAGGGAGAATATCTAGGGGCTCAGGGTCTTGCTGCTCTATGGCCTCTTGCCCTCCCACCAAGAAGTATAGATTATTATTCAGTTTACCTCCCTCTATCCTCTAGCTATATCCCCACTTTCTAGCTCTAGAACCCTGTCCCCACCCTCCCCTCTTCTAACAGTTTTTTTTTTCCAGTTAAAATAGAACATTACTGCCCATTAAAGAGATTCTAATTTCTAGATTCCAAATACCATCTATTCCCAGAACATAAACTCTGGTCATACCCCAGAAAATGAAGCACCCCCACCCCCATCCTCCCAACCTGGCTCCTTTAATCCTGGAAGACTCTAAAATTCAGAGTTCCTATAGTTGACATATGACCCTTAAGACCTCTCAAGATAAAAATATGGGATAATAGAAGGACTCAGAGGACCTAGTTCTGAACCCAACTTGGCTACTAAATGTGACATTGGTCAATTTTCTTAACTTCTCTGGGCCTAGAGTTTCTTCATCTATAAAATGGAAAAGGAGGGGAGAAGGAAAAGAAGGTAGATTGAGTATATGACTGCTAAGGCCCCCTTCAGCTCTAAATCCTACGAACCCTTCAGAGATCAAAATCAGCTTTAGTCTCCAAAAGTTTCATCAGAGCCACACCTGAGCTAGAACTTCCAAATGGACTTCATTTTCTCTCCCCCTTCTCCCTAAAATCTCCCATTTTCTCCATGACTTTGAATGCAGAATTAAACATCAGAGATCAAAAAGGTTTATTCTGTTTTTCCCTATCAGGTTCAAGATTCTTGAATTCCTGTTTCTCAACCAATGGATTATGATGAGGATGGATTACATCCTACGTTTCTTCAAGTCATTTCCCCTGATTTTTATATCAAAGGACAAAAATTCTGAGAAGCCTGGTAGAACCCTGAACTTGGAATCAGGGAGTCCTAGGTTAGAATCTTGATTCAGACACTTACTAGCTGTGTGAGCATGGGCAAGCCATTTAAGCTCTCTGTGTTTGGTTTCTTCATGGACTTCTGATTCCCTTTGTAACCCTAAATCTATGATCTCATGAAAAAAAGTGTGTGTGGTGTATGTGGTTGCAAGTTGGTTGATGTGGATGGATAGATGACAATACCAATGGGTGCAAAGTATCTAGGAATATATGAAGAAGCAAACAGTTAAAGCAGTGAAGTTATTTGACAAAAGTAACAGATAGAGCTAGTAACAAAGTAGAACTAACCTTTATTAGCAACAATAATTATAACACCAGATTTGTATAGAGCTTTGAGATCTACAAAAGTATTTTATGTGCATTATCTTATTTGATTCTCACAACAATCCTAGGAGTTAGGTACTATTATTATACATATTTTAAGAAGAAAAAACTAGGCTGACAGAAGTTAGTGACTCACTCAAGACCATACAACTAGTATAGGAGGTCTCTGGGACAGAATTCAAATTTAGGTCTTCCTTACTCCATATCCATTATTCTATGCCAAGATCCAGTAGAATCCAGGTCTACTGAATCTTGATTTCCCCAAGCCTTTCCTTAGACAGAACTCTGCAGTTTCCCTTTCCTCCTCCTCCCTCTACCTGACTCCTTCCCTCCTTCCCAATGTCATCTCAGTGTGAACAGACAAGTATCATGGATTGAAAAGCCAGTCAGCAAACACGATTCCAAATCACTACTGGTTAAGACTTTTCTGGGAATCCTGCAGGGCTGGCCCACCAGTTTCCCCTTCCCAGTCTTTGGTTAAGGAAGCATTATGGTCCCCTCCCAGCCTCTGATTAAGAAAGCATTCTCATTCAAGTACCTTCTAGACGAAAATGTTCCTCCCTGATTGTTTCTCGGTAAACTTCACCAGCAGGATCCTGCAGAGAGACAAAGCAAAAACACGTCTACCTTAACCGAGAGCCTTGCAGCGATCACAGAATATTGAAATGTTAATGAGACACACATAGAGCTGCCGAAGTTAATTAGGAAAAGAGGTTTGGAAGGTTAAAGGTGTCCCAGAATGTACTTCATCACTTTTGTTCCCAGATCCTCAGTCTGGTTAGTCACTTGAAGTGTGGGAGAGGGAAGGGGAGGCCAAAGGGAGGGGAGAACAGAAACCCCCAACTCTTTCTGCCTTTAATTCCATGGAGACACAGGCACTTGGAAAGTTAACATGCAAATTCCATTTTTGGGGGGGATGGGGATGGGAAGGTGATTAACATTATTACCACCAAGAGGCCAATCCACCAAGAAAACCGTAGGCAGTGTGGGGTATTCCTAGAGAAAGCCTGCTCCCTATACAGCATCTCACCCCTTAGTCCTGGAATGTCAATGACAATACTGAAAAAGTCCTTTGGAGGATACTTTTCCACCTTATTTCCTACTACTCCCCTTCACCTAGCTCTACTGCAACATAACAGGACTGCTCTCTGCTCTCTCCTCCTCCTCTTAATCTACTCAATATCCCCCCCCACCCCCCCAATTCTTTAAATCTTAAGAAGAAGCCTGTGTAAAGATAAAGAACAGGCTGGGAGCCAGGAAGATATGAGTTCAAATCCTGCCTCTCACATATACTGACTGTGTGACCTTAACCTCGAGCTCTAGGGAACTCTATAAGCTACAGAGAAGGTGCCCAACTGTACTGGTAGGTGCCTCCCCCTGTTGTGTGTTTGTCCTTCATTCCTGAAGAGGACAATGACATCAGGGAGATGATGACATGACTTGCACTGGACTTTGATTTGTGTGAGGGAGGGCTGTGCAAGGTCACCAGCCTCACTTTCTCCTCCTAAGCCATCTGAGTCCATTGACCAGATATTCATCAGAAGTACTGGACTTGGCCCAGGATGCGATGCAGGAATTTGACCCTTTTAGGATACGGTCTTTTCACGTTCTCACTTTGAGTGAGATAAGGCCCATTCAATGAATAGACCTCTTTAAGAAGTGAGTCAAGCCTCTTCAATTAAAAAAAAATCAATCATGTCAGCAGAACAGGGAGCTTCACTGTCAATGGCTGATTATTTTTTTAATTTTGGCTAATATCTCCCACTAAAGATCACTCCCCTCTTGGACTTCACCTAGCACTGATTGTATCTCTCTGATGTACTTACACATATTATAACATATCTGTGCGTCTCAAAATACCCACTTCATGTCACTGGAGTAGAGTATCTTAGGTTTAGTGTTGGAAGGAACCACAAAGTAGAGGTATCAGACAGAACCCACAACACTCCCCAGTGCTTCCCAAAGCAGATTAAGATAGAATTGGGAAATATTTAACAAAATAAATAAAAATACAATAAAGTAGAGAGTATATTATATTTTAAAACTGAGACCCCATTTCTTTTTGGTGTTGACCCCATTCTCATTTCATAAATAAGGAAACTGAGTCCCAGGGATGCTAAGTGACTTGTCCAAGATTACATGGATAGTAAGCCTCAGATGTGGGATTTGAACTTGGGTCCTCTCATTCAAGAAAAAATGCTCATTCCACTGAATAAATGCCTGCACTTTCCTCAGTGGTCAAAGCCAGCCATTTCTTTGGATTCTATCAGGATACTTCAAACAGCAGAGGTCTCAATGCTAATGCCTCATCTAAAGGCATTTTGGGATATGAATACCCCGAGCTGGCAATTAACCTACAAATACATCACCTCAATATCATTCCTCCCCCCTCTCCATTTAGACAGGTAGATGGTACGGTGGATAGAGCTTTGGGCCTGGAGTCAGGAAGATGAGAGTTCAGATCCACCCGCGGACACTAGCTGTGTGACATGGGCAAGTCATATAATTTCTTTCTGCCTCAGTTTCCTCATTTGTAAAATAGAGATAATAATAGCACCTACCTCACAGGGTTGTTGTAAGGATCAAATGAGATTTACAAAGAACTTATCATGCTACTGGCACATAGTAGATGCTTAACAAATGTTTCTTTCTTTTCCCTTTCCCTCCAAACCTTTCAAGTTTCTTTCTCTTGTGCCTTTGTTCATCCCCTTTCTTTCATTGAGCCAGAAAAGACCTCAGAGGTCATCTAAGCCAACCCTCTCAATTTACAAATGAAGAAACTGAGGCCTAGGAAAAGAAAGGGACCTTAGAGACCATCAGTACAACCTCTCATATTACATATTAGGAATAAAAGGCCCAGAATGAGGACATGACTTGCCCTAAATTAGAGGAATAGTTAAGTGGCAGAACAAAGAGATTCAGACTCAGATCCCCTTCTAACAAGTACAACATCCTTCTCACTATATCACCTGTCTCTTTTCCCCACCTTTTTGATTTCCATCCATTCTTCAGTGAGGCCCAGGTTAGGCCCCATCATCTCCCTAAAGAATCTCCCAGTCCACAGCAATCCCACTCTCTTTGGAGCTCCTCGGACACAGAGTAGCTATTCTAGTCCCTTATCTCTTTGTTGACTTGTCAGTGTATGTATTGCCTGTTTACAACCTTGTTAACTCTAAGATACTAGAAGCTGAGTCTTACACATCATCTCTACATCCTCCCTGTGGCTTAATAGGAGATCTTTTACATATAGAATAGGTATTCAGGGCATATCAATTGATTGTTTCCTGATTAGAATGTTCTTACAAAATAATTCATGTTTAAGAAATATAAACTTACATAACGTCATCTTTGAATCAGCCACTCCAGTCCACCAGAATCCAATGTACCTGACCTCAGCTCTAGGTGTGGGGATGCTAGGCATGCTTTGGGTCAATTCTGGGAGGGTGACCACAGTTCATCCCGGTCCCAGAACAGTTCTGCTGTCTGAATTTCTCAAGCAACAAAATTACTGGGGATGTTGTATTTCACATTCAATTCATTAACAGTCAGATTGCCTCAAGTTGAAATCTTTCTCTTGAAAAGAAAAAATTCACCTCCCCCAACTCCCAAAGAAAATCCAGGACTCACATTGATTTTTAAAACAACAAAAAACTGTTGCTTTGTACTGTACTAGGAACTAGGAAAGATTCTTTTTCTTTTTTTAAAGACAAATGGTTAACAGTTTATGAATTAAGTTCTCCTTTTTCTTTGTGATTTTCTCCCTTTTTCTGAATCACTAAAGCAGACATTGTAAGTGTTTTCTAAAAGGTTTTTTCAGGGTTTGATGCTTTCTCTTTTTTGTTCCCAATTACTTCAATATGATGGCATTGATTTTCTCTTTGATTTCTTGTCAATAATGATTTTCATCGCTATCACTACCAATTACTGTAATCCCCAATCACTTCCCAGCAGTGTTTGTTGCTGGCTCGAGGGCTAGTTATTTGTTTTACTAAGTTATGAATCAACACTACATCTGGGAAGCCGATGACAGTGAAGCTTCCATGTTCTGGTGACATAGTGAGACAGCTCGAACTCATTAGGTGCCAATTAAGGTCATTCTTTCATGCAGGGTTATTATGACACCTATCTCTGAAAAGGCAGACAATACTTTGTTACAGGTATGGGCAATCTGTCTAAATGAGAATATATGTGCAGTGAAAAGAACATTGGAACTGGAACCATAAGACTCAGTTTCAAATCCCAGGTCTGCCATTTAGTACCTTTTCCGACCTTGTTCAAGGTTTTTCCCCACTCTGTGCCTCAGTTTCCTAATCTTTAAAATGAGGAGTTTGGACTACACAATCTCTATAAAACTATGCAAGAAAAACTACTAACTTGTTCATAATTTGATTCAGAGATGCCATTACTGAGACTCTATCCCAAGGAGATTATAGTAAGGAAAGACTCAAGTGTATAAAGATGTTCATAGAATTATTTGCAACAATAAGAAGCTAGAAACAAAGTGTGTCCCCAATACATTATAATAGTGGAACAAAGTATGGCATGGGAATGTAGAGGAACATTGCCATGCTGAAAGAATGACAAATGGAAAAAATTCAGAGAAACCTGGGAAGACTTATATGAAGTGATACAGAGTGACAAGAGGAGAACCAGAAGAACAAAGTATACTGTGAGTGCAACAAGGAAAATAAAAGTCAGCACAAAGAGGGGGGAAATCCAACTCTATGGCCACCTGCAACAATCAATGTTAGTATCACACTACCAAAATTTTCTTTTTTCTGTTAACAATCAATTGATAATCCATTTCTTTTGGTGAATATACTTTATAAAGATGTTTGTTGGAAGTCTCTGAAAACTATTTGTCATGTCCAAACAAAATGTATCCATTCGTGTTTTAAAAAAGAAAACAGAAGAAATCTATAATGTTCCCAAGATCTTCCTAGAGAGGCAAAAATCAGGGCAGCCTCATTTTCTTCCACACCACTCTCATATCTGTCATAGGCTGAGAGTCAGTTTTTGTCCAGAAAATATGCTAATATCCCCCTTTAGACTAACCGGGAATTAGGAGATGAGTTTCTCTGGAGTCCTTGGAGAAGGACTAGGTCAACCACTAAATGGGTAGAGTTATTGCCAAGAGAGCCTTGCAGAGGTGTGTGTGTGTGTGTGTGTGTGTGTGTGTGTGTGTGTGTGTGTGTGTGTGTGTGTGTGTGTGTGTGTGTAAGGGGGATCACTTTGCTAAACTGGGGTGGGGGGGAGTTTTCCTTAAGACTACACAGGATTAAGAGCTAGAACAAGCCTTAGAATAATTCATTCCAATTCTTTCATTTTACAGATAAGGAAAAGTTAAATGAACTTCCTAAATTTATACAGGTATTAAGAAACAGATGAGATTTTAATCTGACTCCATATCTAGTATTCTGTTTAGCAAACCATACTGTGCTGCCCTTAAGACATCTTCTCCGCTTTAGGCCATGTTTTCACTATAACTTGGTTTAAATGGGATGAACATATTGGGGATGAAGGAGTGCACGTAAGGATAGAATGTCCTCCTCTCACCAGAAGGGAAAAGTGATTTGCCCAATGTCACACAAGTAGGAAGTATGGGCCTAGATCTGTTTATGGGTGAGCCAAACAATTTTTTAAATCCTAAACTTAAAGTAAATTGACTAAATTGTGATTCACTGGGATGCATCTGGGTGGTACAATAGATAGCACACTGGGCCTAAAGTCAGAAAGATCTAAATTCATACCCAGCCTCATTTACTAGCTGTGCGATCCCAGTTACTTAACCTCAGTGTGCCTCAGTTTCCTCATCTGTAAATTGGCTTTGGCTCAGTCACTTCATTAGTACTGGGGCTACTTGCAGTTGTCCTCCACTCCTCCCAGCAGTATATTGGACACCTTCCAACCTGAGGGACTCATCTTCCGATGTCATCTCTTTTATCATTTTAGTACTGTCTATGAGGTTTTCTTGGCAGATACTGGAGTGGTTTGCCATTTCCTTCTTCAGTGGATCACTTTTTGTCAGAACTCTCCACTATAACCTGTTCATCTTGGGTGACCCTGTACAGTATGCATAGCTCATAGTTCCATTGAGCTACACAAGCTCCTCCACTCCAACAAGGCAGTGATCCAGTGGGGCACTGTAAAACAGGGATAGTAACAGAACCTATTTCCTAGGGTTGTTGTAAGGATTATATGACATAATAATTGTAAAGCATTTACCATGGTGCCTGACATACATAAGTGCTATATAAATGTTAGCTATTGTTATTGTATCATGGTGTTTAAAAAGTTCAAAGACACAATAATAATAATATCAGCATTTTAATAAAAGGATGATCATTTGGTCATCTCTCTCAGTCCAAAGACTATCATGGCAAAGGGCTCATAGTTTATATGCCCATTGGAAGAAGGGTGTTCCCAAGGGTGACAAAACAACTCTGATTAACAAATAATGAGAGAATGAATATTACAATGAGGGGTTGAACCTATTCAAATGAACTTTGATTATGTCATTTACTTCTAAGTTACCTCCAACCATGGGAGGTCAAAGAATTTATCCCCACCCAAACCTAAGTAGAGCATGATGACTGTGCTACCTGGGTGGGGTCTGAACAAGGTTGCTAAGAAAGTTATCAATAACGTCCTTCAATAGACAGAACTTTTGAAATTAAGACTTCAGAAAAAGGGGAGAACTCTGATCTCCCCAAATCATTGGCCTTAATAATCATTTCTCTCATTAGTATTAATAGTAGTAGTAGTGATAGTGGTAGTAGTAGCAGGAGCAGTAGCAGCAGCAACAGCAATAGTAGTGGTGGTGGTAGTGTTTGAGTTCTAGGCAGAGTTCTGTCATTAACTTGCTGTGAGTCTCGAGGTAAGTCTTATTGTATCTGGGTCTGTTGCCTCATCTGCAAAATGAGGATGCCAAACTGGATAGCCTCCAAAGTGCCTTCCATATGTAAAACTATGTCCTTATGATCTGAGGTCCTGCCCAGCTCTAAAAGTTATGATCCCGGTCCAACCTTATGGACAAGGAAAACAGAGCCCTGGGAGGTTAATGCAGTTGCCAAGATCATACAGGTATAAGTAGGAGACGTGGAGTTCAAACTCAGCTTCTCTGACTACAAATTCTATCATTTTGAACTCTACCAGAACTTCCTGGAGAAGGGAGATTCTGGGATTTTTAGGAGGGGAAGATATCATGGAGAAGGAGTAGGGTCCCTTTGCTGAGGAATCCTCAAATCCTAAAAGAAACCATGGATCCCAACTACTCCAGCAGCAAGGTAGGGCCAAGGCAAGCTTGGTACCTGAGGAAAAGAGAAGACAACTCTGGGACACTTTGTGGCCTGTTAGCAATGCAGAAAACAGCAGAAGGAAAGCATCTACGCAGACAAACCACCTTATAAGGTTTCTGAGGCGCACAGGCCCACAGCAAAGCACAGGAATTTGGGAGAGAGTTTGGAGAAAGGATGGATGGGGTGGATTTTTTTTTTTCTTCTGTCTTCCAGACTTCATCCTCCTGAATTTAATCTTTCTTCAGCCCTCCCCACCAGCTCATTGTCAATCATTCTGTTCTCTAAAAGCTAACAGATGTCAGTGCCACGGGGTTTCAGAGAAAACTTGTGGTGCCCACATAACTCATTATAGTTAATGGATTCTAAGAATGCTCATGGCTTGGGACAGGCCAGGGTGAAAAACGGAGGGGGGTAGAGAGGAGGGAGTCAGTGGCTGCGCTGTGCGTAACCTTTAAACAGAAACCAAATACTTCTTTCCAGGGCCGTCTGGGGAAAATTCTTCAGTGAGCTCTTTCTTCCCAGAGTACTGGGCAAAGTCAGCTAGGCCAAGCATTCCCAGAGGAAACAAGACAATTGTTGACAAGACCCATGGAGCAAGAACCCTGTCTCCCTCAAACACACGATATATTGAAAAGAGTTCAGGATATAAAGTGTAAAGGTCTAATATGGATTCTGCTACTGAGCACTGCTAAAGAATAACTTTGCAAATTTCCTTCCTTTCTCTGGGTTTCAGATCCACCATCTGTAGAATAAAACAATTTGACTAGATCCACCCCCCCAGTCTTTTTCTCAGCTGACATCCTAGGAGTCATCGTACTATGGATCTCAAGTCCAAAGGACTCCAGAATTTGAACTCTCCCACCTAATACCTGGGTGACCGTGGATGAGTTCCATAATTTCTCTGGGTTTCAGTTTCCTCATCCATCAAATAAAGAGACTGGAATTGCTGGCCTCCTAGATCCCTTTGACCTCAGAGCTCACACTCCAGAACTAAACTAGCCAAAGAGAGAAGAAAGAGCACCCCCCACTCCTCCACCCCAGATTTGGAATCAGAGGCCCTCAGTTACAATCCCAGCTTTGTGTGACCTTGGGCAAAGCATACCCCATCTATAGGAACTCAGTTTCTTCGTCTGTAGGACAAGTGAGTTGTTGTGTATCATCTCTAAATCCTATGATCCTGGAAATGTTTGAAAATCCACCCAGATGAAATGGATCATTTGACTCAGACCTCCCAAATTGAATTGGGTCCCTCCAAGGCCTTTGAATTTCTGTCATGGACAGCTGGTAGATAGAGCACTGGATCTGCAGTCAGGAAGACCTGAGTTCAAATGTCCCCTCAGACACTTACTAGCTGTATGATCTTGAGTAAATTATTTAACCTTCTTTGCCACAGTTTCTACTACTATAAAATGGGCATAACAGCACCTATCTTGCAAGGTTGTTGTGAGTATTGAATGAGACGATTAAAAAAAATGCTTAACACAGAATCTGGCACATAGTAGGGCCTATATAAATGCTTATTCCTTTCCCTTTCCCTCTTCTCTGAGGAAATGAACATAATGGGACTCTCCCCACCTGGTATGATAGGCTTGTACACTTCTCCTGGTCTTCCCACTTAGACAACAATGCCATTCCCTGGGACCACAGTCACAAGAAACACACCAGTAGGCTGCCTGTACAGACTTAGCATCTAACAGTGGGTGTTGTTTTTCAGTAACTAAAAAGTTCTGGTCTCTGTGTTTGTTTTTCTATTCAGAGAAACCTGCCCCCAGAAGAGCCTATATTCACCATTCCCTGCTTTTTTCTGCCTAACTCTTAATGTTCAGCCATCAAGACTTCACATCTGGAACATTTTCCAGATTCAAGTCAAGTTAACAAATCTAAGTACCTTCTATGTTCTCAGCCCCCAGCTATGGAGGTTATGAGAGAAGAGAGCATGGCCTCTTCCTCCAAGGTACTTACAAGATGCTTGTCTGTGCACATGAGTGCACATACACACAAGCACGTGTGCAACATGTGTGCACGTGTGCACACACACATATACTTTCTCTTTTCTCTCTCTCTCTCCCTTGTAAAATGGGAGGAGGGGTCTCAGACTAGATAGTGTCTAGGATCCCTTCCAGTTCTAGAGGTATGATACCATTCAAACTTTTACGTTAAAAACAAACAAAAACATTTTGTACTGTCTGATAGATTTAGGCAAACCAAGCCGAGGGTATGCTTTCATTTATAAGGATGAAAAATACATAGCTCATCCATGAGCATTTTCCCCTTCTAGTCATTAAAGCTATGCATTCGTGCATTCAAAGACCCCAGTTTCTGGGATAAGAACTCATTGTTTGACAAAAACTGCTGGCAAAAACTAGGTATAGAACAACATGTTACAGTGCATACCAGTATAAGATCAAAATGGGTACATGACTCAGACATAAAAGCTGATACTATAAGCAAACTAGGAGAGCAAGGAATAGTTTCCTTGTCAGATCTATGGAGAAGGGAAGAATTTATGACCAAACAAGAAATAAGAGAGCATTATGAAGTGTAAAATGGATAATTTTGATTATATTAAATTTTAAAAGTTTTGCACAAATTCAATGCAAACAAGATTAGAAGGAAAGCAGAAAGATGGGAAACAATTTTTACATTAAATGTCTCTGACAAAGGCCTCTGTTCTCAAATATATAGAGAAGTGTCAAATTTACAAGGATACAATGTATAAATCCCAAAGGATATTCAACAGGTAGTTTTCAGATGAAGAAATCAAAGCTATCTATAGTCATATGAAAAAAAATGCCCTAAATCACTATTGATTAGAGAAATACAAATTAAACAACTCTGAGGTACCACTTCACACCTAATATGACAAAAAGGAAAATGATAAATGTTGGAGAACATGTAGGAAAATTAGGGCACTAATAACACTATTGATGAAGTTGTGAACTGATTCAACCATTCTGTGAGTAATTTGGAACTGTGCCCAAAGGGTAATCAAACTATGCATACCCTTTGACCCAGTAACACCAGTACTAGGTCTATACCTCAAATAGATCAAAAAAAAAAAAAAAAAAGGAAAAAACCTATTTATACAAAAAAAATTATAGCAGCTCTTCTGATGGTGGCAAAGAATTAGAAATTGAGGGGATCTCCATCAACTGAGAAATGGTTGAACAAATCGTGGTAAATGAATGTAATGGAATACTATTGCTCTATAAGAAATAAAGAGCAGAATGCTTTTAGAAAAACTTGGACTTACATGAACCTAATGCAAAGTGAAGTGAGAAGAACCAGGAAAATATTGTACATATAACAGCAATTATTTTACATCAACTATGAATGACCTGGCTGTTCTCAACAATACAACAATCCAAGACAATTCCAAAGGACTCATGATGAAAAATCCCATCCACCTCCGAAGAAAGAACTTAGAATCTGAATGCAGATTGAAACATACTTTTTTTACTTTTTTTTTCATGGTGTTTTTCTTGTGGTCTATTTCTTCTTTCATAACATGACTAATATTGAAATATGTCTCACATGATTGCACACATATAACTTATATCAAATTGTTTACTGTCTCCAGGAAGGGGTAGGTGAGGGAGGGAGAGAGAAAATTTGCAGCTTGAAATTTTTGAAAAATAAACATCAAAATTGTCTTTACATGTATTTGGGAAAAAATAAAATACTATATATAGTATGCATAAGTATATTTTTAAAAAGCTATTCATTTCAATTACACAGTTTATGGATGTTTTAATGTTTTAACAACAGGCAGGTTGATGTCATTGAATGAGCTCTGAACTGTGTCATACACCATAAAATGTATTATTAGGAATAATAATAGTCAACATTTATATAATGCTTTGAGATTTGCAAAGAACTTTACATCTATTGAGAGGCAACTGATCAAGACAATAAAGTAAGAAAATTCCAAAGGACCCATGATGAAAAATGCTATCCATTTCCAGAGAGAAAATTGATGAACTGAATGCAGATTGAGGCATTTTCTTTACTTCTTTATTTTTCCTGGGTTTTGTGTATTTTCTTTGGCAACAAAACTAATATAGAAATGTTTTACATGACCTCACATATATAATCAATATCATATTGTTTGCCTTCCCAAGGGTGAGGAAGAAGGGAGAGAATTTACAACTCAATATTTTAAAAACGAATTTTAAAAGAAATTGCATGTGTAATTGGGAAATATTTAATGATTTAAACAAAGAGAGAGAGGTAGCAGGGTATAATGGATAAAGAGGCAACCGTGATTCCATAAAACTTGGGTGCCCATCCTACTTCTGGCACATATGTGATGTGATTCTAGATAAACCTCTTAACTTCTCTGAACTCTAGACAAGTCTCTAAGACTATGAAAGTACTGGTAGATTTCTCACCAGAGCTCACTGTCATAATAAGATCAAGGGCCCAGTCCCTATCTTTATTTAGATACTGCTTTATGATTTGCAAAGCCCTGGAAGTATATTATATTACTTCTTTAGGTGAGCTCATTTGATTTAAAGTTGAATAGGAACTTAGAAGTCACACAGTCTAACTAGAAACTGAGGGGAAGTGATGACTGAAAGTTACCTAGCAGCTTCTTAGGATTCAAACTGAGCACCAATCCAATCCCAGACCTCTTTCCGTCAAATCACACCAGTGACGGTTTTTAGATCTAAATCTGTGCCTAAATTTGTGTCTTTAGGACAAGTCACATGCCTTCTCTGGGCCTCACTTGTATCATGTTTAAAACATGGACTTTGTCTAGATCAGGGGTTCTTAACTGAGGTCCAGGGAATCTGTAAGCTTGAATGGGGAAAAAATATTTATATTTTCATTTGAATATATCTGGTTTGCTTTGTAATCTGATGTAATTTATTTTATGCGTTTAAAATCATCATTTTGAGAAAGAGTCCATAGGATTCCTCAGATTGACAAAGTGATTCAGCACATGCGGAAAGTTAAGAATCTGATCTAGATGGTTCCAAAGGCACTCTTTGATTGAGCACTGCTATAGCTCCCATCGGACAGAATAACTACAAAATAGCAAGAGCACTCTCCCACTCCTCCCCCATAAGACAGAAATGGAGAGAAGAGGGAAAAAACAAGGATATTGCTAGACAAACTTTCTGAGCCAGGTCCCCATCCCCTACCTGTTGCTCTACAGCTTCCCACTGAATTATACTCCTGTTGTTAGCATTACATTGGAAGGAGGGTTCCCAAATTGGGAGCACCAGACAAAAGCAGGAACCATTACTCTGACAGAGTTAGTTCCTTGGTCTCTCTGTGCTGTGCCCAGGTGTCACCAAAGGCAGGCCAAGGAGCCTGCAGTTAGGCACAGAGGGAAAGATAGATTCTTTGCTTCCTGGAAATGCACTTAGAACATGGTTTGAAAAGTACTAATGAAGTGTTTCTTACAGACACTGCTTTCAACCAAAAGGGTTTAAAATATAAAGGGTGATGTTGTGTTGTGTTCATCTTTTGTTTTCAAAGAAGACCATGACATCAGAGAAATGATGACATGACTTGCACTTGACTTTGTTTTGAGTGAGAGATGGCTGTGCAGGTCACTAGCCTCACTTTCTCCTCCTGAGCCATCTGGATCCAGTGACCAGGTATTCATTAGGATGAGTGGAGATAACCCAAGATGCAATGGGAGACCCTGGTCTTTTATAAAGGGGGTGATATATGATTGTGATGAAATACCATGGTGCTATAAGAAATAATGAGTAGGATGGTTTTAGAAAAACCTAGGAAGACTTAAATGAACTGATGCAATTAACTAAGCAAAATCAGGAGATCACTGTACACAGTAATAGCAACATTGTAAGGATAATTAACTGTGAAAGACTTAGCTGCTCTGATCAATGGAATGATCCAAGACAATTTTTAAGTACTCACGATGAAAAACACTCTCCACATCCAGAGAGGGAACCAATGAACTCTGAGTGTAAATTGAAGTATAATTTTTTTCACTTTCTTTTTCTTTCTCATTTTTTGCAAAATGACTAATATGGAAATATTATAATATGTATAATTGAAATCCTATTGCTTACCTTTTCAATGGGTGAGGGAGGGGCTGGAAGGAAGGTGAGAATTTAGAACTCAAAATTTTTTAGAAAGATGTTAAAAATACATAATTTTTTTTGGAAAAGGATTAATTGTTTAAAAAAGAGAATAAAGGGGCATGGGAAGGAGTCCCTTAGAATCTCCTCAAGGTAGGAGGGTTAGGGCATTAAATTCCACACACAATTAAGTTTCACCCCAAACCATAAACCAAAACAAACTCTCTAAACCTGAGATTATATTTGAACTGCAGGGCCTGAAAAGAAGATTATGTCCAGTGCTCTGTATGAGGCCGTCTCCATCAGGGCTGATGCTTCACAAGTCTCCTCCCAGCTCAGACTCCAGTTAGTTACCACTGAGATTTGTATAGAATAAAAGGGGAAGGAAAAGCAAGGCACAAAGACATTCAGTCTTGGCTATTCCTCCTTCATGCTCTGCCCACAAGGGCCTCCTCACTGCGGGCCTTCAGTGCCCAGCCCCTTTCAAGCTTCCAAAGACATTTTAGCAGCAATTAAAATTCCTCAGATTTCTCTCGACTATTTTTATCTGCCAGAGATATAATCAACATGTTCCTAACTGTACATCCCCAGCCATCTCTGCTTCCAATGTCTCTGAGACTTCAGCCGTAGCTAACCTGGTGCTCAAGCATTTGTTAATTAGGTAGGAGGAAAGGGATCTGGGGGAGGGGAGAGGGACCTCTGAGAATGGAAACTTCTCTCAAAGGCTTCAAAGTCAGGCCCCAGGAACAGAAGACACCCCCCACCATCAATCTCCTCCCCACCCATCAAAGAAACAAAACAATCCACTCCCACCAGGCCATGGGTCTCAGGTCTTAGACCCCACAGGGTCTAGACCCCAAAGCTGCATTCTCTCTGTCAGCCTCAAGCTAATATTCCACTAATATAAGTCCCTCTCTACATTCCTCTCCTGTCTTTTACATTTCCTGGAAAGGCATGCAGTCACCTCAAAGTCTACAGGAGAAAAGCAGAGCCTGTTTAAAAAAAAAAAAAATATGAAGACGTCCTGTATGGGTTAATCTGCTTTCTGGGTTAGTCCTCCAGAAAGTCAGTCAAAGTAACAGGGTACACACAAGGCGAGAAGAACAAGAAATGAAAATCTCACCTTCCCAGTCATCAAAAGCCCAGCTTGTCTACAAAAACGGATCATGAAAACAAATTCAAAGAGGGAGGTAGAGGGACAGAGTGACCAGGACAGATATGGAACTAAAACAGATGATAAATAGGATGCAGCAAAAAAGAAAAATCCTTCAAATATCCCAAAGACAAGAGTCCATCAGCCAATAAATATTTAAGTCCTTACTATATTCCAGGCACTGGAGATACAAAGAAAGGCAAACACAATCTTTGCTTTCAAGGAGTTTGCTGTCTACAGAGGAAGAGAACACGCAAACCGTCGTGTACAGACAAGCTATAGACATGATAAATTGGAAATAATCAACAATAGGCACTAGAATTAAGAGGGATTGGGAAATGTAGGAAGCCAGGGAAGTCGAGAGACAGAGAGGAGGAGGGAGGGCATTCCAGGCATGGGGAAAGCCAGGGCAAAGGCACAGAAATGAGAAGAGTGCCATTAGTGAAGAACAAAGACCAATGTATAGCCATTCAGGTTTATCGAGTAAGCAAACGACATGGTCTGAGGTTGTTGTTGAGCCATTTTTCAGTCATGTCCGACTCTTTGTGACCCCACTTGGGGTTTTCTTAGCAAAGATACAAAAGGGATTTGCCATATCCTTCTCCAGCTCATTTTACAAATGAGGAAACTGAGGAAAAAAGTGTTAAGTGACTTACTAGCTGTGTGACCCTGAGTGTCTGAGACCAGATTTGAACTCATGAAGAGGAGTCTTCCTGAATCCCAACCTAGCACTCTATCCACTATGCCTCTGAGTTACCCCTAATGCTCTGGAATATATTAAATCACTCTGGTAGCTGTGAAGAAGATATGATAGGTTATCATGAAAAAGTGTTTATTAGAGGCTGGGATAATGCTGGAAGAAATATCCACTGTTGTGAATGAACCTATCTCCAAAAGCCAATGGTGTGTCAACAGTTTCCTTGCTAATGTAAACACTTATTCCTTACTATTAAACAAAACAAGGCACCCAGAGGTATTTCTCTCCTCCACAAGGGTACCAACATCAAAATGTACATTATTGAGAAAGTACATAATGAAACTACAAGTACTGAACAAATACCAGTAAAACCTCAATGAAGATCACTTTGGGTTCAAATAATAACTCTGACACTTATTAACTGTGTGATCTTGAACAAGCCCTTTCTCCTCCTATGAGTCTCACTTTCCTTATCTGATTTATCATGGTGGTATAGAAAAAGCACTGACCCCAGAGTCAAAGGAAGTGCATACAAACTCCATTCCTACCATTTACAGCCTATGTGACCTTTAACAAATCATTTTCCCTCTCTGAGTCTCGTTTTCCTCATTGGTAAAACATTAGGGTTGTACTAGGTGGCCTTTCATTTCTATGGTTCCATTCCCTCTGGGAGTCTTATGATCCAGAAGGGAAGATAAGATTTATACATAATATAAAACTATAATCCAAGCTGGAGGATGATTGGTACCATAAGTGAGTCAGTTCCCAGCTAAACATCAGCCCTGTTCCCTTTCCTATAAAATGACAGCTCTTGGGGGTACAGCTAAAATCCACCATGTTCTGTTAGACTTCATCTAGAGAACTGTATCCAGTTCTGAGTGCCATCTTGTAAGCTGGACATCAAGAAACTTCAATGTTTCCCATGTAGGGCAACCAAGCGGGTAAAAGGACTAGGACTTGAGGGTCAGTTAAAAGAATATTGAATATTTATCCTAGAGAAGACTTGCAATAGATGACAGCCATCGTCCAGCATTTGAAAGGCTATCCTGTGAAAGGGCTATTCGATGTGTTCCATTTCTCCCCTTCACCCCAGAAGGCAACACTCTAAGCCACAGTGGGAAGGGTTAATATAAGAAAAGTCTCCTTACAAGCTTGTGTTCCTCAAATGGAAGGGGCTGCTGCCTCAGGAAACAGAAGGTTCCACATTATAGGTTTTAAAGTAAAGGCTGGATGATTATTTGGCAGCCCAATATGGCCTCTGAAGTCTCCTCCAATTCTAAGGTCATATGGTTCTAGCCAATAAATTCCAGCATTTCCATATGTCCTCAGTGATCAAATATAAACTCTTCTCTTGGTATTTAAAGCTTCATAACCTGAATCCCTTCTGCCTTTCATGTCTTCTTACCCATTGCTGCCCTCCACCCATTCTAGGTGCAGACATAAGGGCTTTCTGGCTGTTCCTCACACATAATGCTCTATCTCCTCTCTCCATACTTTGATAATGGCTGTCCCCTGTGCCTGGAATGAAGTCCCTGACCCTCTCCCCTCAACCTCTATCTCTTAGAATATTGTTCTCTCTGGGGCAGCGAGGTGGCACAGTGAGTAGTGCACAGGCCCTGGAGTCAGAGGACCTGAGTTCAAATTTGACCTCAGACACTTGACACTTAGTAGCTATGTAACCTTGGGCAAGTCACTTCACCCCAATTGCCTTGCCTTCTTCCCTCCAAAAAAAAAAAAGAATCATACTATTCTCCCTCAAGATTCAGCTCAAGGTCTATCTTCTGCAGGAGGCTTTTTCTCACCCCCACCCCCACCCCCTACCCCTTACTGTTCTCACAAGGTTACCTGGTATTTATCTTACTTATATGTGTTTTTTTATTTACATATATATGTGCATGTTGTTTTCCCCAGCAAAGCAGAAGGAAATGTTATACTATGATCATTGTATTCTCAACACCTAGTACAGGACCTGGCACATAGCAGATCCTTAATCAATGTTATGTCTCCCCTCTCTCACATTCTCCCCTTCCTTTCTCCCTCTCCTCTCACATTCATTCTCTCACTCTTTCTCCTCTTCCACATTCTCTCCTTCCTATCTCCCATCTCTCATATTCTCTCTTTCCTTTCTCCTTCTCTTCTCCTGTATTTTCTTCTCCTCCTCCTCCTCCTTCTTCTTTCTTTTTCCTGTTCTCTCTCACATTTTCTTTCCTCCTCACACACCACTCCCACTCTTCATTTGAGAGGAGCATCTGTGTTTCTCATCAGCCCAGCAGTCACAGCAAACACCCACTACTGATGAAAGGGAGCAGGAGATGACTCCTCTCCAAAGACAAGGCTCTGGCCAGGACCACTTCACTGATCAAAGGCCAGGGGCACTGCTGTTTGCACTATATTAGCCTAACCAACCCGATTAAGTGTTCAAGTGAGCCGATCAACAACCAGCTGCCTGATCTGTGCACCCCCTGGAGTTTCTCCCCCTCACAAAAAAAAATAGTATTCTCCTGGGGGTTGTTTCCCCTTGTGCCAGAAACAAGACCCTAGAAAGGGAATTCCTGATAACACAAGGAGACAGAAGTGCTTTTTATGTGACTTTGATCACGGAGGCAAGTAAGGCTTCTATCAGCTGTCCCTGTCACTGAAGAGGCTGCCTCAGGACAGGTCCCAAATCTGCCATTAGAATAACAGGATATGCATTCTGCCCCCTATCTGGTGATATTAAATCCCTGTGTACTGTGATATATTGTCTCTGTACATCAAACGGGCTGGTATGAGCATGCAGAGGGTAAAGAGAGAGGCCTGAATTTCCCAAAGAATCTTAAACACAAAACATTGGATCTTAGAGCTGGATGAAAATCATAGGGTTGAGGGATCCCCAAACTTAGATCTGGAAAAAACTTAGAAATCAGAGCGATAGACTTGGAGCCGGAAGAATCTTAGAATTCACCTTAGATTGAGCGCTGGGCTTGGAATGAAGAAGACCTAGTACAAATGGACCTCAGATACTCATTAGCTGTGTGACCCTGGTCAAGTCAATTAGTCACTGTCTGTCTTAGTTTTCCCAACTGTAAAATGGGGATTATGATAGGACCCACTTCTCAGGGTTGTTGTGAGGATGACATGAGAGCTGTAAAGCAGTCAGCTCAGTGCCTGGAACATAGTAGGTACTTAGTAAATGTTTGTTTCTTTTCCTTCTTCCCTTTCCCCTACTTAGTCCAATTCCCTGATTTTAATAACACAGTTATCCCTTCCACACTGCAACTTTCCCCACTGCAGTTTCAATATATTATGGGTTAGCATAAGAAATTAAAAGGGAATTTGGGGGGAGTTTAGGAAGCCACCGATGACACGTGAAGGCCAGCAGATGACACAGAGCCCATGACCAAATGCTTAACCCAAATTTTACAGTAAGGTACTGTAAACATCCCATAAAAGAAAAAAATTCAGACTTTTTCTGTGGCACAAAAGGAAGATCAAAATATTTTACACCAACTTTGCAGATCACACAGGTACTATCCCTCTAACCCAAGGAGGTAGAAGGGATAACTGTAATGACGATGATGATAATGATGATACATTGTATTCGTAGAACACTTTAAGGTTTGCAGAATATTTCACAAATATTTTTCACATTTTATCTTTACAAAAACCCTGAGGGGTAGATGCTATTATTTTATCCCTCTCTCTCCAATGATGAAACTGAGGTAGACAGAGGTTAAATGACTTGCCCAGGGTCATACAGCTAAGTAAAGGTTTGGGGATGGATTTGAACTCAAGTCTTCCTGATTCCAAGTCAGGTACTCTGTCCACTGTATCTCCTGGCTGCTTGTTTTATAGATGAGAGAATGGAGATGTAGGGAAGTAAGGTGATTTGCTCAAGGTAAGATATGAGGGGCTGGGGGAAAAAGTAGACTGGATGGTCTGTGAGGTCACTTTTGGTTCTAGTTCTGTGAATTAAACCCAGGCCCCCTGTATCTGAACACAGTGTTCTTCCTACCAGGATGTCCTGTCCTCTCTTACTCCCTCATTTTACAAAGGAGAAAACTGAGGCCCCGAGGAAACTGACATGCCCCTGAAGACTCTCAGACAGAGGAATAACTAACCGAGAGAAATGGAAAACATTTCCTCTCTTGCATCCCGAATCTCCTGACTCCACCCAAGAGCTTCCACCATCCAAATATGATCCTGAGCTAAGAGAAGCCTTGAATGGATTGGCTTAACTGGCTGCCTCCCACAAGCCTGATGTACTTGATTTAAGTACTGTTTTTCCATCCATTTATAAAACTCAAACTTCAAAAGTTTGGGGTTTGGGTGCCTTTCTCTAACTTAAATAAATTGATGTAATAGGAAACTCTAGTTCTCTGTTTTGGAGTTCTCACTTTCTAAGGGAAATACTGGGATGGTAGACAATGTTAACAAAGACAATATGTACCAGACTGAGAAGTTCTGGCCCTGCCTCACCAAGGGTCGCTCCTTCTGCTCCCAGCCTCCACCACCTTTCACAGATAGCTAGGCTCTCATTAGGATGGTGATTGCTTATCAGCTTGCCATAAGGAATAGTGGAATAGACCTCTATTTACCTCCCTGCCCTCATCACAGCCTCTTCCCATCTTCAGAGACATTTTTCCCCACCTATCATCCCTACAGCACTTTGTGAGTTAGGAACAAACTTAGAAGACAGCATGGTGAGTTGAAAAAGACCTGTGACTTAGAGCCAGAAGTCCTAAGGCAAACTCCACCTCTGCCAGTTATGACTTCTGTGACTTTGATCAAGTCCTTTAACCTCCTTGGGCCTGAGTTTCCTTATCTGCAAGTTGAGAAAATGGGACTACATCAATGGTGTCAAACACAAGTAGAAATGAATTGCTGCTGGTCACACACTAACTTAGAAAAACACAAATTAACATTATCTATGTTGTATTGTATTTTTATCTATTTTGTTAAACATTTTCTAACTACATTTTAAACCTGATTCGGACAGCACTCCTGGTACTTGTGGCTAGTTTGACTTTTCTATATTAGATGAACTCTAAGGTTCCTTGTGGCTCTAAGTCTATGATCCAATCATCATAAGAAAGGAACTTTTTAAAAAGTGTAAGGAGACAGACAGCCCAGGCAGTCATCAAGTGGAAGGAGCCGCGGACTAGAAATCAAGAATGCCGACTCCCCCTATTTTACAAAGGAAGAACCTGAGACCCTAAGAGATTATGTGACTTGCCTAAGGTGATATGGTAGAAGAATTGGCTTTTGAAGTTAGGTACTCTGACGCCAAATCCAGTAGTTTTTCCACTGTTCCAAGTTGCCTCTCTTACTAGCTGTGTGATTCAGGGCATGTGCCCTTCCAGAACTATAGTTTCTCATCTGAAAAATAGATATAACAAATAAATAAATAAAATGGGTGTTGTGAGGAAACCCACCCTTAGACTGTCTTCCAAATAGTTCCCCTAGCAGCCTGTTCTAGTCCCTGAAATTCCACCACTGGAGATATATTTCTCTGGAGTGAACACTGCACCATGTAAGGCCTTCTTTAAAAAAAAAATATCCTTACGGTAAAAAATAATCATTACTAACACCTTGGTGTGGATGAGTTGAACAGGACTGTTTTTTGGGTAAGCAAAAGAACATTGGGGAATGGGAGTAGAAGTCATTAAAAGGGAGTAGATACAAGATGTAGTAGATACAAGAGATATTCCTTGAAAATTTCACAATGACCCAAATGTTCCCTGACTAAAATAAAATTTTATCTGGATTAAGAAAATAAACAGTTTACATTTATAAAGAGCTTTAGTGTTTACAAAGCTCATTTTTGAAAACATTAAGGAAAATTGAGGGCTAGGACACAGGCAGTATGATACAGCTTTTTGTTTTTTGAAACCGAGTTATGAGTCAGGAGACTTAGGATTTAAAGTTCTAATTGTAGCTCTAGAATCAACTCCATTCTAGCTCTTAGCTTTGGGGAAGTCACTTCCCTTTCTTTGGATTCAGTTTCATCATCTATAACATGGAAACAATAATATTTGTCCCTACCTATCCCAAAGCGGTATGCAGAGGAACAAATGACATTAACTTTTCTATTTCTATTTACGTTTGTAAAAGTATCTTTAAAAGGTACACTACATACCAGGAGTTACGAACCCTTTTAGAGTGAGGTACCGCACTGGTGAACCAACGTTTGTCTGGCATGACAGAATGAGGGGGACTGGTGGCCAGGGAATGTTGAGCCAAGGGGCCTGTCTCTGGCATACGTAATGGAGGCAATCTTCTCCTGAATCACACTGCACAAAGAATTGTTTTCATTGTTCTCTGACCCAGGGACTGAGTGGTCAAAATTCCCAAATGTCATTGCACTCTCCAACTGCTTCCTTTACCAAACCCATAGCAATGGCCAGGAAAAGGGGGCAGAAACAATCCTTGTCTTGCTCCTGGCTGCTGCCAAAAGTCATGTCTGCTTCGCAGTTCGTTTAGCTGTAAACACACAGGAAGCCTGAGAGTTGGCGGGACCCTTTTTTGTGGTCATGTAACTCAGACATGACTTTGATTCCAGAAATTGCATCTGGCAAGCATGGGGCTCCCAACCAAGGAAGTCATTTAGGGCACCCTAGGGGAGGCATACTTCTCCAAAATGCATTCCCCAAAATAAAAAGAAGTCCAGTTCAGGGAAAGAGGGTACAGTTGGGAAGAGGAAGAGAACCCTAAAGATGTGCTAGTCACAAATCAGGCCACACCCCTCTCCTCTCTTTCCAAATACTAGAAGCACTGGCTGGGAATTTTTACCCGAGATTAAAAAAAGGCTCCAAAGAGGCTGTTAGGGGCCTTTGGAGCCAGCTGTCCCCTCCCCACCGAGCCTGTCTCGGTCCTGGCTCTTGGCTCACCATCCTTGTGTGCCAATTAGTCTTTAGAGAAATCTAATACGCTGCACGTGTGAAACTCACCCTGCCCCAGCTGAAGGAAGCTGGCATTACTGCCACCCCCACCTTACCCCTCCCTGGGCTTAAGTGGGTATAACGGGAAGACCAGTGAACCTTCTCAGGTCAGCGGGGTAGCTCACTAAATCAAGTTGCTGACCGTCTAATGGGACAGAGCCAGCTGAAATTCGAAGAAGGTGGACCCATAGGAACACAGATGAAAGCTGATGGATGGTGAATGATCCAAAAATCTACCTCAAAGCTTTTGCCCACAGACAAGGAGCCAATGACTCAACGCCTTCCCCATCCCAAAGAAAACAGTTGGGCGGACTGGTGATCTCACCAATGGGGGCAGTCCCTCCATCAGTACAGATAGCAAACCCATTCATACATTCTTATCCTGTGTGATTCTCAGTCATATTTTTTCACAAATCCTTACAGGGCAAGGGGGAATGTACTGGATTTGGAGTCAAAGGACCAGACACTATCATTCTGTAAGCTCAATCACTTATTAGCTATGTGATGTTGGGCAAGGCAATTAGCTTCTCTCAGCTTCAGTTTCCTCAGCTATAAAAATTAGGGGGTTTGGCAAGCTTAGGAACTCTTAATATTTTGGGGATCATAGACCTCTCTGCCAGTGTGGTGAAGCCTAAGGAACCCCTTCTTAGCATGTTTTTAAATCCATAAAATAATATCCATAGGATTACTCAGAAAATTAATTCTATTGAAACTGAGATATGAAAACAGTAAGAAAATAAGTTCACTGGTCTCAGGTTAAGAACCCTTGAACTTAGATGATCTCTAAGGATGAGGCCAACTCTAGATCTAAGACACTTGAGGATCTACCCTGTGTCCTCTCAGTCTTTTACTACTTCAACCCAACATGCTTGCTGTCTATCTCGCTATAATGACTGGCTACATATCTCCTACTTTGATACCTCATAGTAGAATGGAAGTGAGATCCCAGATTCATAAAGACTGTGCCTTAGAACACAACCTCTGGCAGATTTCAGCAAGTTCATGCATGGTCTCAATAATAGACTGTCTGAGAGCCACCCTCACTAAATATGGAGGGACTCAGCAGCAGCAGCAGCCCCATTACTCACTGAGTGATGAAGTCCTTGTCCATGGTGCCTCAATGAAAATGAGCAAAACCAAAAAGCAATGCTACTACTATTAATAATAACTATGAGCCAGATACTGTGTTATGCAATTATTATCTCATTTGATTCTCACAACAACCCTGGGAGATAGGGGCTATTATTATCTCCATTTTACAAATGATGAAACTAGGGCAGAGGTTAAGTGACATGCCCAGTTCATATAGCTAGTAAGGGTCTAAGGTGGGATTTGAACTCAGATCTTTCTGATTCCAGACTCAATGTTCTATCCATTGTGCCACCTACCTGCTCCAATGGATTCCCACACTTTGTGCCACCTAACTCCCTCAGTAATAATAGTTTGTAGACACCTGTGTGTGTATATGTGCATAATGTGTATATATATATATATATGCACACTGTAATATATGTATATATGTGCATACATATTGATATATTGCCTACTACCAAGCATTATGCTAAGCACTCTATAAATATTATCTCCTTTGATTCTCACAACAACCCTTGGAGGTAGGTGCTACTATTATCCCCATTTTACAGGTAAGGAAACAGAAGTTAAATGACTTGTCCAGGATCATACAACTAGTAAGTGTTGAGGCCAGATTTAAACTCAAGTCTTTCTGACTCCAGGCCTAGCATCCTACACATTGGGTCAGTTAACTCCTTTGGCATCAAAAGACAGAGCAACAGCTTGCCAAGAGAACGAAAATTTTCACGTTGGAGGCAATCCCTGAAAATATAGAGTAAAAGATGATCCTCTCCACTTCCTAGCCATCTCCATACTATTGTTGGTCCCACTCTGGCGATTATCTTCTACCTCTTCCCCCAAGGAACCTTGCTCTCTGTCCCTCCATCTGAACTGTCCTGATCTCTGACAGGTGAGTTTTCACTTTTGTCAAGAACCTGGCCTATATGAGGCTTCCTTCTCATCCCCACACTACTCAAATGCTGTCCACCTCACCATCACCTCCAGCTGCTTCTTAAATCTTGTTTACCCCTATTTGAACATGATGAGCTCCTTAAGAACAAGGGCTGTATTGATTACTTGTATTTCTATCCCCTAGTTCTTTGCACAGTGCCTGGTAGATAGTAAATGCTCAATAAATGCTGTATCTCTTTATCTTTCTATCCAGATGCCACATGAGTCATATTTGGCAGGAAGTCAGGAACCAAAATGATTCTCTTTAATCATTTTCCACAGCTCAGTCAGCTACTTCCCAATGTGAGCTGCTATCCTCCTTACTTTCCACCTACCCAAACAGTGCAACTAAAATCTCATTACTCAAAGAAGGCATCTCCAGTGATCCTAATTTATTTTGATATATTCTTCTCTGCTCTCTTAAAATGGTTATTATTCTTATACATTCATTTTATCATTTTACTGGAAGAACCACACAAATCACAGACTCTTGGACTTAGAAAACCCCTTGGAAGTCAACTAATCTAACATACCACTGAACAGGAATTACCTGTACAACACCCCTGACAAACAATCACACAGACTCAATTTGAAGATTTCTAGGGACCAGGAACCTCTTACCTTTAGAGGTAGCACCCTTTTACTTTTGGACAGCTCCAAAGAATACCAAACTTTCAGAGAAGGATGGATCCCCCCAGAGGTCTAGTCCAACCTATTCCTAAACAAGATTCTCCTCTACAGCATCTATTCAACTTTTGCTTGGAGATCGTCCAGTATGAAGAAAGTTATTACTTCTCAAATCACTCCACTCTGCTTTTGGACATCTCTAAGAGTTAGCAAGTCTTTCCCAACAACAAGGTTAGAGTTGCCTTCTTGGCAACTTCTGTCTAACCTCTGGAGTCAAGCAGTCCAAGGCTAATCCTTCCATCTGGAAGTCCTTTCAAATACTTAGAGATACTTTTCATGCTTCCTTTCTTTTAGTCTTCTCCAGGTTAAACAACCTCGATTCCTCCCATAGATCCTTGTTCTGGTTGCCCTCCTACTTGCCTTTCCATTTGTTAACATCTTCAAAACATGGTACCCTTTTGAATATGATATTTCAGATGTGATCTGACAAAGGTAGCAGAACCACCTATGTCTTCATTGTGGACATAGTATGTTTCTTAATGCAGCATACAATAGTATTACTTTTTTTTAAAATGGTTACCACATATGTTGACTTATACTGAGCCTGCAGTCCACAAAAACCACTCAGATCTTTTTCATACAAAATGTCTTTGTTTATATCCATTCAATCAATTTAAAAAGGCATGGATTATGTGTAACCTGCTTTGGACAAAGCCATATAGGCAATACTTCTCCAACCAATATTCATGTGGCACGGTCTCCAGTTCCCATTTATTCTTTTCACATATATTCCAGTTTGTCAATGTTCTTCCTAAAATGTCAAGGTCTATCAGTCAAACAAGCATTTATTATGCACCTACCAAGTGCCAGAAGTTGTCTGAATTAGATACAATAATGTTTGCCACTGTTGTTTAACTGTGGCATAACTATTTGTCTTCTCTCCTCCAAATACACTATGAGCTTTTTTCTTGGTCTCCCTCACAGTGCCTAGCACAGGTCTGAGTACAGAAAACAAGTTAAATAATAAAAAGTTATGAACTGAGTAACATAGCAAAAACGAAAACAAAAAACCCACAAAATTTCTTTCTGTTCTGTCTCACAAATCTGATCTGAGGGAAACTTAAGGATCTAATCTAAGAATCCAGGGGGAGGAGTGATGAGGAAGGAGGAGAGAGAGAAGGGAAAAAGTCATTTTAAGGTCTGCTCCCAGCAGACTTGATGACATGTTGATAATGTTCTCCCCCCTGAGTCACAGTGACACCAGGACAATATACAGAACTAAGCCCACATACCACTGATTTACTGGACGAAGGACAGTTTTCATTGATCCAGGGCCAACAATGACTGGATGGGAGCCTACTGTCTATTTCAGTACTGAGCTCTGGCTTGACCTCAAAACACTGGTCCCTGCCAATTCCATCCCATGGGGCTTATGCCAAGCCATTGCCCAATATGCAAATGCAGCAGGTGGAAGGGGGCACACCAGTGACTAAGACACACACACACATACACACACACACACACAGATTTATACTGCCCCAGAGCCATATTCCAGGTATAAGACCCATCCCACTAATCATCAGTGGTCAAAGCTGCCTTCAGTTTTTTCCTTTTCTAATCCATGTCATATAAAACGCCTGAATGATCTTCCCCCTGTTTTTCCCCCACTCTCTTGCTCAAGAACCCACAATGGCTTCCTAATCCCAATCAAATAACACAAACTTCTCAGACAATCATTCATGACTACAAAACCCCTAATGACAAGCCTCTTGCCCCTGGGGGACATTAAAGTTTAAGGCATTGTGCCATACCAATTAAACTATCAGATAATTATTTTCTAGAGCTGGATAAAATAATATCAAAATTCATTTGGAAAAACAAAAGGTCCAGAATATCAAAGGGACTAATGAAAAGAAATGCTTGGGAAGGTGGTCTAGCGCTACCAGACCTCAAATTGTATCATAAAGCAGCAATTATCAAAACCACTTGGTATTGGCTAAGAAACAGAGGGGTAGACAAATGGAATAAACTTGGCACTCAAGACACAGTAGGCAAGGAATATAGCAACCTCCTGTTTGATAAACCCAAAGATCCCAGCTTCTGGGATAAGAACTCACTGTTCGACAAAAATTGCTGGGAAAACTGGTTAACTGTGTGGTGGAAACTAGGCGTAGACCCATGCCTGACACCGTACACAAGAATAAAGTCCAAATGGGTACATGATTTAGATATAAAGATTGATACCATGAATAAACTGGAGAAGCAAGGAATAGTGTATTTATCAGATTTATGGAGAGGGGAAGAATTTTTTTCTAAAGAAACAATAGAAAGCATTATGAAATGCAAGATGGATAATTTTGATTACTTTAAACTGAAAAGTTTTTGCACAACCAAACCCAATGCAACCAAAATTCGGAGGGAGGTAGTAAATTGGGAAAAAATTTTTACGGCTAAGCTCAGGGATAAAGGCCTCATTTCTAGAATATATATAGAGAACTGACTCAAATATATAACCATACAAGTCATTCCCCAATTGATAAATGGTCAAAGGATATGAACAGGCAATTTTCAGGGGAAGAAATCAAAGATATCTATAATCATATGAAAAAGTGCTCTAAATCACTATTGATTAGAGAGATGCAAATCAAAACAACTCTGAGGTACCACATCACACCTATAAGATTGGCAAACATGACAGAACAAGAAAATGATAAATGCTGGAGAGGATGTGGGAGAGTTGGAACACTAATTCATTGTTGGTGGAGCTGTGAGATCATCCAGCCCTTCTGGAGAACGGTTTGGAACTATGCCCAAAGGGCTACAAAAATGTGCATACCCTTTGACCCAGAAATATCGCTACTAGGACTGTATCCCCAAGAGATTATAAAAACGGGAAAGGGTCCCACGTGTACAAAAATATTTATAGCAGCACTCTTTGTGGTAGCCAAAAATTGGAAGTCAAGGGGATGCCCATCAATTGGGGAATGGCTGAATAAATTATGGTATATGAATGTAATGGAGTACTATTATGCCATAAGAAATGATGAACAAGAAGACTTCAGGGAGGCCTGGAAGGACTTATATGACCTGATGCTGAGTGAAAGGAGCAGAACCAGGAGAACTTTGTGCACAGCAACGACCACAGTGTGTGAGAGTTTTTTCTGGTAGACTTGGAACTTTGTAATAACACAAGAACTTACTGAGAAAAAAAAAAATCCTAATGTCGGTCTTCTAAGGCAAAATGCCTTCCACACTCAGAGAAAGAAATATGGAAGTCATTCGCAGAATGTAGCAGATCATGTTCGTGTGTGGGTGGGTTTCAGTGTATTATGTTTTGATTTGTTATATGATTTCTTCCATTTATTTTAGTTCGACTACATAGCATGACTATAGTGAAAATGTGATCAATAGGAAAGTATATGTAGAACCTAAACAGAATTGTATGCTGTCACGGGGAGGGAGGGGGGTAGTGGGGGGGAAGGTGTGGGGGGCATAAAATCTTAATTTTGAGGAAGTGATTGTAGAACATTAAAAAAAAATAAAAAGAAAAGAAAAAAAAAGTTTAAGGCATCCATACTTCACAACAGCCCTATGAGAAAAGTAATGAAAGCATTATTATCTCCATTTTATAGATGAGAGGCTCATAAAGGTTGTGATTTGTCTATGGTCACAACAGCTATAATACCATGTCAGAGGAGATCTCATCCCTTCCTTCATTTTTCATTTATTAGGTACCTCTTCTATGCAGAGCCAGATCAGATGGCAAATAAAGAACTAGCCTGGACTTTGGGATGCCCCTGGTTCAATTCCTACTTCAGACCCAGACTGGTCGTATGACCCTGGGCAAGTCATTTATGCTCCTCAGCCCCTTAGGCAGTTTTCTAAGGGTAAATTGCACAGTAGTTGCTGATCAGCATTAACAGAGGGAATTTCCTCACCAGAGTAGTCTCTTCATGATAAAAAAAAAACACCAGTCTGGACCCCCTGCCTAAAAAAAATATGCAGGGCACTATGATCAGCATGAAGGAGATGTCTATTAAGAAAATGGTGACCCCTGCTCTGCAGGCTCTTACAAGAGATAATTGTCCACTCCTCACCACTTCCAACATTCTGTTCTATCTGGAATTCCTTCCTTACCACTCACCACTGATTCAAATTGGACACTTCCCACAAAGAGTCAGTCAAGGTCCATTCATGCAAGCATCACCCTGGGATTACAAGACCACAAATTTAAAGCACCAATGGACCTCTGGGACTACCTAGTCCAACCCCAGCATTTTTGTCAGTGAGAAAACTGGGGTCACATGACTTGCCCATGTTCAAACCCTGCCACAACAGCCAGAGTGACCGCCTTAACTCCAGCCTCCCCACTTCCCATTCCATGACATTCTCCGCATAGTTCCTAAAGCATAGGGCCCAGTCATTCCTCTGGCTCAAGGAGCAGAGTGACTTCCTACTATTGCTAAGATAAAATACAAATTCTCTTTCACAGTTTGGCTCCAAATGTGCTTTCTAGGTTGACTTTCTGTTACTCCCCTATACCCTCTACTTTCCAGCCAAACTGGACTATTTCTTGCTTCTATACACTACATTTCAGCTCTGGCTTCATACCAACACACAGGGTCCTGGAATGATCTCCCACTTTACCTGTACCTCCCTAATATCTATCAAAGTTTAGGTCAAACATCACTTCCTTTAAGAAGCCTTCCTGATTCTTCCAGCTGTATTTCTTCCCACTTTGATATTCACAGATGTTAAAGTGCTAAATAAATATTAGTTATCATCACCAACATCATCTTCATCTCCCACGAAGTGCTTTGGGGGAGATGAGATGAAAAGGGTTCAGCAAATAGTTGGTGATCCAGTTAGAAAAAAAATGGAAGTGAATTTCTCAAGATCGCCAACTGCAAACTCTGGGTCAGATTCTGGAGAAGGCAGAAATAATTTATTTGTTTTTATAGAATTTGTAATCACTTACCTGTGAACATGTTGTGTCTCCTCCCCAACCCCACTCCCACAGTAGAATAAGAGCAGGGGGATCTTCATCCCCCAGCACAGTTTTTTACACATTGTAGGTGCTTCATAAATGCCTGCTAGATTGAATCAAATGCCCTCCTTAAATATCTCACACCATAATCATCTCCTCTTTCTGAATAGATCTATAGCTCTTATAGTTGGGGCCATGTAATTTAGCCCTCAATTTTATTCTCTCTTATATTGTTTTCTGGTTGTTTCCTATGTATAAATATCAATTCGACATCCCAAAATGAATTCATCCCCTTCCCCCTTAACCCCCTTCCTCTCTCAAATTCCCTATATCTTCAGAGTGCCACTAGTCACCCTTGCTTGAAGCCCACAACATGTGAAGTGTCTTTGATGTTTCCTTCTAATCTGTCATCTAATCTGCTATCAATTCTAGTTTCACAACATCTCTGACATCTCTTCCCCTCTTTTTACTCACACAGTTGCTATACTAGTTCAGGCCCTCATCACTTCTTGCCTGGTCTATTGCAATAGTTTCCTAATTGCTCTCCTTGCCTCCTCCCTCTCTAATTAATCATCCACTCCACTGTCAAAATAATCTTCTTAAGGCAAGTCTGAGTCTGTCACTGTCTACTCAGAAACCTTCTGTTGCTCCCACTTACCTTAAGGATAAGATATAGACTCTCCTTGGACTGGTATTTAGGGATCTCCATAGTCTTGCTCCAACCTACCTTTCCTAGCCTTATTTCATATTATCTCCCTTCAAATAGTCAATATTTCAGTCAAGCTGAACCATTAAGTGTTCCCCCAAATTTAGTGTGTCATATTCCACATCTGGGAAAACTGTCCCCTGCACCTGAAATATATTTCTTCCTTCCTCCTTTGAGACACTAAGACCAAGATACCATAGACAATGAAGTAATATCAATACTAAACATACTAGTACCAAATTTTTAAAGAAATGAAATAAGTAACAGGAGGAAATATAAGAAAGCTATACTAGTGGGCAACCTCAACTTTCTTCTTTCAAAACTAGATAAAAATCTAACCAAAAAATAAACAAGAAGTAATAAAAACAAACAAGAAAGAAGTTAAAGAGGTGAATAGAATTTTAGAAAATGTAAGTATGATAAAATCTCTGAAGAAAATTGAACATGGATAGAAAGGAATATATCTTTTTCTCAATGGTACATGGCACCTACACAAAAACTGACCATGTACTTGGGCATAAAACCTCACAATCAAATGCAGAAAGGCAGAAATATTAAATGCATCCTTTTCAGATCATAATGCAAAAATAAAAAAAAATACATTCAATAAAGAGCCATGGAAAGATAGATTAAAAATTACTTGCAAGCTAAATAATCTAATCTTAAAGAATGAATGGTTCAATGAACAAATCATAGAAACAATAATTTCATTAAAAGAATGACAACAAAGAGACAACATATCAAAATTTCTAGGATACGGCCAATGTGGCAGTTAGGGGAGATTTTATATCTCTAAGTACTTAAACTAAAATAAAGAAAGAACAGATCAATTAATTGAACATGCTAAAAAACAATTAAAAATCTCCAATTAAGGAGCAAAATGGAAATCCTAAAAAACCAAAGGAGAGATTAATGAAGTTGAAAGCAAGTAAGCCATTGAACTAATACATAAAAGTAGGAGCTGGTTTTATTGGGGGGAAAAAACCAATAAAATAGATAGACCATTGGTTAATTTCATTTTTAAAAAAATAAAAGAACCAAATTACTAGTACCAAAAAATGAGAAGGGTAAATTCCCCACCAATGGAGAAGAAATCAAAGCAATTATTAGGAGTTATTTTGCCCCATTATATGCCAATAAACCTGACAATCTAAGCAAAATGGATGATTATTTACAAAAATACAAATTGCTCAGTTTAACAGAAGAGGAAATAGAATGCTTAACCCCATCTTAGAAAAAGAAATTGAACAAGCCATCAATGACTCCCTAAGAAAAAAATCCCCAGGGCTAGATGACTTCGTAAGTGAATTCTGCCAAACATTTCAACAATAGTTAATTCCAATACAATGTAAACTATTTAGAGAATCGAAGACTCAGTACAGGAGTCACCTGTATAATTCTTCTGTAATCTGACTGAGTGATGAATCTTCTGTAATTCTTTCTCACTGCTGATTAAAAGTATTTTTCCTTCTTAAATTTTCCTAGAGCATTGTGTCTCAATCCCTCCTTTGTGTCCATATCTTCCTGCTGTGCATTATATTTTCTTGGATTCACGGTGTTATTTCACAACAGAACATAAGCTCTTTGAGAGGAAGAAGTGTCCCTTTTCTAAAAAATCTTTACATTTTCAGCACCTACTGCATAGTGGCTTACATATAACAGGCACTTAGAGCAAATGTTTTTTTAATTAAACTCCCAAACTAGATGGAAGCTTCTCTGGGTGAGAATGGTGCTTATTCCTACGTATTAAGGCACTTCTTGAGTGGACAGAGCACTACATTTGAAGTCAAAATGAGTTTGCCCTCAGATACTTACTAGCTGTGTGACTCTGGGTTTACCAATACCCTTTCTGGGCCTTATTTTCCTCATCTGTAAAATGGGGACTATAACAGCATCTACCTCCCAGGGTGGTTGTGATAAATTTGTAAAGTGCTTCACCAATTTTAAAGTGTTAAACAAAATGTTAACTATGATAATCACTGTTATCATCTCCTACTCAGTGTCTTGGCATGGATTAGATGGAAAAGACTCAGTAAACAGTTAATCTGATCAGCAGAAAGAAAAATAGAAGTGAATTTCTCAAGACTGCCAGAAGTAGGCTCTGCATCAGATTATGGTGACGACAGTTTGGGGCACAAGAATAAGGACAGTTCCACTTTTAGGCAGTCAATTTAACAGGAAGCTATCTAGGTAAAACCAAGTTCCCCCTAGGCCCCATAGCAAACTTCCCCTGTGAAGCTTCCAAGTCTGGAGCATGTGCCTGAGAAGCTGAACAATTTTATCTGCCTTCTGACTCTCCTCTTGGACTGTGTCCACTCTAGGCAGCTGGCATCCACCTTCAGAGCCTGCCAGGGAGACTTGGGGGACTTTCCATGGTTTCCATATTTCCAAAGATAAGAATACTTCAGAGAAAAAGAATGAATTTACGGGGCATTTGAATGCCTCCTCCCTGACCAGAACATCAGTGGCCAACATTCCCTTCCGAGGCTTCATTCCTGCTCTGAAGAGGTAGCTAAAAGCCCACAGGATAGAGGCAGCATCAGTACCAAACCCCAGGCAGAGATCAAAGCTGGGCAACAGAACCCACCAGACAGACTCCCACAGCATCATATCTGACTGTGGAGACAGGGCCCTAAATCTAGACAAACTAGAGTTGCTTCTCAATCTGAACCGCTTGAAACTAACTCATCAAGGGGTATTTGACCATCCGCCTGGCCTTTAACACCCTTCTGATTTTCCCAAGAGGCTTCCCAGAATACCAGGATCCCTCTCCCAAGTACTCAGCTTGTTTCTCTCCACATGCCACCATTCAATTAATCCACTAACAGTTGCTGAGCAGCTAGCTATGTGCACCACCATGATGCTTCACCATGGTGTCGAGGAGACCCTGTGACTTTTGAAAGCTGTGCCAGTGTCATAAGCTCTGGCAGCTCCCAGCAATCCGGAAAATAGGGACTGGACAATAGGCTATGTGGCCATTACCCAGCTAGCTCAGTTCAGAGAGACTTATCAGAAGGATGACTATCAGGTGGTGAAATATTCTCCTCATGACAATTCATGAAGACTGTCCAAGCACAGAGGATACTAGCGTTAGAGCTGGAAGGGACGTCAGAGGTCATCAAACTCAATCTCCTCATCTAACAGAAGAGGAAATGAAATCTGTGAGAAATAAAGCAACTTGCCCGATGTCAATAGCAGAGCTGGGATATAATCCCATCATGGAAGCATTTAAGCAGAGGCTGCTTGTCTGAAGGTTGGACTAAACAGTCCCTGCAGTCCCTTCCCATTCTAAGAGTCCAGGAAATCCTTCCTCTCCTTTCCCTTCCTGACTCTCCTTCTGAATGTCTACATATTGTCACACTTCCCTAGTTCCCTAGAACTTCCCTAAGTGCCTGGGTCCTTCCCACCCTGGATCAGCCATCTTCCATTGCATCCTTCTCACCCTGGAACATTCCTCTGACATTCCAGCCCCTTCTCTCACTGGTAAATTCTTCTCAAGGTCTTCATTTTAGATGGGGGACCAGGCTGTCCAACTTCCATTCCCCTCCCAGTTCTGTTTCCAATTTCCCAGCCTTTAATACCATGCTCTGGCATAGGGACCTCCTTCCTTGTGTTCCCTCAACCATGTTTCTCAACTCCCTTCTGTATGTCTTTCCCCATTAAAATATAAACTACTTGAGGGCAGGGACTTTCTTTCTTTTTGCTTATATTTACAACTTCATTTAACACAATGCCTGGTATATAGTAAGTACTTAGTAAATGCTTGCTGCTTTGCTTTAATTACATTTTCATTTTGGCGATATCAGGTGGGAGGGTGAGGGTAAATAAAACCTGTTTCTCTCTCCCACAACTCCTTCTCATCCCTTTAATATTCTTTTAAAAAGGAGAGGGCACATTACATTTTTCCCTTTTTCTATCCTCATCCTCCTCTCTTGCTATGATCTCCTCCATACCTAGACTAAGGACAGTCTGGCTAGTCAAGCACCCTGGGCTCCTGTCCCTCTCCAAACTGAATGGGGGAAAGGAAGGAATACTGTGGGAAGACAACTAGTTCTGGCTATATATAGCCAACATGAGGCCAAAAAGTTTCGTGCTGTCTTCAAAGGGGCAGATCAGATGGTGGGAGCCTATTTTTAAATAGCCCTCCCTAAGCTTCCCCCATTCTGATGACCCAAGCACATGGCATTCTGTGGTTATCCACCATTCTAATTAACAGCATGACTGAGGCAGGGGAATGGGGGGGAGGTACATCCACTAAAAGGGAGGGAGAAAGGCAACTGTGGAATCCAACAGCAAGAGATCCAGCAGAGAGGCTGAGGTGGCCAGTCAAGGCCTCAGTAGAAGTCCCTACTTGTAAATTATTATTTCTGTGTGATCCAAGGTGAGGAGGAAATAAGCATTTTTATATAGCAACTACTATATGCCAAGAACTATGCTAAGCATTTTACAATTATTATCTCATTTGATTTTCACAACAACCCTTGGAGGTAGATGCCATTATTATCCCCATTTCATAGTTAAGGAAAGCAAGGCAAACCGAGGTTAAGTGACTTGCCTAAGGTCACACCACTAGTCAGTGTCTGAAGTCAGATTTGAAGTTAGGTCTTCCTAATTCAAGGCCCAGCACTCTATTATGCCACCAGGTGCCTCTTAAAGAGGCATCAAGGACTTCCCTAGATTGTCCCAGCAGGAAGGGATCTTAGAGATCCACTAATCCAAACCCCAGAATGAGGGAACTGAGTCCCAAAGAAATTACATGGCTTAACCAGGAACTAATGGAGACTAGAGTCTAAGATCTTCAATGACCATGGTCTTCCTCTCTGAGAGAAGTCTCATTTCTCATTTGTAAAATGAGAAATGTGGACCTCAAAAAGCCCTTCGAGTTTGAATATTCAAAGATCCTAAAAGGTTTTCCTGGGGGTTGGAGTCATAGGATAATATGATTCTGAATCCTAGAGATTATCTAATCCAACCTTCTCAATTGAAAAACACAAGTGAAGGACAGAGGTGGCCTGGCAGAGGGGACAGTGAGGCTCCAGGTCAGCATAATCTGGCTTCGCATCTCATCTCTGACAGACACTGGCCCTGGGCAGGTCACTTCCCTCTCAGTGATCTAGACAGCTCTCTAAGACTAGAAACTGCAGAAAATGTACCAACCTGAATAGGGAAAGGGTGTTTCCTCATCATGGATTTCCCTGGTGCCAGTGAAATTACAACTCCAGTCCCTATCCTTAGCAAAGTCCTGGGAAGCTAAGAGGCAATAGGAAAAAGCAAAAAGGAGTCAAACTCAAGTCCTCTGACTCCAAATTCAGTGTGTAAACACTCAGATAAATCTGTATCTCATCAATGTGAATGTTCCCCCTCAAGGATGCCAGCTGCAGCTCATCCATGCCCACCCACCTGCCAATTCTGAGTGATTTACACTCTCCCATAGATGTCACTGGAGTTCCTCCTGTTACTCTGGAAAGCATTCCTCACTTTCTCCCAGCACTACAGGGAAACTTGGAAGCAAAAATAAATCTTTCTAGTAAGTACATTATACTCAAAACGCCACAATCAACATGGCGAGATCTATATGAACTCATGCAAAGCAAAATGAGGAGAACTATAAGATCATTTTGCACAGAAACATTATGTGGCAATGATAATCAATCATGAAACCCTTGGCTACTCTGATCAAGATGATGATCCAGGAAAGTTCCAAAGGACTCATGATGAAAAAATGCCATCTCCTTCCAGAGAGAGGACTGATGAATTCTAAGTGGAAATTGAGTTATAATTTTCTCACTTTTTCTTCATTTAAAAAATATATATGGCTAATATGGAAATGTTTTACATGATTTCATATGTATAACTGATAACACATTGCTTACCTTCTGAACCAGTGGGAAAGCGGCTAGGAAGGAGGGTGAAAATTTAGAACTCAAAATTTCAAAAGAAAAAAATGTAAAAAATAAATATTTTTTTAAATGTCACAATCCTTTGACCTGTTCATTAATATGTTCCTTGCCATTGGTTATGTGGTTCCCCTAAAACTTAATCTGTGGTAAGCAGTGCATCAGGGGATGCTCCTGACTCCAGGCACCTCAGGTCTCTTTCACCATAAGTTTTAGGTGAGGGTGGAGAGTCAAAGGAATCTCAGTTTGACTTCCCACTTCCCTAGGTCATCACTCCTCCAGATTCAAAGTACAAAATAGTTAGAGACCTGTTAGTCAGAATACCAGGATTGTAGAAGGAAGCCTCCATCCTGATTTACCTACTAGATGCAAATCCCTGTACAAGGACCTGTGGGAAATGTAAGAAAAGACAAGACTCTTGGTCTTGAAAATTTTAGATCCTGGTTGGAGAGACAGAAGATAAATAAAAACAAAGCAACATAGCATCAAATGCCAAAATGAACAATACAGACAGAGAAGGGCCACGGGAGTTTAAGATGCTAGGATCATAGGATTTATATCTAGGCGAGGCCTTCAAAGACATCTAGTCTGACTCTTCATTTTACAGATGTCGAAGCTGCAGCACTAAGATAGAAATTATTTTGTCCCAGAGCACAAAGGCAGTTAAGTGGCAGAGTTGAGATTCAAACCCAGGACCACACTGCCTGCTCCAGTATCTGAACCCAGGCTACTGGACTCCAGAACTAACATTGTTTTCCCACTGAGGTACACTGCAGGAATCCAGAAGAACTTCACCCAGGAGATGAATGACCCAGACAATCCAAACCTCCAGATTCAGAGCAGGTCACCCTAAGACAGAAAGGCCCTTCCTTAGCCATCTTAATCCTTACCAACCCTCCATCCCAAAGAGGAAAGTGATACAAGGGCATGCCTACAGTGGTTCACTTCCTATGACTCAGTCCAGTCTAACAGTATCTCCTAAAATGGTTCTAAAATTTCTCTCTCTCCCCATGTGCGTGGGCCAATTCAACTAACCTAAAGAAGTCCAGCCCCTCTCTTCATCCTAATAATAAATCTAGTGGCCTCCAGTTGGCCCAAAATATGTAAGCAAGCCCCCTTCAGTTTCTCCTTTGCCTCCTCTAGCCCTATCACACAATATCAGATGGAATCTGGGCAGATCTGGACACAGTAAATTAAATGTTGTGAAAGAAAGAGCAGCTCTTATTTATGTGAAGAGAAGCTGGCACTGGAGCTTAATTAGTTTGTTTATAAATGGTTCCTTGGGTTCTACTGCCTACTTGCATTAACCCTTGAAAAGATGAAAGGTCACACCTTCCCTGGGAGAATCTAAAATGTTCAGAATTCATATCTCGGTCCTTTTCCATCAGTGTTTCCTGACCAAAAATCTCCTGAAAAGGCCAGCATTGCTTCACTGACCCACCACCGTGCCACTAAATTTTTCCTACCCAAAGTTCGAAACAGTAAAGGATTTGGAGTCAGAAGACCTAGAATCAAATCATGACTGCACCCCTTAGTTACCTGTGTGACCCTGGGTAAGTCACATTCCTTCTCTCTTGCCTTCTCTATAAAATAAGAGTATTGAACTCAAGAGGCTTTTCTAGCTCTAAATTTCAATGATCTGCCAGTCTACTTATTTCACAAAGCTGCATAAACTTGGAGCAGCTAGATGGAGCAGTGGATGGAACACTGGTCCTGGAGTCAGGAGGACCTGGGTTCAAATAGGACCTTAGATACTTACAAGCTATATGACCCTGGGCAAGTCACTTAACACCAATTGCCTCACAAAAAAACAAAACAAAACATTACATCCTGCTCCTTCTACCCTAAGCACCCTTTTCTCTGAGTCCTTGTCTCTTGACTCTCTCCCCACCAGACACACACATACTCCCCTAAAATATTTTACCCCACAAAATTAACTTATAACTAAAATAATCATTATTTGCATTTACATAACATTAAAGTTTACAAAGCACTTTCCTTACAACTTTGAACTTCAAATTATGATGGAAATCCTGGCTTTGCCACTGACTTGCTATGTGACCTTAGGCAAATCATTTGGTACAGTGGCAGGCTCAATTTGCTCCTCTATAAAATGAAAGGTTTTAACCAAATGATCTCTAAGGTACCTTCCAGGTCTGGCATTCTGTGTTTTTTTCTACCTTACAAGGTCCCTTTCAGTTTTGACATTCTGCACACTGAAGGAAGTAGAGTCCTCTTAGAGTCCACACTCTTGAAGATTAAGCCAGGGGTAGGAAACTGCAGCTTCAGGGTTACATGTGGTCCTCTAGGTCCTCAAGTAGTAGCACCCTTGGACTGAATCCAGACTTCACAGAACAAATCCCCTTATGGCAGAATTTGTTCCATAAAACTTGGACTCATTCAAAAGGCCACAGTTGAGGACATAGAAGGCCATATGTGGTCGGCCTCAAGGTAGCAGGTTCCCCACCCTTGGAAGACAGAGAGTAAGGAAGTTTAGAGTCAGAATATCTTTCTTCTTGCTGGCTCTGGGCCAACATTCAAGACTATTTGAAACAGCAACCCCAAGTTCTCTAAGAGTCTGAAGGAATTTTCCCTATCCTATGCCCTTCTAAAGTACTCCCTCCATCCTGCTTAAGCAAACACCTCAAGCATGAATAGACTAAGCACAGTATTAGGGCAACCTTCTGACAAGCTTCACTTTCCACATCCCTTCCTCCTCCCTCCCTTCTTTGTAGCCGGCTTCCTTGCTACCCTCATTCTGCTTAGGTCACCCACTGAAATCACATAAAAGAGAGGACCAAGGCATGTTTAAAGAAAAATAACAGTGGGCAAACTTTAAAGACCTAGCAAGGGGAGGAAGTGGGAATAAAATTTACAATCCAACAAGACTGTTGTCAAAACACTAGTTTTTATGTCACTTATTAAATCCTATTTTTGAACTGCTGACATGTAACCATGCTATTTGAGGCAGCTAGGTGGTACAGTGGATAGAGTGCTGGGCATTGGGGCAGAATAACTGAGTACAGATCTGACCTCAGATACTAGATGTGTGACCCAAGACAACTCACATAACCCTGTTTGCCTCAGTTTCCTCATCTTTCAAATGAGCTGGAGAATGAAATGGCAAGCCACTCTCATATCTTTGCCAAGAAAATCCCAAAGGGGGTCATGAAGGATTGAACACTATGAAAAGCCTACTATGTGCCTGCCATGGAGAAAGCACTTTACCACTATAACCTCATTTAATCCTCATAATGCTATAACTACTCCCATTTTACAACTGAGGAACCTGAGGCAGAGAAAGGTTAAGTGATTGTCCAGGGATATGCAGTTGGTAAGTGTCTAAGACCAGAACTGAACTCAAATGTTCCAAAGTTCTATCCTCTGCACCACCTCAGATGACCTTTAATATCCCTTCTAAGTCTAAAGTTATTATTCTATATGCACACCTGAGTGGAGGGGGGAGATCATGGCAGATTCCTAGGATAAGATATGGAAAGAGAGCGATGTAACAGGGAAAGGAGCAATAGATAGGTTGGGAGCAATGTTTCCAACCAAGGAGGCACAGAAGAAAGGGGAGTTGGGAGATAGCACAAGACTCCCATCCTTACCACCTTTTGAATTTGGGGTCAAGCCCTTTCTATTCACCCACTGTAGCTGAGCAGAAGTTGGGAATATTTCCCCATGTCCGTGGTACCTCTCAGGATGTGGGGAAAATGCCCATGTCTCGTTGGCAAACCCCTCCACTGTGGATAGCCACTAGGTAACCTGTGGGTAACCACTCTGAGCATGTCCCATCTACCACTTCTAAACCTCTAATTCCATGTGGACTTGGCTGATTTGCAGGGGAACGACACAGTTAACGAGAACTTTATTTCCCAATTACTTTCAATGGGCATAAAATATGGAATAAGGAACCATAAAATATGCACTTCCAGAACAGGGGCTTAGAACCCTCCTCTGAAAGGTCTAGTACCAGACCATCCCCATTATAATAGATATCTCATACCCAGCCCATTCTGCTCGTGCTCTCTGCTCCCAAGGACAGAACGTTATTAAATCTGCAGAAATGCCTTACTGCTTCTCCTCCACAGAAAAAATACAAGCCAACACTCCATCTTTCCAGCATTCCATACTCTTATCCAAAGGTGCCCTGGAGGTCCTGGAGAAGCTATCCCAAATAAGTATAAGTAGGATAGTTACCCTTTTTGTATCATGGACCCCCGCCCAGATATCTGGTGATATCTGTAGATCCTTTCTCAGAATAATATGCATCAAATAACTTGGATAAGATCACCAACATTTTAGCAATTCTGTCAATATTTCAAACTTTTTCTTATTGTATCTGTTAAGGTAATCTCTGATCAGTGATCTTTGACCTTACTGTTGTTGTTATTTTGGGGCATCACAAACTATACTCATATAAGATGGGAAACTTAGTTGATAAGGCCACTCTTCATCTTTCTCCCTCTTCTCTGGTCTTCCTATCCTCTGAGGCACAACAATATTGAAATAAATAACCCTACAAAGGCCTCTAAGTATTTAAGTGAAAGGAAGAGTCAATCAATGTGGCAAACTTCATTATTGTCTTATTTTAAGAAACTGCCACAGTCACCCCAACCTTTAGCAACTACCATCCTGATTAGTCAGTAGCCATCGAGGCAAGACCCTCCACCAGCAGAAAAGATCATTGAAGGTTCAGATGATGGTTAGCATTTTTAGCAATAAGGCATTTTTTAATTAAAGTATGCACATTTTTTAGACATAATATTAATGCACATTTAATAGACTACAGCAGACTATAAACATAACTTTTATATGTACTGGGAAACCAAAACATTGGTGTGACGTGCTTTATTACACATCAGTCTGGAGCCATACCTGCAATATCTCCAAGATATGCCTGTACTACAAAGAGCATTGTATAGTCAGGAGGTCTAGGTTCTAATCCTGACCAGGGTTCTACCTGGCATTCAACTTGAATGTTTAGCAAATTCCACACTCTTTGAAGGCAGGGAGCTCATCCCATATTTCCCTTCTCCAGTGTCTAACCTAGTGCATTACACATAAGTAAACACTCAGACATTTGCTGAATTAATTTTTCTGATGAATTCTCTTTAGGAGGACTCCTCAGCACTCTTGTCAGATATGAGACCAAGGCTTCCTCTCTCCCAACAAATCCACCTTTATTAAGCAATAGCTCTCAATATAGATTTTCTGCCCATGAACCAACTGGGTAAGCCAAAAGACCCCGCAGACAACCATCTTACCCACTCTTAGTTGACTCAGAAAAAAAGAAAACACAAAAACATTCACCAGAAACAAAGGGATAAATGGTGCTGCTTCTGATGAGATACCAGTGAGGTAATATCTTTTTCACTAAGCAGCTGAGTTATCCTATAATGACACCGAATATGTAAGACGCCAGCCTTTGGGTAGCCTGAACGACACTTTCAGACCACCAGCAAACCTGGAGTATACAATGAACCACTGTTGTGAAATGTCAAGACGTCTGTATGCACACAGAGAAATGAACCGCACACATGCCAGGGAGATGCCCCTAGTGGGCCCCCAGGTCCCCAAACTATAGCTTCCAAGGTTCAGCCTTACCTGTTGTCCACAATTCCCCATTCTCATGCCAGAAATTCAGCAATCCCGCAGGACTGACACCAATTTTTTCTTGGCTGAAATTGCCCATAAGGGCCTGGGGGATCTGTGTAACAAGGACAGCCCTGGGACAAAGCCTTAATAGTTTAACTAAAATCACATTCAAGACTTAATTAGCAGATGGCTCTGAATTCACAATCTGCAGCCCATAAGCTCTAATAGACTAATTAGCTAAGACATCCTTCCACACAGAGGCAGCTTAGGTCTTCTCTGAGGGATCCAATAGAACTCCTCAGATCAAAGCCATCATCTGGTCAATGTGCAGTATTATGTCACAGTAATGAGGCTGGGCATAAAAGTTACTCAGTGTCTAATTATGTTGTGCAATAAATAAACTTTACTGTAAACACAGCTTATAGTTATCAACAAAGCCAGCTCAAAGTGAGCTTCTAACAACTTATTCAAATGTGTGTCCGCACATTAAGGTAATTAGAACACTGTAATAACTCTCTGAGGACCTCAGCATTCACTTAGCTCCTTGGATCCTGGTGTACTTTGCACATTAAGGATAATATTTATAAAGCCCACATTAACACACATAATACCAGGCTGCCCACACTTGGTTCCCAAAGGCCTGTACACAGATTATTGACCACCTCTGTTCTACCATATCAGGATCACCATCCTGGTCAGGAAAATAAATTCTCAGTTCTGTGGAAACCCACAAAATACATATGATCACAACCCCAGTTGATAGCAACCGATTATATTGGTTAACCAACTGCTTCATTCCACACATCTTTATAACGGTCCACAGAAGCCCTATGGCATCAAGGCAAATGTTAACTGGGAGGTACAGAGGCCTGAACTCCCATGAGTTAAGGACCCCTCTCTTGATCATCCTAACACTGCCCATGGCAGCTAGCACAGGATTGTGCAATAAAGACCTGAAAAGAGACAGAGACTGAGAGGACGAGAGGAGAGAGAGAGAGAGAGAGAGAGAGAGAGAGAGAGAGAGAGAGAGAGAGAGAGAGAGAGATGGAGAAAGAAAGGAGTCAATGAAAGACAACATACAAACTACCCCTAGGAGAAGGAAGGAATTCACGATGCAGAGAAAACAATGGAGACCTGGATGCTAGTCCAGACATTAGCAATTTAGAGGCTTTCCCTCACCAGGTTCCAGTTTCTTCATCTCTAAGATCAAATAGTTGGACCAGAAAAGTCTCAAAAATTTGTTCCTTGAACAAACAAGAAGGAATACAATTGAATGCAAGTAAATAGGAGATTAAAAAGCTATGGAGTTTGGACAAACAATAACTCCTACTTTCCAAAGTGATTTCCATTTGTAGTCATTCTCTTATTAAGTAAGAAGCCTGTGAGCAAGAGAGGTGGGAAAAGTATTCACCTCAATTTACAGATGAAGAAACTGAGGCACTGGGGAGAAACATTATGGCTGAGTTGAAGCTAGAAATGCCTAGGTGTCCTGACGTACCCCAACACACCCAAATACACACATACATACATACTTCTATACACACAGAGCACTCTTTCCATTAACCCACCAGTATACCTCTCTCAGGTCATATATCCTTTACTTTGCTTATCTCTTCCTAGGACCTACCATGAAGCTATCCTATTTTAAATGGGTAATGCATAAAAACACATTGTACAGGGAAGGGCTCTTGAACCAAAGTCTTTTCATCCTGTCAGCCTGGAAATACACATTTATCTAGCATCCCCAAAGCTCCCTTGGTTCGAAAGCTATCCTAGAAGACTAGAGGCCTGCAGGAGGCTTTACAGGCATTTTCAAACTCATGAAAGGGATCAATACTTCCATTTGATGCAAGGCTTTGAGAATCCAGAGGGCAGAGTTATTATTCCATAGAACACATGCCCAGTTCTGCCCTGGGACAGAGAGAGTTCTCCACAAAGTAGAAAGTAACTACATGAATTTCCCCCCCTCTCTCCAGAGGGCCTTGTCCATTCCTCAAAATGGAAAAATAGAACCTGCTCTTTTATAGACACTCTAGGAAAGCTAGAGATGGCAAAAGTAAGGGGAAGTGGCAATTTATTGTCTGACTGTGGCTAACTCTTTGTGACCACTTTTGGGATTTTCCTGGCAAAGATACTGGAGTGGTTTGCCATTTTATTCTCCAGCTCATTTGACAGATGAGGAAACTGAGACAAACAGGGTTAAGTTATTTGCCCACAGGCAAATAGCTAGTGAGTGTCTGAGGTTAGATTTGAACTCATGAAGATGACTGTTCCTGACTTCAGGCCCAGCACCCTATCCACTAGCAGCCATTAATAATTATTAATATGCCATTAATAATAGCTCACATTTCTATGGTGCTTTAAGGTTGGCAAACAGTTTTCCTCCTGCCTACTTATGAGGTAGGTGGAGCAAGTATTATGGTCCCCATTTTATGGATGAGGAAACTGAGGGCCCAGACATGCTGAAAATTGCTAGAGGTCATATTACTAGTAAGCAGCACAGGCAGGGTTAGACTCTGTCCTTTCCTCCTCCCTGCCCACCCCCCACCCCCCATGTAGGAGCAGAATAAAACTTCCTTTCACTAGGGAAGGAACACAAGAGCCCAGATTTGGAGTCTGAAGGGACCTTAAAAGCCAGAGAGATGCAATTTCCTTATTTGACAGATGAGGAAACTGAAGCAAACAGGGTTAAGTGACTTGCCCAGGGCCACAGAGCTAGGAAGTATCTGAAGCAGGATTTGGAACTTGCGTCCTCCTAACTCCACCCTAACCATTATTCCACACTACTTCTAGCAAACAAGGATAAGAAAAAACAGATCCTCCACTGAGCAATAAGAATCCATTCCGTACTACTTCCACTCCACCCCCAGAAAAAAGCAGTTAGAGACAGGGATGCAGGGCAGTAAAAAATGGCCTTCAAGAAACCCATCAGTTGAATCAGGGGATCACCCACGATGCAGTCTGCAGACAGAAGCTCCCTTGTAAACTAAGCCCCAGTGTGAGTGACACATAAATGAACATCTTTTTTACAGGTCCAGCCCCAAATCCAGTTCTCTTTCCACTGACAAGGTCTCCCCCTTTTTAAATCAATCTGTTTACTCATGATTAAAAGCAATGTTTTTGCCTCTGAACTATCTACGTGGGAAGACACTCATAGGGAAAATCAACTCTTTTTCCTGACCTCTTTCATAGTCATAAATTGCCAATAATAAAACCAGATATTTTTATTCCTTGCTTCTTAGGCCTTTTTTTGGTGGGGCAGGGAGAAACAGAAAGGGAGTTTTATGTCTCAATACAAATTGTCTACAAGATTGGTAATTGTTGCTCTTATCAATGGGTGCTCTTTCATAGAGGTTGTTAAGAAATGGAAACAATACTGCTAGTCATGGAGTTATAGCCTTGCAGGGGAAGAGTCCCCTGAAAAGGGGTGAGAACCAAATTCTGGACTTATGTCTGGTTGCAATTTTTGGTATAGGCAACTGGGAAATCTCTGTGCCATACTGGAGCGAACCTGAATTACATGACAACCGCCACTGACTAAACTCTCCCCTCTCTGTTACATACATTCCAAGTGTTGTAAGGTTCTGAATGCTCCTGAGGCCAAGGCTGGTTCCATAGTCCTTGTTAGGGGCCTTTGATGTGACTCACACCATGAGATTTCAGATCAAGAGCAGGAAGGACTTTAACAGTGCCTAGAACATAGCAGGCACTCAATAAATGTTTCTTGACTGACTAATCCAACTCTTTCATTTTATAGATGAGGAAATTGAGTCCCAGAGAAGATAAATGATTTCTTAAGGTCACACAGTTAGGTGTGGGCAGTGGATAGAGAGCCCAGCCTGGAATCAGGAAGACTCAACTTCCTGAGTTCAAATCGGATCTCAGATACTTACTAGCTGTGTGACTGGGCAAGTGACAACCTTATTTGCCTCAGCTTCCTCATCTGTCAAATGAGGTGGAGAAGGAAATAGCAAATTATTCTAGTATCTTTGCCAAGAAAACCCCAAATGGGGTCACAAAGAGTCAGACAGGATTGAAAGGACTGAATAATGAGGTCACACAGGTAATAAATTTCAGAAGTGTGATTTGAACTCAGGTCCTTCTGACTCAAGAACTAGTACTCTTCCCACTATACCAACCTATAGCCTTCTAGGTCGTTAGGTGCAGCCTTTTGACTAAACCCAAGTTTTACAGAACAAATCCTTTTATTAAGGAGATTTGTTCTGTGAAGTTTGGATTCAGTCAAAGGGTCACACTTGAGGACCTAGAGGACCTCATGCAGCCTCCAGGCCAAAGGTGCCCCACCCCTGCACTATACCACGTTGCTTACCTCACAGAAACAAACAGCAATGAAGCACCTATACTACTCCGAGGTAGAGAATATTACTGTAGCATCTTCAGCCAAATGGCTTTTCAAAATGAACACTTCTGGGTAAATGGGACAGACATGCCAAATGAAGAGAAATCGCTATCAATGGCAATAAACAAGCATTTACCAAATGCTGCTTGTATAAAAGGTTGTGTGGGAGGCACCAGGAAGAAAAAAGGGAAAATGGTGATTTTCCTGCCCCCAGGGAGCTCATATTCTACTGGGGAATACATCATGGAAACTGAAAGAAATACAAGCTATTGTTATTACGAACAACCAAGGGGAAGAGGGAAGACTTGTTGAAGGACAGAGACCCTAGACTGGGCCTAGAAAGAAGCCAAGGACTGGAAAAAAGAGGAAAAGGGGAAGGAGAGAATTCTTATTGTGGGGAACACGTGCAAATGTAGAGGCAGCAGAAGGAAGGTGAGTGTGGCCTGTTTGGCTAGATTTTAAAGGGGAGCAGAGAAAATGTTCCTCCTCCAAGAAAGCTAAGTTTATTTCTCACCCCACTAAACCCTCTGAAAAATACAACTTACCACATGGTTCATTTTTAAATTCTCCAGAAACTCAAGTCTGAAGCATGTTCCAAATCTATGAAACAAATACTTAAGAAATAAATACCTACTTGGGAAAAAAAAAAGTAGGTTTCCCCGAGGGCTTGTGAATCTCCATGTCCCAATATTCCCCCAAAGGATTTTTTTTTTCCTTTGTATCTGCCTGACCCCTAGTTAAAGAGCATTTTCTGAGCAAGCTTCTTTTACCTCCAGCTAAAATCTGGGTTATTGGGGGGAGGGCAGTGGAGAATGCAATAAATCTTACAATATACTTCTTGGCAAAAAAAAAAAAAATCAACTCACTGGTGTCATGAAGAAACAACTTTACTGCTCTCTGAAGAAATATTGGTTTCAGAAGTTACTATTGTATTCAAGACACATGGAAGCTGCATTAAATCAAGCTGTGAAAAGCACCAGGGTTATGCTTTTAAAGAATGCCCTGAACACATTCTGATATATAAAGGAAAAGGAAAAAAAGTTTCCGAAGCACCCATAAATTCTGAGGAGAGGAAGTTTAAAACTTGGGTGTTCTTAAATTGCATTTCATGTTCTCCACGTGGAAACAGCTTGGTTTTATGTATATGCTCTTACTGTTCAAACTTTGGTGCTTTTAGACTCTTTTTTTTTATTATTTTCACAGGGCTGAGAAGAAAAGGCGGCAAAAAAAGCCATTTGCTCAATAAGTGCCAAAAAAAATCTAGCAGTCTTTCCAAAGCGGAGGGCTCTGCACAGAGAACAGGCTGGGAGGGAGGAGGCCCTCATTGCTGGCCCAAGCCACCATGGGCCATTCCAATCCGCTCTCTTCCAAAGTAGGCCTGCAAACACATCAGTTAATTAACGCAGACAAGATCAATTAAGGCCAGGGCTGCAGAACAGCCTCTAAACTGGACTGTCAGTTGACCATGTGTCTGGGCCTCCTGCCATCAACAGCGGGGAAGAGAAGAAGCTAAGACCTTTTTTTCCCCTCCCCTCCCTTCCCTCCAGCCTGCCCTCTCCCCCAAAGGGACAACCCCACAACCAAAGAGCCGAGGAAAAATAAATTCCGTTCCTGGGGAAAGATGAACAAGCTTTGCTTAGCCACTGAATCAAGCGAAGCCAAGTTTTCACCTCCCCAGGCTTTGGCTAGATGCTGTGCTGGGAAATTCAATAAAATTTCACCAGGTTTTCACAAAGCATATGCCTATGCTAAATATGCTGTGAAGAATGCAAAGAAGCCCCTCCTCATTCTGTGCTTTGAGTCTAGCCAAGGAGGCGAGGGGGAGGGGAAGGAGGAGGCACGGATACTTTAGAAGACTGGTGATTTCACCAACGTGGGGTAATGCCTCTCCAGAGACAGGGACTATAACCCATCTATGCCTTGGTAAATGGTTTCAACAGTTGACCCAATACCCAGCATTTTTGCTTTTCCAACCTCAACTGATCATTCTAAAGAAAAGTCTATCACTAGGCTCTAACTTAATCTTTCTTGCAGAGCATGTACTCAACCTATAACTTTCAAGAGTCCAGGGGTCCCCTCCAAGTCATTCTGATACATCAAAATAAGATCTTATTATGAAGACTCAGACCACTTTATTACCACCACCTGTCACTTTTAAAAACTCATTTTCACCCAAAATCTCATTTGATCCTAACAAACCAATGATGTTGGTTACTGCCTCTACTTTAACTATGAGGAAACTGAAGCCCAAGAGGTTAAGGAGTTTGCCTAGGGTCATGCAAAACAAGTTAAGGGCAGAGCTGGCCCATTCCTACCTTTCCAGTCTTAACACTTCGGGGCCTTCCATGGCCTACAGCATCCATCAACACTGGCCTTTTCACAGTTCCTCAAACATCTCTTGCCCCTGTGCCTTTTCCCTGGCAGCCCTCCATCTCTGGAATGCTCTCACTCCACACCTCACCTTCTGACTTACTTCAAGTCTCAACCCAAATTCCCACATTCTACAAAATGCCTTTCCTGCCTTCCCTCTTTAACTGTCTCCAGTTCACTCTGTGTATGTCTTTTATTTAAATAGCCATTTGCGTAGTGTCTCCACCATTAGAAAGTGAAATTCCTGAGAACAGGAACTGTTTTTGCATTTCCTTATGTCTCCAGCCCTTAACACAGGACCCAGTACACAGTAAGCGGTTAATAAATGCTTGTTGACTCAGCTCTTTGACTAGAACATGAAGCCAATATTAAGGCAACAAGGTCTAATAGATACAGTGTTTGAAATCAAGAAGATCCAAGAAGCCTAAGGTTTAAATCCTGCCTCTGACACTTATCACCTGTGGAATCATGGACAAGTCTCAGGTTTCCTCTCTTACAACTCAGGGGTTGAATTAGATGATATCTAAGGGCCCCTCCAGCTCTAATCTATAATCCTTTGATCCAGGTGAACAATGAAAAAGCACAAAGCACTATGTCAAAAAGGAGTCCATAGAAGAGAAAATTCTGCAGGGCCTTATGATCAGGGAAGACTTCTAGACAAAAGCAGGACTTTAAAAATAACAGATGGTTTGGCCACAAAGAGATCTTAGAGAACATCTAACTTGCACCCATCACTTTACAGAGTAGGAAACTGAGATCCAGGGAAATGAAGTGATTTGCCTAATATCTCACAGCTCAGACTAGAATTATTGGTGCTGAAGAATGAACAGAATTTGGATATCAAGGAAGGGAGAATAAATAGAAAAGGGAAAAGTCTAAAACTGAAATAAGCATGATGAAAGGAAGCAAGGAGACTAGTCTGGTTGGATCAGAGGGTGACCATCTGGATGTGGGGGAAGAAAAGTCAGTAGGTAGGAAGCTTTAAGTGCCAAAAAGAGGAAGGAGTCTATGGATGATCCTGGGGTGAAGCAGAGTCACTCATTTTGAGAAGGTGAGCTACACAAGTTGAGTTCCTACGTCCTAGCACATTCATTGCTCAGTCCTTATTGTAACTGACAAGGTTCAGTACCTGAATCTTAAGTTCATTTTTAATCTCCACTTCCCAATGCTGTAAGAAGACACAAATCATACTTCCCAGCATTCCCTGAGGCTACGTATGAAGCTGAAAAAGAGTGGGGGGAAATCACTGATCTCAAAAATGATTTAGGGCTGCAAACTTGGGGTTGGAGGGAGTAAAGATCAAGGCTGGAATGAAAGGGAAAGAACTCAATCCGAAGAGCATCCTGAGGTGGGAACCCCAGAGTAGTCTCAGACATGTATGTGTAGGGACAGAGAAGTTACTCCCTTAACCCTGTTAGGGGTGGAGCACCCACAATGAATCCTGAAGTCCCAGAAATTTGGTGGAAGTGAAGGTGCTAACCAACCATCTCTGCTCTTTATTTCTTGTTAGATCTAAGTCACTTCTTTTCTCCTGGTGTCAGTTTCCCCATCTGGAGATGAAAAGGATTGGACTATAGACCATTTCCAAGCTCTTTCCAGTTCTAAGCTGCATGATCCTGTAAGTATCAGCCAGCCTGGAGTTTTAAGACATACAAAAGAAATAGGTCAGGTGAGACTAAGGAAGGTTCCTTTTAACAGGAGTTTAGATTTAGATAGAATCTAAATACTGCTAATAATAGTATAGTTAGAAAAGCAGTATAGTCAAGGAGATCCACAGTCAAAAGACCTGAGTTTGAATATTGGCTGGACTACTTACTGTCTGTGGACTAGAAGTAAGTAACTTATTTCTCTGCAGTTTAGTATCCTAACATATAATAAGGGACTTTGATGATCTCTAAGGTTCCTCCCAGTTCTAACCTCCAGGTCCCTATGAAATGGAGGTTACTAAAGAAAGGAAAGCATATTGAAATGCTTTTGAAGGAAAGCTTGTACTTTTCTCCATTTGGAGGACCGTACCCCTAAGGGGAGCAAAACAGGGGCCAGTGACCACTTAGCAACCCCTGAATATTTGACCTTTGAAAAACCTCTGCCCAGGAGAATGAAACACACAATCAGAGTCCCAGGGAGGAGGAAGGGGCATGGGGACTGGCCAGTGGTGGGCCTTGGAACTATCTCTTCATAAACATAGCCAAGGCACATCAAATTCAAGCATAATAGTCTGGGCATCCGGTATTTATGAGTTTTTCAAGAACTAGAGATAAGTATTAGAAGGGAGCCAACATGCTCCAAAAGACAAGCAGATCAAAGGGTCCAGGAGGAAGACAATAGCAACAAACCACAGACTACCCTCCCTCAGCATTTTAAAGCCTCAGTTCATCTGGATTTTAATGATAAAGAGTCTAGGTCAAGTCAGCCCAAATTAGGTCATTACAATGCTTTAGCCTGATCCAGCCCCACCCGGAATCACACCAGCACCAGCTCTCAGAAGAACTAATAAGTGTAAGTAGCTATCCATGGTAACCTACTGAATTTGAAGTAAACCAAAAGAGCTACCTAGAAATGCTGGGAGACTAGAGGAGAAAGGCCATAACGGTAATAGGTGTTGTGGGGCAGGGGAGGAAATCCAGCCATTTCTTAGAGATAAAGGATATTCAGAAAAAATAGCCACTTAGGGCTAAGCATTTCTCTGGCGGCCAAAAGTGGAGCACAAGAGGGAATGGCAAAGATTTCTCTACGGGCGCCATCAGATTCCAAGGTCTATGGCAAGAAAGTTTTAGGGGAGTTGAGGTTGAGGCTTTTTTTTGGGGGGGGATTGGCATTCCAAGGCAATCAGGAATTTTTAAGCATCCCATCAATGAGACCCTCTATGGCTACAATCTTCTCGTAACTCCTAAAGAAGGATGGAAAGAAGATTTCCATCTTTTATGATTGGTGGTTCCAAATTTATACATGGGGAAACTGAGTTAGAATTTTTTTTCCACTTCATACAACTTGCTGGAGAAGCAGGGAGCTAGAGGTCTAGCCCAGAGCTCTTTCCATCCAGTTACACACGGTCTCCAGTCTAAGATAGATGAACTCTTGGATTTGGGAAGCATTTTTTGAGGGTGTTAGAATGAACCAAAAAAGACCCTAAAAAATCACTTACGCTAGTCACAGGAAGCCCCTGATGCTAAAAAGCGAAGTCTGGTTCTAGAGACCAAAAAAAAAAAAAAAAAAAGAAAAGAAAAAAAGGAAGGGAAGGGAATCCTAAGAATAATTATTAAAATAATATATAATAATGACAGTCATTCTGAAAAATGCTCTAAAATAAGCCTTAAAAACCAAAAAATGAACTATTCTCATCCCCATCACCATGACCATCTTCTTCACCTCCAAGCTCTTTCCCAGCTCTATCACTTTGATCCCATTCTTTTGGTTAACCCCAGCATTCTTCCACCCCCTGCCCTCTTCCTCTTTTTTCTTTCTCCCCACAGAAGAAGTCTTAATGTCTTACTTCTTCCTGGCCAAGGTTTCCAAACAGGAAATTTTCTTCTTATTATTATGAGAAGGCTGTGGTCAAGAGTCCCTAGGCAGAGTCAATGACTTTGAAAACTTCAAAGGGGCTGAAAGATACTCTAAATACAATTGTCTCAATCTGGCCAAGTCATAATAAATAAGAAGCTCCCAGAGTTTACCCCCAACATAAAACCTGGTTTCCTTTGATAGAAGCAAAGAAGAAAAGACAATCAGTGTGCCACCAGGAGATTCGAAGATAAACGCGTCTTAAAAACCAGATTGTCCCTGGGAACAGAAGTTATCCTTAATAACCCGCAGAGCTTACTGGAAGTAGGACAAGCATCACTCCTCATTCCAAAGAAGAGGCTGACAAGCAAACTCAGCTTCATGGGACATCAGCAATTGTATGGTACTGGACACATAGTAGGTGCCTAACAAATGCCACTGATGAAGTCATGAGAAGTTGCATGTAAGTCATCATACATTCAGAGCACAAAAATAATTCTCTATTGGGATGTGAAGAAACCTTTTATAATATGAGCAACCACTCCTTAATTTATTGTGGCAGTCATTTCTATCCAGTTTTGTATACTAGGTCATCTTAAAATAAGGCCCATCTGCACTGGTCTTATTGGAAAAGTCTGATTTATCTTCATTATTAAAAGCATTTGATGCTTAACCCACCAACCATACACCAAAGGAATCCAGCTTTGCAAAGTGTTTACCAGAAGAGGCTGCGCTCTAGATTGTTCTATAAACTTGGATGACAGTCCAAAGCTAATGCTATGGATCTCAAAGGAACAAGATAAACTCTTATTCACATTCTAAATAATGGAGGAAAAAAAGAACCAGATAAATCAACTGTCTCCAACTGTCCAACTTAAAAGGGTTTATAGTCAAAAGCAAAAAAGACAGCAATAATGACTTACCCTTATCAGGCGGATTTCTGCTAACAGACACAAACAAAACTTTTGGCAAGCATTCTCCATCCCAGGCAGGAGAGAGGGGAACGGAGAACAGTCTTAATCAGAAAGAGGTCAAAGCAATCTTCCTTGCTTATGAACAAGACCTTCCCCACACACACACCCCACTAATTTCCAGAAGAACAAAGGCCTTCAGTCCATCCCTTCTAGACACTGTCTCTAGTTTCTACCCTACTAGAAATCAAGGCTCAAAGAACAGTTTAAAAGGAAGATGATAGAACATCTTGAGAGGCAAAGGAGAGAGTGTGTGTGTTATGGGAATGAAAGAGGGTATGTGTGAGAATAAGAAAATGATAATGAAAAAGAGAAAGACACAGGGGGAGGGAGGGAGAGAAGGAGTGAGGGAGAGAGAGAGAAACAGAGAGAGAGAGAGATTCTACAGTTCTTTTTTTACCTCCAAAGTAATCTAAGGACTTGGCAGAAACTCCATGACCTAATAACTAGTTACATGACCATGTACCCTCACTTTACACACTTTATGTTTCAGCCAAACTGGCCTATTAGTCATTTTTTGAAGATAGAACTCAATTTCCCACCTCTTTGCCTTTGAACATTTCATTCTAACCTAGTGTACCTTCCAACCACACTGCTATCTCTTAGAGCCCTTAACCCTCTGCAAGGTTCAGCAGTAGTGAGATCTCTTCCAAGAAACTTTTTTCTGATTGTTGTCCTCAAGGTGTTAACACTGCTTCCTTTCTCAAATTATCTTTTTACGTGTCTGTGTGCAGCCATCACCTCCTAACAGAATGTGGCAGTATTGGGTCAAAGCCAGCTCATACCAGCTAAGCCAGAGTAGAATGTTCAGAGTAAGAATTTTCACCTTAGAAATCAATAAAGACTACCTGCAAAACAGGGCTTAATTTACTATTTTGTGGACTGTCTAAACTTAAGAAAGTGATGGAAAAAAATGTTGATAATTCAGGTTAAATTTAAAATTGTGTCCTAGTAACTTTTTTTTTGGGGGGGGGGGGGGGCAGTACTGGTTGTTAAACATTTACTAGCACACCTCTGAATGTGAGTAAAGGGATTCATTCACTAGACTGGAAACAAACTAAAGCCTATTGGAAAGACCTGACTCATGCACAAGGGTGAGGGTGGGGAGAAAAGAGTCTAGGCTCCTTAGACACCACATGAAGTGATAGTGATACCTTACAGTTTACATTTTTTCATTTCTCCTTCCCAACACATAGCACAACACCTTAAATATACTATGCACTCAATGTGTCTATTGAATTTGAACTGCAAGTTGCAGGACTGCAAATTACCCCCAGGAGTAAACATTGAAAGCAACCTTTCCTCTGACACCTTAGCTACCTGCTCTATTACCTTTCTAACACGGAGGAATATGGAGAAAGATGAAGGTAATTCCATAGGCTAATAGAGTTGGATCCTAGTCCTGGCTCTATCACTTATTAGCATTATGACCTCGGGTAAAATCACTTTACTTATGGGGCAATAATCCCTGATTTGCCTCTTTCCTTGTACTGAGGGTCAAAAGTGGCATAACGAATATAAAAGCATTTTATAAACTCCAAGGCACCATGGTTATTAATAGTTTCTAATTTTGATAAGAAGGCAGTATGGAGCCAGAGGGTACCCTGTCACTCATTTCAGAGCAGACTCAAAGAATGGATGCAACTTTTAAAACCATTCAATAAGAAGTGGTACCAGAAAATGTTTTTGTCCCACAAAATATTAGACTGAAGAGTCCTTTGCTAGTCTCTGGAAGTTACTGGCTCTCCTAGCCTTACCATAAAGCTACCTTCTTCCCAGTAAAAATATTTCTATAAAACTTAATAACTCTATCTGTGGTCCCCTTCTCAAAGCTGAAAACCTTAGAGAGTGAAATATGTTAGGCTCAGACTTTATGACAAGCTCATGAAGTCATGTCTACCCAAGATATTCCCTTCTTAATGCCATGATTAATTTACTGTTACCCACTGGGGGCTAACGTTGTAATAAGCTTAAAATAAGCCGCTGCTTTTTGCTTGCACTAAAACAATACTTACCGCCACAGACTTGGTATCTGGCCACTTCTTAGTCAAGCAGCTTCTAGCTTGGGCACCGGAGTATCGCAGCCAGAAAGAATCAAGGAGCTAAGCCAACTTCATTTTGTGAATGTCAAACTCAAATTCTGGCCATTGCCCTGGTCAGAATGAACCACATCACCACCTTTTGTCCACAGCAAAGGAAGTCCATGAAACGTGGTCCTGGTGTCATGATATGAAAGCTAGGACTCATAGAATTCCATAGGGACCTGACCCCACAGTTAAGAAACTGTGCCATGTTGGATTTAAGTCTATTCAACAAACATCTATTAAGCATCTACTATTTCTCAGAGGCAGCCTTGGCACAGCAGACAAAGAACTAGCCTCAGAAGAAAAGACCTGGTTATGTCTTGTCTCTGCCTTAGACATACACTAGCTCTGTAAACATATATGAATCACATAACTTCTCAATGCTCTAAGCAAGTCTCCAAGACTGTAAGTTGTGGCTGATCTGCTCTGATAGAGAGTTTCTTCCTGTCAATGAAACCACAGGTTGAGTCCCTATCATTACTGCTAGTTATTGCGTTGAGCCCTGGAAATATAAAGAAAAAAATTAGAATAAATCCTACACTCAAGGAGCTCACAGTCTACTAAACATCCCCTGCTCTCGTCCCCATCCATAAAATGTGCAAAATTAGTCTCACTTTATTTTATGAAACTCAAAGAGATGCTTTAATTATTCTGTCCTCTCAATCAACCTCCTAGGACATTTACCAAGCTTTGGAGGATATGGAGGATAGGAAGTATAACTCAGTGATAAACAGGAGATGTCTTTTGTTTTGTCTGTGTATCACCAGCACAATGCCTTGCATAATGGAAGATGCTTAACTAAATGCTCTCTGGATTGTTGCAGGACATCCCAATATTCAATGAGTATAATTATATTGGAAGATGACACAATTGTAATTATAGTTGGAAAATAACACAAGTTGAATGTCAATACAAAAGGAATCACACACACCCTAAGTAATAAACTGAACAGTTTCATAGGCAATGGGGACTGAGTTCAAAGAAGGGAGAGACTGGTAAGAAGAGTGCCACAAGGTATTATTATTTTAGGGAACGCAGCTTGAAACTAACCCAATATCTAAGAACAGTGATCCTTCAAATCTAACTTACCTGCAAGGCTGCTCTTACTTCACCTGACCCATTTTCCCCCTCCTACTTCAGTGTGTGAATTTGGGGATCTCAAGTGGAGAAGAAATAGGAACTTTGATTCACCTGTTAATTTATCCTAGAATTCCCTCTGAAGGGCTTCCCTTCAAGGAACAACTGGGCATGGAAAGTAGAAGGGACTCATCCCTTCCTAAAGCTGGCCAGACTGATCCTGGCCTAAATGTCACACTCAGTTTATGAATTTCTCAGCAAAAGCTGAAGGCAAAAAAAAAAAGATATTAAGGGGAAAGTGTCCCAGGGCTTTGCTATAAAAAAATATCTACTACAAACACATCCAGGGCTGGGTGTTTCATTGGCTGTGCAGATTCTGGGGTACATTAATTGAGAAGAATGCTGGGAAGATGCTGAGTTGCTTAGAACAAAACCACACCTAAAACCCAGTTTTCCTCCAAGTAGGTTTCAATAATGATGGCTAAAGTCTTATATTCTACAGGAAGCCTTTGCTGATTCCCCGTTATTTTAGCATCCTTGCTCTGTTAATCATTTCAAATTTATCACATATATAGCTTGTTTGGAAATTGTTTGCATGCTATCTCCTCCACTGGACTGAGTTCTGTGAGAGCAGGGATTGTCTTTTACCTTTCTCAGTAACCACAACACTTAGCATAGGACCTGGCACCTAATAATAAGGGTTCATTGACTGACTGATAACATAGAAATGGTGTTTAACCATTCAGGAGTGCACTGGAGTCTCACTTTTTCCTTATACCAACTTGTCTAACCAACAACCTCTTATATGTGTGTATAATATTACTAGGATCAAACAACTCATAATTACAAAAAGAACCTAATGAACATTAAAGTCTAATTATATCAAATTCTCTTCTGATCTTTGTCAATGATTATGAAAAAACACACATATGTACAATACCAATTTCTGAGACCTAAAAGGCCAGGCTTCAAGGTACTAATGAGGGAAAAGTAGCTAAGTATCTCTAATGCTTAGCATAGTATCTTGTAAGAAATAAGTACTTAAGTAGTTTTCATTGGATTTATATTAGATTAAGTAGTCAACCAGGCCAGTCAATTCAACAGACATTTATTAAGGACTCACTATGTGCATGGCACTGTGTTAGACAGTAGGGACACAAAAAGAAAATAGTCCCTTCCCTCAAGAAGCTTGTAAGAAGCTTTGGGACAAAACATACACAAGTAAGTATACACACGGTAAAGAAGGCTAGTGGCAAGAGAAATCAAAGTACTGTAAAATTTGAGGATCTTGAGAACAAAAAACATCTTGGAGTGTGTGGGGGCCGGGGGGGAACAAAAGAGAGAGTTAAATGAAGAAAGAAGTGACTGAGCTGTGCCTTGAAAAAGACAAGGGTTCCAAAAAGCAGACATGAGAAGGGAAGTACATAGCAGGTATGGGAAGGCGAGGGTGAGAGTTGTGCAAATCTATGGCGGCCACAGATGGGATGCCAAGTCTAGGAAATAGCTAATAGTCTTGTCTAGCTAGAGTGTAGAGTACAATAACAGAAGTAACATGAAATAAGATGGAAACTAGCTTGTTGAAAGCCTTCAATGCCAAGCTAAGGAGTATTTAGTTTATGCTAGAGGTAAGAGGGAGCTACGAAAGGTTTATGAGTAGGACAGGGGAGGATGTGATAAGACCTGCTCTTTAAGGAGATCCTTTGGACAGTTATGTGAGGAATGGGTTGTAAAGGAGGAGAGAGTAGAAGAGGGGAGATCAACTAGAGGATTATTAGGGTAGTTCAGGACACAGGCAATAAGGGTGTGGGTATATAAACCAAGATAACAGGGTAGATGGGGTGAAATAACATGGAGGCAAAATTAACATGACTTGCCAGCTGATTAAATATGGAGGATGAGTGATTTGCACTCTGTAAGTCATCATCCTGCTCACTTTCTTGGTTTCCTCTGTGAAAAGTTTAAACTTTTAAATGCCCTTGTATCAATAGTAATAACTAATATCATGTAACAGTCTAAGATTTACCAAGTGCTTTCCTCACAACCACTCTGTGAGGAAGGCAATGCAAAGTGTTTTTATCCCCATTACAGAAAATGGCAGGCTCAAGAGGTTAACTGACTTGACCCAAGGTCTCACCTTTGTTAAAGTGACTGCCAGGCTTTGAACCCAAGAGTCTCCTAGGTCGGATGTTCTTTCCACGACACCATCCTCAAGATGCAGCTGCTCCTGTGCTCTGGCAGATGTTACCTCTCAAAGAATGTAAACCAATAACAAATTTCATGTATTCTGTCTCTGTCCCCTTCTCCCTCTCTTCCCTTTTCTACTAGGACCCACAACAAGGCAGGAAAATCCAGAAGTATGTGATGAATCCTTCACCTGCAGAGATGAGCAAGCACAACCAGCCGCCAAGAGATTATTCTCTGCACCCAGGAAAATGTAAATTGGTTCTCTGCAAATGTAAATTTATTCTTCCAAAGAAAAAATTCCAAAGAAAAGCCTTATAGTCCCAAGTTACAAGAAGTTTCTGACAACAGAATTTACCAGATGAGGGGGAAAGCATCTCTAAGTCAAAAATGAGAGGGTTGGGCTCCAAAATCTTTAAATTTTCTTCCAGCTCTGGCATTCTATGGCTCTAGGACAGATAACTCCAAACAAATGATTCATTTAATAAGCAACTACTAAGCACGTGCTTTGTGCCCAGCCCTGGATCAAACGCTATGTGAGATAAAAGGCTAGTATGCCCATTTCCAATATTTAGGAGCCTATGACCTAACTGGGGAAACAAGATATGAATACACAACATAGGTACATAGAAAAACAGGCAATACATGCCGAATGGGTAGCATACGTCATTACCAAGAAGGATAAGATCACAGCTGCAGCGGTCTGAGAGTCACAGAGAAAGTAAGACTTAAGCTGAGCTTCCAAGGATGGGTAGAATTTCGATAAGTGTAAAGGAAAAAACACATCATTCTACGCAGAGGAGAACAGCACAGACAAAAAAAATAAGGTCAGTCTTGGTGTGAAGGATGAGGCAGAAAGCAGCAACAGAGGATTAGCTAGATAGGTTAGGGTACGGGCCAAGCCTCCCAAGGACATTGAGGCTCAGTCTAAGGAGTTTGGTCTTTATCCTGTAGTCAATGGGAAGTCACTGAAGGTCTTGGAGCAGAAATGTCTAACAATGGCAATGTTTTAGGAAGATTAAGCTAGCGGAATGTCTAAGCCAAAGAATGAAGGCAAGGAGACTTGTTGGAAAGTTACTGAATTGAACCAGGGAGAAGGTGATGAGGATCTAGGCTAGGATGGCTATGGCAGAAATGGAAAGACAATATGGAAGAAAACTCAATAGGTCATGGTGGCTGATTGGACATGGGCAAGGGATAAGGGAAGAAGGAGATAAGGGAATAACAGATAAGGAAATAGAAGATGACCCCAAGATTTTGAACTCAAGAGACCATGAAAATAAAAGCAGTTCACATTCTCTAGCCCTTTAAATGTGAGGTAAGCATTTTACAGATAAGGAAACTGAGGTTTCTCAGAAGTGAAGTTACTCATTCAAAATCTCCTAACTAATAAGAGTCAGAATCAGGATTTAAACTCAGGTCTCCTGTTACCAAGTCCTGGTCTGTCTTCACTACACATCACAGCCTTTCCAACAATGTTTGGGAAATACCAAGAAAGGACTAACTAGGAGTGTTGCCATTGACCAGAAGAAGGTTCAGGATACATAGGAATTATGATACCATTAATAGATAAAGGGATGCTAGTGCTATTTGCTTGCAAGGGGAGTTCAGTTTGAGACAAGAAAACATACAATATTCAGAAGGCAATTAGAGAGCCATTTAAGAGAACAATTGCAGGGGAGAGGACATATGCCAGATGGAAGCAGGTTAAAATGTGATCAGTAGACAACAATGAAAATGGTGACAGTGGATGTGGTACAGAGTCAGGGGTGGGGAACCTGTGGCCTCAAGGCCACATAGGGCCCTCTAAGTTCTCAAGTGTGGCTCTTTGACTGAAAGGAGTCAGTACTTGAGAGCCTAGAGGGACCTATCCAGACTTAAGGCTGCAGGTTCCCCACCCCTGGAGACCACTGGTGTCAAACCAATAGAAAAGGGAACATTAATCTACAAGTAAGGATGTGTGTGGGCCGCACAGTGACTCACTTTTAAAATGCAATGTTGTCTATGTTTTACTGTGTTTTATTCATTTTGTTAAATATTTCCCCATTACATTTTAATCTGGCTCTGGTCACACTCAGGAGTGCTGCTGGGTGTGGTCATGTAGGCTACCATCTGTTTGACTCCTCGGGTGCAGACCACTTCAAGAAGTTTGGCGATTTATACAAAAAGACGGAAGAAGGTAGTAGCTTCTGACAACAGCAGGATTCAGCAAAGGTCCTCACAGAATGAAGAACCTAGGCATTGTTTGAAGTTAAAGAGGAAGGAGCCTGAGGAGAGGGAAAACTGAAGATGCTAACTGAGAGAGAAGGAATGATGAAGGAGGCAATTTCCCCGAGGAGGCAGGAGGGCAAAGGGATCAGGAGCACAGGTGCAGGGATTAGCAAATACCTTAGTTTAAAACTAAGTCAATCTTTTCCAAGAAGACAAAGATGAATGCTTTCAACAACTCTTCCAAAGCAATTAATCTTATTGGCTGTGTCCACATGGACCAAATATGCCATGTTATTTGACTAGCCGCTACATGGCAACACAGCTGTTTCACATCTGTTGCCAGCTTCAATGCAACAGATTCATCCACTTCCTCTAACATGGCAAGAAAAAAAATACTTCAGAGATACCCTCCATTCCAGTGACTCTGGCCAAAAACTCAGATAATCAGACCAATAAGGAAATTTTACCATTTCTTTTTCTTCATCTTTGAGAAGTGTCAATTCACCCTAATTTCTAGGAATTAACTATAGCTAACAGCGAGCCACACAAAGGAACTTAAAAGCAGCATGCCTCAGTCTAGGAGGCCTCCCCTATTTCACCCCACCCATCCAAAAAAGTAAAAGTATCTCTTCCATCTGACTGAGCTCTTGGAGGGGAGTGAATAATATCTCATCTTTCCTAGTGATCACCCCCATAGGTGAACTCTGTACGGAGGGGTCACTTCAGCACTTACTCAATGATATTAACTACCTGACTCATTTACTTATTCATTCAACATAGAGGAGATAAAAAGTTCAGATAAACACTGTCCACCTCATTGATGTTAGAGTCTAATAGGTTCAGAGAATATGACTCCTCTATGTTATGACTGAACCACTCTCCTCTTAGAGGTAAATGGTGCTGCTCTGAGAAAAGAAACTTGAAATTCCAAAGTGAAGCTCCTTAAAGACTTCAGGAGCCAGCAAAGGCCCAAGATTGGAGAAGCTGTACTCAGGCTACATGCCCTCAACTGAGTCACTTCCCTCCTACCCCCTTATACGACATGAATTTTTCACTACATTCCTATCTATGGAAGAGGTGTTTTTTGGGTCCTCAGCAGACAGAGTCTCTAAAGGAGCACCCACCTCTCAAAAGAAAGAGGGATCCATGGTATTAGTTGCCTCTTCTATAAAATGAGCCAAACCTTTAACAGATTTTAACACCTAGACTTTTTAATGAGGTATATTCTATGTAAATATTCATTAATAATGCCTCTCATTATTGAAACAGAACTTCAGAGAAGAAAATTATCTCAGTGACTATATAGTTCAACCTCTCCCTCAATAGGAATCATTTATATAGGATTATGGAGATATAGGCGCACTAGTGCCTTGTTGGTAGAATTATGAATTGGTTCAACCATTCTGGAAACAATTTGAAATTATGCTAAGAGAGTAACTAAAATGTCCATACAATAAGCATATATACCAAGGAAGTCAAAGACAAGATGAAAGAGCCCAAGTACACCAAAACATTAATAGTAGTACTTTTTATAGAAGAACTAGGGGAGGAAAATAAAACAGTAGATGATGACCGAATGGGGAATAATGAAACAAGGGACAGCTTGTGAATAGAACAGAATGTCACTAAAATGTAGAACTGGATGAATTCAAAGAAGCACAGAAGGAACTATAGGGACTGATACAAATTGCAGTAAACAGAACCAGGAAGACAATATACACAATAGAAAAGGAAACATATAGAAGGATAGAACTGCTTTGAAATTATTAAGTCTCTGGCCTCTGGAAATTAACGTCAAATATTTCCACATCCTACCATCTAATCTTCCTGACACAGACTCAAAGGACTTCATCATTCTGGCTGCCCAATCCTGGATATCAATGTCTTTCCTAAAAATATGGTGCCCAGAATGTTTCTCTAAAATTTCTTGCATACAAAATACTTTCCTCACAATCTTCTGGTGTATGACGCATAAGTAGTATTGTCTATATTTACAGATGAGGAAACCAAGTTTCAGAGAGGTAAAATAATTTGCCCACAGTCACACAGCTAGTTAAGTGTTAAGAGTCAGAATCTTAACTAAGTTTCCTTGGCTATCTCAGTGTAAATTCAGCAACCACCCTTTCCACTACAAAACAGCATGGTTCAATGTGTTTAACATGTTATATTGCCAAATGGAATTAACTCCTTGCAACTTACCTGGATTCGGAGTCAAAAGTCTCCAAATTGAGTATTAAACCTGATCCACCATACACACATATATGTATATAAAGAAGAATATATTGAAGCTCAATTATTCATCTTAATAATAAATCATTCCTAAATACCCATTGGGATCCAAACTAGGAAAGGAAGAGAACTGACAGCCTCCCATGCACAGGAACTTGGTGACCACACATTAGAGTAGCCCATGCTACAACAAGAAAGCAAGACTGAAATTGTTCACTGGGAAATGAAAAATTCTCCAAAACTTATCAAAGCCCGACCTTATTAAAATGCAGCAAATGTTAAGTATCTGGTTGTTTAAGACTTTGAGGGGTTAGTAGACATAGTAAAAGCAAAAGAAACAGTAGGACCTAGCAGAGAAAGTGCTGAGGTTAGAGTCAGGAATACCTGACTTCTCAAGGTACCAGACAACTGTCTAAAACAATAAATTACAGATAAGTTGCTGATATGTAATCAAGTGGGGAAATGTTCACACTGGGAGTTCCTCCTATCAATTAAATCATCTCAGTTCTCCCTGACATTCTATATCCTGTCCAAATACCTACAACCAGACTTGGTTGGATTCATGAGACCCAGAGCTGATATTTATTAGCTATACAACCATATGCAAATCGCCTTACCTTACTAACCCTCAGTTTTCTCATAAAATGAGTGTACTCACACAACCTTACAATCCTTGACAGATCTTCCCCAGCTGTTAATGTTCTTCCCCATAAAAAATATTATTTTGCATTTGCTTATCTACATATAGATTATCACCCCCATCCTCATCCCTGTTCTCTCCAGTCTCAAGCCATGCATTCAGGATACAAATCACCCTTAGCATAATGCTTGGCACACAGTAGCCCCTTAATACATGCTTGTCAAATTGCATCATAAACTAGTAAGCCCCATACAAATTGGATTTATTAGTAAATAAAGTCATTAACAAAAGAAAGTTTATTTCTCTTTCTCCTTTTTCCTTTCTTTCCATTTAACTGGCCATGGTACTCCTGAGAGAAAAACAGAATGGCCAGGAATGAATGTGGGCTGGTAGATGATAAGTTTATTCACAGGGCTATAGAACTACCTACAAAAAGTAACGTCCTCCATACTTGGACATATTGCCTTCTATATAGCCTTGGAGCTTTTCCATTTGCTTAATTCAGGTAATCCCTTTGATATCATACCAGGGCTTCTTAAACTTTTTCCACTCATGACCCTTTCAGTGCTTCGATGGGTCTTGAACCACAGTTTAAGAAGCACTCACTACTACGAGTACCCTAGGCATTCAACAAATGATTCGAATCATCGTCTGTTCAAGTTACCGTAGAAACCCTAGTGATCATTTTGTCCAACTTCTCATTCTGAAGATAAGTAAACTAAGACCCAAGAGAGGTTAGGTGATTGCCTGAATGAAAGTCGGAAACTAGGCAGAATCAACTGTGACCTGGGCAGGAGCTCATGCGATCTCACTTTCTAGGAAGACTAAGGCTGGCTGATGTCTTGAGTTTGAGTTCTCAGATGTAGCGGGCTATGCGGATCAGATATACGCACTCACTGTTTGGCTTTAATATGGTAAGCCCCCAGGGAGCAGTGAACTGCCAGGTTGCCTAAGAAAGGGTGAGCCAGCCCAGATCAAAAGGAGAAAAGTGAAAGCTGCCATGGTGATCAGTGCTGGAATTGGGCCCATTAATAATAACCCCTGCATTTCAAGCCCAGGACAGATAGGAAGATCCAGTCTTTAAAATATGCAAAAACAGAATAGAATAATTTAATATAAAAAAACACAATGACCTCCAAGTGAAACCATCAGCATAAATTTCTCTTTCAGCTTAAGTTTCAGAAGGAGGGGCCAAGGGTGGAAGAAAGCATCAGAGAATGTGGATCTAAAAGGCTGTATGTTGTTTGTTTGCCACAGAACTGTTTTCTTAAACATCCTTTGCTTTTGATGTCTCTTCTAGATCATATTGAGAAAAAGAGGGAAATAGGCCTCTTCGGGGTCAAATGAAAACTGACTGCCCATAGAACAAGATGTAGTGCTTACTGACCAAAGCTACAGTTCCTTTTTGAAACCAGGCCTGAGTTGTTTCAAGAAAATGCCACATACCCCCAAATCACACATGGTTCCAACACACCGTGATCTGAGAGGCATCAGGGCTCCTGAGCTTAGCCTGCAAGGCACCTAGCCAGCCCTCACAGGCCTTTGAAGTTACAAAAACATCCTTTGGTCTGAGCACATTTGTGAGGCTGTGGGATGAGATGCTTGCTGCACCCCTCCCTCTGCACTCACCTGTGGTGTGCTGGTGGATGGGGGCCCGCTGGAACAGCTAACAAGGTGAGCCTTTATATTCTCTCTTTCCATCCCAGTAATGGAGCTCAGTAAAAGAGGAACAGAGGGGTTCCCCCATGCACAGCTCCTGGCCAAATGGAGCCAGGGGAACTGCTTACTTAACACTTTTCTCATGTTTGGGGTAGTTTCTTTGCCACAAAAGTACAGAAGCAGGAGTCATCCTTACTTCAATGAAATGTCCGAGAAAGAATCGCCCTGTGTGAATGAGGTTTCAATGTTCCATGAATCCGTGTGGACAAGCTGTCTCTGTGATACTTTCTTCTCCCCTAAATGCTCAGAAACTAGAACCTCAGAAGTTAAAACAGAATAGACCACATGGAGAGAAAGCACAATGGATTTGGAACCGGGAGACCTGCCTTCAAATCCCAGGTCAGCTATTTACTGTGTGACGATCAGCAAGCCACTTACTCTCTCTGGGCCTCAGTTTCCATATCTATAAAATGAGATGTTGATGAATTCCAGGATCCTTTCTTACTCTAAATTCTCTGGTCTTTTAGATGGGTACAGTTTCTCTCCTATATAAGACAGGAGTTATTATGGCTCTAGAATTTAATTAAGCAATTTAGCAGGCTCACAGATGTCACACTGGTAGCTCATCACAGAGCTAAAGCTGAAAGAGACCTTAAAAACCTAGGCTAACCCCTCATTTTACAGATAAAGAAACTGAGGCAGAAAGAAATTAAATCACCTTCCCAAGGGCAAGAGTCACAGGTGGGACTTGAACTTAGGTCCTCTGAGTCCAGTTGGTGCTCTTTCCACCATACCTCCTACTTCCCCAAACATAAAAAAAATAATAACACACACCTCCAAGTACATAGCCAACCCAGGTAGGTGTGACCTGATTAAATTCTAAGCTGCTCTTACATGGTCTTTCATGAGCTATTAGTGAAATGGATGAAAATGACCATCAAGAAGCCTCATTTCATTGCAAAGAAGCAACAATGCAGTGGACAGAATGTTGCATGTGAAGTCTGAGACTATTTGTCCAAATCCTGGCTTTGGCACTCACACACATCCTGCTCTTACTACAATAAATCACAATTTCTGTGGGCCTTGGATCTCCACTTATAAAATGAAAGGGTCGAACTAGATGGATTCTGAGATCTCTTCCAGCCCTAAATCTAGGATCCTATGAATGGGTCCCAACAGGTTGCTTGGTACCCCCTCTAGAACTGAGCTTGATGACTCAGTCAGTACCTATGAGGAACCAGCAGGGGGAGCCGACCCCATCTGTGTGACTCCTATGGCAGGACTGAAAGCATTGCTAGAATTAGAGAATTTTAGCACCGGAACGCATCTCAGAGATTATCCAGTGCAACCCCATCATGTTACAGAAGAAGAAACTGAGACCCAGAGAGGGGAAGTGACTTGCCCTAAGGCACGCAGACAGTGACATTCTCAGTTGATAAGTTCACTGGAGCCAAGTGGACAAGCAGGCATTATAACCCAAGTACATGATTTATCCTGTGTCTTTTTCTTCTTCCCAAGTATTTTCATGTCTATTACTTCATCTTCTAAATCTATATGGAGAATTTATAGGGAAACATGGACAAGAATAACACAGGACAATAAGGCATGAAAAGTCTTTCGAAGCCCAAAGTTTCCTCATCCCAACACTTAACTCAAGCTAAAGTATTATCCCCATTTTACAGATGGAAAAATTGAGGTCCAGGAAAGGCTTTGGCTTTCAGTTGATTAAGCTAAGATTTCATCCATTTCCCAGTACGTAGGGTTTCGGGTCTCATAAGGTAGATTCTTAGGGAGGCACCACCCTTTCAGTGCCCCTCACACACTCCCCAGCCCACATGGCTAAGCATGTAGGAAAAGACTGTGAGTTTTGACTCTTTTCCAGTTACGCAAATGAAACCCAGGCCAATCCCCTAAAGTTCTCTTAATAATAAACAACGACCAAAGCAGCTTAGCCAAAGCACCACTGGGCCTCACTTCACCCCCATACAGCCCATCCAGGGTTGAGGAGTTTTGTAAGCTGTCTTTCTGAAAATAAAGATGGCTTAAGTAGAGACAACCTTCAGAGTTTACTAGCAAAGCAAAATTAAAGGAGTTGTGAATAAACAGCCCCCTCCACTTTTCCCAGGAAGTTATCAAAGAATTATTTATGTTTCTAGAAGGGCTTGTTTTGAAAAGGCTCTCCACCCCACCTAAGCTTGGATGAGAAGCCACAGCCCCCAGGCACTCACTTTGGGGAGTGATCAGACTTTTTCCTCAAACCTCTGAAATGACTTGATCTACTTTTTCACACAGAGAATCAGAAGCTAATCATCAAGAAACAGGCCAGGTCCCAGCATAAACTTAACAGGACATCAAAGACCTTCCTCTAGATTAAACGACTGGATTCTTCAGTGCTTTTTAGAATTTCTTCCAGGATATTTTGGGTTATTGCCTCAGTTCTCCTTCAGCTGGAATGATAGATGTTCTGTTTGCAAGATTCTGAACTTTTCCCTTCTTAATAGAGAGATGGATGAAGAGAGGAGGGAGGGAGGAGGAGAGAGAGATGGAGGGAGGAAAAGGAAGAAGGAGATGAAGCCTATGTTGGAAAAGTGGGCAAAATGCAAGCAAATCCCAAGCAACTTACAGAATTCTGAAATAAAAGCACTTTCTAAAACAACAAATAAATTCTGAGTGTGAATGGAAATGCTTACGTCAAGACCATGTTCTGATCCTAATAATTTCCTCTGGAGACCACAAATAATGAGTATTCTTGACACTGCTACATTTATACCGTTGAATATAAGAACTTTCTCTTTTTTTCCCCTCCCATAGATGGGCATAGAAAATCAATCTAAGGGCAAGACAGACCACAATGAGTTTTGGCATTGATCACCGAGCTGCCCTTGGGAGTAATCAGCCAAAGCATCATGGCCCATTCCATCCCCTAGTCCTGTAGCTCCCTAAGAGACAAGTGTCACTCCCATACTTTTCAACAGCTATTTCTATTTCAGAAATAGCTACCCCAGGAAGCAATGGATACCTGTTACTTCATTCAGCAGCCCTTCTACTTCTACCACACTGCCCAGTGTAAGCAGCAGACTCCCAAAAGTTGACTATCCCTCGCTCATACCAGGAAGAGCATAGTGACATCAGCTAGAACTATGTCATGGTTGATCCTTGGAAACCATCTGTTTTTTAATCCTAGAAAGCAATTTGCCCGAAAAGATACTGAATTGTACAGATCCTTTAGCCTAGTGACTACCACACCTATGCCGCAAAAATATCAAGGAAAGAGTCAAAGGACCTATGTGAACAAAAATATTTATAGCAGCACTTTCCATAGAACGCCAAAACCGGACACTCAAGGGCTGCCCTCCTATTAGGGCACGGTATCCAAAATGATCTGGCCAGCTTCAGAGGAAACTGCAAATCTATTAACTGATGCAAAATAAAGTGAATGGAAGCACAGGAATGATTTCTACAATGACAACAATGTTACAGAGAAAAACAACTTAGAAAGACTTTGGAACTTAGTACAAGGATCAACCACAAAGCCAGAACACTAAAACCTAAGCATGCCACCCACCTCGTGGCAGAAAAGTCACAAACTTAAAATACGGAGAAAATGTACATTTGGGCAGAATGACCCATGGGGGAATTGGTTTTGTTGGACTGTGCATATTTATGATGAAGTTTTTAATTTTTAATTTTTTTTGTTCAATTGGAGCAAGCAGTAGGAAGGTCAGATTATAAATATATATGAAAAGAAATAAATTTCTTTTCAAAAAGGAATGGTCTGGTTAATACTCACAAATACAGAGCACTGCATCATAATCACCTACCGGAGAGGCGTACTTTTGGAAGCCAGATAGTACATTAATGCCATCAACATGAAAGAGTTTTGGTTTTTTTAAAGCTCTAAGTTTGAGGCATACACTTGGCAGAAGGGAAGCCCAGAGTATTTTTCACAAAAATTTTTAAAAAACACTCACATTATTCTTGTCATTTCCTTACTCCCCTACAAAGTCCCCTGCATCCTCTCATCACTTAATTTCTCATCCTTTCCCGAAAAGCAGCATCTCCTGTATTATCCATCATTCTCCAGGAACAGGAAATATTACCCATACCTTGCACTATTCTAGGTGAATAAATGTCTGATGAATGAATAAATAGATCTTAAGAGATATACAGCTCACAGAGTGAGTAGGAACGTAAGAGAAGTATGGCAGTTGAACAAGAATTTGTGTGGGAGGGAAGGGGGACAGTCTGGTACAATGGAGAAGAGCTCTGGATTTTGAGTGGAAGGTCTTGGGTTCAAGGCCTAACTCTTAGACTTACTCCTTATGGGATCTTAGTCAAGTCACTTAACTTCTTTGGTCTTGGGGGCTAGACTAGATGGCTTATAACAAAGATCTATGAATTTGGAAGAGGGTCAAAATGTTCCACGCTGTTCTCTTCCTCATACCCAAGCTCCAAAAACTGACTTTTTGAAGGGAAGAGAAGCCATCCTTCTAACCACCAGAGTTCCTAAAGTCTTCTAAGTACAAGAAGATCCCTCCCAAAGAAAATATAATTATACTTCTATTATAAATAACTATTTTAAAAGAAAATCAGAAAAAGAAGTCAAAGCCCCTATCAGATCTGGTATTTACTATTTCCTTTCCTTTCCCAGTCATGTCTTTATTGCCTCTAGCCTCAGTTAGACATTGTTGATCCTAGAGAATAGATTTCATGTTCCATCTTAAAGCTCCCAAAGTGCAAATGTTCCTCTTTTCCCCTAAATATTTCTTCTAAAAACCAAAACCTGAGAAATTATAATTTTCACAATATCCCAGATTATTAATTCTCCCTGCTCCCTCACTTTACCAATCTCAATTGGGCAAATCAAAAATCACCCAAGACATTGCTAAGGTAGTAAGAGGCCACTTTTCTGAAGTTTCTTTCTGAAAAAAAAAACCTACTTGCTTACTTCCTCTTGGGTCTTATAATAAGCCTTATTTTTTTTTTAAATTACACAGGAAAGTCTTGTCATTGAACTCTGCTGTAAAGAACATTCCATGTGTCTAAATCTATCAGCAACCAGCCTCCCATCATGGAGAAAGAAAAGTTTCAAAAGCTGAAAGAGATAGTCTCAGGCTGAATCAGAAATCACCAGGTAGCATGTGGCCAGAATATCTCAAAAAGGAAACAGAAAAACATTTGGTATCTGTCTGTCCCCTCCTCCATTCCTGCCCCTACTGTAAAAGCAAATCACCTATGCAGAGTGATTTTGCCTCCTTAAGAAAACACGCAGCTGTATAATACACCTGTCCCGTAACCCCAGCTTGGTCTCCTGTTTCACAGTCTCTTCTCTCCACATTCCCTTTATTCTGGCCAAGAGAATATTAAACCTTGAAGGGATGCAACAGCTCATCTACTCCAACCCATCATTTTACAGGTCAAGAAACTGAGGCTCAGAGAGGGGAAACCACTCACCCAGGCTCACAACACAGTTAACAGCAATCAATGTTAATAGTTGTCCCCAGGTCCTCTTAACTCTAAATCCAATTTTTTCTCCACTATTCCAAATTTCCTCTTCAGATAGTTTCCAGAAATGGAATATGTTACTGGGCTTGGTCAGAAGACCAATTTTAGGTCCCCTGGGAGTAGCAGGAAACACACCTAGCTGGCTAAGTAAAAGATGCCATATCTCTGGGCCCTTAGCCATTCACCCCTGAATCTTCCATTAGCTCCAAACAAATCAAGTTTTTGTTTTATGACACCAAATAGTCAATTTATGCTTTCTTTAAATGTCAAGTCCACCTCCAGCACGCTGCTTTGAAACCACATAAGGACACCTAACACTTTCCATATGGCAACTACATTGTAGCTTTTAATTGTACCAACTGGTATCATTCAAGCATAATTCCCCAGGAATCCAGCTCTCAGCAGCAGCCCCAGTCAACTCTCTAATCTCATCACTGGCACTAATACTTCCATAGACACTCTGATTGGGAATGAGCACACTGTAATCTCCCCAAACCAGAACTGTCAAAATGTGCTAGGTACACCACTAATTAAATTACCCTGCCTTCCTGGCATCAAAGTTTGAACTCCTTGCTTAGACTTTTCTCTGTCTACACTTTCAGCCAGTGTATACCTCCCTTGTCAGTCCACCATGACCAGATCATCAGAAAGTAAAACCTTCAAAGTGGTGCAATTTAAGAAGCATGAAGGTGCACACACAAAATCCTTTCCAACTTTGCTGAGATTTCATGAGTAAAAAAAAAAAAAATTCACTTTTTTCTTCATGCTTAGCAAATATTTATTAATTTTACCCAAAATAAAAAACTAATATGCCTTATAGAACACATATTTTTGTATCTATCATCTTTTAACCTTTCAAAGATCAAAGTAGGAGCAATAGAAAAAAAAACACTAGCTTGGGAGGTCAAAAAACTTGACTTCTAGTCTTGGCTCTGCCAGTTATTAATCATGTGACCTTGAGTAACTTTCAGTACTTCTCTGAAGCTCAGTTTCTACATCTATAAAATGGGGGTAGTAATCCCTTCCCTGGCTAGTCCATGGGATTGTTGCAAGGATCAAATGAGATAATGGACATGAAAAGTCTTCTGTAGATGACTAAATGTTGTATAAACATAAGGGACTTTGTTTTTTTTTTAATTTACCTTCATGGCCCTATCAAGAAGGCAAAATAGGCTATTTCCATTCTGCAGCTGAAAAAACTCAGGCCACTCTTTCAAACATTTACTGAGTGTCTACTAAGTATAAAGCACTGGGAAGGATACAATGGTGGGTTATATGTAGTTTCTACCCTTAAGGAGCATACAGTTTCATAGAACAAGTCATTTCATAGAAGGTAAGTGACTCATCCAAGGCCATTAACTTAAACAAGTGAATGACAGGGTCAAGACCAAAACCCCAGGTCTCCTGACTCCTGTCCAGGCTGTTTCTTTCTTTCACAATATACTACCTCTTACTAGCCTTTTCCTTTAGTTGCAGGCCACTAGAAGGCAGAGAAATGGTCTTTGTGGTCCAACACATTTACTGCGTGCTTAGTGGCATGTCTGAGGAGGCTGTGTTTGACGAACCCACTATACTTTTATGAATCCTTCTTAATTCTACTACTATCTCTGTTGACTATTTCCATACAGAGCTTGCTTATTTATAGCTATTCCTGTGTGGACTCCTCCATTAGATTGTAAACTCCTTGAAAATAGGGAGTGTCATTTACCTGTCTTCAAAACCTCAGCACTTTGCCCTGTTCCTAGAGTATAGTAGGTGCTTAATAAATGTTTATTGATCAACTAGCTGACATGTGTGCTGCTGGGTCATTACGTGGCTTACTACATCAAGGCAATGCCCCTACCCCAGGAAGGGCAGAACGACAGCCCCTCCAGTGTATCCAAAGAAAGGTGACAATGGGGAAAAGGCCCCGTGAAAGAGCTTACTACCTTGTCCCTTGTATTTCCTACTGCCATTCTCACCACAAAGACAATTTGAATTCTAAAGTACAAGGATCTCCCTCTGGCCCATAACCACAGATAAAGTAATCAGCTCATCCATCAACTCTTTGAATCACACATCTATTTGCAGCCCAATTATTAAATCAAAGATCTCCTGAAATACAGTAAAACCAGGACGGCAGGAAATTCAAAATTGTTTAGAACAATACCAAAAATCTATATTGCCAGGGGATGTTCACATTCTCTGTTCCCTTATTTGGGCCTCCTAAACGCAGAAAGCTAAATTAGTAAGCCCATTTTATAGATGAGGAAACTGATACTCCAAGAGGTTTAAAGTGGATTGCTCAAACTCAATAAATGAGTAACAAAACCTAGATTAGAATTCAATCCTGACTCTCTCCACTAAGTGATATCCTTAGAACAGGCAAAATACCCCTTAGGAAAGATTCCTGCTCCCTTCCCATCATCTCTCTTTGATGGTAGGAGCCCTCGTCCTGGAATCAAGGGCAGCCTGCTTCATAACATTTGCTACTGGTATCTCAGTGCTTTTCATCTTCAAAAGTGCTTTGAACAAACATTAATTACTCCTCACAATGCTCCCAAGAGAGGGAGGTAAGTACCATCCTTCCCCATTCTTCATCTGGGAGGGATAAAAAGGCAAAAAGGTTAAGTGAACTTGCCAAAAGCCACAGGCAGAGTTGGAGTTAAGCAGGGGCCTCCAGCAGACTCTTTTCTATTTCTCCAAATGGCAATTTAAAAAAAAAGGCTTACAATTCCTTTGTGGAGAATTCAATTATTTAATTTATAATTACAGATGTTTTTCCTTTGTCTCACTCTCTTTCTATCCTGTCAGTCTCAATTTGGAAACCAAGGAGACCCAGACATTTTAAGGAGGGGAGGAGGGGTAATATTTGTCATGGCTTTGAAGATAAATGTCAAATGAATTAAGCTATTACTACATTTAAAATTTCCTTTCTAAGAGAGTGTTGCTTGCTGTCACTTTTTTTAAAGTTCCAAATACATGACACTAGGTAAAAACTACATTCTTTTAAAAAAAGGAATCAACTGATTAAATTTTTAAAACCCATTGAGAATATGCCTAGCTAGCTAATAAGTATATTTCTTTGTCTTGAGCTACAAAATGAACTCATAAGGACACATTAAATCATTTAAATTTGGGGTTTTTTAAGTGACTCAGAAACTACAATGGGGAGGGTTTGGGAGACTGCATGTGCCTTTGTTAATACCTCTAATCCAGCACAGCCTACAGGCTAATGAAACATCCAAGAAGATCAGAATGGTTCCCTAGTGGGCAGGTGGGTGTCAGTCCTTTAATGAAAAGGCAGCAGCTCCTCTTGGAGACTTGAAGGTCACTTCACAAATCTCTTTCCATGTTAAGCCTTCTCTCCTTAAGTTCTACTTGTCCATCATGGAAACATCTGACCAACCCTTCCTCCCCACCACCAAAAAAAAAAAAAATCCACCACTTCCAAAGAATAATTCTATCTCCTTCCCCTCCCCAAACCACCTGGACAAGCCTACCAGCTGGTAAGGATGGCAAATCCAACCTGCCAGTTTGATTGTTCCCCCTTTAAGAAAGAGGGAAAAAAATTAAATGTCACATCAAAAACTTCATTCATCTTTTGATCCTCTGGGCTGCCTGAGTTGCACGCAGATCATTTGAAACCCACATGTGGAGTCATATAACTTGCAGGACATCCATGAACTCCAGTCACTGCTAGACCCCGAACTACACTCTCTCTCCCTAGCAGACAACTCCACAGAACCACTTACTCTATTGGGAATGATCCTCTACCAAGAAATCTCAGAACTTCATCTACAACAGAGAAGAGCAAGACTCATAGAAGGTGTCCTAAGTCCCCAAGGCCTGGAGTAAGAACAAAGTATCCCAAAAGATAGTCATTTTCCTAGTAACTAGATGTGTGAACACATGCCCTACTAACCTTAAAGAAGAAACTAGGAAACCCTCCTGTAGGCTTTGCTCATTAGAAAGCTCCCTGAAAAATAGGGCTACTTTGTGAAATGATGCCCAAAATGACCAGTACCTCACTGCTCTAGTCTCTAAACAGTTCTCAATGGCAGCTTTAACCAAGACCAAAAAGAAAAGGAAAAACCAGAGAACACAAATTTGACTCCAGTCTACTTTATAAAACAGAAGAGTCTGGGAGAGTCAGCTCCCTGGGGAGCTCTGATGTAGCTTTCTTCTTTAGCCTCCTCCCACTACAGTAAGCAGCCCCACAGTCCTTTCTTCACCAGGAGCCCCAGAGTCCACCAGCCCAGCCTTGACCTCTGCACCAACAGCTGTTGCCACTGGGAAACTGCCCCAACTCCTCTCCAGTCCTATTTCTGAACTCCTCCCCCTCCTGCATGCATACATATTATAGCAGATGAAACAGACAACCACCACCCCCATCCCTCTCCATACATACCCGGCACAAAAGCAGAGGCCAAAGTGGCCGCCTGACTCTTGACCTGGACTCCTCCAGGAACAGCCCCCTGGCTCTACTCTGCTTCTTCTGTCTAGCCCATGACCTAAACTAAGACTCCTCCTCTTCAGCAAAGAGGAGAGGATGACTCTGGGATACCTCCAGAAGAGAAGTAGGAAGTTATTCCTGAACCCAGATAACTTTAATCTTGAGAAAAATGCCTTATCCTCCCTGCCTTTCTTGGACCCCCTCCCTATGCCACCTCAAGACAGGAGACATAGTGCCAAATCAATTCTTCAGGGGAGCTGAAGGATTCAGGCTGATTACTATCTCCACCTTCCAATAGCCCCAAGACAGTCAACATCATTTCCCACAGTGAAAGAGAGAGAGAGAGAGAGAGAGAGAGAGAGAGAGAGAGAGAGAGAGAGAGAGAGAGAGAGAGAGAGAGAGAGAGAATATGAGAGTCTCCTGTGGGGTGGGAGGGGTGACGGTCGGAAGGAGGAGATGGACCCCGGGCACATTTGTCAAGCCAGAGTCCCCTTTTGAAGGACAAGGGAAGGGCCAGAGAAAGGGAGTGGGCTAGGAAACGGGCCTCACGCTCCCTTCACTAGGCAGAAGGAAGGAGCGGAAGAAAGAAAGAAAAGATGCAGCGGAGCAGCAAGGATTCTAGGACACGGAGGAGGGCGGGGGGAGGGGGGAAAAGAAGGGGTCCGTACCCGGGTGCCGCTGGAGAAGCCGCCCACCACCCGGGGCTGCCGGGATCCTGGGCCACCGCTGGGGTAGCGTTGCTTCCCGATCCAGTCCTCGATCCCCTTCCTAGCCCAGGAGGCGTTCACTGCGAAGCTGTCACCTAGGACACAGCACAGCCTGTTTGAGACCCTAACCCCGACGTCGACCTCCTCCCCCTCCCGACCCCCAGTGTAGTACATCCCCCCTAAAGTTATTCAGGGAGGCAGGGAGCAGGAGTCGGGAAGAGGAGAAAGGTAAAGGAGAGCAAGAGGAAGAGAACAAGGAAGGAGGACGGGCAGAAAGGAGAAGTAAGAAACAGGAAAAAAAGAAAACCAGGGGAGGAAGAGAAAGGACAGAAGAAAGGGGGAAACCAGAGAGAAGAGAGTGAGAACAAGGAGAAAACGGAGAAAGAGAAAAATAAAGGGGAACAGAAAGAAACTGAGAAGAAGACGAGGAAAGAGAGTGGGTTAGCAGAGAGAGGAATGCCGAGGAAGGACCAGGAGGAAAAGACTGGGTGCGAGACCAGAGTTGACAAGCAGAAACAAGGAGGGGATGGAAGTCGGGGAAAGGCAGAGGACCGGAGAGCTAGAGAGCAGGGTCCGGGTGCGAGAGCGGGGCCAGGTTCGAGGACAGCGCGGAGAGGGGCAGAGGCCGGAGCCGGCCCCGAGAGCGGAAAGCTGGAGGCGGCGGTGCCGGAGCGGGAGGAGGAGGGGAAGAGGGTGGGCTGGGGGAAGAGCAGGGAAGGGGGCGGGAGGGGAAAGACCCAGAGAAAGGAGGAGGGTCAGAAAGTTTGCCCCGGGGCGGGGAGCCATCATCCCTACCTTCGGGGCTCTCCCTGCGCTTACACACGGCAGCTGGGCAGATCCGAGGCGGCGGGCGGGAGCAGGAAAGAAAGGGAGAGGGAGAGAGTTAGCGATCGCGGCTCGGCGGGCTGGGCTGGGCAGGGCTGGGCAGGGCTGGGCAGGGAAGGGCAGGGAGAAGAGGAAGAGGAGGAAGAGGAGGTGGAAGAGAGAGGGAGGACAGGGAGCCCGAGCCTAGTTCCCGGGGCCGGGGCCGGGGGTTGCGGGAGACACTGACCGTGTTTGGAGTGAAGTTTGCCCATGGTGCGGCAGGGCGGACACCAGCCCGAGAGGGCGCCTGGTTAATCCATGTGTCCCGGCCCCTGGCCCAGCCTCCTCTCCTGTCCTCTCCTCTCCTGCCCTCTCCTCTCCCTCTCTCTCCCTCTTTCTCCCAAAGACAGAGGCGGTACCAGGACGAGCTCCCTCCAGCCCCGCGGCTGCCTGATTGACGCCTCCTTGCGCTGAGCCCCCAGCCCGACGCCTCCTCCGCGCGCCCATTGGGCCGCGGCGGTGCATCAAAGCGGAGCCCGGAATGGGGAGGGGGGCGGAGACTGGCGGGGGCCGGACTCCCCGCAGGGCGGAGGGAGCCGAGCTGCGGCCGGCCTGGGGGTGGGGTGGGGGGGAGCGATGCTGCCCTCATCCCCAGCCCTCCACCTCACCCCAGTCCTTCCCTGTCCCGGCAGCTGGCCCCTGCTAACGCTCCACCAACCGACCCCCTGCTTGGGGAGATTTAAACCAGGTCCCACCTAGCCTCTCCCGCTGGGGCGCCGTCCTATAAAGTCACTACACCCCCCCACACACTCCATCTATTCAGGGACCCTACTGCTGCCCTCCCTAAACACACGCACACACACGCATACACACACACACCCCACTTCTTACTGGTTGGGATGGGAGACGTGGCCTCACAGATCAGTCACGTCCCTTCCCTTGGGCCAAAAGGAGGAGGAAGGAGGAAAGTACGTATGTTAATTTTATAAATCACTACGATACATTTGTATAGTACTTTTTTTAAGTTTCCAAAGCACTTTCACAAACAGTATCTCACCTGATCCTCGCCACCTCCTACGTTGGCAGGAATGAAATCATTTCCCCCCATTTTAAAAGTGAGGAAACCGATACTGAGAGGTATCTTGCCCAAGGTGACGGGATGCACTGGTGAGAAAAATCAGAGCAGACCGCAGATTTAAGCCCTAAACCAGTGCTCTTTCCACTGCAAGACATGGCTTCCATGATGAAACGAGGTATTTCATCATTGTTGCTAAAAATTACTGTTCCCAGGATATTATTAGTATATTAATTTGCTATGCATTGGTGGAGGGGATTTCCATACTATGAGTTCCCTAACACTGATGAAATTGCAAGTTCAGACAAAAAAAATTTCAAAAGCAAAACCGTTGTAATCGCTCCCGTGTCAGGATATTACAATATCCATGCCTTGGCTAGAAGTCTCTGGGTGACATGGCACATGTCTAGAAGTCTTGCCTTCCCCCTGCTATTAAAAGAGATTCCCTTGTCCATCAGAAGTCCACAAATGTACAGGTAGTATCCTAGTTACAAAGGCAATATCTGTTTTTACCTTGATCTTCCTCAGTTTCCAGAGTCACACAACTGTCTATTTTGTCTGAATGAAATTTTGTGATATTTCTTCTGAGTTAGGCAGTTTCAGCAATAACCACTGCATTTGTTTTATCAAAGGAAAAATTCTGTCGTGTTGGACAGGCTAGAATCTAAGAGCTGGAAAGGACCTCCAAGGTCAATCAAGTCCACCCCTCACTGAAGCAGAACTCCCTGAGAAGTAAGCATTTAGCCTCTGCTTGTGGTAACAGGGAACTCACTACCTCAAAAGGGAGAATATGATTGGGGGGAACTGTGGTGTCCTGGAAAGAGCTCCAAGGCTCCAAGACACCAAAATGGGAGATCGCATCTTGGTTCGGATATGTCCCCCATTCTGAGCCTATTTCCTCATCTGTAAAATGGGCATAATAGTTCTTCCATTACCTGCCTCACAAAGTTGTTACAAGGAAAGCAATTTATAAACTCAAAATCCCTATAGAAATGTGTAATTATGATAAAAGACATAGAGAGGTAGGTTCAAGTCAAAGTTTCATCCTTATCCTTTTTAACAGTTTTGCAGCTTTTGACATCATTGACTACTCTCTTCCTTGATCTTCGCTCCTCCTTTGACTTCTGTGCACCTCACTCTATCTTGATTCAACTCCTGCCTGTCTGATTGCTTCTTCTCAGTTTCTTTAGCTAGATTGTTCCTCCTGGTAAGTGTGTGCAGCCCCCAAGTCTCTGTCATTGACTCTCCTCTGTCTCCACACTCTCTTCCATGGTGATCTCATCAATTCCCATGGATTCAATTATGTCCTCTGTGCAGATGTCTCCCAAATCCACATATGCAGTCCTAATCTTTGTCATGAATTCCAGTCCATTAGTACTTATTGCCTGTAGGACCTCTCCATCTGGATCAGGTCCTAGCAGTGTCTCAAATTCAATATATTCCAAACAGAACTTATATTTCTCCTGAAGCTCATCTTTTCTCCAAACTCCTTTATTTCATCCTTTTCGTCATCCAGGTTAGCAACGTTGTTATCACCTCCAACAAATCTGTCTCCCTTGGGAAGGCCCTGGGACTCATTAGCCCCATGCAATTGGTTGCCAAGTCTTCTTGATCCTACTTCCACAATATCTCTCACATCAGTCCCTTTCTCTCCACTTAAAAAGCTGAATTTTACTATACTTCATACCTTTTGTCTGTTTTGGAATCATTGCTCCTAATTTCCCTTTTCTCCAATCCACTCAAATGGGTATACTTAAAACACAAATCTCATCATGTCACTCTTCTACTCAAAATCTTCAGTGGCTCCACATTGCATCTACAATAAAATGTAAAGCCCTCATCCTGGTATTTAAAGCCCTTCACAGTCTGGTTTCCCAACTGTCTTTCCAAGCATATTTTATAGTACTCTTCTTTGGATATTTGTCTTAGATTAAATTCCTAGCTATTTCCTGAAAATGATGTTACATCTACCTCTTGTATATCGTTTTTCAGGCTATCAGTTTTGAAAGATTCTCCCTCCTCCCCTTCACTTCTTCAGATCTCCAGCTTCCTTTAAATTACAGCTCAGTGCCACCTCTTACATGAGGCTTTTCTTGATTGATCCCCTCAGTCATCCATGATCTTTCCCTCTTGAAATTACTTTATATATCATTTTAGTTTTCTTTACTGTCTTTCTTGTATATGTTATATCTTCTTTGCCAACCCCCTCCCAAGAGAACATAAACTCCTAAAAGGCAATGATTATTTGTTTTGGCTTACTCAAAAAAAGAGTGCCTTGATCTGGAAATGGTTTTTGAACTGAATTAAACTGGGAGTTCAGAGTAGGAAGAGACATATGATATTATAGGGGTCAGGCAAAACATTACAGAAATGGTAACATTTAAACTGGGCCTTGAAGGATGGGTAGGACTTTGACAAGTCAACATGCAAAAGGAGGTATTGCAGGGAACAGCCTGAACAGAGACCTGAAGTGGAGGAAAGAGCCAAGTGTTTTTCCTCCTGGAAACATAATTGCGCCTGTAGAAATAATTCACAGCTTCTAAGGCAGTATATTAAGTGATGACATGCAGTGGTTACATTAGTCACCATCTATCTTCTGCATCCATCAATCAAGGTTTCCTTGATTACATGCTTGAGATCATTGTAAAAGGCAATCATCCTTCATCCTAACCTGAATCACCTGGACTCATTCATTCATTCATTTGACATATATTCGTCAAGCACCTACTACTATATGCAATGCAGGGAGGGGATGCACCAAGGAGAAAGGAGTTGATGTTAATAGCAATAGAAAAACTTCTATTTATTTATGACTATATCTGTCACCATTGATTTTGGTGTTATCCTTGTAGGAAGAAACCTTCTGAACAGAGACAGCAGCTACTTCCACCAGCAAAGTGGTGATCCTGATAATGGGCATTTCAGATGTTTTGGTAGGCCTGCCCCAAGGTGAAGAAAGTAAATTGGTCTGAGTACTTGGGAACTCAAATGACTTTGTCCTCTCTTTGTGCACCAACAACTAGTTATCTGAGGAGGAGGAAGGAGAAGGGGAAGGAATGTGCTTAATAAGTCTTTGATGAATTGAGTTAAGGTGTCCTGGAGGCTACCATTGAAAGTGGCCATTAAAATGCAAGTGCTACCTTAGAATAGGTACCTTGCAAATCAGAGAACCTAGTCATACTTCAGAACAGAGATTAGAAACAGAGATGGTTCTGTACTGTCATACAGCTTCCAAAATCATCTTTCTTATGTATGGATCCAGTTAGGTCACTCTTCTGCTCAAGAGACTTCAGTGACTCCCTGTTACTACTCAGTTAAATCACTCTTCTGCCTAACATTCAAGGCTGTTCACCATCCTATCTTTTCAGCCTTATTTCATATTACCCTCCTCTACACATTCTATGACCAGCCAAACTCAACGACTTTCTTTACCTGGAACACATGGAGAACACTGATACTTCCTTGCTTTATTTTTCCCCTGCTCTGGTTCTTCCCTCTGTCTGGCATGACTTCTCTTCTTCTCCCTCTTCCTCCTTGGATTCTTAAGGCCGTAGGAGACTTTTTCTGATCTCCCCATGCTGGGTAATGACTTTCTCCCTCAGACTTTACTTGCATCTAAGACACTGATTGCAGAACAATCGCTCTGTGTTTATGTCATCTTCCTACTAGACTGTAAGATGCTTGAGGCACAGACTGTCTTGTCAAAACTACATATCTTCCCCAGATCCTGACACAGTGGTCTATTCACAATAAATACAGAGAAAATGGTTTTTTTTCATATTTAGCCATTTTACAGTTGGGGAAAAAAAGAACTACAGATTGTATTTAAAATGCAGAGAAAAGAACCAAAGAAAGGTCAGAACAAATCACAGGCAAGCAGGACAGCTTTGAAAGTCACATGTTGAATTTATTTTACATTTTAAAAGAATGGGAAGGAGAACATAATAGTTTCATTTTCATGTCATTTCTGCTCTACTTTATATATGGGGGTGTTCATTTTATTTGCTGTTTAAGTTCAGAATTTTTACTTATTTATTTTTTTATGAAAAGAGAAGTGGATCCAGAAATGACTTCCCCAACATCACATAGAGAATTAGTGACAGAAACAGTTCTAGCTAGAACCCAGGTTTCTTAAAATAGCCCAGTGTTCTTTCCATGTCGCACACTGATTTATCAAAATATTGTATGTGACAAAGACCCATGGGGATGAGAGAGAAGACAAATACTTTTTTTTAGAGGCAGGGTTAAGTGACTTGCCCAGGGTCACACAACTAGTAAGTACCTGAGGTCAATTTTTAACTCAGGTCCTTCTGACTCCAGGTCCTTCTGTTCTATCTGCTGTGCCACCTAGCTGCCTCCAGGCCAATAAATTTTGATGTGGGGTTAGGAGAAGGAAAAGGTACCACACTTGGAGTACTGTACTAGGAGAACAGATTCAGTAGGATGCCCTCAGCAACCAGGGGAGTGGCATAAAGGCAACAGGCTCCAGAAAAGGAGTGTGGCGAAGGGGAACTCAAGAAGAAAGGAACATTTGTCCTTCACAATTCTGCCAAGCTACAGTCATCTTCAGGCTTTACCTTTGCTATCAATTTTTTTTTATTATTATTTCCCAGGACATCTAGGCCATAGCCCTGTTCCTAGATCATTTCTAAATCTGTATCCCAATATCATGGAATTTGGTGTGAGGTGAGATGTTAGAAGCCTCTAGTTTAACACCTTCATTTTTTAATGTTCATTTATTTATTTTTAGTTTTCAACATTTATTTACACAAAATTTTGAGTTCAAAATTTTCTCCCCAGAGCCTAGACATCATCTTTCATGAAATTATCAAGGAAAACTGCTCTGATATTCTAGAACCAGAGGGCAAAATAAGTATTGAAGGAATCCACCGATCACCACCTGAAAGAAATCTAAAAAGAGAAACTCCTAGGAACATTGTGGCCAAATTCCAGAATTCCCAGGTCAAGGAGAAAATATTGCAAGCAGCTAGAAAGAAACAATTCCAGTATTGTGGAAATACAATCAGGATAACACAAGATCTAGCAGCTTCTACATTAAGGGATCCAAGGGCATGGAATAGGATATTCCAGAAGTCAAAATTTTCTCCCCATCTCTTCCCTCCTCCTACCCCATAATGCCTTGCATTCTGATTATCCCATCCCTCAATGTGCCCTCCCTTCTTTCACATCCCTCCCTTCCCTTATCCCAATCTTCTCTCTTTTCTTGTAGGGCAAGATAGATTTCTATATCCCATTTCCTGTATTTCTTATTTCCCAGTTGTATGCAAAAACAATTCTCAACATTTGTTCCTAATACTTTGAATTCCAACTTCTCTCCCTTCCTCCCTCCCCAACCATCTCCACTGAGAAAGCAAGCAATTCGATATAGGCTATATATGTGTAGTTTTGCAATTTCCATAATAGTCATGTTGTATAAGACTAGCTATATTTCCTTCCATCCTATCCTGCTCCCCATTTATTCTATTCTCTCTTGACCATGTCCCTCCCCAAAAGTGTTTACTTCTAGTTACTCCCTTCTCTCATTTGTCCTCCCTTCTATCATTCCCCTCACCCCACTTGTCCCCTTCTCCCCTACTTTCCAGTAGTGTAAGATGGATTTTCATACCAAATTGAGTGCATATGTTATTCCCTCCTTAAGCCAAATGTGAAGAGAGTAAGCTTCACTTTTCCCCTCTTACCTCCTCCCTTTTTGCCTCCATTGAAAAAGGTTTTTCTTGCCTCTTTTACGAGTGACAATTTGCCCCATTCCATTTCTCCCTTTCTCCTCCCAATATATTCCTCTCTTACACCTTAATTTTATTTTTTAGATATCATCCCTTCTTATTCAACTCACCCTGTGCTCTCTGTCTGTGTGTGTGTATATATGTGTGTGTGTGTGTGTGTGTGTGTGTGTGTGTGTGTGTAATCCCTCCAACTACCCAAATACCAAGAAAAGTCTCAAGAGTCACAAATATTATCTCCCCATGTAGGAATATAAACAGTGCAACTTTAGAAAGTCCTTTATGATTTCTCTTTCCTGTTTACCTTTTCATGCTTCACTTGATTCTTGTGTTTGAAAGTCAAATTTTCTTTTCAGCTCTGGTATTTTCATCAAGAATGGTCCTCTATATCATTGAATTACCATTTTTTCCCCCTGAAGTATTATACTCAGTTTTGCTGAGTAGGTAATTCTTGGTTTTAATCCTAGTTCCTTTGACTTTTAGAATATCATATTCCAAGCCCTTCAGTCCCTTAATGTAGAAGCTGCCAGATCCTGTGTATCCTGATTATATTTCCACAACACTTGAATTGCATCCTTCTAGCTGCTTGCAATGTTTTCTCTTTGACCTGGGAACCCTGGAATTTGGCTACAATGTTTTCAGGAGTTTCTCTTTTCTGGTCTCTGGGTAATTGGTGGAGTCTTTTGATATTTATTTTGCCCTCTGGTTCTAGAATATCAGGGCACTTTCATTGATAATTTCTTGAAAGATGATGTCTAGGCTCTTTTTTTGGTCATGGCTTTGAGAAAGTCCCATAATTTTTAAATTGTCTCTCCTGGATCTATTTTTCATGTCAGTTGTTTGTCCAATGAGATATTTCACATTATCTTCCATTTTTTCATTCTTTCAGTTTTGTTTTGTAATTTCTTGGTTTCTTGTAAAGTCATTAGCTTCCATCTGTTCCATTCTAATTTTTAAAGAACTACTTTCTTCAGTGAGCTTTTGAAACTCCTTTTACATTTGGCTAATTCGTTTTTTAAAAAAACGTTCTTCTCCTCATTGACTTTTTGGACCTCTTTTGCCTATTGAGTTAGCCTACTTTTAAAGGCATTATTTTCTTCAGCATTTTTTTGATCTCCTTTAGCAAGGTATTGACCCATTTTTCATGATTTTCTTGCATCTCTGTCATTTCTCTTCCTAGCTTTTCCTCTGTCCTACTTGATTTTCAAAATCCTTTTTGGGCTCTTCCATGGCCTGAGACCATTGCATATTTATTTTGAAGGTTTTGGATGCCAAAGCCTTGACTTCCTCTGATGGTATGCATTGTTCTTCCTCATCTGAAAGGATGAAAGAAAATACCTGTTCACCAAGAAAGTAACCTTTTATAGTCATGTTTTTCCCCCTTCTTGGGCATTTTCCCAGCCAGTTACTTCACTTTTGCATCTTTTGTCAAGAGGAGGGTATACTCTGGGGACCTGTAAGTTCTCAGTTCCTCCAAGGTGGCACAATTAAGGGAGAGGAGTTTACTCCTCTCCTGGCCTGCACACTGATCTGGGAGCAACCAAAAACTTTTCTGCCCAGAATCTGCAATTAGAATTCCCTCACCACAACCGCCCACCAGCACTCCTCCTCACCCGAGGGCTGAGCTCAGAACTAAGATTCAGTTCAGTGGCTCAATTCCCCCAGGGGTTTTAGGTGGAGGTCTCCCAGGGGTGCCACTCAGGGCTGAGGTTGAGATCAGCAGCTCAATTCCCCCAGGGGCTCTGGGCGGAGGGCTCCAAAAATGGAAGCTGCTGCTGCAATGGCTGCTGCCAGTGGTCCAGACTGCCCTCCCCTCTCCTGGGTGAAGGAGCTCTCCCATGGACCTTTGAAGCTGTCTGTGGCATCTGTGAGTTGAGCAGTCTGGGAGCTGCTGCTGCCAGTGGCTCCCTGAAGCCTGTTCTGGGTCTTGTCCCTGCCATGCAGCTTGGACATGCTGGGCTGCCACCTTCATTTTACAGAAGGAGAAGATGAGGTCCAGAAAAAGTAAAGTGACATGCTTAAGGCCATGTAGCATTAAGCATCAGAACCAGGATTTGAACCCAGATCCTCTGACTTCAAATTTACGGCCCTTCCCATCACTTCTCCTTTGTTGATGTTTGTTGATTTTAAAATTTTGAAAAAAGGAAGATTTCTTCCCCCCAAATATACAACCAGGGCCAACTTCACAAGCCAGCAAGATATGAAATTCCACCATTTTTTGCTTATTTCTTTAAGGTAAGCATTGTCCTCTTCCCATGGGTCTCTCTCTTTGAAAATCAAAAACCATTGGGAAGGAAAACATGGTAAGGTCTTAGTGTGAATGACCTTTTCAGATGCCATTTTCTCTAAGGGAAAAAAAAAACAAGTGAGTGGAAGCTGGTAAGGGAGGAGGTGAAGCTAATGTAGAATGATGCCTAGATTTGAATCAAATGTCCTGGTCCTTCTTTGCTGTGTGATGTTGGACCAGTCACAACCTCTCTGGGATTGTTTCCTCATTTGTAAACTAAAGTAGTTAGACTAAATGATCTGGATGATCTCCTCCTGCTCTAAATCTGATCTATGATCCTAAGAAGTATCATCTGCCACACAGCCTCTCTTTTTTGAAAGGTATTGTTCTCAAAATTATCCCCAGGCAAGACTAGACTGGGGGCAGCTAGATGTTGTAATGGACAGAGTGGCCAAGCCTGGAGCGTGGCCTCAGACATTTGCTAGTCATGTGATCCTGGGCAAGTGACTTAACTCTGTTTGCCTCAGTTTCCTCATCTGTCAAATGAGCTGGAGAAGGAGATGGCAAACCACTCCAGTATCTCTGCCAAGGTGACCAAATGAGGTCACCAAGAGTAAGCCATGACTGAAAATGACTGAAAAACAGCAACAGAGCTGCCACGGAAAGCCCATTTGAATCTCAGACCCCAAGCACTAGCTGGGCAGATCTAGGCTGGGGTGGACAGGAATCTAAGAAGTCAAGTAACTGGCTGGGAAAATGCCCAGAAAAGGGAAGAAAAATAAGACCATAGAAAGCTATTTTCTTGGGGGACAGATGTTCCCACCTTTCAATTGTGATGACAAGGAACTATTCTTACCATCAGGGAAAGATGTGGAGGTCAGGGCCTCTCTATCCCAGACATCACAGGTGGATGTCCGATGGGCTCAGGCCATGGAAGAGCTCAAAAAGGATTTTGAAAATCAAGTTAGACAGGTGGAGGAAAAACTGGGAGGAGAAATGAGAGAGATGCAAGAAAAGCATGAAAACAGGTCAATACCTTGGTAAAAGAGACCCCAAAAAATGCTGAAGAAAATAACACCTTGAAAAACAGGCTAACTCAATTGGCAAAAGAGGTTCAAAAAGCCAATGAGGAGAAGAATGCTTTCAAAAGCAGAATTAGCCAAATGGAAAAAGAGGTTCAAAAGCTCACTGAAGATAATAGTTCTTTCAAAATTAGAATGGAACAGATGGAGTCTAATGATTTTCTGAGAAACCAAGAAATCACCAAACAAAACCAAAAGAATGAAAAAATGGAAGAGAATGTGAAATATCTCATTGGAAAAACAACTGACCTGGAAAATAGATCCAGGAAAGACAATTTAAAAATCATAGGACTACCTGAAAGTCATGATCAAAAAAAGAGCCTAAACATCATCTTCCATGAAATTATCAAGGAAAACTGCCCTGATATTCTACAACCAGAGGGCAAAATAAGTATTGAAAGAATCCATCGATCACCACCTGAAAGAGATCCAAAAAGAGAAACTCCTAGGAACATTATGGCTAAATTCCAGAATTCCCAGGTCAAGGAGAAAATATTGCAAGCAGCTAAAAAGAAACAATTTCAGTATTGTGGAAATATAATCAGGATAACTCAAGATCTAGCAGCTTCTACATTAAGGGATCCAAGGGCATGGAATAGGATATTCCAGAAGACAAAGGAACTGGGACTCAAACCAAGAATCACCTACCCAGCAAAACTGAGTATAATACTTCAGGGGAAAATATGGTCTTTCAATGAAACAGAGGACTTTCAAGCATTCTTGATGAAAAGACCAGAGCTGAAAAGAACATTTGACTTTCAAACACAAGAATGAGAAGAAGCATGAAAAAGTAAACAGCAAAGAGAAGTCAGAAGGGACTTACCAAAAGTGAACTGTTTACATTCCTACATGGAAAAGACAATATTTGTAACTCTTAAAACTTTTCAGTATCTGGGTAGTTGGTGGGACCACACACACACATACACACACACACACACGTACATGTGCGCACACACACACATACACACATGCACGCACATACAGAGACAGAGAGCACAGAGTGAATTGAATAGGATGGGACCATATCTTAAAAGAAATTAAGGTAAATGGTGAGAGAGAAATGCAGTGGGAGGAAAGAGGGTGAAATGGAATGGGGTAAATTATATCTCATTCAAGAGGCAAGCAGGAGACTTTTTAGTGGAGGGAAAAAGAGGAGAGCTGAGAAAAAAACAAGAAGTTTACCCTCATCACATTCGACTAAAGGAAGGAATAAAATGCACACTCATTTTGGTATGAAAACCTATCTTACAATACAGGAAAGTGGGGGAGAAGGAGATAAGCAAGGGCGGGGATGATGGAAGGGAGGGTAATGGGAGGAGGGAGCAATTTGAAGTCAACACTCTTGGGGAGGGACAGGATCAAAAGACAGAATAGAAACAATGGGGGGCAGGATAGGATGGAGGGAAATACAGTTAGTCTTGCACAACACGACTATCATGGAAGTCATTTGCAAAACTACACAGATAGGGCCTATATTGAATTGCCTGCCTTCCCAAAGGGAATGGGTGGGGAGGGAGAGGTGGGGAGAATTTGGAACTCAAAGTTTTAGGAACAACTGTTTAGTATTGTTGTTGCTACTAGTAAAGAAGACATACAGTTAATGAGGAATAGAAAGTCATCTGGCCCTACAAGAGAAAAGAGAAGATGGGGACAAGAGAAGGGAGGGATGACAGAAGAGAGGGCAGATTGGAGATAGGGAAAATTAGATTGCTTGATGTATTGGGGTGGGGGGAGGGGATAAAAGGGGAGAAAATTTGGAACCCAAAATTTTGTGAAAATGAATGTAAAAAGTTAAATAAATAAAAAGAAAGAAAGAAAGAAAGAAAGAAAGAAAGAAAGAAAGAAAGAAAGAAAGAAAGAAAGAAAGAAAGAAAGAAAGAAAGAAAGAAAGAAAGAAAGAAAGAAAGAAAGAAAAACAACAGAGACTGCTCCTTGGTCAGGTTGGGAAGTATATTTTTGCCTTTCTCAAATGTGCCCTCAGTGACCCCACAGTGTCTGGTGGTCATTGCCCTTTCTGTGTTCTATGGCTCAGGGTAAGAGGTTGGAACAGAAGGGAGACTTCATTTCTCTAACTCCTTACCTCATCCTGGGAAAAGAAAATGATAATATCCATTACTTTTGGTCTTATGCCACCTTATTCTTGCCCTGTGAATCCTCAGCCTCTCTAGGGAGAGTCTCAAGTCACCTTAGGGTCAACATACATATCTCAATCAGGAAGGGAGAAGAAGAGTTGTCCTTACCCCCCCACCCCCAGTCCCCGTACAATGGTTGCTTCAAACAATAAATAATTCAAATAATAATATGATATCAAATAAATAATTCAAACAATAAAATGCACTTAGAGGGAATTTTTTTTCTTTTTCCCTTATTAGTAGCCTGTTTTTATCCTGAGAGTAAGCTATTTTTCTTTCGTGAGGTACCTCAAAATAGAACTGGAAATTCCAAGGATTCTCATAGTCCTTAGAAAGTTGTTTACTCCCTTGGACTGGTCATTACTGTCTTCTTTTATGAAAATCCCTTTTTCCCTTGGTAATTTTTTTTTTTGGTTCAAATAGAGATAGAAGAGAGAAGTAAAGCTTAATACTTACTAGTATGAGTCCTGAAAAAAACAACACAAACAACACCAACAAAAAAAAACAAAACAGCAGAGACAGGGGGATTGTCTCTAAATATTTTTTTTTTAATTAGGTTTGAACATTATTAGCCATGAAGAGCTTTTCTGCTCAATCCTGTTAGTGAGACTGGGCCACTTTTGTAAACATGGCAGCCACCCACCTTGGAGGTAATTAACCAGAACAGTATCAATTCTTAATAAACTGTCAGCTGTTCCCAAAGTAGAAAGTCGAGTCTCTCTTCAGTAAGTCCAGCAGCCCAGTACCAGCCTCAGTGGCTGCCCTGCTCACCAGCAAATCCACCTCTTTCCCCACGAATTTCTTCTTTTATGTATTTTAATAATTTATCTGGCCCATTTTGTATGTATGTGTTATGTATTTAAAGTGACATATTTTTTTTCCTTTGAAGATTTCATCTTGTTTCAGGGAGGGAAAAGGAAGAAGAAAGGAAGAAAGAAGTGAGATTTATCAGAGAATCTAAGTTTCCTAGGGCTTGAGACTTAGTTGGACTGGTGTTAGTGAATTTTGACAGGTGGAGTTAGACCACTTTCACATTATTATTTCAGGTGGCTCCCATCACTATATGCTGCAGCCACACCCTCACACTATCTGCCAAGCTTTCCCCTCCTTCCCCACCTACCTGGGTAAGGGCTTTCTTTAAGCTAATTGCTCACTCTTGTGTAAGCATTAAGTTTCCTGGAGAACTTCCATAACAACTCCTCTAAAAAGGAGTAGAGGGGTGTTGATATGCCCAAGAAAATACAACTGGTATAAGATTATAGATATGGAACACATAAGGAACTCAGAAGCCTTCTCCTCCAACTCCCTTATTTTATAGATGAGGAAACAAAGGTCCAGAGCAGTTAAATGACTTATTCAAGGTTATTAAATCTAGGGTTTGACGCCAGGTGCTCTGACTCTAAACCCAGTCCCAGTCATCATGGGAATTCATAATCTCATCATTCTCATTCTCATGACCTCAATTCTCATAATCTCATGAATCCCATCATTTGATCTTGTGTTACATTAAGACAGTCAAAACTTCCAGAAACAAGGAGGCGATAATCCCATTATACCCTGGGCTAGTCAGACCATGTGTGGAGTATTATGTTCGGTTCTGGGGACCACAGTTTAAGGATATTGAAAAGTTGGAGAGAATTGAGAGGACAACTAAGATGTCTAGGAGCATCCCACTCATTCTATATAAGATCAGTTGAAGGAACTAGGGATGCTTACCCTGGAGAAGAAAAGGTTAAGGGGACCAGGTAGCTGTGTTCAAGAATTTGAATGGTTGTCATATAAATGAAGAGTATGACTTGGTCTGTTTGATCTCAGTGGTCAGAACCAGGACCAACGAGGGGAAATTTTCAAAGAAAAAGAAAAAAAAAGAACTTTACAATAATTAGAAATGTTCAGAGGCATCATGGGCTGCCCTCTGCCCTACCCCCACCCCATTGAAGCTTGTTAAACAGAGGAAGGATGACCATTTGTCAGAGATATTCTAGCAGGGCTTCATTCGAGGTGTGAATAAAGCTAAATGGCCCCTGGTACCTCCTCCAGCTGACAATTCGTCTACAGTTAAGAGTTGGAGCTAGGATTCCGACTTTAGACCCCAAGTCCAGTGCCCTTTCCCCATGGCATGCTAACCAGAGACTGAAGGATGTTTCTGAGTTGGAAGAGACCTTAAACATCATTTAGCCCAGAAGCCAGGCTTTCTTAGAATAGGAGGATGGATTTAGCAACATTCTTTACAATTCAGCTCAGCAAACATGTTAGACAAGTGTGGCTGGCTCCTAGCACAGAACACGAAGCTGAGGACTGGGCTACACTGGGGGTACCTACTGTTCAACCAAGGTTCTGCCCCTAGGGCTCCTCTCCAAGGATCCCTCAGCCCCAGGCCGCAGCCTTCTCCTCTGCTTCTACTTTCTCACCTAGGCCAGTTTCAGCAAAGAAAAAACGGTTTTAGCCTTTCTTATAGATACACATAGATTAACAGCGCTTCCTCAGCCCCACTGCGACTTTTGAAGGCTTTGTTTTAAATAAGCTTTTCCAGTGTAGCTACTATACTGCCAGTGACTACCCTCTTCCATGAAGCTTTCCAGGCTGGGCCCATTTGGCTCTGGTCACTCAGCATTCCCAAACACTTTATCTGGTTGTCTCTCTATCTGTGTGTGTGTGTGTGTGTCTCTCACGTACACACAAATATATCATCACATGAATGCTATGTATGCCCAGGCATAGGACAAGCACCATACAGGATACAAGGGCACCCATAGTGTAGTTGGAGAAACAAGATTAACCATATGAAAAATAATCAGATCACAATAAAATTCTCCTTTATGTGGAACAAAAGGAGAATACATTGGCCATGACAGTAAGGAAACTGGAGGGACATTGCTATGAAGGATCTTGGTACATTTAGCCTAGAGAAGGAAATACTTGGGGGAGCATTTAGCACTGTCATTCAAGGGAGGGAGTGGCCAGAGTGGGCTGTAGGAGACTGAGGAAAGACTCCGAGTCTCCTCTCTTACATGATCACTCACATTTATGTAGCATTTTGCAATCTACAAAGTGCTTAACACAGTGCATTGAGCATGATAGGGGCTTAGTATGTGTTCGCTAAGATAATACCTAAAAAAAAAAAAATCACACCTCACCATCTCTTCCAGGAATCCCAGATATCTACCCAACCATTTTCCTGTTTCAGCAGTATACTTTACCTCTTCATTGATTTCAACAATTCCATAAGTTTAATTCCAAGGTTCCAGACCTACCTCTCAGGTTTTTCAAACTAAGGTAAGATAGATTGCTATGATTCCACCACAACCTATCCTATTAATGGCAAGACAAGAAAGTATCCAGACCCCTTTGGGGAGAAATAACCAAGCCGTTCTTTCAGCCACAGGCATTCAGTAAGAATAGGAATCCAAAAGAAAATTCATGATACCTCATCTTTTCCCATAAATGTAGAAATGCAGGTTGGGAAAAGGTAAACCCGCTTCACAGTATTCTCTGTGTATCAATCCTTCAATAAACTTGCTAGCCTATTAAATTCCTACAAATTATCTGATAACAGCCTTGAGTCAAGAACATTCATCTTCCTGAGTTCAAATATGACCTTAGCCACTCACTAGCTGGGTGACCCTGGGCAAGCCACTTAACCTGTTTGCCTCGGTTTCCTCATCCGTAAAATGAGCTGGAGAAGGAAATGGCAAACCACTCCAATATCTCTGCCAAGAAATCCCCAAATGAGGTCACAAGGAGTCAGACACAACTGAAATGACAAATACCATCTTACTCAAGCCTCACAACGACCCTGGAAAGCAGGTACTATAATTATGCCTATTTTACAGATGAGGAAACTGAGTCAGACAGAGGTTAAGTGACTTGCCCAGGGTCACACTGCTAGTAAGTTTCTGAGGCTGGATTTGAGCTCAGTATTCCTGAGTCCAGACGCAGCATTCTATCCACTGCACCACCTAGCTGTCTATTTGATGAGAGAAGGAAAAGAAATCAAAAGTTGAACTTTTTCAAAAGCTAGCCCATGACATTGGCATGGATCTGGAAGAAATCAGGCTAGAACTAAAGGATTTCAGGCTATAAAGTGTACTGATTCATATATATATATATATATATATATATATATATATATATATATATATATATATATATATATATATATATATATATATATATATATACATACACCTCCTAGGACAGATACTATATTTCTTTTCTCTTCAAAAAATGGTAACATTATTTTCAGTGTCCTTCTCCTCCTCTGGTGTATAGCCCAGGATTAAATGTGGACAAAATGAAAGTAGGAGACACTGGGTCCCTACCCTGAGACAATTTGGAGAGCCTCATGGTATAGTAGAAAGGGTTCTAGATCTAGAATCCGAAGACCTGGGCTCATAATCTGTTTGTTCATTTACTCATTGTGCAACCTAGGGGAAGATACTTAATCTTCCTGGTCCTCAGTTTCCCCATCTGTAAAATTCCTTCAGTACCCCACCTATCTCATAAGGAGATATCTACAATGCATTTTATGACCATAAAGTACTACACAAATATATTATTAGCATGATCCCTTTCACTATAGGCATTCTACAAATGTAGAATTATTATTATTATTATTATTTTGTTGAAAATAATAATTATAAAATTATTATAATTATTAATTATAATATTTAATTATATATTATAATTATAATATAATTATTATAATAATTATAATATTATTATGATATTATAAATATAATAATATTATTATTATTTTGTTGAAAATAAATGTTGAAAACATTCTTCTATTCTCTCTATTCAATTGATAATACTTCAATGGATCTGTGCTTTCATTAATGTCAGCACTCCTTCCTAAAGTAGAAATGGCAACTCATTGATGCCTGCTTATTCTAGATGCCTCTTGTCTATAGCTTCCTGCAAATATACCGTGGGGGTGTGCGCAACCTACTGAAGGCATTTTTTTTTTTTTGCATTGCATGGGTACCAATCAATCATATGGTCTATAGGCTGTGCATAGGCTGTTCCTTGCTCTTACCACAATACTAGACCATTTTTTTCCAGTGATACATCTCTCCAATGACATCCTTTATGCTGTTTCTCTTGCACAGAATTCCTCACTTAAACATGCTGCAGCTTACTTGTCTGTCCCCACCACGCATTTCTTTGGGGTGATGCTCAACCTCAAATTCTTTGGATTTTGTGGTACTCCATGACTCATAGACATACAAGGATTTGGTTCAGTAACATATTGAGAGAGAGGGACAAGTCAAGTGTTATACTGGCATATGTAAAATATTTTCTAAATTAAGTTCTTTTTTCAATTACAACAAATTTTGCATCTCTCCTTTCTACCACTTCTCCCACTGAAGAGAAAAGAAAAAAGAAAATCCTCATAATAAATATGTGTCATTAAGCAAAACAAATCACCATACTGTCTATGCTCCCCAAAAAAAGTCTCCATCTGAACCCTGAGTCCATCCATCACCTCTCTGTCAGGAGACAATCATCAGGCCTTGGAATTGGTACACATGAAATAGGAAAAGACTGATGCTAGAAGGCCTCTTCTGATAGATTTATAGAAGGATATGGATATTGAAGGACACAGGATGAAAAGGCATGGATTAGACTGCATCCTCTCCAGGAAGTGATTGCATCAGTGAGATCACAAATACATTGATGATATCATCATCCATGGATGATAACAATGAGTCCCATTCACAGAGAGCTGGCAAGCTAAGGGGGTGGGGGTGTTGTGAAGGATCAGAAGTCACAAACATGAAAGTATATTAGAATACATGCTAGTAGAATCATATTAATATAAGCACATGCATATTTATGGAAAGGAAGATGATAGAATACAAAATAAAAGAGAAAAAACAGGGAAGCCTATGAGGTAGCCTGAGATAGGACTCAAAGAAAAGATAACAGATAAAAGATTAAGAGGATTAGGGAGTGGATGTGAGAGGGAAAAAAAGGAGAAAGGAGGGAAGGAAGGAAGGAAGGAAGGAAGGAAGGAAGGAAGGAAGGAAGGAAGGAAGGAAGGAAGGAAGGAAGGAAGGAAAGAAGGAAGGAAGGAAGGAAGGAAGGAAGGAAGGAAGGAAGGGAGGGAGGAAGGAAGGAAGGAAGGGAGACAAAAAAACAAAAACAAATTCAGGACAACCAGACAAAGAAATTCTAGAAGAAGGGAAACTTTCTTCATTTTTTTCTAGTAGTCTTTTCTCCTTACTTTTAAGACAGTTGACTTTGACACCGTCCCCAGTCTGAAGACCTCCCTAAGTTTGTTGAAAATAAATGTTGAAAACATTCTTCTATTCTCTCTATTCAACCTTAACTCTACCTTCACCCCCTACACAAATATCCTAAAGCTGAGCTCCTCATTAGACCCTACATTCACCCTACTCATTCCAATCCACAATATCCTCATAGTGTTCCCGTTATCCTAGAATGCCCTCCCTTTGTCCACCTAAACCACATCCCTTCACCAATGCTCATGTTCTGCCACCTCTAACATGCCGTCCCTGACTCTTATTAGATTGATATAGTTATTATTGTCTGGACCACAAAGTCTAGTGTTGAATTATGTGTTTTCTTAGGCTCTTTTCCACTTGTTCAGTAGGAATCTGTACTCCATAGCTAGCCTGTAAGTAATTCCAAGGCAGAAATAGTAACATTTTCTGTATCCCCCTTAGCACCTTGAGCAAATCCATTCCTCTGTCTGGGCCTCACTTTCCTCACCTTTAAAACATAGGGATTAGATTATCAAGAGTTCTCCACCTGGGGTTCATGCACTTGTTTCTTTTTTTTTTTAAAAAAAAAATTTGATAACTGAATCTCAAAAATAACTGGTCTTTTTTGTAATCTTGAGTATTTTTTGCATTTGAAAACATTCTTCTAGAAAGGGGTCTCTAGTCTCTACTTGCTGCTAAATGGGTTAATGACACAAAAGGCTAAAAATTTCTGGCATGGGTGATCTCCAAGGTCCCTCCCAACTTTACAATCCCATGATCCTGAAGGTGTTCTATGCAGGTGAGATAGCTTGGTTTGAGCCAACTCAAGAGGGAAAATAGGAAGAGAGAATTGAGAAAAGAACTTTAACAAAGCCATGGGTAAACATTTGGAGCCCCCTTACCCTGAGGCTAGCTGCCTGATCTTTACCACATTGCCCTCTCCTGTCAACAGCCTACCCATCTCACGTAGCTGCCAATCTTTGTTGGCAAAACTGGACTCTCTCAGAGGGTAACAGGGCAGGTGTCTGGTCCTAGGAGGTAATAGAGGAAGAATTGACCCTGGCTGCCTTTTCCTAAGGGAATGTAAAGCAACAATGCCTTAAGTCCAGGCTTCCTTTTCTCTGTGGGCCTGTCTCCTGGGGTAAGAGGCCCACCTGCTGCAAGGAAAGAACAAATCTGATCCTGAACCAGGAGGCTGCAGCTGCTCTGAAGGGGGAAAAAAAGATTTTTTTTTTCCTCTGAGTCTATCTCTGAAAAAAGATTGACTCACCCACACTCCAACACACCAATCTGCTGAAAGCGTAGAAACCAAACTTTCACTAACATCACACACCACCTGTGCAAGGAAGGCAGGAGAAAGAAGAAAGCTCTTTCCCGGCTACAGCCATCATTGTTGCTTCCCTTTTGCTTTCAGAAATGACAAGTTAGGAAAGTTTCAATACAGCGGAGAATTTTTTATTTGCATTTCTTAACAATAAGGTGGCTTCTATCCTCCACCTGGTGTCTCCCCTCACATCATCTTTTACGGACTTCTCTCAGTGACAAGGATCTTTGTACAAAGGCTTCCCCCTCCCCTCCTCCTCCTCCCTCTTCCTCTTTCCTCCAGTTCTAACTCTCTAGCAGGCTTCAGCACACACACAATGTGAGCATTGAAAGGGAGACAGTGGGACACCTCCTTTGATCTCAGGTTCTAATAACTTGTGTATATTTGTGTCCAAAAACAGTGCTCCCAGGCTCCTCCCTGGCACGCTGGGGGAGGAGGCTGAGATGACAAAGACAGGAGTTATCCAGGATCCAGACCCTGAGGACCATCTCAGAGATCTCCATAGGGAGAGCTTGCACTGGACTAAATGCCTTTGAGAGCTGAGAAGGGGGCACTGCCAATGGATGGAAAGCATAGTTCTGTCTCCAAACAGAGCCAGGAGGAGTCAGAGTGAAGCCAGCCAGTTTCCCTGCTGCTCACATCCAGGCCAGAGAATCCCTACTCGACACTTGCCTGATAATAAATGACTTGCTGATAGAGGGGGCTTCCTCATGCTCTCTCCCCACCCCAGCCCCAACAATCCCTGCTGTTAATGGAGAGAAGCAAACTCCAGAATACTGCTGGGTTCTCTAGCCTGCTAAGAGGATCAGAGAGTCCTAGACCCTGAGAAACAGAAGAGCACCATCATCTCGGCATATTCATAAATGTTCAGAGAACATGGAACTTGAAAGAATCTTGGAGATCATCTAGCCCAAGGGGTCTTCACCTTTTCCATATCCTGGACCCCTTTGGCAGTCTGCTAAAGCCTATGGACCACTTCCCAGAGTAAGGTTTTTGAATGTATAAAATAAAATACAAAAAATTTACAAAGAAAATCAATTATATTGGAACATGGTTATCCTGATTTTTAAAAATATGTTCATGGACCCCAGTTTAAGAATGCCTGATTTTTAGTCCAATCACTGACTTTTACAAATAAGGAAAATTAGGTGTCAGAGACACAGATAGAAAAGAGGAGAAATATAGTCAGACTCATTCAAGGAATTCAAGGTTTACAGCTTTCAGAATTCCCTATCAAGGAAAAGCAGGGACACAGTAGGATTATTCCCCAGATTAAACCAGACAAAGAAGCCAGAAAGCCTCACATTGGATGGACTGGATTAATGAAGCAAGACTTAGGAAGGGCCAAGCTGATTTGAAAGAAGAACCGGATCCCAGATATTCTCTCACCATAGATCCCTCCGTGCTCTGTCTCCTTAGGTCTCTTCATTGGCCAATTCCCACAACTTTATGCGGCTCTTTTTTACCTCCAGGATACAATCTAGCACCCTCTGTTTACCTTGTAGAGGTCTTTATCAACTGACCCTTACTAGTTTATCTTCATTCCTCTCCAGGCTGCATTCTTGGATCACCCAGACTTCCTCTACAAAGCCCCAGAAACCTCTTCCCCCTGGAAGGTCTCTTTACCCTGGACTTCACACATTGGAAATGCCTTCTTCCCAAGTGTTCTCTCTCTGTCTCTCTCTCTGTCTCCCTCTGTCTCTCTCCCTCTCTCTGTCTCTCTCTCTGTCTCTCTGTCTCTCTCTGTCTCTCTGTTTCTCTCTCTCTCTCTCTCTGTTTCTCTCTCTGTTTCTCTCTCTCTGTTTCTCTCTCTCTCTCTCTGTTTCTCTCTCTCTCTCTCTCTCTCTCTCTCTCTCTCTCTCTCTCTCTCTCTCTCTCTCTCTCTCTCTCTCTTTCTCCTCCTCCTCCTCCCCCTCTCTCTGTCTCTCCTCCTCCTCCTCTCTCTCTCTCTCTCTCTCTCTCTCTCTCTCTCTCTCTCTCTCTCTCTCTCTCTCTCTCTCTCTCTCTCTCTCTCTCTGATTAACTGGTCCCTCCCAGAACTTCCATTTTAGGGAGGGAGCAAGGTCAGCCATGTATTCATTCTTCCCCAGGCTTCACTCAGGACTCTCCTGTACTTTCTCTATAATGCCTTCATGCCAGGTAATAATAATAACCGCAATGATTAACTTTTAAAATAGTGCTTACTATATCCCAGGCACTGTGCTAAACACTTTACAGTGGTCTCATCTGATCCTCACAACTCTGGGAGGTAGGTACTATTGTTGTCTCTACTTTGCAAATGAGGAAACTGAGGTAAACTGAGGTTGAGTGACTTGTCTATGGTCACACAGCTAGTAAAAGTCTGAGGCTAAATTTGAATTCAGGTCTTCCTGACTCCTACTTGGAAGCTATATCTATCCACTCCAGCCCCATCTTTTCAGCTCCCTTTAACAAGTTGTCTTCACTCATTAGAATGTAAGTTTCTGGAAGGCAGAGGTTGCTTTTCTTTCTGTTTGTATGGGTAGTCTCAGGGCTTAGCGCGGTGCTTGCCTGGCACATCTTAAGTGCTTGATAAATGCTTGTTGACTTGACTTGCTTTTTCAGTCTTCTGCCTTACTCCTGTCCATGTACACTGGCCTCCCTGCTGTTGCCAGCACAAGACACTCTACCCGGACTCTGGACATCGGCTAACTACATATCTCAAATGTTCTGCCTCCTGGATGCCTTGGCTTCCTTTGAGTCCGAGCTAAAATCCTGCCTTCTGCAAGAAGCCTTTCCTGATTCATCCCTTTATCTCAGAGTCTTCCTCCTGAGACTACACTGATCTTGGATGACTCAAGAAGAGAGAGACAGTGAAACTGACAACTTGGTGCCTCACCAAGTTCTGCCTCACTTAAATCCAATTCATGCACACGTCAAGACACCATCCTGTAATGTCATTGGTCCCCTTTGAAAATAAGAGACAAACAACAATACCTACTTTATCCTGCATAATTCTTGTTTTTACATAGTTGTTTGCATGCTGCCTCCCCTATTAGACCATGAGGCCCTTGAGAGGAGGGACTGGTTTTGCCTTTGTACCCCCAGCACTTAGGACCGTGCTTAGCTAGGATCCGAAAGAAACCAGGGAAGTCAGGTGGCAGAGATGAAGGAGAGAATTCCAGGCTTGAGGGACAGCGTCAGAATGACTTGAGTCTGGAGATGGGGCATCTTATTCAAGGAACAGAAGAAGACCAGCGTCAGTGGATTATAGTATTGTCACAATACTATCCTACGTAGACAATACGAAACCACAAAATCCTGGAATCCTGGGATTCCAGCCTATGAGTAACGTGACAGAAATGTTGTGTTTGTCCTTCGTTTTCGAAGAAGACATGACATCAGAGAAAGGATGACATGACTTGCACTTGACTTTGTTTTGAGTGAGGGAGGGCTGTGCAGGTCACCAGCCTCACTTCTCAGGAGCCATCAACAGAAATGTTAAGTGTATACAGATGAAGGGAGGTTAGGTGGGAGCAGATGATATTAGCTGATAAAAACATTGTGAATTTTCATTTACACACAGCTTCAGGTCTTAATGAAGGATAGGGGAGTGGGGTGCAGCACTTAAAAATTTTCCCCAGGGACCATTCACAAGAATATAAATGTACTATGATAACTGGTTCCAGGTTCAGCAGTCACCTAACCATCAAAATGATGAGAACGATAGTAGCAACTTTTCTATAGTACTTTAAGGCTTCCAAAGTGCTTCAGAGAAGGAAAGAAAGTCTGGTAGAAATTAGATGACTCATCCAAGATCGCACAGATTCAAACCCACCTCCACTTTTTCCTCTATAGTCACTTCTAAAATGTTGATTACCCTTATAGTTCTGTGATGTTCCCATGTCTAATTCCTACTACAAAGTGTAAGAGGGTGGGGGTAGGGGTGGAGACCGTGAGACTCTAGACTCCTTAGCTCTGCCTATACAGGCCGGTGCCAAAGAGCTGTCATTTTCCAGGCCCAGCCCCAGCTGAGAACAGCAACGCTCAGCCACAACTATGTTCTCAAACAGGTGTTAGGTTTGGGACAGAGCCTTTTTTTTCAGTCACAGCCATTACAGCCTCCTTTTCCTGTCCCACAGGCACAGGGAATCATTTTTACTTTCTTCTATAAGCAGCATTACTTCAGGCCTAGGTTTTGGCTTCAATCCTTGACTAGAGAATTAACCAAAAGGAAAAAAGAGTCCTTGAGGTCTGGGAAAAGCAAGGGAAAGGCTCATGGGAACAAATTTGAGAGGCCACCTCCATCTGGTTCAAGAACCACAGCCCAGAATTATTCTAAGGTCACCTGAGGGTACAGGTGATGAGGTGCAAGTTCAACTAGAGGCAATGAGGCCCCTTCCAACTTTTGGATTCAATAATTCGGAAATCAAAGCCACCAGCAGGTTTGATAATAATCTCTTTGCACATATACCATGTTTTTCACTTCACAAAGGGACGTCATATGCTTATCATCCGAAAACGATAACAGCTGTGATGGATTGTAGCTCTTTCATCCAAAGACCAGACTAGCTAAATGTAGAGAGGTTCATCATTATACTGGCTACAGGATGATGGCTTGTTCAGACACAGTGATTCTGGAAGATACTATACTATGCTATGCTATTCTGTGCTATACCACATTATACCATGCCTTACTCTACTATACCAAACTATATTTTAGCATAATATAGCACATTATACTACGTGATATTCTGTGATACCTTTCTCAATTGTACTGTACCATGTCATATCATGCCATTCCATACCATACTATACCATATCACACCATGCTATACCTTGCTTTACCAGACCTCACTCTACCTCTCCATACTATACCATATTATAATATGTTGTATCCTATAACATATATTATACTATGCCATGCCACGCCAAACCATAACATACTATGCTACCCCTTACTATGCCATGCCACACTATACTATACCATATAATATTATATCTTATCATACCATGCCATATTATACCACACTATACTTTACCATACTCTATACTATACCACATCATACTATACTATACCATTCCATACCATACTATACTATGATCTTTACTATGCCATACTATGCTATACTATATCATACTATATAACAGCACAAAGGAAAAGTAGGATGCACAAATTTGGAGTAACCACCCCAAATGTTCATGGGGACTATCTGTGTCCAATCTGTGGTACAGCATTCTGTCTGAGCAGCCACAGTCGGACACATGAACCTTGACTTTAACATGGTGATATCATTTTGATTCTCTTTGAGAATGAAGGACAACAACCCACCAACCACACATACTGCACTATACCATAGCATAGTATATACTATATTATACTATAGGCTATACTGTACTATATCATGATATACTATACAATACATATTATACTATATGATTTATTATATTATACCTCATCATGCTATATTGCGCCATAGCATAACATAGTATATAACATACTACACTGTTATACTGTACTCTATACTATGCCATATTATACTATACTATTCCATACCATGCCACACTATAATTTTATTATACTATACCCTATACTGTATCTTATACCATACCATACTATACTATTCTATACCATATCATATTATTCCATACCATACTATACTACAGGGATATATAGACATCCTATATATAGATGCCCCCAGTAAAACCATCTTAATACAGGGGCTAAACCAGGTTGAGGGTAACCAACAAACCTCAAAACCATTGGTGAGTTAGGGGGATGTCTACCTCAAGCATGTGAAGACTTTCCATGGTGAAATGGGCAGATGAAAACAATTTTTTCCAACAGTCCCGGAGGCAACTGAAGCAGGTTCTGTGGAGAACTTAGAGCTTAGTCAGACATTGAAAAGTCCAAGGTCATCCACTGCATCCCAGCCATTGCCAGTCATCTTGATTTTTGTCCTGCCACTTAACTCTGAAAGAGAAAGTGAGGCTGAATATTTTGTGCAACTCTGCCTCACTTAAATCCACTTCACAGGAAAGTCAAGACATCACCCCATGATGTTATTGGTTCTCCTCAAAAACAAAGGATGAAAAACACAATTTCATACCACATCATAGCATTCTGTATTCTACTCTACCATACCACATAATACTTTATCATGCTATACTGTACTATACTATACCATAGGATGGCATAGCATGACATACCATTTATACTATACTCTAAACCATACTATACCATACCATACTATACCATACCAAGCCATATCATACCATACCATACCATACTATAACATACTATACTAGTCCATACTATACTATATACTATATAATACAATAGTATAGCATACTGCACTATACCCATACTCTGTACTATACCATACCATATATAGCATCCTATATTCTATATTGTGCCATTCCATACCATACTATATTACACTATAGCACAGTATAGCATACTACAATATATTGTACTAAGCCGTATTCTATAACATACCATACTATATATCATACTCCCATTGTCCTATACTATATCATAGTGTAGCATAGCATACTACACCATGCTATACTATATGGTATTATACCCATATCATACATACTAAATCATACTCTATACTATACTATACCATATCATACAATACCCTACTATACTATTCAAAATTATACCATACATCTTACTATACCATACTATATTATACTACATCTTATACCATACTACATCTTTACTATACTGTACTATATTATACCTTACCATTCTATGTCTTATTATGCCATACTATATATACTATATTTTATCACACTATACTATACCATTCTATATTAGACTAGACTATGCCATACCATGGAATACCATACAATACTATAGAATGCCTTACCATCCCATCTCATCCCATCCTATCTCATCCCATCCCATACTATAGTCTATACTATACCATACCATAATATACTATGTGGTACTATACCATACAATGCCATACTTGCTCAAAGATCAAACCTTAAACCTAATTCACTCTGGAGCTCATAGACTGAATAACAAGTCCCCCACCCACCTAGCACAGAATTTAATAACTAAACAGTAATTGTTTCTCTTTTATCCAGGAACCCTGAAGGTCTTTTCCTTCCAGTTTGATTTTTTTTATTATTTTATTAAAGGGACCATCCCTTGAGTAACTTAAGAAGTCTATTCATTGAATGAGTGTTTCTCATTTAAAGTGAGAATGTGACAAGACCTTAGCCTGAAAGGGCAAGGACCTCTATTGCATCTTGGACCATCTCCAGTCATCCCAATGAATATCAGGCCACTGGACCCAGATGGCTCAGGAGAAGACAGTGAGGCTGGTGACCTTGCACAGCCCTCCCTCACTCAAATCAAAGTCAACTGCAAGTCATGTCATCATCTTGATGTCATGGTCCTCTTTGAGAAAGCAAGATAAACACAACCATACTATACTATTCCATACTATGTTATATTCTATTATACCATGGAATACCATATTTTGCCATCCCATCCCATCCCACATTACAGTCTATACTATACCATACCACACCATAGTCAATAATATACTACACCATATCATAAAATACCATACTATACTATACAATACCATATTTACCTTACTATACTATACAGTCTATCCTATACCTTACCATTCTATACCTTACTATATCATACATGCCATACTATATATACTATACTTTACCATACTATACAATACCATTCTATATTAGACTAGACTATACCATACCATAGAATATCATATTATATTATACTATCCTATACTGTACCATAGAATACCATGCCTTACCATCCCATCCCATACCTATAGTCTATACTCTACCATATCATACTATACTATACCATACTATCTATACAATATACAGAGTTGAATCTGCATGTGGAGCACAATTCTACAATCTTTTACACTTTCTAAAGTACTTTCTTTGAAACTTTGTAAAGTAGATAGTATGGATATTTTCCCCTCATTTTAAAGATGAGGATACTTGGCTCAATTCAACAAATTACAAGCACTTATTCAATGCTAATGCTAGCTAGGTAAAAAGTGAGCTCTAAGACAGATCCAATCCAAAGTTACTTAACCTCTCTTTGCGTCCAGGAAACTTTCTAAGTTACAAAGCAGGTGCCAATAAAATTACAGATTCAGCCTAAATAAAAATGTGTTAAACACTGGGAATATATGAGGCAGCTAGCTGACACCATGGATAAACTGATGAATTTCGAATTAGTTTAAATTGAGTTAGCGAAATTTTAATCTTTTCTCAGCCACTTGGTGGCTATGTGACCTGGGGCAAGTTATTTCTTTCAGCCTCAGTTTCCTCATCTGTAAAATGGAAGTGATAATTGCACAGGGAATTGGGGTGAGGATCAAATGAGATAAAAGTTTCTATAGTCCTTTACATATGGATTAAGTGCTATATAAATACTAGTTGCAGTTATGATTATGACAATTATTCTACAAGATAAAAGTGAAAAACAGTCCTTGACTTAAAACAACTTACAGTTTACTTGGGAGGGGGTGATGGGAGAGAAAGGGCAGACCACTGCAGAAAGACTGAGGAGGTCATTGGATCTAGAAGTTAAGAGAAATTTAGTCAAACTGGGGATGGGGAGATGATTGTAAACATAGCATCTTTTCTAGAATTCCTCATCCAACTTGCACTAACACTCAAAGGTCATAGTCACCCAAGGGTCCTGTTGACTCCTGTCCTCTTCAGGATTCAACAGGTAACCTAGAGGTTGTTTTCTAATATTCCTGAGCCCTCACCGGTGTGTGTTCTATTATCAATTAGCCCACCAAATTTAATTAACTTTTTAAGTTATTTACTGTAAAGAGATACTTTGAATAGTTGGTATGAAGAATTTTCCCCAAAGCCTGAGGTGCCCCCTCCTACACATCCATAAATAGATTAATAGAAAGGGTGGGATGAGTAGGCTTAAATTTAGAATATAATGTAAGACACATGTATAGAGAACATATACAAAGGGATCTTTGCTAACTCCTAGTCCTGGACATCCCCAGACAAGTTCTCTTAGGTTAGCTCTGCTGTGCTCAGAAGGTACATTTCTAGGGTCCATGGTCCTCTTCTCCATCACAAGGGAGCTGTGCCTTCCTTTAGATGACTGTGACTCCACATCCATTTGTCCTCTTTGTATATTTGCTCCAAATGCTACCATCCTCAAGTTATTGTCTTTCTGTATCTTTTCACTGCTATCAGTCACTACTACTGTACTGAGCAACATGGCTGCTGCTACCATTTGGCTCTGACCTGGGATAGGACCTCTGGATTTCAATGAACTCACAAGATTACTGAGCACTTTCATCTTGGAATATTCATTCATCAAAGATTAGGAAAGAACAAATACAAATACTTGAATAATAATGTAATAGTACAGTATTAATGTAATACTATTATTACACTATACCCTATACTATATTATATACCATACCATACTATACTATTCTATACCATATTGTATCATTTCATACCATCCTATTCTACAGGGGTATATAAGGTGTTCAAGAGGGACTAGTACCTCTGGTGTGAAGGCTTGCTCACTTGTGCTCACTACCACCATGACCAGTTGGGAGACCAGGAAGTCACACTTGCTGAAAAAGAAAAGAGACTGGCAGAGAGGCAGGTTGCCCCTTGCGTATGTCCACTGAGTTCTGACTCAGCAGCATCGAAGTCATCAGTCCTTCTAACTTCAAGAGTCAATTAGGCCATTATATGATACAAATCCCTGAGTCCTCATAGCTGGAAGTAGGTTCAACTTAATCAACCACAAGGTTACTTGGACTAAAATCTGAGAGGGAACATCCACACACACTCCAAGGACTGGGCCCTATAGGCCAGTTCACCATAATTATGTAGGTAGTTAAGTACTGGTTACTGGGGATATGGAGGCAGAGAACGGAGACTACTTTCTGGTGTGTGTTTGTCCTTCATTGCCGAAGAAGACCATGCCATCAGATAAATGATGACATAACTTGCACTTGACTTTGTTTTGAGTGAGGGAGGGCTGTGCAGGTCACCAGTCTCACTTCTCTTCCAGATTCATCTGAATCCAGTGACCAGATATTCATCAGGATGACTGGAGATGACCCAGGATGAGGCAGTTGGGGTAAGTGACCTGCCCAAGGTCACAGCTAGTGAGTGTCCAGTGTCTGAGGTGAGATTTGACCCAGGTCCTCCTGACTCCTGCACTGGTGTTTTATCCACAGAGAAGTGACTCATCCAAGGTATGATAAGTCAGTGAGACAATCCCTATTCACATCCTCATATAAGAATGTAAACGGTCAATTGTTTTCATTTTTATCTATGTCCCCAGTGCCATATGTAGGGTAGTCCTTTAATAAATGTTTGCTGAACTAAATATCTTCTGATTCCAACTCCAGATTTGTTTGTTTTACTATGCTGCGCTGTTCCTTTTATTTTTGCATGGGGGCATCTGGGTAGAGTAGTGGATAGAGCCCTAGGCCTGGAGTCAGAAAGACCTGAGTTCAAATTCAGCCTTTTCACTTACTAGCAGTGTGAAACCACTGCTTGCCTCAGTTTCTTCATCTGTAAAATAAGGATAAAAACTGCACCTACATCGCAGGGTTGTTATGAAGATCAAATCGGATAATGGTTGTAAAGTGTTTAGCACAGTGCCTGGCACAGAGTAAGTACTACATAAATGTTAGCGATGATGATGATGATGATGGAGGATGAAGATTTTAAGGTATATTTAATAATAGTACGTCAGTGGTATGCTGGTAAATGTTTAACAACCAGCTCTCCAAAACCACATGACACACTTTAAAATTTATTAATGTTTTTTCCATCACTTTCTTAAGTCTAGTGAGCAAAAACAATAAATCAATGCTCAATTTGTAGCACCTGACAATTTTAACACTCAACTCTCAAGAGCTGGCTCCAGTATAGGCCATAGTTCAGCTCATATTTATATAGAAACTCCAGGCTTACAAAACAATAATCCTGTGAGGTAGGGAGTGCAAATATTATTGCTGAGATGCTTGGCTAGTGAATCTTCATTGGAGTTTGGCTCACCTGAAACAACTCAAGGGCTTCCTGATATTTACACCTGCTGAACATCACTCTCCTTCTCTGGCTAATGAAAGGGTTATAAGAATTCACTTATGAAAGCATCTGAATCTGCTGGTTTTTTAAACATGGTAATTTGTTGAAAGAAAGAGCAATTCCCTGTAGATGGTTCTCTACATGTTACTGACAATATGAAAATTGCATCTACATCTGGAACTTCCTTAATGACATCCTCAATCAATCATACTAACTATTCACAAGTGGATGAAAAATTCCCATTGTCTAGATCATGCCACTCCCCTCCTGGTTGTTTCTGGACCTCGACACTAGGCCTCAGCTGCAGACTCACCCTGGAACCCCCTTCAGCAACAGGGGCCTCCTCATCCTAGAATGTTCTTCCCTACAGCCTTTTCACCCGGGGACATCCGTTGGCTATGTCAGCCTCCCTCTCCCATTGGTGAAGCTCTCCCGGTGCCTCCATTTTAGTGAAGGACCCAGGCCATCCACACTTCATAACCCTCAAAGTTGTGCCTCTGACTTCCTGGGCTGCAAAAATATACCCTCTATCTGCATGGGTACTGTCCCACTCCACTCCCACGTAAACTACCTTTCCTTTGGTGTTTTTTACACTAGAGTGCAAGTAAGGGCAGGAACTCTCTTTTGACTTGTATGTGTATCTCCAGCACTTAGAACAGTGCCTGGCCCATGATAAATGCTTAATAAATGCTTGTTACCTGTCTGCCAGCCTCATTTTACAGATGATGAAACTGAGGCTCAGAGAAAGGATGGATGCCCAACATTAAGTGGTCAGGATTCAAACCCAAGTCCCCTGGTACCATAGCCAGCTTTTTTTCTATACCAATCTACACAAGGATTGATTATTATCTAAATTTGCCAAATGAGGAATTCAAGACACAGAACTATAACTTCCTTAAGGCAACAAGGCTCGTTATTATCAATCCATCCATCCATCAAGAAGCATTGGGGGCAAAGTCAAAAATTAAAGGGTTCCTGAGGTCAAAGAGTTTATTTGAGAGAACATGCACACATTAAGTATATACTAAATCAATTTAACGTCCTTTGAGGGAGGGAGACATTGGCAGCTGGAAGACCAGATAAGGTTGCATGCAGAAAGTGGTACTTAAGCTGATCTCGGATGGAAGAGATTCTAAGAGGTAGAGAAGAGGCAGGTCTAGTTAGAACAGCAGGGATCATTCCAAACGCAGGTTTCTTGGATCTTAGGTCCAGGTTCTTTGCTATGGCCTAGGAGCTCTTCTCCCTTTCACACTAACACAGGCCCCAGTCAGAAGAATGACGAATTCCATCTGCCTGGATGGTTTTTAAACACAGGCCTTTCATAGAGAGACCCACAGTGTGGCATGACATGCTTTTTAAGCTGCTTCTGAACCCAAAGCTATTATAGCTCTGTGAGAAAAGAGTCAGAGACCTTTGCAGGTGCCCCTAGGACTCCTCCCCTGGGCAGGGCAGACACTAATACCACTAGAGGCCAAGCAATTAATTTGCACACCTATTCCAGTTTGGGGAGTTGTGGGTTGTCTTTTCTGACTTTGACCTGCAAAGCTAAGGTATACCCTTGTTGAAAGGCAAATTCTTCCTTTGGGCTTTTACCCTGAAAAGGAAGAGTTTTCCTTTTTCTACTTTCTTCTTCCTCTTTCCTCCAGGACTCCAAAGCACTAAAACCCAGAGAAAAGGACTCTCTCCCTCCCTCCCTCCCTCCCTCCCTCCCTCCCTCCCTCTCTCTCTCTCTCTCTCTGTCTCTCTCTCTCACTGTCTCTCTCACCGTCTCTCTCTCTCACTGTCTCTGTCTCTCTCTCTGTCTCTCTCTCCCCCTTCTCCCCCTCCCTCTTTCTTCCTCCTCCTCCCCTCCTCCCTCTGAAGATGAAGTTCATTGAACCATACATGACTGACAGCAGGTGATATGAGTTTTCTTCCTCTTCTTTTGAGCACACTAAGGCTCACACGCTCGTGAATTAAGCTACACACAATGTCTCTGATTCTGCATGGTTAAACTTTGGTAACTCAGAATGGCATGATAGGATGGGAAGAGGCATCTAGGTGGTACAATGGGTAGAGTGCCCGGTCCGAAGTAAGGAAGACTCATCTTCCTGAGTTCAAATCTGGCCTCATCCTAGCTGTGTGACCTTAGGCAAGCCACTTAATCCTGTTTGCCTCTGTTTTCTCATCTGTATAATGAGCTGGAGAAGGAAGTGGCAAACCATTCTAGTATCTCTGCCAAGAAAACCCCAAATGGGGTCACAACTAAAATGACTGAACCACAAAAATGGTGGGAAGAAAATTGGCTTTAGAATCCTAATAGACTTGGTTCAAATCCCCAACACAACTCACCGTGTCCTACCCACTAAGTCCTGCCCTCCTTAGCAGCTCACATTATGATGGGCCCATCCCTCCCTACTGGCTCCATCAAAGCTTATCCCTCTCAGGTCCCATCCCCACAAAATCCTGCCAATATCATAGATAAAGCTGGCTTAACTGTTTTCTAACAGGGGTTTCTAGTGCTTTAATCAAGGAGAGAGACTCTAATGCTGAGAATTTCAGGCCCAGCTGTTAAACAAGAAACAGATTTGGTATGGTGGACTTGAAACCAGAGGACCTGAATTCTGGGCCTAGTTTGGCTCCATTTTAAATAGAAATAGCTCAAAGGAAATGCAGGATGCACAAATTTAGAGTGCCCACCCCAAATGTTCACACAGACTATTTGAGCCCAACCTATGGTAGAACCTCATGCACTTGTATTGAGCTGATCAGTCACAGTTGGACTCATTGAAACTTGACTCTAGAATAGTGATGTCATTTTGGTCCTCTTTGAGAAAAAGACCAACAACCAACCAACCAGTCATTTGATCGTGGATAAGTCAATTAACCTCCTTGAGCCTCAGTTTCCCCATCTATACAATGGGTTGACTGGTGGACTAAATGCAGATTCTATTATTATAAATTGGCATTTCCATTCATTGCAAGCTACATCATAAAGAAAGTTGCTAAGCACCTCCAGATAGGAGCTCTGGAAGCAAATGGAAAATTCCCTGAGTTGGTTTCTTGAGTTCTAAGAGTTATGAGTTTAGAAGCAGTTTAAAGAAAACATATCTTGTGACCTACTGTGGGTCTCTCTATAAAATTCTAGAAATGTGCTTAGAAACCATCCAGACAGGAAGCACTCATTCTCTTGGCTGGGGTTTGAAATAAGTACCCCAAGCTCCAGAAAAGACCATGCAAACCTTCGATTTCTAGTATCTTTGGAAGTATCAAGTAAATGAGCAACAGAAAGGTACTAGGGGAGGAAGCAGAGAAAGGGAAGGAGCAGGAGTGGGGAAGCCCAGATTTAGAAAAGAGTGTTGTAGAGCCCATGCTGCCTTATAGAAAGATTCTTAATTAAAAAAAAAATAGTTTAATGCCCTGTATGAGGAAGAAAGGGAGGCAGAGAGCTACATACGGAGAGAAACCTATAGAGAGAAATAGTCACAGAGACAGTCACTGAAAGCCAGGAGATACATTAAAAAACAGAGACTCACAAAGCAAAGAAAGAGAGACATTTGGAGATTCAAAGACCAAAAACTGGTAGAGAATAGGTCTTATTTCCAAACAATCATAGATTTTAGTGATTACTATGGAGATATAATCTATCAAGCCTGTAAACTCGCCCAAAGGTTAATAACAGATGGCTGTATAAAATAAATATAATTAATCAATTAAACATGCATGAATAATTAAACTAACCACAAGGGGTGGGGGGAGCTTAGTACTGGGCAATGAGGGTGGTATCGAGAGGAACGTTTGCCCTAGAATGCCTTCCTTAAGCAATTTTTAGTTCTTCCTTTAAAAAAAATAAGAAAAAAAATGTCCTTGCTTGGCTTCTTTCTGGCTTAAAGTATTTCAGTGTTTTTGGAAGATAAGACAGTTTGGGGTCAGGTGGTCCAACAGTTCTAATCCCCAGAAGGCCTGAGGATTCGCCAAGTTAGGGGAGGGGAGGGGCTGTTGTGTCATTTTCAGCTCATGGGCAGTGACAGAAATGAGGTTCTGATAGTCCTTGGGGTTCATTTATGCAGCCCTTGATGACTGAGACTAGGACACACATAGAAGCAGCAGCAGCCAGGCTCCCCATCCTAGAGCTCTGATCGAATATGAGTAAGCAGGCCCCAAAGAGAAACAGAGAAAGGTTGGGGGCTGAAGGAGATGGGAGTGGGGACATGGAGAGACAAAGGCAGGGAAGCAAAGATAAGGAGAAACAGGGACAGGTAGACAGAAACAGGCCAATGACAGCAAAATGAGGAAAAGAAACAGGGAAAGGAAGAGTTAGGGACACGAGGGTAAAGACAGAGAGCCGGCAAGGTGGAGAACAGACAGGGAAAAGGGACAGAATGATGCAGTGAATACGATTAAGGTGCAATTCAATGCCATGTCACACAACATGATAAAACACATATTTTTAGGTGTCTACTATGGGGTTAGCAGTGTGGAAGGTACAATGAGAGCCTGGCATACAGTAAACACTTAATAAATGCTTCTTAATCGACTGATAAGATTACTTGAGAAGATACAAAGTTTAGATAAAACATAGTCTCCACCCTCATGGAGTTTATAGTCTAATAAAGAGATAAAATGTAGATCTACGTCTATGATCCATGGAACACGAGAGAGAGACAAAGAACGCTGCCCTGTTCTTCCACTTCAGGCTCTGTGTTTGTGGTCTGCTTCTCTGAGGCCATCCTTATGGCTATCTTGAAGATCCCAGAATTTCACTTCCTTCATTCCTACCCCCACATTCTTAGCCCCGGATTTCAGAAACATTCCTAGCCATGGATGAACAGTTTCAGGAAGACCTTCAGGAAGAAGACAGAAAATTCGAGTTCAAAAGTTCCAATTTATTATTTAAGGTAGGTCACTTGACAAGTATGGCTTGTGTTCAGAGAATATTCTACAAAGTAAAAGGAAGGGAGTGGGGAACCCTCCATGATTCAGAAATTAGATCCTGGGCAGAATGAATAACACTTTGTATATCTTTTTTTTTTTTTTTAAGCTATGTATTTAAGTGACTTGCCCATGGTCCCACAACAAGTAAGCTCACACACCTAGTAGGTGTCTGAGGCTGGATTTGAACTCAGGTCATGCTGACTCCAGGGCCTATGCATCAGTGCACTATCCATTGTGCCAGCTAGCTGCTCCTTATAGGATTTGTTCTTTTTGAGTCAGGAGAGACAGAGAGACACGATGACAGAGACAGAGATGAAGCAGAAAAGTTGTGACTTCCATTGTTTCAATAGAAGTAATAACAAGCATTAACAAGAAATATATAAAAAAACTATAAGAATATGGATAAAAATCATAAAATCAAAAATCATTGAGTCCATCCCTCTGCTCTTGAGGCAATGACCATCATGAAGAAGGACAAGCACTTTTCATTTTTTTTATGTTTCTAAAGCTTCACATAAAAAAATCCTCCTGGTTCCCCCCCATTATCTCTCTGATCTTTGAGTTAGAAGATGTTTCCTAATATCTCACCTCAAACCCTAGGGCTGGATTTTATAAAAGCCCTTTAAAGGTCTTCACTGCAGTCAAAACGGAGAAAGCCTCCTCACCAACACCAAGAAAGGGCACCAAATCTGGTGCTGAAAGACTTCACTTTAAGTCTCAGTTCTATTTGCTATCTGAGGGATCCTAAGCAGGTCATTTCCCTTCTCTGGTGCTGTTTGCTCATCTATAAAATGAGAAATAAATTGGAATGGATGGTCTCTTGTTTTAAATCCTATGACTACTACTATGGACTGTAATCTGCTTAAATACTATTATTAAAATACTCCTAACTTTCTCTTTTCCAGGTTAAATAAGCCTTGATTAGGTTGTAGAATGAGGAGCTGTATTAACCACTCTCCACAGGGAGATCTTTTCTCTCTGTGGCATCAGCCTCCATGAAACATGTCCAAAGGATCAAATGCATATATTCCAAATCACTTACCCCAGGGCCCTTTCTACTGTGTACATTCCAGAAGTGGTAGGAGAGAGGAAGGGAGTGACTTTTCACCCACAAGTTCAGGTAAGACCCAAGTTTACCACCCACTCCTCTAATTCACAAAACTCCAAGAATCATTTTTACCTCATTTGGTATGAGTAACCAAATCATCCTGAAATTTAAGGGAGGGGTTTTAGAAAGTCAAAGAAACCACAGAATCATAGGTCAAAGCTGGAAGGAGCCCTAATGATCAGCTGATTCAGTATTCTCCATGGCAGAAGTGGAATGAGAACCAAGATGCCATGATCTGCCCCAAAACAGTGGTATGCTGGCAAAATGTTTAACAACCAGCTTTCTGGGGGGGAAAACATTGTATTCATGATATATGCTTGTAAATTTAACTGGAATTATTAACATTTTCTCCATATTTTTTCAAGTCTAGATAATCAACATAATAATAAAGCCCAGTATTCACACTAAAAATTTAACTGTCAGCCTGAAATAGGAGCAGGCTCCAGGATACCTCTGGATGTGATGTTGGGCAACTAATTTCCCCCACTCCGGACCTTAGTTTCCCCACTAATAAATTGGAGAAAAGGCGGACTGGGAACTAGATGAACTTTAAGGTCGCTTTCAGTTCTAAGTCCTATGAAGTCCCCACGCTATTGAGAGGACTAGGCTCTAGCCAGTAAAATGAGGAGGGGGCAGAATTAGATGAACTTGAAGGTCCCTTTTAGCTTTAAGTCCTCTGACGTCCCCATGCTAAATCACTGAGCTATCTATATTCAGGGGACTAGGCGCAGGCCATCGCTGCTTCCCCAGCCCCCATTGCTCATCACAGACATACACACGCACATGTACACACACACACACACACACACACACACACACACACACACACACCATGGGAAAGAGCCAGTGACCTGTCCCTGTAGCCTCTGGCCAGGGCACAGGGTCTGGGCTCGGGCTCCCCTCCCTCCTTGCCTTCCTCCTGTGCTTCCGCCTGGGCCCGTTTCCAATGCATCTCTGCACTAGCTCTGCGGAGCGCAAACACAATTAGAGCATTCAGGCTAAGACAGTTGGAGATCCCCTTTGATGTTGGGATGAAATGAAAATGTGCAAGGTTTTGTCCAAAATGACAACCGTCCTCGGTTTACTAATGGGGATCTAATAGAAAAAGAGAATTTTATGATGCTCATTAATTACCAAACTGTCATGTGCTCCTGGCAGAAAGAAAGTAATCCTCTTCTCCAGATTAGACAAGTACCACAAAGGACTTCAAAGGGTTTCCCGGCCCCTCCCCTGAGCACCGCCTGCCCTAAACCTCCCAGCACTAACCGTGCAAATTAAAGGGAGGGAGCGGTTGACAAACCCTTCCTGCTCTTCCAGCAGCGCCTTTCTCCTAGTCATCTTTCTTCAGCAGGCATACACACACACGCACACACACGGACACACACACGGACACAACACGGACGCACGCACACACCCTCCACTCTAATATATCCATGCACTCACACATCGCATATCCACACGTAATATCTAACTCATCCATTAACTATACTAAAGCCCTCACCTCAGAAACACACCAGAAACTCTGCGGGTGACTGAGCTCCTTCTCCTCACAGTTACTTCAAAGAAGGATTCATCCTAGACATGGGCAGTGAAAGACCCAAGAAACAGGAAGGTCAAATGACCTGGCTCAGCTACTAACTCTTTGCGACCTTGGGCAACTCATTTCCCCCTTTCTGGGGTCTTTGTAAAATGAAGGCATAAACCTAAGGTCCCTTCTGGGTCTAACGTTGTTTGAATCCGTGATTCTCAGTAGAAATGGAGGAGGTGGGAAGTGAGGCAGATAGTCTCCTGAAATTGCCTCAAGGTCAACCTAGAGATTTAGAAGCCCCCTGAACATCTGTCTTTGACATGGATAGCAGAACAAAACAATGTCACAGCCTAAATACAGGGCTTTCTTCGCAACTTCATAATTAAAAAGCTATTCCTGTTCCCCAAGTGTTCATTTCTGTATGTTCTTTTCTCTTGGTGAGGTGGGTGGGTATAGACTGGGAAAACATTTCCCCACAGAGCATTTAGAAATTTACCCAGAGGAAGAACGTTGGGTTTGGAATCACAGGATGCTGCTGTTCAATTATTTCAGTTATGATTGATTCTTTTTAACCCTATTTGGAATCTCAAGATCGGGGGGCGGGGTTTCAAATCCTTCTTCTCCCACTTAGTACCTGTGTGATTGATACTGGGCAAATTTTGCTACTCCATCTGTAAGATGAGGTAGGATGCATTTGGGGATCTCTAAGCTGCCTTCGCTGTTCAGAATTCTAGGATCTGGTCCGAAGAACTGGAAGAAGAAAAACTACCTGCTGCAAAAATCACAGTGTATCTGAGCTGGAAGGGGTCTAAGAGATCAACCAGTTCAACTGCTGTTAGGTGGTGCAGTGTATAAGAGTATCAGGTCTGAAGTAAGGAAGACTGAGTTCAAATCTGACCTCAGACACTTATTGTGTGACCCTGGGCAAGTCACTTAACTCTGTTTGCCTCACGTTTCCTCATCTATAAAATGAACTGGAAAAAAATGACAAAACATTCCAGTATCTTTGCCAAGAAAACCCAGATGGGGTCACGAAGAGTTGAACGCCAGGACAACTGCCTCATTTTACAGAACAAACTAAAGCCCAGGAAGGTATTGATGGTGGCCTAAGATCACATAGCTAGTAGTGGATAGCTGGTTCTGAAACTCAGATCTTCTGACTCCAAGTCCACAACTTTTGGCATTGTACCATGTCTACAATCCTCTAAATGGTCAAGCAGAGGGAAAAGAGACAGGAAAGGAGGGAATAGCACTAGTTTGTTTGTCCTGCCTCTTGGGGAGGGAGAAGGATGGAGGAGAGTGAGCTCCCTCACCAAGGGAGGGAGAACTTAAAGGCTACCCCAATTTTGACAGTTTGGATTGTAAGTAAGCTCACCTCTCAGTCATCTTTCCTTATGTTACTAGATTCCCACCTCCTCCAAGAAGTTTTCCTTGATCTCATTTATCCTTAGTGACTCTTATGCATACATTTATGCACACACACACACACACACACACACACACACCCCTAATAGAGCTCTTAGCTTTCACGTATCTAAGTAATAGTGTGTATATTATAACTTTTTTTAGCTTCATTCTCTGCTATAAACACCTTGAGGGCAGGTGGTATGTCTTATTTAAACTTTTGTATTCCCTGGCATCTAGTAGAAGACATGAGTAAATGCTTTAATAAATATGTGTGGAATGGAAGGGGATCAAATCTAATCAATGGCCAACTAGATAGTCCAAAGCTCAGATACAAATGGGTCAGGAGGGTTGGTTACCAGTGATCAGGAATTGGGGCCTTGAACTAGATGTGATATGCAAAGATTCCAAAGCACCCTATAACAAAAAACATAGAGTCAGGCATCAAAGAACAAGAAAAGCCCTCTGCATTTAGAGTCAGAGGACCTGAGTTTGAATCTGACTCTGCCACCTGCTACAATAGCTCTATGACCTTGAGGAAGTCACTTGACACAGGGGTTTCCATTTCCTCTCCTATAAAATGAAGGAGTTAGGCTAGATGCTTCGTAAGATCTCTACTATCTCCAACTCTATGATCCAATGATCCAGTCTCAGTGGTCAATCTGGTCCTAATTCCAGGTGAGGTTCTTAGAACAATGAATCAACCAACTGACAAGCATTTATAATCACCCACTAAACACTAGGTACCAGTGTAAACATTTGGGATACAGAGATAGAAATAATACAGTTCCTGACCTCAAAAAAAGCTTAGGTTCTACAGAGGAATATAATGGCACCTACCTCCCAGGGTTGTTATAAGGATCAAATGAGATTATATTTGTAAAGCCTTCGCACAGTGCCTGGCACATAGTAGGTACTTAATAGATGTTTATTTCCTTCCTTTCATGAAGCATGGTAGGAAAAGGGGTGGGTTTGAGGAGAAAGATGATGACTTCTGTTTTGGCTGTGTTAGATTGGAGAAATCTATGAATATCTAGTTTAAATGTATAATAGCCAGTTTGTAAGCTCAGGTGAAATGCTGGAACTGGAGCTCAGGTGGGGAAACTAAGACTGGCCATATGTGTCTGGATGTCATCTGTTGATGTATGCCTCACAACATGAGCCAGCACAGGGGGAAAATCCTACGGCTCCCAGTCACCTGGTCACCTTCATCTCACCCTTGAACTCTGCATGACCTGTTTTCTGATCCCTTCTTTCCATCAGTTTATTATATTTCAAAGGGAGAGGTTTATACTGAGCCCTTCTGACTCTCCCCCAGTCCTATTTCTCCTCAGAGAAAATAAGCGGACATCTCAGAAGCTCCAAAGTATTCCCTCCTAACTTCTATCATTCATTCACTCCATCTATTTATGCATTAATATACTCTTTCATATTTTTCTGTCTACAGATTCATTCGCTTCATGCGTATCTATTAAGACCCATTGTCAGCACAGACTTAGGCTCTGGGGAAAGTAGAAAGGGAGGAGAGGCCCCCCTCTCCTTGCCTATCAGAGGCTTACAATCTAGTTGGGGAAACGTAACACTTGTGGAATAATTTCACATCAGCTCCATTCATTTAGTCATTCATTCCCCCACCTTTTATTGAGTCTATTATGTACAAAGGGTTACATAGAAAGGCACCAAGCCAAAAGTGATGAAGAGATACATTATGGGTATGGGTAAACTACAACACATTACTAATAGGGAACAAAGAAGAAGGGGTATTAAGGGTAGTTTCAATGATCACAGATGATCAAAGAAGATGGACTAGTCACCTACTGAGCTTGAGGCAGAACCGATAGATGCCTCTTGTGTTCTACTGACATATAAGTCACCAACTTGGAGAGTCATGAGTTGTGATTTGGTGATCTGTGGTCTCATGGAAGTGGGCATTTCTTCCTACAATACAGATCATTCCTATATGACTCAGTTCCTTTGTTCTCCCATAAATTTGCCACAGAGAAAACGCCCAAGTAGCTGGGGGATTTTCCTCATGACCTTTCAGCATTTCAAGGATATGTGTGGAACACTCGAGCTGTCCCTTGGTTTTCTCTTTCAGTATTTGAGCTAAAACAGATAATAGGAGAGATGCAAAGACAATTAAGACATGCGTAGTCTGTGACCCCACAGTGCTTCTGTGATGCTTGCATGGTAATGGTTAAGAGCGTATCTTAACTACTATTTATATAAGGGTAGAGAACTGGTAAGGGGGAGGGTTGGAATGCAAAGGAAAGATCCTCTTGGTGAAAGGGGTTAATTATTGAAATTTTCCTAAATGTCCATCTTGAACAAGGCTCTGATGGATGGATGGATGGATGGATGGATGGGCAGGAATTGAGCTGGCAATGAGGAGAGGGGAAAAAACTTCCAGGCATCAGACAGGATAGTATGAGCAAGTTTAGTGGTATGGAAAAAAATAGTACAGAGTAGGCAATGTGGTATACTGGGAAGAGCTTTGAATTTGGAATCCTGGGACCTGGGTTTGAATTCCTGCTCTCATCCTTTATTATCTGCATCATGAGCAAGTTATGCCAACTTTTGGGACCTCACTTTCAGTGGTTGGACTAGACTATTGATATGGTCCCATCAACCTCGAAATCCCCTATGATACTAAGGAAAACTGGGTGTTGAAATGAAGAGATTGTTTGGGCTGGAATGAAGAAACTGAGCTGGTAAAAATAGGACATGGTGGGGTAGGGGAAAGAGAGCTGGATGTGGAATAAGCAGGATTTGCAAATGGCAAGCAGCTCAGATACTTCCTAACTGCTAGTCTAACCTTGGACAACTTTACTTTCCTTTACCTCAGTTTCCTCATATTAAATGAAGATAATGAAATGGTAGTACAGACAGTTCTCGCTTTACATAAGTAGGTCATTCTGCAGATATTTATGCATAGTGATTTTTATGTAATGTGAATTTGCCAGAGGATGTGGGGAAGGGAAGGAGGCAGGAAGGGGGACATGGAATGGTAGAAGGAGGGGGCCAACACATAGTTCAAGGACACTTTACTCCTGAGGACAGAGAAACAAGAGCTGGAAGAAGAACAGATGCATCGGGGATTGGCCAGAACAGAGAGGAAGGGGTTGAGGGAGAAACGTGAGGGCAGGACATACACACAGAGAGGAGAGGAAAATACACAGGGTAGGGAAAGACAAGAGGTACTAGAGCATGGATGGAGGGAAGACATGGTATGGGAAGTCCCACTGTGGCTGCAGCCATGGAGGTCTCTCCAAACTTCCATTCTTCTGCTTTCACTTGAAAGTGTTTGTGTGTGTGTGTTTTGGTGGGGGGGGGGAGGCCTCAAGGCATAGAGCAGAGGGGCAACTAGAGAGAGAGAGAGAGAGAGAGAGAGAGAGAGAGAGAGAGAGAGAGAGAGAGAGGTGGGAGGGAGAGAGAGGGAAAGAAGGAGAGAGAAACAGAGACAGAGAGAGCATAGCACTATGCAGTAAAGTAAACATATTTTTTTTTCAGAATGGGGATTTCTTTCAGGTTTCTTTACATAAAGTCCAATTTGTGCAATGTGAATTTAAGTATCACTAATAATTGTCTGAGCACAACAGATGAATTTAACTAGATAAGAGGAAACTAATTGATGAAGAGCTTTAAAAGTCTGGCTGAGAATTTGGGATTTGTTTAGGGGAAGAAGCTATAAGTTCCTGAAATGGAAAGCAAGACCCATCTATTAACTAGTTGTGGGAATATGGGCTAGGAATTTACCTTCTCTGCGCTTCAATTTCCTTGTCTGAAAATGGGCTGGGGGTTATATGATATCATTAATTCTCGAAGTGCATTTCATGGACCCCTAGAGTTCTGTACAATGTGAATAGATCTGCTGGAAAATTTTGATGCTAACAGTATTTTTCCATCTGAATACATTAAATAGGAAACCATACGTGCATCAAAATCTAAATGACAATTTAGAAGGATGAAAACAGACTTAATTCTTCCATTTTACTCCAATATTTCCCTAACCTCTGTTTATCTTGTATATATTCCTTATTACTTCCCCTCCAGGTCTACAGATATGTATTGCTGGATTATGTCAATATGCTTCAAGACCAGAGGTGTTCCCAGGTCACAGGGAGGAAATGTGCTACTGTGGAAAGCGTATTGGAGGGGGAGTCAGAGGTGCTGTTTGGTTCAACTCTCATCTCTCCTCTGTGTGGCCTTGGACAAATCATTTGACATCTCTGGGTCTCGGTTTCCATCTCTAAGGTTCCTTCCAGCTCTAAATCAATGATCCTATGAGTAGAGAAGCAGGGTGGTGAGAGCTCTAGTTTGAGAGTCAAAGGACCTGGGTTTAAATCTCACCTGTATTATTTTATACACGAATGATCTTGGATTAATCGCTTAATTTCTCAGAGCCTTGATTTACCCATTTGTAAAATGAGGGAGATGGACCAAATTCTCTCTAAGTTTCCTTCCAGTTCAGAGACTCTACAATTTGAGTCTATAAGGGTGTGGCAGCTGAGGGGAAGGGACCTGGAACACAGCAAAAACAGATGGGGATATTTTAGAAAACAGAACAGGCACCCCATCTCTCATCTCCTCACTAGAAAAATAAATACACACATCTCACCTCTCACTTGGAAGATGCCAGTACAGTTCCTTGTGTCTGTTCATGTCTGGGATGGGACACTGAAGATACTAAGAGATCCTACCTTTGATGTGTCCAGAAAACCACCTTCCTCTCCTCTTGCTAGAGAATTCACTGTTGACCCAACCCTCAAATCCCCTTGTGCTTTCTCCTCCTGGGAAGGGATGCCTTCTTCAGACAATTAATCCACTTCAAATGAAATAGCAATCTAAAAGCATGCCCAATGACACAGTTTTTCTATTAGCCTTCATTACAGCCCCTTAGATCTTTTATTGTATCACACACATTCTTTCAGCTCAGTTCCAGGGTAATCTCCTAATTGAAGCCGCTGTCTTTGCTTCCTTCCAGATCAAAGCCATCTTGTTTATTTGTTTGTCTATGACTGGGGATGAGCCTTCCGTGTGGCTTTTGAACAGAAGTCCTGTTTGTTAGTGCTGAAGTCATCCTTGGCACAGGATGGGGAAGAGGGCTTCTGTCTGGCACTTTTTGTTTTCATAAGCCCAGGCAGGATCTCTGGGCACCGTGAGTCCCCAAAGGAAAGATGTTTCAGTGCTTCAGATAAAAGATGACCTCAGAAAGTATAAAAAGGCAAGACCCCTAAATAGTTCCTACCCTCAAAGAGTTTACATTCAACCTGGGCATGAAGGATAGAGGTGGGAGGAAAGGGGGAACAGGGAGGGAGAAGGAGGGCAAAACAACATGTCTACAGATAGGTAGGCTCTTCAAGGCCCAGCTCAAGCTCGACCTCCTACATAAGGCTCTTCCTCCCATTCTACCAGTTGGTGATTTTCCAATTCTTCTATCCAAATTATTTGGTATTTGTTTTGTATGTTTTGTATTTATTTATCTGTTTATACGCTGTTTCTTCTTAATAGCAGGTATGCACCTTGAGGCAAGGGATTATTTCCTGTTTGTTTTAGAATTCCAATCTAGTAAATCTAGTACAATGCCTAGTAGAGAGCCCTTAATAAATGATCACTGAATTGGGTCGACCCTGCCAGAGTTTTTTTTTCAAAATACTTTCACATTCCCATTTTACATATGGAAAGACTGAGGCCCAGAGAATGGGACCATTGGCTTACTCAAGTTCTCTTAGTGAATTAGGGCAAGAGTCTCCTCACCCTTAACCTTGTCTTCCTTCCATTTCCCACCAAATGACCAATTAAAAGGCTAGTTACATGCTTGAGAGGCTTTGGACCCAAAGACCAGAATTGGAGAGCCACCTGTGACACATACTGCCTAAGTGCAGATCACTTAAGTATTCTAGGTACCTCTGTGAGAGGCAAATCACTTAAGTGTTCTAGGTAACTCTTTGAGATAAGTTGCAGAGGAGATGTAAATTTGCACCAGGAGAGGACTTTTCCTCTTCCTAGAGCTCCTTGTCTGTGATCCAGTGACAATGGTCTTCTTACTCCTCCTTGTACAAAGCACTCCATCTCCAGACTCTGGGCAATTTCACTGGCTGCCCCCCCACATGCCTAGAACTCTCTCCCTCCTCTTCTCCACCTCTTAACTTTCCTGGCTTCCTTCAAGAACCAGGGAAAATTCCACCTTCTAGAGGAAAAGTTTCTCTATTCCATCTTAGTCTCCCTTAATGCCTTCCCTCTGTTAATATCTTCATTTTATCTTGTATATATCTTGTTTATATGTCATTACTTGAACATTGTCTCCCTCATTAGAACTTTGGTATCAATTGTGAAGCATGAGAGACACCGGCACAGGACTGCCCAGCATGCCATGCCTGAATCAAAAGAAAGTGTTTTGCTCCAAAAGCAGAATTTCAGTAGCTTAAAAGAAACATGAGATATGCAAATTCAAAGACTTCTCCTGTCCAAATGTTCACATGGACTATTTGTGTCCAATCTGTGCTAGAGCCTTCTAGCTCTAGATCGGTCTGATCATCAGCCACAGCTGGACACACTGCACATTGGCCCCAACATCATGACATCGTTTTATGTCATTTTGGTTCTCTTCTAGTACAAAGGACAACAATGAATGAATGAACTTGAATGCTGTTTCCCCCATTAGACTATGAGCCCTCTGAGAGCTGGGACTGCCTTGTGCCTTTTCTTATATCCTCATCCTATAGCAGAGTGCCTGGCATATAACAGATGCTTAATAAACATTTATGGAATGGAATAATGAAATCACAAGTCTAGTCCCTATCTTTACTATGTGCTAGGTGGTGGGAATACAAAATAAAAAAATAAAACAACCCTTGCTCCTAAAGGAGCCTATACTCTACCTGGGGGGTGAGATAACATGTACCCAACTATATACTTAATACAAGGTGAATTTTTTGAGGAGAAAACATTAGCACTAGTGCTGGGGGTAGGATAAATATATTAAGAAGATCACAAGTAACAATTTCAAAGGAAAAAGGAAAGTAGCAGCCTCAACCTCAGTTTCCCCATTTATAAAATGGCAGTAATATAACACATCTCCCAGGGTTGTTGTTAGGAAAAAACAAGAACATTTATAAAGTGTTTCACAAAACTTTAAAGTACTAGATGAACACTGAGAGTCCCAGCTACTAGGGAGGCTGAGACTAGTGAGGTCATTTGCCTGGGATTCTGATCTGCAGGAGAGCATCAGTCCATCAGGTGACTGCACTGGATCCAGCAGCTATAGAATGGGCCCCTGTGAGTGGAGGACCGCCAGACTGCCTAAGGTGGGGCAGACCAGCCCAAGATGGAAATGAAAGGGATCAAAGCCTCTCCATCCCCAGTAGAATGTTGACTGCTTGAGGTCAAAGACTGTTATTTTCTCTCTGTATCCCTAAGATAAGCTCCTTAAGGCCAGGAATTATTTTCCATTTTGTTTTTGTATCCCCAGCCTGGTACGGTGACTTGTACATAGTAAATAATTCAATAAATGATTGTTGAATTTCAATTTATGAATCATCCTCAAGCCATTTTTATGGCTAATAAAAAATCATAGGATGTATTCTAAGTCAAATGTAAATTTTTGAGTTATCTTTCTAAAGCTGAACTTGTCCCTCCTTTCCTCCCTCTTACAAAAACCTTATCCATTTCCCTAATTTCTTTATTTTGAGAAATAGAGGGGTGTACAGTGGAAGCACAATACTAATAATAGTTAGCATTTATAGAGTGTGCTACGTGCCAGGCACTGTGCTAAGCACTTCATAATTATTATCTCATTTTATCCTTACAATAATCCCGGGAGGTAGGTACTATTGTTATCCCCATTTCACAGATGAGAAAACTGAGGCAACCAAAGGTTAAGTGACTTGCCCAGGGTCACAGCTAGTAAGTGTTTGAAGGTATATTTGAACTCAAGTTGTCCTGACTCCAGGTCCAGGGCATTATCCAATGAGCCACCTAACTTTCTCAAGACAATCAATCAAAAAACATTTATTAAGGGCCTACTATGTGTGCCAGCGCAGATAGGTGGCACACTGGAGTCAGGAAGATTCATCGTCCTGAATTCCAAATCTGACCTCAGACACTTCCTAGCTGTGTGACCCTGGGCAAGTCACTTAACCTTTGGTTACCTCAGTTTCCTCATCTATCAAATGAGCTGGAGAAGGAAATGGCAAACCACTCCAGTATCTTTGCCAAGAAAACCTCAAATGTCAAAAAGAGTTGGATACAACTGAAAAATAACTTAGCTATTTACATTTTGTATTGTCTTATTTGCATTGTCTTTATATTTATACTGTATATATTTACATATGAACTTGTCTCCTGTTAGAATATGAACTCCTTGAGGGTAAGGATTGTTTCATTCTTTGTATTTGTTCTTCCCCTGTGCCTGGCACATAATAGATACTTTAAAAATATTTCTTGATTGACAGTGCTAAGTTCTAGAAAAGCTCAAGGACTTGCCCTTCATCATATTATCTAGAAATTCCAGAGAGCTTAAATCCTGGTTAGTCACTCTTGAGAGCAGGAACTGGCTTTTGCCTTTCATTATATTCTCATCCCTTAGCACAGTGTCTGGTATACATTTTGGGGGGGTGTTCAGTCATTTCAGTCATGTCCAACTCTTTGTGAGCCCATTTGGGATTTTCTTGGCAGAGATACTTGAGTGGTTTGCCATTTCCTTCTCCAACTCATTTGACAAATGAGGAAACTGAGACAAACAGGATTAAGTGACTTGCCCAGGCTCACACAGCTAGAAGTGTCTAAAGCAGGATTTGAACTCAGGATTTGAATCTTTCATACCTCAGGTCTGATGCCCTATCCATTGCACCATCTAGCTTCCACAATAAGGTAGTAAAATATAAGGTAGTTTTGGAGAAAGGGCAGTAGCAGCTGGGGGCATCAGGAAAGATCTCATGAAGGTTCATAAAACCTTTAGAAGAAGCTACTACAGAAGCTTCTTTAAAGAAGAAAGGACTTCCCTGAGGTAGAAGAAAATACTCTTTGCATTCCAGGCAAAGAGTATGGCCAATGCAAAGGCCTGGACAGGAGATGGTGTGCCATGTCTAGAAACAGAAAAAAGGCCATTTGGACTAGCTGGAAGCAGGCAGAAAAGCGGGGTGGGGAGAAGGGCAAAGAGAAGAGGGGTTCTTTACAATGAGCTTGAAAAGATAGGCTGAGGCCAGGCTGTGAAGAGTTTTGCTTATTTTGTTTTGTTTTTGTAAAGAGTTTTAAAAGCTAAAGAGAAGAACAAATGTTTTATCTTAGAGGTGATAGTGAGTGACATGTTTAGATTTGCACTTCAGGAAAATCGCTTTGTCTCGAGGATGGACCAGAGTGGGGAGAGTTTCCCCCACTGAAGTAGGAAGACCATATAGGAAGCCATTGCAGTAATCTAGGGGAGAGTCACAGGATCTAAACTCAGAATGGGAGAGACCTTAGAGGTCATTATATCCAACCTCTTCATCTCACAGATGAAAAGACCAAGGCCCAGAAAGCATAAGTGGTTTGCCCAGGGTCACACAGCTTGTGAGTGACTGAGGTGGGAGGCAGGTTTTCCCGAGGACAAGTCCCAGTGCTCTGTCTACTAGATGGTGTTTGTATGAATGGAGAGAAGGGGTCAGATGGAAGACAAGTTGTGGAGGTAGAAGAGGAAATATTTGGCAATTGATTTGATTTGTGAGATGAGGAATACAGAAGGGAGGCAGACAGTAATAAGGTGATGAACCTGGGAAACTGAAGGAATGGTGGCCTCTTCAACAAAAATAGGGAAGTGTGGTAAGTTTTTTGGGTGGAAGGTGATGAGTTCTGTTTTAGACACGCTGAGTTTGAAATGTCCAATTGGTGATTGGTGATGTAGAACTGAAGCTCAGAGGAGAGACAGATCTGAGATTTACCTGAAGAGAGAGGAGAATTAAACCCAGGGGAGGTAATGAGGTTATCAAGAAAAATAGCGTAGAAAGACAATAAAAAAGGGTCCAGGATAGAGCCTTGGAGAACACCCACCGTTAGCAGTATGATAGGGATAATGAGCCAGCAAAGGAGACTTAGAAGGAGCAGCCAGATGGGTAAAAGGAGAACAAGGAGAACACAGATTCATGAAAACTCAGAGGAAAGAGCAGATGCAGATGGAGAGAGTGGTTAATAGTGTGAAATGCAACAGAAGTCAAGAAGGATGAGGACTGAGAAAAGACCACTCCCTTGAACATTCTAGGCACTTAAATGTTTATTGAAATTTTTGTTGTCTATTAATTTATGGATCCCTTCTATCAGTCCAAATAAAGATGGGTTTTTACGGTGCTTTTCTCTAGAAATGACCATAATGAAAACCTTCACTCATATACACTCCCCAGGCTAAGAGAAAAAGATTAGCTCATTCTTCCCTTCCCCTCATTCGTCTTTTCTTCTCCTCTAACTCCAAGAAATTACCATTGACCAAAAGTAAGACCTGGGGGCCATGGTCCCAATGGTCCCAATAGAGCAAAGCTATTGGGGAAGTAAGTCATTGATATGGGGTGATACCCTTTGTGATTGTGTGATTGTGTGAATAAACACTTCTTTTATTGTCTACACATCAGGACAGTTGGTGGAAAGGGCTCATTTTAATCCCAGGTGGGTGAAGAATGTGTTGAAGGTTTTATTCAAGTAAGGACCAGCATAGTTTAAAATGATCTAGTCAACCCCTTCATTTTACAGATGAAGAAACCCTCTACCAGCCCTCTGTGATAGGGTGAACCAAGTTTAAAGAAATGACCAGCTCAGTGTTCACATAGCAAAGCTAGCACCGGAACCCATCTTTTGACTCAGTTCAATCAATTGCTTAATCACTGTTTATTAAATACTAACTACCTGCTAGACACTGTGCAAAGCATTGGGGATATAAGAAAGGCAAAAGACAGTGGCTACCCTCAAGGAGTTTACAGTCTAATGGTGGAGACAACATACAAACAAATACAGACAAAGTGAGCTATATTCAGGATAAACAGAAAATAATTAACCGATAGAATGCACTAGAGTTGAGAGGTTAGGGAAATCTTCCAGGAAAAGATGGGATTTTGGTTGGGACTTAAAGTCAGGAAAGTCAGTAGATGAAGATGAGGAAGGACAACATTCTGAGCATGGGGAACAGTCAAAGAAAATGCCTGGACCCAAGATATGGAATGTTTTATTAATGGAACAGCCAGGAGGCCAGTGTCATTGGATCAAAGAGTCTGTGGGGGAGCAGTAGGGAGTAGGAACACTGGAAAAGTAGGAGGGGGTTAGGTTATGAAAGACTGAATGCTAAGCAGAGAATTTTGCATTTGATCCTGGAGATGATAGGGACCCACTGGATTTTACTGAGTAGAGTCACACCTTTGCTTTTAGGAAAACTACTTTAATAGTTAAATGGAGGGTGGACTGGAGTGGGGAGAGACAAGGTACGAAGACCCACCTGCAGACTATTTCTATAGTCCAGGCAAGAAGTGATGAGGGCCTGCACTAGAGAGGTGGCACTATCAGAGGAACAAAAGGGTATCTGAGAGATATTACAAAGGTGAAATTAATGGGCCTTGGCAAGAGATTAGGTATGGGGGTGCAGAGGTGAAAGATAGTGATGAATCCAAGATGTCTCCTAGGTTGTGAGCCTGAGAGGCTGGGAAGATGGTGTTGCCCTCTAACTAATAGGAAAGGGAGGGAAAATATAATTAATTCCATTTTAGAAATGTTGAGTTGAAGATGTCTCCTAGTACACCCAGTTCAAGATACCTGAAAAGCAATTGGAGAGGCAAGATTGGAGGTCATCAGAGAGTTTGGGGATGGAAAGGTAGGTTTGAGGATCATGGGCATAGAGATGGTAACTAAATCAATGTTGCATCTCTCACTCCTTTTTGTTTCTGCTCCTGAGTTTCCCCTCATTATTCATGGTGGGATAAGGAGGGAATTTCATGTTTGGCAAAAAGGTTTGGGAAGGAGCTGGTTCCCCTGGCCTTGCTGCTCAGCTATCTTGACAGGAAGTCTTCTAGGCTTCTCTCCACTACATCCCTGCAGCCTTTGCTTCCTTTTGCGTAACAGACCAAATAGGCTCTAAGGAGTGCTCTGGCCAGGTTGCTGGAAATACAAAACCCCTTCCCACCTCCCTGGGCTTTACAGGATTACAAAGGTGACAGCTCAGAATGGAAACCAGAGGAGGTGCCTTTCTCTCCCAGGCCTCCCCAGGGCCCACACTGAGTAACTCCTAATACAGTCAGCAAACACTACTGAATCCAACTTTAACTTTCCCTTCCAAGAGTTCTTGAGAACCTGGAGCTGAATGTCGTGGCAAAGCGATTTGCTAAGGCAAGGAAGGAATTTCAAACAAGAAGCCAGCCTCTGGCCTTGGTTGTTACCCGAGCAAATTCAATTCAATGTCAGCTTTCTTAAACAAGTCTTTCCCAGGAGCCTCGGAGGTGCCCAGCCTCATGATGGATGCTGATGGGGACACAAGGGTGCAGATGGGAGAGGCGGAACAATCCCAGAAGAGCTTTGGGCTCTAGCTAGAGAGGCAGGTCATCGCCAAGTAATGTTACACTTGCATAAATTCGTATACACACTTATGTTCAGGGACACCTAATGCCAGCATCCTCTCCTCCACCCTTGTTCTCCCTGACAATTGCCCTAGGCCCAGATCATCTCACCTGCCAAAGCTCCAAAAAATAATTAAAGTTGAAGAAATAAACAATGTGGTCCTGTGGATACTGAACCCAGAGTCAGAAGACCTGAAAGATTTAAATTTGAAGGCCAGTTTCCTTCCTTGCCAGCTGTGTGACCTTGGAAAAGTCACTTCATCTCTCTGTGCCTCAGTTTCCTCATTTGTCAAGCAGGAATTACAATGCTCCTGCTTGGGCCCTCCAAGTCATCTCTGCCTCCTGGCTTCCTTCAAGTCCCAGCTAAAATTCATCTTCTGTGAGAAACCTTTCTTGACCCTCTGAATTCTTGTGTCTTCCTTTTCTTGATTACCTCCAGGTTATCATGTATATAGCTTAATTGTTCATAGCTGTTTGACTGTTGTCCTTCTCATTAGTAAGTGAGTTCCTTGAGAGCGGGCTCTGTCCTTTGCCTTCAATGACTTCCCTGGTGCTTAGCAGCTTAGGAGCTTAATAAATGTTTATTGATTAACAGATAGGATTGTAGTGAGAGAAATGTGATACCAAGTGTTCTGGTGAGGTCTAGAAACCCCTTCTCAGAAAAATGTGTTTAAATGCATAAAACATACAGGATTGCAAAGGAAGACAATTACATCAAAATACATTTATCACACAGTAACAGGCACAGTGTGTGAGGATTGTTTTTGATAGACTTAGCCTTTCACAGCATTGCAAGGACCTAAAACATTTCCAAAGCACTCATGCTGCAAAATGCCATCCACATCCAGAGAAAGAACTATGGGGTTGGAACACAGAATAAAGCAGACTTATTTTCCCCTTTGTTATGTTTTGCTTTTCTCATGGTTTCTCCCATTCATTTTAATTCTTCTATGCAATATGACTAATATGAAAATGTGTTTAATAGGAATGCATGTGTAGAACCCATATAAGATTGTATGTCATCTTGGGGAGGGAGGGGGAGAATATCTGAAACTTATGGAAGTGATTGTTGGAAACTGAAAACATGTAAATTAATAAATTTGGGAAATATATATGTGTATATAATAACTCCTAGTTTAGAGACTCCAGATTAAGAACTCCTGTCCCATATAAACCTTAAAGTACTGTAGGTATACAAGTTATTATTATTAAAGGATTGATGGTGGGGGAAATGGTCTCTGGGTTTGGTTGCACCATCTAGCTCTAAGTACTGAAAATGCCAGGGCCCTGCCTTTTGTCCATTTGTACACTGCACTTGACACCTTGTCCCCTCCCACATACATACACCCTAGCGATCACACCAGGATTTGATGGCGAGATTACACGTCTCTCAAGGAAACTTCAGTGATAGAAAGGGCAGTCCATAGAGCAAGTCCTGCCAACATCAAACTTTGTACAGAAACAAGTAGATGTTCTGTTCTCACTGAACCTGGGGAGTGAAGTACAGGATGACTTTGTCAAGACATGGTCGACAGCAGCAAGAAGGGCCCAGGATGGATCCCTGCCAAGAGAGAAGCCGTCCAAAGCAAACATTATGGAGAGAGGGGCACAAGAGTGTTACACCATCTGGACAGGAGAAACAGTAGGAAATGACCCTCTGGGGAGCCTATTTCTTTGGGCTCTTTGGCCCAGACTGAAGGTCTGTTAGGAAGCAAACCTAAATATGGGTTTAAATAACTTGTTAGGAAATTTGAGTCTCTCCCATATGCTTGAGGAGATGCAAACACCATGGCTTGGTTTGGGGTGGGGAATGGGTAAAGCCCCCTTCATACTCTAAGAAGGATGGTATATAGGATGCCAAACTCAGAAAGGAGACAGAGAGAATATAAGTCAGAGACATAGACATGCAGGGAGGAGGGAGAGAGGAAGGGAGCAAGACATACAGATACCCAGAAGGGCAGAGTGGGACCTAGGGAGGAAGAGACAGAGAGAGAGAAACAAAGAAAGGCAGAGGAGAGGAGGGAGAGAGAAGCAGAGAGACAGGCAGGGAGACAGGCAGGGAGATAGTAACAAGTTAGAGGAGGGAGGGAATGGAAGGAAGATGAAAAGTCAGAAGAGAAAAAAGGTGGCATAAACTTAGACAAACAGAGGTGGGGAGAGAGGCGGAGAGAGACAAGCTTGTGGACAGAGAAAACCAGAGTTTTCCAGAAGGATGAAAAGAAGCATATAGAGATAAAGCGACAAGGAAAGAGAGAGATGAAGGAGTGGAGGGGGGGGGGGTTGGAAAGAGGAAGAGAAACAGACAAAGAGAGAGAAAAACAGAGATGGAGAAAGAGAAAGAAAAAGAAAAGTATTTGAGGAAGAGAGAGGAAAAGATTGAGGTAGCAAAAAGAAAAGGATTTGAGAGAATCAAGGAGAGAGAAATAGCCACAGCCAAACAAATGCAGGAAGAAAAGGAGATGATTAGGTGGAAAAGAAGAGAAAAGACTAGCCAGCCCCACCTTGTTTAGCTTCCCCAGGACGCTCACAGAATCTACAATTCAAACTGGGAGATGCAGAGCTATCTGCCAAGGGCAGCCAGAAGGTAGAGAGTACATCACCCCTTGGGCTGTGCAGACATCCTGCCAACTTTCCAAGGCCATCAGTCAGTAGGAACCTCTAGATCAGTGTGAGAAGAGGGGAAGTGCCAGGGCTCAGGAGCTGTGGAGAAATAAGAGCTCAAGCGATCTCCGTGGGACTATCCATCAATCTCTATTACCTCAGACAGTTCCAAGAATCAGAGGCAAGCCACCCTCACAAGATGAGCCCTAGCCTAGTACAGAGCCCCCCAAGAAGCCAGCTGGAAGAGCTCTATTAAAGCTCTACCTCCCCACCGCAAACACCCCACCACTAACTTTTCCCCCCCGGAAAGTTGTAGGTGAGAAGACTATATTATTCAATCCTTCCAGGGTGCAAGAGTAGTCAGGGTTCAAGCACTTTTCCCCAAATTTAAATGAAAGGTTAACTCAAGAGGGCTACAACAATGTAAACTATTAAAAAGAAATCTTCCTATGCTTAAAAATGCCACTTTTCTGAAACTGACAAACCCTAGAACAAGTGGATATAGAAACAATAAGTCCGAATTCCTTCAGGAGAGACAAGGTTACCTTACAAGGGTATGTTGGAGCACCACCACCCTTTCTCTCCACCCCGCCCTTGTGCCAGATCATACTCATATAATACTTAAGTCAGTAGCTAAAGTAGAAATGACCAGCAGCTAGAGACAACTGTAGACTTGACAGAGAGAGCCAAACACTAGGACCTGGGAAAAAATTTCCACTGCTGCTATGTTGATGACCACTGATCAGAGAAGGCATATGGGTGGAACGTTTAGATAAATGCTTCTTAACAACAATTATAATCTTTACTGCCTTGAGGTTTACAGAACACTTTCCTCTTAACAATTTCATTAAGTGTCTTAAGTACTGTTATCATGGTTTTGAAAATCACACAATTTCAAGGATCCTAAACTGTTCCTTAACACAAAAGGCCATCTTTTTAATACCAAGATTCTTCTGTTAATGTGCTGGGGCTGTGAATCTTGGAACACAATAATCTCCAAAGAATCCAAATCATAGGTGGTGACCCAAGGAAAGAAGAGAAATATATGGTAAGCATAAGACTGCACATACTATCAACAATCAATTGTACGCAAAAGAGGGTGTCTATGACTAGAAATGGAGGTCAGTCATACAACAGGAGGAAAGGACAGCAGAGCAAGGGATCATGTGGTATGATGGATGAGTGGAATTTGGCAGACCTCAGTTTGAACCCCACTGCAGACACTAGCTAGATATCCCAGGCATTTCATTCCTCTGAACCTCAGTTTCCTCATCTGTAAAATGGTGACAATAAGAGCATTTACTTCACAAAGTTTGTGAGACTCAAATGTGATAACATACATAAATCATTTTACAGACAGTTAAGTGTAATATCAATGTCAGCTGTTATAACAAATATATCCCTGAGTAGTACTACATTTTTGCCCGTGGAATGTTGGGAGGGAAAGACTCTCAACCTGGAGTCTGTGAATGTTTATTTAATATTTTGACAACTACATTTCAATATAATTATTTTTCTTTATAATCCTATCTATTTTATTTTATGCATCTAAAGATATTTTTCTGAAAAGGGCCCACCAGGCTGCCAAAGGACATACAAAAGTTGAGAATCCCTGAAATAGAACAGATATGTAGCCAGAGGGCCATATGGGATCTACTATGCTCTGAAATGTAGCCCAAACCAGATTAAAATGTAATTGGAAAAGAGTTAAAGACATAGATAATATTACATTTTTAAACTACGTCAATATGCCTTTCTAAAGGATCCATACATATGGTTTGGTGACCCTCATTTCTAGCTGAATTTGATGTCAATGACTTAGAAGTTAAAGCTTCTAGTGTTGGGTAGAGCTTCTATGGAGGTTTTATGGCAGAGCAGAGACAAGAATTGAACGATGGACTGTGATCTATACCATTGAGGGGAGCAGCCACCCTGATGAGATCAAGAATCCACTGAAGCCTGAAGGATCCCCAGTTTGCAGATCTGATTCCTTAGCTATATGACTTGCCCAGGTACACACAGCTAGTAAATGTAACCAGGATTTAAAGCCAGGTCTTCTCAGTGCCTAGTCTAGCTCTCTTCTCATGGTGTCTAAGGTTGAATTAGGTGACCCAAAATTCCTTTCCAGTGTTAAAACACTATAATTCAACTTTTACATCTAGCTTGCCTCTCTTTATTTCATCTATTCACCAAGTTCTTAACAAAACTGTGAAGGAGGCACTGGTGCAACATTGTAGTATGGTAGAGAGGATAGAGTTTGAAACTTAACATTGTGAAACCTGGGTTCAAATATTTGATTTAATATTGACTAGTTTTTTCACTTTTGAGGAGGTAGAGATGTCACTGAAGAAAACAAAAATGCGAAAAGCATTTGGATTAAAGCAAGTATGAATACAGAGGTGGTTCATATTGTAAGTAAGATAATTTTGAGGGACTTTGAAGGGAATTTTGAAAGGCAAGATGCCAAAGGCATGGGGGAAAAACATGGACTTTATTATTACAAAAGAGAGGGGGTTCAACTGAGAGTACGTAAATAACTCTTGGCCTTTACACCTACTTTTTACTCTATATAACATTTTTGTGAGAATAACCTACATATGCATCAGGGGTATCCTTGATGAAGCATCCAGTGGGGACAGACAGACCTTTACAAACAATATTCTATTAATAGACCTTATCTTTGCTATCACATATCTGACTAAAAAAGTAGAAAATAAAATATCTTGACATGTTTACTGCTTGTTGACTATTTAAAAAGCTTCTGATTTAATAGACTAAATGCTGTCTTGCAAATTCTTTTCCACCAAGATATTTCCCATGCATCTGTCGAAATTATTTAAAATTCTTTTAAAGATATATCAGAAGAAATGTCTTTTTTGACTGGTCCTCTGATCACTAACATCCACTGAGGCATAAATCAACATGTTTGTTAGTATTGTGGAGGTCCAATATAGAGTCCACATTGATGAGAGGCTCTCCATAGAGTCCTTCAGATTCTCCTGTGTGCAGGTGACATTGCCTCAAGCCCTGAAGCATTGCAGAACTTCTTAAATGAGATCCACAATCACACAAGAGAGGTCTCAGTATACACACAGGAAAAACGAAATGGATCACTGATGCCTGTTGTCCAGACTAGTAATTGGATGGACAACTAATAGAATTATTCATCTGTATATGTGTATGTATAATTCAAACATCTCCATATATAACTTGGACAGGTATTGCAAATAGACAATGAGCTGAACCCAAAACTGAACAGGAGGAGAGGAATGGACTAGATTACCTTTGGGAAATTGAAAAATGCTCTTAATGACTTCAAGGTTATCCCTGAAATGAAGGCCCCCTTTTTTTAAAGTAAGAAACATTCTTTGCGGATTTTCTGTAGCTTCCAGTCATGGAAGACCACAGTCTCCAAAGGATTGAGTTTGAGGATTACATGAAGGATGTTGGAGAGGTCATGGTGGTCTTAAGCAGACCACAACACCTTACACACATGGAATTATATGGGGAGAGTGGTGTAAAGGATGTCATCAAGGAAATATATGATCAAAAAAGAAGATGGACTGGTGAGAGCGTGAGGTAACCAGTGAGGAGCCCATGAACACCACTGGAGTCTCTAAGAGAAAGCAAGAAAGACACCCAGAATATTGTGTAGACTCTCTGTGGCGAGCTCATGGGAGAATAGAGATACGTGTGATACGAGTGATACGTGATGGGGAAGTGTGGGTGGACTGCAAGCTGCATTGTTGGAGGGAATATACAAATTAATGAGATCAAAGATTCATTGGAGTATTGGAATAACTTTCCTCTTGGAGCCTCAGTTTTCTTACTTGTCAAATGGGGATGATAATCCTCATTTTACTACTTACCTCCCAAGAATATTATGAGGAAAGCACTTTGTAAACTTCAAGGTGATGTAGACATAAGGATTATAATTACTAGGTGCTTTCCTGCCTCTTCCTACCTACCTTCTACTGCCATGTTTTCTACAATTTCCTCTCTTTCAGCACTGTATTTATCCAGAACCAACTTCCCCAGGGTGCCCATCATTCCTGGTCTTGATGTTCCTATATTCCTCTCTGCAAAGTTTCCAAAGACCTCTTACTTGCCAAGTCAAATAGTCTCTCCTCAATCCTCATCCTTCTTGACCTCTCTATGACCTTTGGCATTACTGAGCATCCTTTTCTACTTCCTACTCTCTTCTCTCCCTACCGCAAGTCTCTTACAACTCCAAGTCATCCTCCGCTCAGCTGCCAAAGTGATCTTCCTGTGTTACTACCCCATCTCCATTCAATAAATTCCAGGGACTCCTAATTACCTCCAAATATAAAATCACTTTTTTCTTTTAAAGCCCTTCATAATGGCCTTTTGCCCCATTTATAGTCACCCTCTCTGTATATTCCATGAGTGAGTGACATTTGCCTCTTTGTAGAAGATGTCATCTCCCAATTCCATGCATTTTCACAGTTGTCCTCTGTGCTTGAAATTCTCTCCTTTCTCACCTCTATGTCTTGGCTTCCCAGATAAAATCCTACCTTTTACAAGAAGCTTTTTGCCATTCTTCGTAATGCTAGCACCTTCCCTCTATTGATTACATATGTGTATATAATTGTATATATAATATATATCATTTGAAAAATCAAATGATAATTGTCTAGATGATCTCATTGTGAACACAATTGTGTGTATATACATATATGATATATGTAACATAAATATATAGATAGATTTGTTTGTACATATTTGTTTATTATGTTATCTCCCCCATTAGACTATGTGCTGTATTTCTTGCCTTTCTGTGTATCTCCAGTACTCAGTAGAGTGCCTGGCACATAGCAAAAGCTTCAGAAATGCTTGTTCACATGACCTGACTTATATTAAAACTTACTCTAGGACCCTGCTACAAGACTGGTTATGTAACATATTAATGGCTAATAATAGGTGCATGTGTTTCCCCTCCCAGGTGACATCTCCATCTTAAGAGGGGCCTTGACTTCTTTCACCAAAAAGACTGCGCAATGTGGAGCTTCAGAATTGCCTCAAGTTAAAAGGAAGAGATTTGGTGGCATAGCAGAACCCTTCAAATAATTCCACATAGACCACTGTCTACTCCAACTACAGAAATATCTATCCATGAGAACTCATATTAGTTAGGATAGAGTGACAGAGGATCTCTGGCCTTGGCAGGATGATGCTTAAACAGATTCTTAAGGATTGTGACAAGAGCCTCTGAATTGTTCCAGGTAGTTTGTTTGAAACCTACTCTGACATTTATTAGCTTTCTGACTTTGGGCCAGTCACTTAACCCTTGGAACCTCAGTTTCTTCATGTGTAAAATGCAACAGCAATGCTTGTACCACCTCCTTCACAAGGTTCTTATCAGGAAAAGACAACAAAACTAAGGTGAGAACATGTTCATGTTAGCAAAGTCTCCAATGTCTTTACCCAAAAGACTGAGCAATGTGGGAAATTCGGATCTGCTTCAGATCAGTGAAGGAGACTGGATGCCCAGATTTGGGTGATGTGTGGAGTTAGGCTTGTTAGAGCACATTTCAGTCCTATCATCTGAGAAAAGCAGAGCCTTATCCTACCCTACTTGAGAAATAGGGAGGAGATACCAGGTCAACCTGGAAGAAAAAAGTGATTTAAGTTTATCTTGGCCTTGGGATGAAGAAAAGATTTTTAGGGTAGAAAGTCACTTCTGAATACATCTCTTTCACAAGCTCTCTGAGATCTTGGGCAAGTCATTTGCCCTCTGTAAGTAGCCCTCAATCTCTTCATCTGTAAAATGGAGTGAACTAGATTATCTCTATGAATCCTTGTACTTTTGACTCTATAAAATCACACCACTTAGCCCCTTACTCAGCCTCCGGAGTTTGAAAACCTGTTTCGACAATGGTTGACTGCTGTATTTCTCCCCCTCACATCCTCCCATCCCTTCCCCCAAATAAATGGATAATAGGAAATAACCAAAGCTTCTCAACTTTTCTCTAAACTTTCCCTTTCTGGTCAAGTGAAAAAATCAAATGATAATTTTCTAGATGATCTTATTATTGTCAACAAAACTGAAGCCTTGAAATCTGCACCCACTGAATTGCTAACACATTCAATGAAAAAGGAGACACACTGATCACAGTACTGCACACATAAACAAGAATCTAGTGGTTGGCATTCACTAGGCACCATGGGAGGGTACGGACTCTTCAGAATGATCTGCACCAACCAATTAATTGGGGTTCTCTTGCAGTCAAAAGTCAACACTAGGCCCTCTCAGTAACTAAAAAGGATGGAATACTGTGGCCATGCAAAGCTAACTTAGGACCCTAAGATGTGAAATTGGAAAGAATATTAGAGGCCATCATGACCAATCCCCTTCTTAAAAGGTATATTTTATTTTTCCCCAAAATACATGTAAAAATAAAATTTTAACTTTTTTTAAGTTCTGAGTTTCAAATTCTACCCCTCCTTCCTCTGTGAAACAGTAAATAATCAGATATAGGTTATGCATGTGCAATCATTTAAAACAACTCCATATTGGTCATTTTGTACAAGAAGACTTGAATAAAAGAAAAAGAATGAAAGAAAGAAAGTGAAAACAGCATGCTTTAGTCTATATTCAAATAATGTCAGTTCTTTCTCTGGAGGTGGATGTATGCTTCATTATTTTGGAATTTTCTTAGTTCGTTGTAGTGCTTAAAATAGCTAAATCATTCACAGTTCTTCATCAAAAATTTGCTGTTACTGTATACAATGTTCTTCTGGTTCTATTCCCTTGACTTTGCATCAGTTCATGTAAATCTTTCCAGGTTTTTCTGAATCCTTCTGCTTATGACCAACTCCTTTTTTTAATATGGGGAACTGAGGCATAAGAAGGCGAAATTACGTGCTCATAGCTAGTAAGTAATTGATGGGATTTGAAACCAGTCCTTCTAACTCCAATTTAATTGCTCTTTCCACTGAGTCATACTGCTTATATAATGGAGCTTAAAAAGCTTTGACATTTTAAAATTGTTACTCAAAGTTAAGGAATTTTTTTTCCTTCTGAATCCTGGCATGCTTTTCTTGATCTATTTCTCCCTCAACCAGCGGACATGGACATCAGGATGGGAGAACTGATCATTTAAAGGTATGTCTTTAGTCTGAAAGATATCACCTATCCTATTGTCAGCTCTAGACCATAGCAAGTTAGATGAGTCTCAGCCAGTGGGTCATCTGGTGTCTAAAAGTGCCAGTCTTCCATGCTGCAAGACTGGACACACGCCTGGAGAAAATGTCCAGATTACTGCACTACTTGCTATTAATTCCCAAATTCCCCTGATGACAACTAAATTGTCTATACCATGAGCAATTTTTCCAAATCAAGCCATGGAAATTTGCCTCCCTTTTCTATTTCCTCCCCTTCCTCTCCCTCTGTCCCTTTTGCTATAGTTTGAAAATATATTCCCTTTTTAATGACCGGGCTAGAGCAGCAAGGAGACTAAAACCCAGCTTAGCCCAAAGGAGTCCTGGGACACGAAAATATCCTGCCATGTAAGTCACAATAATCAGCACCAAAATCTAGGGAGGCAATTTGGTAGAGCAGTTAAAGTACTCTACTGGAGCCAAAAGTCCTTGGGTTCAAACCCTAACACTGCCATTAACTAGGTGTGGCAGTTTAGGCAAACTAGTTTATCTCTTTGGGCTTCAGGTTCTTTGTGTGCAAAACGAGGGAACTGGAATAGAGGGGCTCCAAGGTTTTTTTCCAGCTCTTGTGGATGTTTAGTCATTTTCATTCATATCTAGCTCTTTGTGATCCCTTTTGGGGTGTTCTTGGCAAAGATCTTGGAGAGGGCAGGGGAGAGGAGGGGAGTGGAGGGAAGGGGTTTCCTCCTAGTCAACACTTTCACTTATCATTCCCCTAATTCAATTCTTCAATCCAACCCACTGTGAGCAAGGTACCCTTCTGAATACTGGGAATACAGTGGCCTCCCCTCTCTCTTTTAGAGAGCCCAATAAAATAATTCCTGTCCTCAAGGACCTTATGTTTTAGTAAGGGGGATACAATATGTATACATGTAGATACATATCAAGTACATATTATATGCATACATATAGATAAATATCAAATACATACAAAGTGACAGAAAGTGATCTCAAGATGGGGAGAGCCACTGACAAGTGGGGAGATCAGGAAAGTCCTTCTTTAGGACATGGTCCCTGAATATACTTTGAGGCATTCTAGAAAAGCAGCCAGGGATTCTAAAAGGTGAGGAGGTGAGGAAAATATACATGACAGACATGGGGCAAAAGCAAGTAAATATTGTATGCAGTTTGATCAGAATAGGGAAAGCAATCGATTGATTCCACCACTACCATTCTCCCCCCTCACCCAACCACTAACCCCTGCCCCTCCCAGTGCACTTGATTAAATCATAGCAGATCACAGAGCTATGTGTTAAGGTTTTAAATGAAGTGCAAAGATAGTCTACATTCTGTTACGCTTCACATTTATAAAATGTGAAGAAGTATACTAGTGGATGGAATTAGTAGGCAGCTAGCCATTGGTTAGCTAAAGGCTCAACCAAACCTTTAAAAGAGATATACTCACTAAGGAGTTAATCAAGGCAGTAGAAGACTCTGAGGAACCCTATAACAGCTATTGAAAAAGAGTTCCAGCCATTGAAGGGAATAGCTCCTCACACCTATGGGGAATGGAGGAGATTTTTCTCTCTTCCTCTCCCCGTTTTGGCTATGATGCCTTGCAGTGGGGCTACTCATTCAGCAAGAAACACCCAGCAAGGAGCAGGCCAAGTCAGTCACTGGTGTTGAGGCAAGATATACCTGGGTTAGTCAAGAAGATAGCCAATCTCAGTGATTTGAGCTGAAGAAAAGAACAATCCCGTGTAACCCATCTGAGAAATCTTTCCAGCAGAAACCTGTGTGTAAAAAGCATGAGGAACAGAAAGGACTTTGGGGCCCTGAAGTACAAGAGTTGTGAGTTGCCTTGGCCTTATATGTTCCACACCCCCACCCCCATGATGAATCCATGGGTATTTGAAGGATTGAAATAAATCTAGTCAGATGCCAATATGTCACATCCTCTCCTTGTTCAGTCATTTCAGTCATGTTCAAACCTTCATGATCCATTTGGGGTTTTCTTGGCAAAGATACTACAGTGGTTTGGCATTTCCTTCTCTAGATCCTTTTATAGATGAGGAGTTGAAGCAAACAGGGTGAAGTGATTTGTCCAGGGTCACATAGCTGGTGTCTAAAGTGAGATTTGAATTCAGGAAGATGAGTCTTCCTGATTTCAAGCCCAGGGTTTTATGCATAGAAGCTCCATCATATCCCCTACTAAACTATAAATCCCATAAGGGCAGGGACCAGGTCTTACTGAAGTTTGGTACCTTCCCCCAATACCTAGCACAATGCGAGAGCAATAGATGCTGAATAAATATCACTTCTACAGACTACCACCAGTAAGTATGGGCAAGGTTTTACATAAGGGCCTTTGCCAAATAACTTGCAATCTTCTAAGTCCCAGCTTCCAGCTTCTTTACAAATATGTCCCCAGCTAAAAGTATCTGTCTCTGTTTAGCTGAACCAAACAACTCCAAGGGAGAAAAAATGAGTTCCATGGCTGTGAGATTTCTCAGATCAGTTGGAATTCCCAAAGAATGGGGGTTTGCTGGCACAGCGGTGTTTATACTTGCTTCGAATTCGCTCCCTAGATCCTTGAGGAACCCATTTCCTTATTTGGAATGGAAAAGGAAAAAAAGGTCCTGGCTGGAATTTGAAAACATCAGAGGAATTCTGCAAGAGCAGGACAGCCCCTTCCCAGGCCAACCTTCCAAGGCGGGAAATGGTGGGGGGTGGGGGTGGTATTCGGTGGTATTTCAGTGGCCCCTGACACTCAGCACCTGTATGCCTAAAAGGCTTGGTGAAGGCAGAGTCAAACATAAAAAGCAGAAGTCCAGTTTTCCTCAACTGTGCCTGCTGTTTATTAGATGGGCAGACAGATAGAATCAGAGACAGACAGATGCAAGAGAGAAAGAGAGACATTAAAGTGACCCTAAGTGATGCCCAATGTGATATAATGAACAAACTGCAAAGGGGAAAAAGTCATCATTTTTATTTCTAGTATCACTCAAAGACAGTCGTGTTTCTTACTTTAAGAAATGACAGTTTCCATGTCTGCTATGAGAACTATGTAATGAATGATTGTTCTAACAGAGGCAGGAAAAACTTCGCCCACCTCTCTTCAACTGGAGCCACAACAGCCAAGTCTTCCTCTGTAAGATTTCCATCATACAGAAATCAGACCGGGAAATTTCAGGGAATTTCTGCCTCTCCCTGCCTGACTCTGACATGTCAACTGAAAGCCCGTCAAGGGTAACTAATGAGGTTCAGGTGGGTACTTGTTCCAAACCCAAGATCAATGAGTCAGTCAAAAAGGCTTTATTGAGCAACACCTGGCTAGGATGGGCTTCATTCAAACACTAGGCTGAGCACTAGAACCTGGCCAAAAGGGCAGAGGACAAGCATGAGCAAGGGCCCCTAGTGAAGATAATGGGTATGTACAGGGACCAGTCACTGACAAGGGCTGGGGTGCAGGTATTGGGCTAACTAGTTAGCCTGAGACTTGGGTAAGGAGATATGAGCCAAGGGTTGCCACAGAAGTATCAACAATGGGTTACTCTGGGCTCTGATTCTCCTGGTATATCTGGCATGTTGCCCAGCAAAAGAAGATATATTCTTTACCCACAAGGAGATCATAGTCAATCTGGGAAAACCAAACTAAAGCACATGGAAAAATGAGGAAACACTTTTTTTTTAAATTAGGAGCTAGATTATGTGCTACAGGTTTAAATATGCTCAGGGAAGGAAGAGGGCAACCAAAGATGGAAGAGGCAATGTTTAACTTGGGCTTTGATACAATTTGGATGGGGAAAGAGGTATGAGTGAGAAGGGCATTCTTTCTACAGCTTCTTTGCACTCTTCTTTGTTTAAAATACTGAGGTTTATTTCTTTGACATAGAAGTTTCCTCTGATAGGTGATGAAGTGAATAGAGCACTGGGTCTGGAGTCAGGAAGACCTGAGTTCAAATCTTACCTCAGACATTTAGTAGCTGGATGGCATTGGACAAGTGATTTAACCTTTGTCTCAGTTTTCTGAATTGAAAAATGGGGATAACAATAACACTTACCTCCCAGGGTTGTTGTGAAGATCAATGGAGGTAATATTTGCAAAATGCTAAGCATGGTGCCTGACACATAATATGTGCTTAATAACTGCTTTTTAAAAAATTCCTCATGCTGGCATAGAGATGGTCCTCAGCTTTTGAAGGTTATGGCAAAAAAAAGAATGAACCCCAGTATGTCATTAATTTGCAGTGCTAAAACTGGAGTCATGGGATCTAAGTTTGAATGCTGGCTCCACCCCTAACTCTGTGCAAACTTCGGTCTCAGTTTCCTTATCTGTATATTGAGGTTGGGTTAGATGACCTCTCAGGTCCTTTCTATATCTATCTATGATGGTGTTATATTATTATAGACTGAGATTTTACCAAGCTGGAAAGACTGAGTACCCACCATCAAAGGATGCTTGTTACGTGAGGACCAGGAATTTAACTTACCTAAATTCAGAGACTGCTCATCACCAGGTTGATGATAGTGTGATGAATATTTTGGTCACAGCAAAACTCGAAGGCAGTTGCCTAAGTGAAAGAGGAGAAAGAAGAAACATAGGTCTAGAGCTAGAAGAGAACTCAGATTGAGTCCTCCCTCAAAGAGGAGGACACTGAGAGCCAAAGAGACTGATTTGCTCAGGGTCACACAGCTACTGTCAGAAGTGGGATAGTAGAAGGGGAACCCACAATGAAAAAATCATGAATCCACTGAGGGACTGAAAAATTTGGGGTATGTGAATATAATGGAATATAATCGTGCTGGAAGAAATGAGGAAATAGATGATATCAAAGAGAAACGGAAAGGCTTATATGAACTGATGCAGAATGAAGTGAACAGAAAAAGCATCAGTCTTATAAATATGAATAATTGTGAAGATTCATATAAACTGACGGAGAGCCAGAGGAAAAGTTCTTATAATAACAACACTAAAAACAGCTAACTTTGAAAGCTACAAGAACTCTGATCAATACAGTGACCACTCATGTTCTCAGAGGTCTGATGATGAAGCAACAGGTTAATCTCCTGACAGAGAAATGATAGATTCTAGGCACAGAATAAAATATACAGGTGTATGTATGCATGCATATATACATGTATGTATACACACATAATATATACATGTATGTGTATGTGTGCGTGTGTGTGTTGTGTGCATATGTGTGTATGTGTTGGACACGGCCAATGAGATAATTTGGTTTTGTTTGACTATGCATATTGGTAGCAAGAAATTGAGGATCTTGGGGGACGGAGCCAAGATGGCGGAGTAGAAGGACGCACATTTACGAGCTCCGAGCCCACAACCCATGGAATTGAGGTAAAAGGAGATCCCCATAAATTCTGAATCTCTGCAGGGGGTGCATAAACATAGGGGAAGAGATTTCCGTTCCACTGAACCCTGGAGAGCCATCCCTGGGGTCCATCGCACCCTGGAAAGCGGACCCCACCCCCACCCCTGGCCACGGCCCCAGAGAAGCTGACCTGAGCAGACTTCAGAGAGGAAAGCTCTGAGGGAAGCTCCGGCAGCCGGGAAAGTCCCTCCACCCACAGAAGCTACAGGTCAGTAAGAAAGAAGGCTGCGATAGGGGAGGGGAGCGGAGCGCCTCCGTGACTCGGGCCCCCTCGGGAGGAAGCAGCGGCAGCAGGGACGGGGGCAGGAAGCGGCGGAGGCAGAGGCGTGGGCTGGCGGCTGAGGCGGCAGTGGCCCGGGACTCAGGAATCCCCCAGCAGCAGGTAGGATCTCCAATACTGAAGGTCTTTCCAACCTGAGGGAGCCGAGCAGGGGAGACGGCCCTGCCCCCACCCTGCTCTACTGCTGACCGCCTCTGAATAAAACCCCCAAGGGAGCTGAGCACAGCAGGCGGGGCCCCCACCCCGCCCCCACCCGCTCTGTTCCTGAAAGTCTCTGCAGAAAGCCCCTGAGGGCCCAAGCTTAGAAGGCGGCCCTGCCCCCACCCCTGCGCCAGAACTAAAGCTTGCCGCGGGAAAGCGCATTTGAATCTCAGAGGCCAAGCACTAGCTGGGCGGATCCAGGCGGGGGTGGAAAGGAATCTCAGAAGTCAAGTAACTGGCTGGGAAAATGCCTAGAAAGGGGAAGAAAAATAAGACTTTAGAGAGTTTTTTCCAACAAATGCAAATGATCCCAACCTTCGGATCTGATGGGGAGGACGAGAACGTATTTTTCCCATCAGGGAAAGATGTGGAGGGCGGGGCCTCAGTACCCCAGACACCCCAGGGGGGTGTTGGGTGGGCTCAGGCCTTGGAAGAGCTTAAAAAGAATTTTGAAAAGCAAGTTAGACAGGTGGAGGAAAGACTGGGAAGAGAAATGACAAACATGCAAGAAGAGTATGAAAAAAAGGTCAATATCTTGGTAAAGGAGACCCAAAAAAATGCTGAGGAAATTAACACCTTGAAAAATAGGCTCACTCAATTGGCAAAAGAAGTTCAAAAAGCCAATGAGGAGAAGAATGCATTCAAAAGCAGAATGAGCCAAATGGAAAAAGAGGCTCAAAAGCTCACTGAATTTAATAGCTCTCTCAAAATTAGAATGGAACAGATGGAGTCTAATGACTTTATGAGAAACCAAGAAACCAAAAGAACGATAAAATGGAAGAGAATGTGAAATATCTCATGGGAAAAACAACTAACCTGGAAAATAGATCAAGGAGAGACAACTTAAAAATTATGGGACTATCTGAAAGCCATGATCAAAAAAAGAGCCTAGACATCGTCTTGCATGAAATTATCAAGGAAAACTGCCCTGACATTCTAGGACCAGAGGGCAAAATAAGTATTGAAAGAATCCATCGATCACCACCTGAAAGAGATCCAAAAAGAGAAACTCCTAGGAACATTGTGGCCAAATTCCAGAACTCCCAGCTCAAGGAAAAAATCTTGCAAGCAGCTAGAAAGAAACAATTCCAGTACTGTGGAAATACAATCAGGATAACCCAAGATCTAGCAGCTTCTACATTAAGGGATCGAAGGGCGTGGAATAGGATATTCCAGAAGGCAAAGGAACTAGGACTGAAACCAAGAATCACCTACCCAGCTAAACTGAGTATAATACTTCAAGGGAAAATATGGTCTTTCAATGAAACAGAGGACTTTCATTCATTCTTAATGAAAAGAACAGAGCTGAAAAGAAAATTTGACTTTCAAACACAAGAATGAGAGGAAGCATGCAAAAGTAAACAGCAAGGAGAAGTATTAAGGGACTTGCCAGAAATGAACTGTTTGCATTCATACAGGGAAGGACAATATTTCTAACTCTTAAAACTTTTCAGTATCTGGGTGGTTGGTGGGACCACACATACACATGTACACGCATGCACACACATACACACATGCATTCACATGCAGAGACAGAGAGCACAGATTGAACTGAATAGGATGGGACCATACCTTAAAAGAAATTAAGGTAAATGGTGAGAGAGAAATGTAGTGAGAGGAAAGAGGGAGAAATGGAAGGGGGTAACTATATGTCATTTAAGAGGCAAGTAGGAGATGTTTTTAGTGGAGGGAAAAAGAGGAGAGCTGAGGAAAAAAACAAACAAACAAACAAACAAAAGTTTACCCTCATCACATTTGACTAAATGAAGGAGTGAAATGCACACTCATTTTGGTATGAAAACCTATCTTACAGTATAAGAAAGCGGGGGAGAAGGAGATATTGGGGGGGGATGATGGAAGGGAGGGCAAAGGGAGGAGGGAGTAATTGAAAGTCAACACTTGGGGAGGGACAGGATCAAAGGACAGAAGAGAAACAATGAGGGGCAGGTTAGGAGGGATGGCAATTCAGTTAGTCTTACACAACACGACTATCAGGAAGGTCATTTGCAAAGCTACCCAGATATGGCCTATAATGAATTGCCTGCCGTACCAAAGGGAATAGGTGGGGAGGGAGAGATGGGGAGAATTTGGAACTCAAAGTTTTAGGAACAATTGTTTAGTATTGTTGTTGCAACTAGGAAAGAAGACATACAGTTAATGAGGAATAGAAAGTCATCTGGCCCTACAGGAGAAAAGAGAAGATAGAGACATGGGAAGGGAGGGATGACAGAAGAGAGGACAGATTGCAGATAGGGAAAATTAGATTGCTTGGGGTATTGGGGTGGGGGGAGGGGAGAAAAGGGGAGAAAATTTGGAACCCATAAATTTGTGAAAATGAATGTAAAATATTAAAAAAAAAAAAAAAAAAAAAAGAAATTGAGGATCTTAATGGGCACTGTTCCCTAATCACCCCACCATAGGTTAGGGGAAAGAACATGGATTTCTATTCATTAAATTTTTTAATTTAGTTAAAAAAAGAAATACCAATGTATTTTCTGGGTTAGAAGATATAACCCATGCTTATCATGTCCATTCATCACGGACTACCTGATTCTATCCACTAGAGAACTCAAGACACAATGACTAGTGAGCTCTCCTTAACCTCATCCTCATAATCCAAAATCCTAGGAGGCTAGGAAATCATAGAGTATGCCAGATATGCCCAAGCACACCCTAATATCCCTCAGAATTAATATTTTGTGTCTCATTTTTAAAACTTTGTTAATTTTTAAAAATTGAGTTTAGTGAAATTTTAGGTTCTTGAGTTTAGTGAATAAAAATTAGATTCTTTATAATATATTCAACTGATATTTGCCTTAACAATAAATAAATAAAATTTCTCAGGTCAGTGTACATCTTATGAGAATATGCTATATGGCCTCTGCATAGGATAATAAGATCTAAAGCTTGAAGAGATCTTTGAGACCCTCTAATCCAATCCTTTTTTTTTTTTGACTGATGAGAAAACTGAGGTCAAAATAGATACAGGGACTTGTTGAAGTCACACAGCTAATAATTCACTTGATCTGAACTACAAATCCAGGACACTTTCTACTATGCTATACTGTCCCACAAAGTCCTCCCCCATGTTTCCATGCAGAAGTATGCATATACCATGCCAGTATAATGGATATCAGAGATTGAAATTTCCATAGTTATTTTCAGTCACCTCATTCGTTTGCTAACAACTCAGACATCCAGGAAATACTTCAAGTCAAATCTAAATCCCTCTTGCTGCAAATCCTCCTGTTTTGTCCTTTCCCCCTCAGCAATACAGTCCCTGAATTACCAGCATCCTGGCCCATTTTTCTCAGAAACACTTTTTGGAATGACTCGTGAGTTCCTTTCTTGACACTGTTGGCTATCACTACCTTGGAAAGATGTTGCTCAGCCCCAGCTGTTCTCTGAGGCAGACAGCCAGTCTCAGATGTCTTTGCAGCATAGGGATTCAACACTGAGGGGCTGAATTGGTCATTTCTAGTCATAGCGGATGATCCTGGAACCACAGATTTGATGAATAAATAGCAGACTTTAGTCTGTGGCTAAAGCAACCAAAAATTACCCTGGGGGTATCTGGGGACTGACTCTGGTCATAGAACCAAAGGATTTCAGAGTTAGAAGGTACCTCAGAGTCCATCTGGGCCACCCCATACCTGAAAAAGAATTCCTTCTACATCATTCCAAGTGACTATCCAGCCTTTGGTTGAAGACTTCAGATGAGGAGGAGCCCACTGCCTTCAAAGGCAGCTTATTCTACTTTGGAATAAATTAAGTCATTGAGTTTTTCCTCATAACCAACTAAAATCTACCTCTGTAATTTTCATCCATTGTTCCTATGTAGTTTCTCCTTTGGGGCTAAGCAGAATAAATTGAATCCTCTTCCACACTGCAGCTCTCTAGGTATTTATAAAGCACTATCATGGACCTGCTGAGCCTTCTTTTCTGTAGAACAGACATCCCTGGTTTCTTCAACTAATCCTCCTATGTAATAACCTCAAGGCACTGTGTCATCCTGGCATCTCTCCTTTGGATACTCTATAGCACTTACTTGTGTCCTTTCAGAAATGTGATTTGACCAAGGCAGAGTACAATGGGACTATCCCTCCTGAATTCTCTGCCTTTCTTAATGCAGTCAAACCTCTCCTTGGGTCTCTTTGGCTGCCACTGTTGATTCATATTGAGTTGCAGCTCATTAAGGTACCTCAATCTTTCTTTTCAGACAAACTAGTCATTTGCTCTGTAAGCTTATCCTCTTGGGCCTCAATTCATTACGTCTGCACAAGGTACAGACAGACTAGCTGCCTTCAGTATTGGACAAAGTCATGTGGAAGAGGAATTAGATTTGTTCTCTTTGTGCCCAGGTGACAGAACCATAAACAATGAATGAAAGGAGCAAAAGGCAAATTTGACCTTAATATTAGGGGGAAACTTCCTTAAAATTAAAGCCACCTTAAAGCAGAATGTACCAAACAGAGGTTAGATGACTAATTATTAAGTATGTAATAATTAGGATTCCTTTAGGGTACAGGCTGGACTAGGTGGCAACTGACATAATTCCATTGATAAAATTCTGTGATTCCTTCAACACCCCCAGACACACACATACACACACATGTACGCACGCACACACACACACACACTTTTGACCATTATTTCTCTTTTTAAATAAGTTCTTAATTGGTTTTTGTGTATGGTATATCACCATAGTTTGTCCTAGGGTCCTTCCTTCTCTCCCTCTCTGAGAGCTATTCAATATAACAAATAGCATTTTAATGACAAAAAAAATGAAGTTAAAATCATTTATAAATGATAAATATATAGAAAAGTTTTTAAAATATGTGAAATGTGCAATAATTATGAACTGCTACCTTTTCAAATGCTAGGTTGGGAATGTCTTCTCATATTTCTTCTTTTGAGTCATTCTTGTTCTTTATAATTTTGAAACCTTCACTTTTATGTATGGATGGATATATGGAGGATGTAAGGAAGGTTGTTCTTTACATTTATATTGCTGTTGACACTGTGTAAATTTTTTTTCTGATTCTGATTATTTTACTTTGCATCAATTCATATAAGTCTTCTCATGCTTTTCTACATTCATCATACTCATCATTCCTTACAATTTGTTCATACTTCATTGCATTCGTGTACCACACTTTTTCAAAGCTATTCTCTAATCCATAGATTTCTTTCCAATTTTTTGCTATCACAAAAATTTGGTTTATAAATATTTGGTGTGCATTAATAGAGCTCAAGAAATACCACTGATGGCACTCTGTTCATTATTGTTACTATTTCCACTTTGGAAAACTGGGGAACATGTGATCATGGTCCAATCCAATCCAATTTTTTCCAAGAAGCCACTATCTTAGATGCTTTAAACAAACAAACAAACAAAAAAACCAGTTCCTATCCTCTGAGAGAATTACTATTTAGGGTGTTGAGAAAGGCCATGGGCTAAGCTCTTAAACAAGTCAAGAATTCTAAGAGGTAGAGCAGGAAAGGAATGAAGCCTAGACATGAAACACAATCTACACAAAGGTCCAAAAATAAGAAAAATGCCAAGGTCAGATCATAGAAAGTAAACCAGTTTGGCTGAGATATAAAGGAGTGACACAAAATGATCCTGGAAAAGTAGAATGGAGCCATGATGAGAATGGCTTTAAATGCCAAGCTAAGGAATCTATCCCTTAACACAGAGGCAAAAATGATCCCCTCAAGGCCTTTAAGCAGAAAATATTATCTTATGTGGATAATACTATCTCATGGAGGATATTATCTTATGTGGAAGATGGATTAGAGGAGAGACATTGAACACCAGAAGTCCAATTGGGAGCCATTTGCAACAATTCAGGTGAGAGGTGATGAAGTAAAAATAAAAAGACAGAAGCAAGATATATTGTGGAGTTAGAATTGACAAGACTTGATAACTGATTGGATATGGCTATTGAAAGAGAGGGAAGAGCTGACAAGGGGGCCAAGGCTGTTAATCTGGGTGACCAGAAGAAAAACAGTGTTCTCAGTAGAAATAGTGAATTTTGGAAGAGGAATGAGGTTAAAGGGAGAGATAATGAATCCTGTTTTAGACAATTTGGTTTTTAGATTGAATGTGGGACTTCAAAGTGAATATGTCAAAGGTAGTTAATGATGCAAAACTGGTGCTCACCAGAGAGATTAAGACTGATGATAGATTTGGGATAGAAAAGACATGAATCCATGGGAGCTGAGGAGCTCACTAAGAGAAAGGGGAGAGAAAAAAGAGAAGATTCCAGAAGAGAACCTTGGGGAACATGCCTTGAGGATAGGACATGGCTGACGATTCAGCAAAGGATACTAAGAAGGAGGGATCAGATAGGTCCTAAGAAAACTAGGAAAGAAGAGTGCCATGAAAACCCAACAAGGGTTTTCTGGGAGTATCCAGAAAGAAAGCTGGTCAATAGTATCAAGCTCTTCATAGAAGTTAAGAAGGATGAGGACTGAGAAAATATCATGTGATTTAGCAAGGAAGAGATAGGAAGGAACCTTGGAAATAGAAGTTTCAATTGAATAAAGAGATAAGAACCAAACGGCTAGTGTTTGAGAATCAAGGGAAAATGGAGGGACTGATAATCAACAAGCACTTTTTAAGTACTCACTATGTGCCAGGTACTGACTGAGCACTGGACTAAAATGAAATGATCTCTTCTTGCAAGGAGCCTATATTCTAGTGGGGAAAATAACATGTACATATATAAATCTATGCAAAAGAAATACAACATGAATGCAAAGTAGTTTTGAGAAGGAGGTCATTAGAGGAAGGTGGTCAGGAAAGACTTCCAGTATAAGGTGGTATTTGATGTGAATCTTGATGGAAGTTAGAGATTTCAAGAGGCAAAGGAGAGAAGGGAGTGAATGTGAGTCATAACATATAACTAGTCAGGAAATGAATCATCATGTCCGGGGCAGCCATGAGGCCAATAAGACTAGATGTCTGGACCTGTAGAGGAAAGAAATGCATAAAGTTGGTAAGATAGTAAAGGTCCAGACTGTAAGGAGCTGGACATATCAAACAGAAGGGTTTACATTGGATTCTAGAGATACTAGAGAGCCATTGAAATATATTGATTGAAAGGTTAGATGGTGGGGAAGGTGACATATTCAGACCAATGCTTTAGGAAAATCACTTTGACCACTATGAGGAGGTTGAATTAGAGTGACAAGAGGATTGAGGTAGGGAGACCAAATAGGAACTTATTGTTCTAATCCAGGCAAGAGGTAATGAGCATCTAAATTTAGATGGTGGTGAGTAGAGAAAAGTAAACAGATGCCAGAGAAGGCATGGAGATAGAGGCAACAAGATTTAATATGTGATTGGATAGATTGGGTGAGCAAAAGAGAGGAGTCAAGGACAACACTGAGTTTGCCAACCTGGGTAACTAGATGAGTGATGTTTCCCTTGACAGTAATAGGGACCTTCAGAAGGGGAGTGGGTTTGGGAAAAAAAAATGATGAATTCAGCTTGAGGCATGTTGAGTTGGAGATGTTTGATTGGAGTTGGTGACCTGGGACCAAAACTCAGACCTGGATGTAGAGTTCTGCATAGAGATGATGACTGAAGCCATGGAACCTGACTTGCTCACTGAAACAGTGTAGAGAAAGGAGAGAAAAGAGTCTAAGACAGAACCTTTGGGTATATCCATAGTTAGCAGGCATGACATGAATAATAAACCAGTCAATAAAACTGAGGGATAGTAGTATCATGAAAACCTAAAGACGAGAGAGAATCCTGGAGAAGAGCATGGTCAATAGTGTCAAATGTTGCAGTGTGGACAAGAACCATGAGGACTCTCAGATGCATCAATGAGGAGATTATTGGTTATTTTAAGAAAAAGTTGTTTCACTTAGGTGATGAGATAAGAATCAAAATTATAGAGGGTTATAGAAGAGAATGAGGTGAGAGAACAGAGAGGCTCTGCAACTTAGTGGCTTTTTCAAGGAGTTTGAGAAAGGGAGGGAAGAAAGAGACTAATAGCTACAGAAATGCTGGGATCTAGTGATGGTTTTTTAATGATGGAGAAGACTTAGGTATGTTTGTGGATAGTAGGACTAGGGAAGAAACTAGTAGATAAGAGAAACTGAAGCTTAGAGAGAAAAAAGGAATGATAGAGGTGGTAAACTACTAGAGAAAACAAGAGGAGATTATATCAACAATACATGTAGAGGAGCTGGCCTTGCCAATGAGAAGGGCCAACACTTCATCAGAGACTAGAGTAAAGGAAGAAATAGTAAGGAATTCTGTCAAGGGATTGTGAGTTGAGGAAAAGATTTTCTCAGTAAATAATCAGGCAAGGTCCTCAGCTGAAAGCATCTGGGGAAGGACTGCTATGGGAAATTTGAGGAGAAAAGAAAGTGTTGGACCATTCTGGACAGCAATTTGGAACTATGCCTAAAGGGCTATAAAACTGTGCATACCCTTTGATCCAGCAATAGCACTACTAGGTCTATATATCAAAGAGATCATTAAAAAAATGGGAAAATGACCTACATGTATAAGAATATTTATAGCAGCTCTTTTTGTAGTGGCAAAGAATTGGAAACTGAGGGGATGCCCATCAATCAGGGAATGGCTGAACAAATTGTGGTCTATGAATGTAATGGAATACTATATTCCAATATTGTGCTATAAGAAATGAGGAGCAGGCAGATTTCAGAAAAACCTGGACTTACATGAACTGATGCTGAGTGAGATCAGCAGAACCAGGAGAACTTTATACACAGTTACAGCAACTTTGTGTGATGATCAACTATGTTAGACAGCTTTTCTCATCAATCCAATGGACCGAGAAAATTCTAAAAGATTGGTGAAGAAAAATGCTATCCACCTCCAGAGAAAGAACTATGGAATTTGAATGCAGATTGAAGAATACTATTTTCACTTTGTTTTTTCTTTTTTGTATTTTTTTCTTTTTGTTCTGATTTTTCTTTCACAATATGACTAATGTGGAAATATATTTAACATGATTGTATATGTATAACTTGTATCAGATTGCTGCTGTCCTGTGGAGCAGGGAGAAGGGAGAATGGGAGAAAAATTGAAACTCAAAATCTTACAAAAACAAATGTTCAAAATTGTCTTTACATGTAATTGGAAAATAAAATACTATTAAGTGGGGGGGGATAAAAGAACTTTAAGCCAATGATAAAAGAAAGGAGAGTGTTGGAACAGTCATTGTGAAGATCTAGAATCAATTAGGGGGAGTAGAAATGAGGATCCATTTGAAATAGGATGACATAAATTTGCAGTGAACTCCTCACCATCATTGAGTGATTTTGTCCAACTTCAATCAGCAGCAGATTAGTAGAGGCAGAGGAAGTGGGTGGCAGCAGACAACTAGCACTAGTGTTTGGCAAGATATGATTGGCAAAAGGACAAGGGAGCAAGTGACTTGAGAATCCAGGATGGCATTAAACTGGTTCACTAGGAGTTTGAGATTGGGATATAAAGAAAGTATTGCCAGAACAAAGGTAATAGCCTTGTAAAGAACTGAGAAGTGGTAGGATGGGAGGTCATAGGGAAAACAAAGTGTAAGTTTAGGAAGAGTAAGGCATAGGGAGAGACGAAATGAGAGGAGGCTAGGATTAGATAAAGGCACTTCAGAACTTGTCGTAGGAGCTGACCTGTGAAATGATGCTGGGGCCTGTCTAGTCCTTAGAGTGGATTGGACTGGGTTCCTCAGAGTGACCTATTTTTAGCCATGACTCCATAATAAATCCACCCAGTAAACCCAGCCCCCACCAGCTTCATTGTCTACTTCCCTTCCCTGTCATCCTCATTCTTTGATCTCATGCTCCCTTGCCCCTGAGACCCTCCAGACCAGAGGGTCCCAAGTTTCCTTTCTTTCCATCTGCACTACACGTAGGCCCAGTTCTCATTTCCTCCCACCTTTCATGGGTAGCAACCTTATTTTTTTTAAAAAAAAAACCATAAATTTCTCCAGGGCAAGTTAAAGAAGCAGAAAGACAACACAGTCTCCCCACTGACATCTCCTGAGTTCAGCTTATCCACGCTGCCAGTAAATGGGCCAGAATAATAACCTCACTTGGGGTGGGAGCTGAAAGAGAAGCCAATAAACCCCCTCCTATGACTCTCAAGGAAAGGAAAATAAAGCCAGCTGAAAGGAAAGTAAATTACTTACCACCACCCCACCCAGAACGACTCACCCCCCTCCCTCCTCCTTTGCCATTCCCAATATGTCTTCTCCATTGTCACTTCAGAAGGACTCAGGTGTTTCTACAGGGTCAAGAGCAGTGTCAAGTAGAATTGTACCCCACATTAGCAGGGTACCCCAAGACATAAAAAGCAATCATTTTGCTTTCGTTCAGTTGTTTTTCAATCGTGTGACCATTTGTAACTCCATTTGGGGTTTTCTTGGCAAAGATACGGGAGTGATTTGCCATTTCCTTTTCCAGCTCATCTGACAGATGAGGATACTGAGACAAGCAGGGTGAAATGACTTGCTCAGGGTCACACAGCTAGTAAGTATCTGAGGCCACTTTTGAACTCAAGATGAGTCTTTCTGACTCCAGGCCCAGCACTCTGTCCACTGTACCACCTAGTTGCCCTGTTTAACTATATTTTGTTAACTGTGGGAGCAAAAGATAAGGGAAATGAGATCTCCTTCACCCAAAAAAAGAACATCAATTAATTATCTAACAAAAGAAAGAAAGAAAGAAAAAGAGAAAGAGAAAGAGGCCACCTTCCTCATCAAAAAATTTCAACATTTTTCCCTTCAGCCTGCATACTGTTCTAGACACATGCTGTGCCCCTCAATAAGCAAAGATGACAGAATATTAGGTTTCAAAGGATCATAGGATTTATAGCTGGAAGGGATTTTAGAGATCATTTTGTCCAAGAACCTCAGTTTACCAAAGAGGAAATTTAGTCTAAATTAGGGAAAGAATTTCCCCAGCTTAGTCGAAAAACTGGGACTAGTCCTTAGATTTTCTTAACCATCAGTCCAATGCGCTTTTCACTCCACCTCATGGCTTCGTCCCATTACAGCTCAGGTCACATGTGCCTCCCTACTCCATGGAGCAATTTGACTGACCCAGTGACAGACCTCCCTCCACATCGGACCCAGTCAGAGGACTACAGAATCATAGATCTAGATCTAGAAGGGACCTTGGTCCATCTAGCCCAATTCTCCTGTTCCCGACTCCCCTTTTATAGAAGAGGAAACTGAGGCACAAGGTAGGAAAATGAACTGAATAAGATCACACAGCCAGTAAGTAGCGGAACTGGGATTTTGCCCCAAATTGTACATTCTTACCACTGTGCTACACTGACTCTTGGTTGTTTCTCTAAATTCGTACTTCTAGCCTCATGGTGAAAGGAAAATTAACTCCCCCTGCTTCCAACACCATAGACTCAAGTATTTCATACTATTCCCAGGATAGAACCAGGCCCGTGGGGCTCACACCTCTGAGAAGCCATAGCTGTGGGGGAAAGTGGAAAGTGAAGCAGACCCAATGGCAGTTCTGAGCTTTATAACAAACTTCCTCTAAATGAAAACCTCGGAAATTCCCATTTTCCAATCTCCACCATAAATCTGGCCTGGAAACTTGGCTGTGGGTTCCTTCAGGAGCTCCTCAGATCTTGGGCCTCATTTAGCAAAACCAGGTGGAGTTTTAGCTTCTCCACCTGATGCCAAGCCTTCTAGACTGATGTCATGGAAAGAGAACTAGATTTAGCCAGAGGACAAGAATGACCACCCCACCTTCTCGTATTTGTTTGTTTTATTGCGGCAGATTAAGAGACCAAAATAAAAAAATCTCCAGCTACCACAGGAAAAAAATGTTACCAGCAATGACTTACAAGCAAGAAATTGAATAAATTATATTATTGGGGAAATAAACATAATAATAGACAACATTTATATAGAGTTTATTATGTGCCAGACACTATGTTATATGCTTTACAATTATTACCTTGTTTGATGCTCACAACCCTGGGAAAGAGTTGATATTCTTATCTCCAATTTGCCCAGGGTCACACAACTAGGAAGTATTTGAGGTCAAATTAGAACTCGGGTCTTCCTGACTCCAGGTCTAGCATTCTATGTGGCTGCCTCATATGATCAGAAATGAAAGAGGATTGGTCATGTAGCAAGAGCAAAGGATAATACTTGGTTACCCCAAGGATTGCACTGATACCCATGGAATAGTTTAAAATTTTTTTTTATTTCTAAATTTAAGCGCCAACTATCACGAGCATTTCCATATGCAAAGTAGAACCAAGAAAAGAGATTTCACATGAAACTGCAACTCAAAGCTTATTTTTCCTTTTAAGAATTAATAAATACAACAAGTAACTTTCAAAATTGTTCCTCTTATCTATGTTTTTTTTTCTGGCTTTCTGTTCGTAATTTGTTTTTTATTTTTATTCTGAACTTAACAAATACCAAATAAAATGGGTATTTCCATATGAATAGATGAAAAAAAGGAAAGAACCTTGTGCATGAAATTTTAGGTCTCTTTTAGGTACAGCTTGCTTTTCTTTTCAAATATACAGCAAATTTAACCTGCAGTTTCAATACTGCTCTACTTGTCTATGACTCTCTCTGACCTTCCTTCTGTTCTCTTCTATGCATTTTTTAAAAAATGCTTCGATGACCTTCTTTTCTTTCCTTTTTTTGCAACTCTATTCAACACTCTTTGTCTTCCTCTATTAAAAGAAAAAGAAAAAGAAAATTCTCATAACAAATATGCAATCAAACAAAACCAAATCCCACAGGGGCTGTATCTGAAAATGAGCATCTCCTGCCCCTTGAGTCATCTCTACTAGGAGATGAGCCTCATGTTTCATCATCAGTCCTCTGGTCATTTCATTGAACAGAGTCCTTAAGTCTTTCAATGTTGTTTTACTTTACAATATTGTTGTTGTGTAAATTGTTCCCATGGTTCTGCTTACTTCACTTTGGATCAGCTCATACAAGTCTTCATAGGTATCCCTGAAACCATCCTTTTTTTGCAATTTTTTATTACCCAACTATAATCCATTACATTCATATACTATATCAGTGACTCAGTCCACCTCCAATCTATGGGCATCCCCCTAATTTCTACTTCATGGGTATAATAACAACAGCAAAAACAAAGATGCTACAAATATTTTTGTATGTATAGCTCCGTTTCTTCTTTTTTTAAAAAATCTCTTTGAGATATGGGTTCAATCAGCTAAAAGTTTATGGTACAGTTTGGAGATTTGGGGGGTATCCACATAATGTCAAAAGACCAGCAATCTGGGTATAATCTGGAGGCAGTGAGGTTCAGTGTAAAGAAAATGGCATTTGGAGTCAGAGGATATGGGTTTGCCCTTAATTTTATTACTATCTGTGTGACCTTCAGCAAATTACTTAATTTCTCTGGGCTCTCATTTCCTCATTGCTAAAATGAGGGACTGGCCTCATTGACCTTCAAGATCCCTCCCAGCTCTGTGTCTGTGATCCCTCTCTAGAGGCTTTATGGGAAAATGTTGACTAGAGCTGCATAGGAGAACGTGACTCTTGAAGACAGGGACCATTGCCATTTTTGTCTCTGAATCCCCAGTGCCCAACATACAGTAAACTCTTACATATTTGTTGAATTGAATTATGTGAACAGGATGAGAAGGTGTAGATAGATGGTTGTCACCTGAACCACTGAAGATTCTCCAATTACCAACAAGACCAGAGATTCATCAAAGCAGCAAATTTGCCTTCCTGATATCACTTGGTTCAAGTGATTAAAACCTGTGTTCCATAAATCAAGCAAGGGAGTAGACCAGGAATATGGTGGGCAGTAGGGTCAGAAAAGTAGGTAATCCAACATTGTCTGCAGTTTAAAAGGTACCATCTTTCCATCACCATGGCCTCTAACATTTTCCTGGAAAGCCCTAAAGCCAAAGTATTTCTGACATTTCTCCATGTGCAGTTTTCTGGACTGGGCCCTGACATGGTCCAGCCAACAACCTTCCAGTAGGTGGGGTCCCAGTTGCCAAAGTCACTGCTTCTGCCTCTGCCCTTCCCTGCCCACCTTCTCCCCCTTCCCCTTCCTTTCCATCCTCTCCAGCTTCTTTGCACACCCATCCCTAATGGGAAAGTCTTCTGACACAATCCCAAGGTCACTACCTTGATCGTCACCCTGCCCAGTAGATCATTTCTCTACCTACCTGGTCCTTAGACAGGGAATCATGAAGAAGGTATAATAAAGAAAGAGAAGAATAAGAGAAAACAAATTGGACATCCAGTGGTATAAAGGAGTCGAGCTTTAAATCTTGGCATTGGATGGGGAGCTGCCTAATTAGGGTGGCGCCATGTGTAATGCTATAATTAACTGTGTGTCTGCGTTTCCATGATAAACTCCCATTTTCAGGGCTTTACGATCCCGCCTTTTAAGAGTTGCTCTGGCCAGAAAATTGGAGGCCTTGGCATGGAAGGAACACTGATTAGTTCTCCTTTTTCCTTACCCTTTCCTCCAGGACCACAAGGGGTAGTGGGAATGGGGTTGTAAAGTCTTTAGCTTTGTTAAAGCATTAGTTTCAAGGTGCAAATGCAAGACGACCATTTGTGGTCAATGGCAAGTGGCCAGAAGGCAGAGAAAAAGTTGGTCACCATTGCAGACCACAGTCAGCTACGAGGAATTTTAAGGGCCATCATTCCAAGATTGTCCATTTGAATCAATAAAGATGTATCCAATATCAACTATGTTGCTAACACTGTGCTGGGCCTCTGACCTCAGGGAGCCTAGAGTCTGGTTGGGAAGATTACAGGAAAACAAATAATAAAAACAAATTTTTAAAAACAGCTCAGAGATAACTGTTAGCACCTAAGAAATAGCATGTTCCAATGGATAGTAAGCTAGCTTTGGGGTCAGGAAGACCTGGGCTCAAGGTCTACCTCAGATACATACAGTCTGTGTGACCTTGGGTCAAATAATTTAACCTTTCAGTACCGCCAGGCAGCTCTCTAAGTTGGACAGCAGATGCTGATCTGCATGGGTAGAAGGAATTTGCTCAACAGGAGTTAACTACACAAAAAAAATTACAGGTCTGGAACATTTTTGTTTTCATATGTGTGTGTGTGTATAAATGTGTGTGTATGTATATATGTATGTATTTATATTTTTGTATGTATTTTGTATATATGCATGTGTATAAATATGTGTTTGTGTATATATGTGTGTATAAGTGTGTGTATTTATGTGTGTATAAATGTGTGTATATATGTATATATGTTTATGTATACATATACGTGTATTTTTTTCCCCAAATGCAATTAACGGTAGGATCTCAAACTCAGGGGGCATCAGGTGATGGACATGGGCTCTCTAAAAAAGCAGTCCTGAGGGCTAAGGACTGAGGGCTGAATGTTGCCAAGGGCTTCCTTAGATGGAACCTGGATGCCTACACACGTTCTTCCTGCATGTGACCAGTCATAAAAATGGAGAGAAAGAACCAAATGCTGGGGAAGCAGATAATTCAGTTCCATTAAATGCATTTATGAGATTCCTAGTCCACCTGAGGCACTGTTCTGAGAACTGGGGGTACAAAAACAAAAATGAAGATGCCCAAATTCAACAATGCTTTAAAATGACTTAAAGAGGTCCAACATACTGATAGGCTACCAGAGAACACTGGAAAGAGTGAGGGAAGGCAAGATCCTGGAAGTCCTTTTTGGCAAGAAAAACCAAATTAGTGCAGATATCTGAAGGGGGGAAAAAACTTTCTTCCTGAAGAGAAACTATGTCTTTACATGTAATTAGAAAAAATAAAATATGAGAGGGGGGAGAGGGGAGGAGAGGGAGAGAGAGGGGAGAGAGGGAGGAGTGAGAGAGAGAGAGGGAGAGGAGGAGGGAGTGAGAGAGAGAGAGGAGAGAGACGAGGAGAGGGGGAGGAGAGAGGAGAGGGAGGGAGAGAGAAAAGGAGGAGAGGGAGGAGAGAGAGAGAGAGAAGAGGGGGAGAGAAGGGAGAGAGGGAGAGAGAGAGTAGGGAGGGAGAGAGACAGGGAGGGAGAGAAAGAGGGAGGGAGAGAGAAAAGGAGGGAGGGAGATAGATAGAGAGAGGGAGAGAGAGAGAGAGGGAGAGAGAGAGAGGGGGAGAGAGAGAGAGAGAGGGAGAGAGAGAGAGGGAGAGAGGGAGGGAGAGAGAGAGAGAGAGAGAGAGAGAGAGAGAGAGAGAGAGAGAGAGAGGGGAAGAGAGAGAGAGAGAGGGAGAGAGAGAGAGGGAGAGAGAGGGCAGAGAGAGAGAGAGAGAGAGAGAGAGAGAGAGAGAGAGAGAGATAGAGAGAGAGATAAATTGGTCAGGGAGTTATTACTCCTCTCCATCACCAAGACATGGCAGAAACTTTTTGGCAAGATAATTTAAACCAGAAAGGGACAAACCTCTCATAAGCTTTCTAAAATGAGAGGGTTGAACCTGGTTATTTCTAAGAAGTCTATGATTCTTTGATTTGCCTGGGATTTGACCTAGCTATGGGTCTAGAGATGGTATTTACTGGGGAGGTGGCTGGGTAGGGTGAGGGCAGTTCTCTTGTTGAGAACAAATTTCCAGAATTCTAAGAAAATGGAGGTAGGGGGTGAGAGAAGAGAAATGAACTTTCCAGAAGTAATGTATCACTTCTCCATAACCAATTTAAGGGAAGTTTTGAAAGAATAAGCAGGTCTTCAGAAGTAATAATAATTGGGGGAATTTCATCAAAGTGATAAGGATGATATTACAGAATCACAAAGCAATCAAAAAACATTATATCTGAAAGGAACCATAAAGATCACCTCTAGTCTATCCCCCTTGTGCACAGATATGAAAAGTGAGGCCCAGAGAAACTGAATAGCTTAGTGTGTGTCACATAGTGAAATAGAGTCAAATTCTAGTCTAGAACTCAGATCTCTTTATTCTTAATTTATTTATGTCATGTTTAGAAAGATAGTTGATAAATAGGTGATAGATAGATGGATAATAGATAGATAGATGGATGGATGGATGGGTAATAAATGGATGAAAGTAGATGGATACATAGATGAATGATAGATAAATTGATTGATAGATAGGTGGATAATAAATAGAGGGACATGGATAGATACATAGATGAATGATAGATAATAGATAGATGGAAATGGATAGATATATAGAGGATAATAGATAGAAATAGATATATAGATAATGGGTGCATAATAGAAAGAAAAAGAAAGAAGAAGGGAGGAAGGAAAGGAAAGGAAAGGAAAGGAAAGGAAAGGAAAGGAAAGGAAAGGAAAGGAAAGGAAAGGAAAGGAAAGGAAAGGAAAGGAAAGGAAAGGAAAGGAAAGGAAAGGATAGGAAAGGAAAGGAAAGGAAAGGAAAGGAAAGGAAAGGAAAGGAAAGGAAAGGAAAGGAAAGGAAAGGAAAGGAAAGGAAAGGAAAGGAAAGGAAAAAGGGGAAAGGAATGGACAGGTAGAGGAAATGAAGACATGGCTATAGCTGTAATTTCCCACTACTACCACCCTTAACTTTAATTGACTGTTGAGTTTAGTGTTTTGTTTAAGTACTCAAATCACCTGCAACCCAGGCTACTACAAGGTATTTCCTAAGAACACACACCAGAAAGAAGAATAGACACTCAGGGAAAGCTAATCAAATAAGCAGATCCCTCCCCTACCCCAGAAGCCAGAAAGTCTCATTCAAATCTCTCGTTTTATCTCTTTCCAACATGATTAGCCTTACAATCACAATAGAAGGACCAGTTTAGGGAACACCTGTCCAAAGACCAAGATTCCATGTGCTACCATCATAAGCTGCTTATAGTCAGCTCCTGAGTGGAAGAGGGGCCTTCCTCAGGGCTCCTGGCAATAGATTCCATCTTCCTGCTCTCTTAGCTCAACTGCCACCAGTGAGATACAAGAAGACATTCTTCCCTAAGATCTGTTGAACAGAGTCCAATAGGAATAAATAAAGTGTGTATCCAAACATTTGTGATACAAGGTAGAAAGTAAATGAGGATAAAGTGTTCTGGGAACATGGAGAAGGAAAATACTATTTCCTGCTGGGGGATGAGGAATTCTCTGTTGTCATCTCCAGGAAGCATTTGTACTCCAAGGCCTTGAAAGATGGATGAATTCAGCAGATGAAGATGGGAGAGAAGACACTCCAGGTAAGAGAAAAAGCACAGACTATTGCCTTCAAACATGCCAGAGAACCCCCTAACCTTTAAAACACACACAGCCTTCACTAGACCCCTCAAATTATCATTCTATAGTGCTCCTCTCTTTCTTGGCCAGACTCCTTAAAAACGCTGTCTTATGCTCAAGGTGTCAGCTTCCTCCCCTTCTCACTTGATCTTTAGCTCTTTGCAATCTCTGGCTTCAGAGCTCTCATCACTCCACTGAAACTTCTCTCTCCAAAGTTCTCCATGATCTCCTCATTGTCAGATCTAGTAATCTTTTCTCAGCCTTCAGCCATTTGGACATATCTGCTGCATTCTATACAGATGATGATCTGCCTCTTCTAGGATAATCTCTCTTTACTGGATTTTGACAGAATTCTCTTCTGATTTTCCTCCAAACTGTATGATTACTTCTCAGTATACTTTGCTGGCTCATCATCCATATCATGCCCCTATATTCTGGGTACTCCCCAAGGTTATGGCAAAGGACCTCTTCTTTTCTCTCTCTATACTCTCTTGGTAACCCCATCAGCTCCCATAGGTTTAATCTCTGTGTAAATGCTCGTGTGTGTGTGTGTGTGTGTGTGTGTGTGTATACACATTATAAAATTCAATCTCATACCACCAACTGCCTATTGGGGTTTCAGATGGGACATCCTGGAGACATTTTAAACTCAGCATATCCAAAACTAAACTCATTATCTTTTCCTCCAAACCTCTACCCTTCCAAATGTCTCTATTTCTATTGAAGGCACCACCTTCTTCCAGTCCCCCAGGTTGATAACACCAGCATTATCTCAATTCCTCATCATCCCTTACCCAAAGAGCCGATCTGTTGCCTTTTCCTCTCATCTCCCCCATCTGATCCCTTCTCTCCATTCACACAGCTATCACCTTAGTTCAGGCCTTTATCACCTCTTGCCTAGATTGCTGCAAAAGTCTCCTAACTGGTCTCCCTGCCTAAATAAGTCTCATCGTGCCCATCCATCCTAAACACTGCGGTCAAAGATCTGACCATGTGACTTTTCTACTCAGTCAAAGCTAGTGGCTTCCTATTGCCTCTGGGATAAAATATTAACTCCTCTGTATATTTTAAAGCCCTATCCAACCTGGCTCCAACCTATCTTTCCAGTCTCATTGTATATTATCCCCACCCACACACACACACAACTCTCCTACCTCCCATTCATAGAATCCCCCCCATCTTTATGACATAACTCAGGTACCATCTTCTGTATAAAACCTTTCCTGATCCCTTAAATGCTAGTTCTCCCTCTCCCAAATTACCTTTATATATGTTTGTAATTATTTACTTTATTTCTGTGCTGTATCTACTATATAGATACTTATCTCCCCATAAGAGAATAAGCTCCTGTTCATTAGCGATTGTTTCAGTTTTTGTTCTTATATCGCCAGCATACAGCACAATGTCTGACAATAATCGTATAATAAATAGGACAGATAAAAGATACCTCCCCACCAAACACTGACTTTAAAAGTAAGAATAAAGTTTATCTGGGATCAAAGAAAACAAGGTGACCAGTTATGACACAGGGACAGACAAAAGCCCAGAGACTGATGCGTACAGAAAACAATGAGGAGACTGTCCAGCTTGAGTGAAGTCTATGTTTAGGGAGTAATGGAAAGGAAGAGTTGAGAGAGGCAAGATGGGGTGGGGAAGGATAGTTCAGATGATGGAGGCCTTGAATGTTGGAATGAGGAGCTAAGGGGCCTCAAGAATATAGTTGCATTTTCAGAATCCCAAAGTTCTACTACCCCATTAGCTGCCCTTACTGTCTTCATAATCTATGCTGCCAGTTTGCCTTGAAGAAGGGTGGCATAGTACAAAGAGTACCAGACTTGGAATCTGAAGACCTGAGTTCAAGTTTTGGCTCTGGTGCCAACTAGCTGGGGACCTTGGGCAAATCATTCCTCTCTCTGCCTCAGTTTGCTCATCTCTAAAGGAAGGAAGTTGTACCGGATGATTCTGAAGGTCTCTTCTGTGATTCTGTGACTCAGACATCAGCTCTGTCTGGCTATACCCACCAACCCAAGCAAGGCCCAAGGTCAAGGCTATCAGTGTCACACTCCATGGAGGGGCTTCTCTAAACACACAGACACACACACACACACACACACACACACATACACCCCCAACCACTACCACCAGTGAGCAGCGACTCTCAGACCTGACTCCCAGGACCAGACAACTAAGTGTCGAGAATACTTTCAGCGGTATCAGAGTGCAGGTCCGCAAGCATCCAGGAGACAGGGGCCCCAGTTTGAAAAGGGGGGAAGAAGAAAAAAAGGTCCCCCCCCAAACACGGGCTTTAAAGCAGAGAACAAAGTGGGTTCGGGATCAGAGGAAACAAGGTGATCGGTTATGACACAGAGACAATTAATCACTGCCAGATGTGAAGGGGCAGGCAGTGGTGCATGCTGGGAAGAGCAGCAGGGGGTCCTTGGATGAGGAATAGAGGGGAAAAAATAACCTGTCATGTCAGTGAGAGAGGAGGGGGCTCAGGGGCTCCTACCACTTAACTGCCAGGACCTTCTTAATAATAAAATGACAATGCACTTTTTTTTTCTGGGGCAGAAGGTGCGGCAGGGTTGGGGGGATAGAGGGAATGATGGCTTAATAATCGGCCGTCAGTCAAATGTACTAAAAATAACATCCCCATTCGCCATCCTCACTTTTGTGATGAGCACACCAGGGTTTCTGCTAGCTGAATAGCTAGCTTGTTGACTGACAAGGACAAATGTTTGCCTGGTGTTGGACAGACATACATAATTCAGATGAGAGCATCTGGGGGATGGCCTTCTTGCAAACCCCCCTCACCCCTTTCCACCCTAGCCACCCAAGATCTTCCCTAAAGCCTCCCCTCACTCCAGCTTTGGCAGGCAGGGGTCTTCACAAGCCATGTCTCAACCAGGACAGGTGTGGGATGGAAGAATGAACTCATTTGTGGTTCCAGGGTTGCCATGCTCCCAAAACCCTCTCTGCTGTAATGCCCCCATGAACTGTCAGGAAGCGGGGCTTTCTTATTGCCCAGAGTTTTTCCTCTCTTGATGGATAGCAGCACTGGGGACCCACATTTCCCTCACTTTGCTGCCTTAGCTGTCTCCAGTGCCTGGAATGCTATGCCTGCTCATCTTGGCTTTTGGAAACCCAGCTCCCTTCAGGACTCAGTTCAAATGCCATCTTCTAAAGGAGGCCTTCCCTGATCTCCTAGCTACAAGTGCCCTCTTCACCAAAAGAATCACTTTACATTTACTTCATATGTATACTGGGTGGATTTTGAAGGAATGCGGCACAGTGAACAGGGAGCTGACATCAGAATCAAGAAGACACTGATGGGTTCAAGACCCCTGCTGCCTCCTTGTCATCAAGAAAGTTGCTTCAACCTCTCAGTGTCCAGACAGATTTCCAAAGCTATAAGTCACAAAACAGCTGCCAATCTACTTTGTCAGAGGAAGTTTTCCTCTCTAGGATTTCCCTATAATCAATGAAATCAAACAGACAGATTTTCCTGCACTGGCACCTTCACTGCAACTTACAGTCTTGGTGACTATGTATATATGTGTATTGTGTGCATGTATATATACATATGTGTGTATGTGTGAATATATATGCAGGCATGTATTATATATTGTGCATATATGTATGATATATGCATATGTAGATATACACATACACAAATGCACATGCAAATATGTGTGCATGTGCTTGTGTATATATACATGTACATATACATGTACATATGTGTTTATGTATGTCTATACAGGCATGCATACATGCATGCACGCATGTATACATAACACCAGCTGAACCTTGGACTTCTAGGTTTGGACCCCAAAGTCTATGTGTTGTAACAATGCAGTTATGGGTGGCAAGAGGTAGTCAGTTGGCCACAGAGCTAGACGTCTCGGAGGTCAACATCACTGACTGATCTTAAGCTTTGGGAAGATTCCTATGAGGAGAGAGACAGAAAGAAAAAACAGCAAAGAGCTCCTGTCCTCAGGGAGCTTCCAGCCTTGAAATGAATTGATGATCTCAAAGGTCCCTTTTCAATTTTAACAATCCAGAATTCCACAAATGAAGAGATACCTTGAAGGAGTCCTCAGCGTGAAGAAGGGGAGACATAGTACCTACCTTCAGCGAGTTGCAACTCTGAAAGGTAAAATATAGTCCCTGACCTGGAAGAACCTCTAGCCTGATGGGGAAATGTAGTCCCTCAGACAAGATGGAGAAGAGGAGTAGAACCTGGAGGTGTAGGATTCAAAAACTGGGCCAGCCAAGCTAACCTATGACTAGACCATTATTGACGTGGAATACACCTTGCTGTCTGTCTTCTGACCCTATTGCTGGACTGAAAGCCGCTCTCTCCAAGATTGCCAGCAACTTTTAAACAGCTAAGCTGAATATCCTTTTCACAGTCTTCATCCTTGATCTGCGTTGCAGCTTTCGATACTGGCAATTACCTTGTCCTCCTGAACACTCTGGTCTCCATTGCCTGTCCTGTCCCCCTCCCCTCCTGGTTCTCTTTCTACCTGTCTAACTTTCTTCTTAGATTTTCTTAGCTCCTCTTCTATTTTCCTCCACAACATTCTCTCTCTCTCTCTCTCTCTCTCTCTCTCTCTCTCTCTCTCTCTCTCTCTCTCTCTCTCTCTCTCTCTCTCCCCCCCCCCCCAAAATCACCACTAATCTTTCTCCTGGACCCCAGTCTCACATGTCCAGCTGCCTGTTGGAAATGGATATCCCATCACTGTCTTAAATTATACAAAAGAGAACGAATTATCTCTGCTCCCCACCCCAGGTCTGATCCAGCTGCAAACCTCTCACCATATTTCCTACCATCCTTCCAGTTACTCAGCTTTCAGCCTCGATATCATTTTTTGCTTTTACTTTTCCCCTACCCCCTAGATCAAATCAGTTGCAAAGCCTATCTCCCTTAATCCTTCTCTGCACTCACACTAAACTCATCACCTTTCACGTGGATTATTCTGATAGCTTGATATTCAATGTCATCGACTTTCAAGCTGACTTTCCCAATTTATTTCAAGCTACTCCCATTAACACAGTGTGCATGCATGCCAAACTAGTCTACTTATTGTTGTGGGATCTCAACCTTCCATATCCTCCCTCCGCATCTTCCCACTAGCTGACCCCATGACTGGAATGCTCTCTCTCCTTAACTCTGCACCCCACAATCCTTAGCTTCCTTCCAGGCTCAGATCTTCCGAGTTCGCTTCTATGAAACAGCTTCCCCAATTCCCCAGTCACTAATGCTCTCTGCTCCTCAAATTACCTTATATTTGCCTATTAGTTTACATGGGGATTATAGGAGCACAGAACTTAAAGGTCATATAGTCCAACCTTCTCATTTACTAATGAGGATGTTTAAACCCACAGTGGTAAAGTGACTTGCTCAGGTTATATGGATGATGAGCGGCAGACTTGGGATTCAAACCCAGGTCTTCTGGCTATAGTTCCATCTTTCTTCCCACTGAACCAGATGCTGTACCAGTAGAATATAAGTTGCCTAAGGACAGGGACTCTCTTTGCTTTGTCTTTATACAGCACCTAACACAGTTCAAGGCTGATAGTGGTCCCTTAAGTGTTTATTGAACATAATAGAATTTTTAAAAAATAGATTCTGGAAATGCTTAATTTTTATGCTTTTAGACTTTTGCTTTTTTCTCCTCTTCCATCCTCCCTTAGTTTCCTAATAGATGTTCTTTTGAGGAAACTCCATGTTTATATCTGTTGAACTAAGAGGGAAAAGTATTCATCCCCAGCTAGGCAGAGAGCTAGCGGGATGAGACCACTGCCTAGAGACCAGGTGTGGTAGTTGTACTTGTGGCTGCGGGCATGTGAATGACCTGGAAGACCTCCACAGAGCTAGGGCTGGGAAAAAAAGTCAAAGCTCATGATGGGGAGAAACCAGGCAGAAGTTTTCATTGCTGATTCCTCAGTACCTCAAGTTTTATCTCATGGTTACCCTCAAGCAATCTCTGGTCTAATAGTAACAAGACATTTTTAGAGAAAAGTATACTGGCTCTGGAAAGAAGGAAACAGGCATCTATTAAGTACCTACTATGTGACAACCACTGTGCTAAGTGATTTTTTATTATTACTTTATTATTTACAATAATAATAATATATATTATTATTATTAATATTTTATTAATATCTCAAGACAACCCTGGGAGGTAGGTGCTATTTTTATCTCCATTTCATAGATGAAGAAACTGAGGCAGACAGAGGTTAAGTAACTTGCCCAGGGACACACAGCTAGTAAGTATTTGAAGTCAAATTTGAACTCAGGTCTTGCTGACTCCAGGCTCAGAACTCTTTCCACTGGACAACTTATCTACTGTGGAGTCAAAGGCCCTGGGTTCAAGTTCTTTCTCCAGCATTTAGCACCTTTGTGACCATAAGCAAGTACCTTAATCTTCCTGGACCTCAGTTTCTTTATCTGTAAAATGAAGGAGTTGGTTGGACCCAGTGGCCTTTGAGGCCTTTACAACTCTAGATCTAGGATTTATGCTCTTTGGTTAGATGTGGGAAACAGGGCCTCTAGCCACTGGGAGCCCCCGGCTGAATGAAGGAGAGGACAAGTTTCACCCCTTTGCTTCCTCCCAGCCTAATAGGAGAGGATGATGATTTAGTCCTCCAGTCCAATCCATCAGGCAGCTAGGCAGCACAATGGTTAGAGTGCTAGTCCTTGAGTCAGAAAACCCTGAGTTCAAATCCTGCTTCAGACACTTACTAGCTGTTTGACCCTGGGCGAGTCACCCTGTTTACCTCAGTTTCCTCATCTGTAAAATAAGCTGGAGAAGGAAATGGCAAATCAACCCAGTATCTTTGCCAAGAAAGCCTCAAATGGGGTCAAAAAGAGTCAGACATGACTGAAAAACAACTGAACAAGAGCTCTATCTAATCCTATTAGAAAATGGAAATTGAGGCCTAGAGAGGGGACCTCACTTGTGCAATGTGATCATCACACAGATAGCAAACATTAGGGCCAGAAATCAAACCAAGGTGAAAGGCTTTTATCTCCTTCCTAGTCTTCAATCCTATTATGGAACGGTGTTTTCTTTCCTTTCTATATTTCTAATGATAAGTGTACTGGAAATGAGGAAGAAGTAACAGACCCAGGAACCTGCCTTGAAAGATCTTACAGTGAATCGGGAAGACAGACAATACACAAAAGACCATTAACTCCGGAAGGCCTTAATTAAGACGGATACCAGTATCTGGATGTAGTTCTGTAGCCTTCTGCCATTATCACAGTGGCATGGACCACACCTTATAGAGCTGACATTCAGGGCCAAAAGGGAATGAAATAGAGAAGGAGCTCATTTAATGGAGGACTGTGTTATCTTGATCAAGTCACCTAGTGACTTCCCAAAGTGGATGGTTCATCTAGCGGGGGTTCATTTAAGTGACCTCAAAGGTAACTGTCATCTCTAAATCTATCGTACCCATCTCCCAGGATTGCTGTGAGGACCAAGAAAGAGAATCCCTGCAGACTGCTTAGCACAGTGCCTGGCACAGAGAGAAGGCTATGGGAATGTCAGCTACGATACACATCTGCCCCATCAGACTGGGAGCAAACAAAGAAGGGAGGGCTTTGAAATGTGTTTCAGTAACATTTAAGATCCCAAGGGGCAGAGAGTCTGTCTCCTATATCAGACCAAAGAACAAGGAACGGGCTGCCGCCATCAGACCAGGACCTGCTTGAGGGCACATGAGGGGGAAACACCTCTTGACTGGTTCTTCAACCTCTATCTCTTCCCTCCAGTCCACATCTGGAACCCAGTTTTCACATCTGTGTCATGAAAGCAGGATTCATCCCAACCCCTTCCAAGTGTTCTCAGACTCTCTCATGAAGGAGAAACTCAGCTTGAATCCATAACATTAATTAATCAGTCATTTCTTCATTCTATCCATATCGAGTTTTGTGTTGTATGCAGTAATAGCAAAAATAATAGTTCACATTGACATAGAATCAATGGCCTAGGAAATTCCAGAGACTCACAGGTGGAAGGAACCCAGAAGTCCAATTCATACTTGAACAAGAATACCCTATATACCTATCTTATATATACATACCTGGTAAGTGGTCATCTAGATGTTGAAGACTTCTAGGGAGGTGCGACTCACTATTTCCCAAAGTATCCCATTCCATTTACTGAATAGTTTTAACCCTTTCTTAAATCCAAAATCTGCCTACTTGTAAGTAATTCCCACTTATTGTTTCTAGTTCTGCCCTCTAAGACCAAAGAGAAAAAAAAAGTAAATCCCTCTTCCATAGAATACTTGATGAAGCTCTATAGGTATATCTTATTTTATTTATTTACATAGTTATTAAATGTAAGAAACATGTATTTATTCTATTTTATTCATAATTATTTCCTGATAAGCCCTTCAACATACACAAAGAAGTCTGCCTTGTAACAAAGAAAAAAATTAGCAAAACCAAACCACACAATTGGCATGTCTGAAAGGGTGTGTAACTTTGTTCTTATAAGTCTCCACCTCTCTACGAAGATATGCTTTATCATCTGTCCTCCAGGACCAAGACTGGCCATTGCATTTCATCCTGTCTCCCATAATAATGATCAGCTGCCTTTTAATGTTCGTAAGATTTACATTATTGTGGTTATTAAGTATAATGTTCTCCTAATATTGCTTTCTGTATTCTGCATCTGCTTACATCAGCATTTTCACATTTCTCTGAATTCCCCATTTTCATAATTTCTTAGCACACAATAGCATTCCATTCCATTCATATACCAGTGGGTCCAGTCAATCTCTTGTCAATGGGCACCTACTTTGTTTCCAGGTTTTTCTGCTATCAAAGAAATTGCTACTATGACTATTTGGGCACAAATGGGACATTTCTTTCTGTCATTGACCTCTCAGTGGCACATGATCAGGGGTGGGATCACTGGGTCAAAGGTTATGAACAGTTTCATTGCTTTACAATGTGGAAAGCTCTTTGATTTAAAGTCTATTAGGATTTAGGTCATAAGTGCTACAAGGCAGGAGACTTGTGTCACCGCTTACCCCTGTATCCTAGCTGATACATGGTAGGTAATTAGCAAATGTCTGTAGAATTGAGTTAAATTAAATGCTCAACCGGTGCTATGTTTTCAGAGAGCTACAGTCTCTGTAAGAGCTTATAACTTAACTGGGGAGATAAAAACTGGACATGACAATACCAGACAGTGGCAAGTTCAGAATGAGGGCTGAAGATGCAAGTGCTATAGGAATTCAGAGGATGGATTGCTTCTAATTGGACAGATCAGGGTTTTATGGAATAAAAATGTTATCTAACATTTATATGACTCCTTAAAGTTTGCACAGCACTTTATACATATTATATATATATATATATATTATCTCATTCAAACTCACAAGACCTTTGTAAGATAGGTGCTATTAGTATCCCCATTTTACAGGTGGGGAAGGTGAGAGTGGTTAAATGACTTACCACAGATCACAAAACTAAAAAGTGACTGAGACAAGATTCAAACTCAGATTTTCTGACTTCAAGCCAGTTGCTCTATGGATAACACCAAGCTGCCTCTGGAAGAAAGAAGTATTTGAAGGGAACCTTGAAAGCTAAGTAGGATTTTGCTAAGGAGAAATAAAAGAGCACATTTCAGGCTGCACAAAGGCTCTGAAACAGGAATGAGGATGTGGAATTTGGAGAGATAGTGAGGAGACTCGTCTAGCTGGGGCAGAGGGAGATAAGGTTAGAAAGGGAAACTGAGGCTAGAGCATAAAGGCCTCTGGATGCCAAGTAGAACAGGTTAGTCTTTGGTTAGCCTTTCAGTGAGCGACAGGGAGGCTTTATCCTGGCTCTTTAATACTTTAAAACAGGCCAGGTCTCCCCATTCACCCACTGGGGTAAGCTCATGGACATGGCAACACCAGCTTAAGCAAGGGTTCATCTCCCTCCTCCTTCCTCCCCTCTCCAAACGTTGACCCTTTAGTGTCAGCTTTAAGCTCAAATCCCCTTTGAAGTCCCAGATGGGACATACTGGAAACAGGATCTGCCTCCCTTCTCTCTCCCTCCCCCCCACCTGGATAAACAGGATTCCCTCCCCGGATGGACTCACTCTCCGGAGGACACAGATAACTGAATTACCTTCATAGAACTCATTTCAAAGCTCCCTTTCAGAAGAGACCTGGAGACCTTAATCAGACTGGGATGCTTTATCCAGGGAGTCTCTCCCCCTCACCCACGCCAACCCCTGTTGGCCACAGCTTTCACAGTCCCTCTTCCCAGAGCCATAATCAGTGGCAGAGCTGCCATCTGCTCCCTGTTAAGGGTATTGATAACTTTCTAGAGGGAACCGGAACGGGCATACAAAAGGAACCCACAGGGAAGACCCGGGTGTCGGGGGAAGGGCCGGACTAGGGCTGAGGTGGGGGCAGGGCACAGAACAGCATCTGGACAGGGACTGGGACTGAGAAACCAAACGGTTCCCATCCTTAGGCTGACAGCAGCTGACCCAGCAGGGAAAGTGAAGCAGCCCTTGGAGGGGCTGCATCTTAATGCTTGTACATTGAGGGATAAGTTGGACGCTCCCAAACCTCAAACTGGCTATCTGGAGGTCACAGGCACAAACCCCAATGTCTTCTCAGGGGCCATGAAGCTAAAAGGGGCTTAGAGATCACCCAGCCAAGGGGTTCATAACCTTTTTTATTTTTGCCTTCGACTCCTCTGGCAATCTGGGGAAGCTTGTGACCCCGCTGTCAGAATCATATTTATAAATACATAGGATCCCAAAGGAAACCAAGGAGAGTGAAATAAAGATGATTTTCCCCCATGCAAGTGCATGGACCCCTGAAATCTATTCACAGATTTCCTGGTGCTAAGAATCCCAGGGACCTAAATTAGCATTTTATAAGTGGGGGAACAAACACAAGTACAGCAAAAAGCTGACGTCCCACGGAACTCTAGGATGCTAAAAGTAAAAGAAGCTCCATATGATCACGTCCTTCTCTTCCCTCCTCCAAACTCCCCTATTTCTGTTCAAAATAATAATAGCTAGCATTTGCATAGCACTTTTGAGGTTTACCACTCACATTTGATTTCACAACAACCCCGTAACGTAAATGTTATTAGCAGCCCCATTTGACAGATGAGGAAACCGAAGCAGACAGAAGTTAAGTGACTTGTCCAGGGTAACACAACCAATAAATGCCTGAGGTTAGATTTAAACTAAAGAATGTCTGACTCTGAGTCTAGAACCCCATCCATTGTACCACCTAGCCGCTAATGGCATCACAATCCTCTTAGTCACTCAAATTTGTAACTTCTCAGTTATCTTTGCTCTCTCTCGCTCTCTCTGTCTCTCTGTCTCTCTCTGTCTCTCTCTCTGTCTCTCTCTCTGTCTCTCTCCTTCTCTCTCTCTGTCTCTGTCTCTCTCTCTGTCTCTCTGTCTCTCTGTCTTTCTGTCTCTCTCTCTCTGTCTCTGTCTCTGTCTCTCTCCTTCTCTCTCTCTGTCTCTCTCTGTCTCTCTCTCTGTCTCTCTGTCCTGTCTCTCTCTCTCTCTCTGTCTCTCTCTCCTCTTTCTCTCTCTTCCCCCTTCCTAGTACCCAATTAGTTGATACATCCTGTAGATTCTACCTTCAGATCTCTAGAATCTAATCCTCTTCTCTCCAACCATAGGCCACCACCCAGGTTAAGTACTCTCCTGGAATAATTGGAATAGCCTCATAATTAGTCTCCAACCTCTCCCCTTTCCAGATCCTGCTTCACAGAACTGTTAAAACAATTTTCCTAAGGCACATGTCATTCTTCTACTGCAAACCAAAAATTCTCAGTAGCTCCCTATTGTTTCTAGGATAAAATTCAAACAGCTTAGAATTGAAAGGTTTCTCCAGTCTGACTCCAACTTGCCCTTTAAGCCCGATTTCACCTTATCCATCCTTCACACCCCCTCTCCTCTCCAAGCAGACTGACTCTAGTCTCCTGTCATCCCCATCCTGAAGCCCTTCTCTGAACTCTGGCAGTGAAGTTACGACCTCCCCAGCTGGCTCTTGACTTCATTCTATCTTGTATCATTCCTGATTATTTCATGTCTGTGAAGTCTTGTCTGCTGTGCCATATCACTCCCAGCTCATGCTCTGTTTCTTTCATTTGCCCCACAGTGCTAGGGATCATCAACTGCTCAATAAACATCTGCTCATTGGTTCTACCAGGCCCCCTTCCTTATCCTGGCCCCACCTCCACCCCACAAGGAAGCTCTAGACTCAGGGAGAGGAGTATTGGGCTCATATTCAAAAGAAAAGGACTTGGCCTATGGAAGAAAAAAAACAGTTCAGGAAAACCAGTCCTCAAGAGGAAGGAGGAATTTTGGATAGTAGAAAGATGGATATACAGGATTTATGACAGTCATCCCTCTTTCAAAAGTGCCACTAGGCACTGCAATGAAAAATAATCAAAAATTCATTTGATGCAATATAATGCAACAGACATTTATTAAGCACAGGGGGCAATACGATCCTGGATTTCATGGAACATCTTGGTGGGTTATACATATATACATACACAACCATCACACACAATATTACAAGATGAGGGCTTTAGAGCATTACAATAATGACAAGAGACAGACCACTTTCCTGGCAAACCCTGAGAAACAGGTAGTACACATATCATTATGCCCATTTTATAGATGATGAAACTGAGGCTCAAGGTTGCAAAATATTAACTGTCAAAACAAGAATTTGCATCCAGGTTCTCCTGCTCTGAGTCCAGAACTCTTTCCCTCCACCATGAAAATGAATAGCTTTGTAAATTCTGAGAGGGGAAGTTGCTGCCAATTGGAGGGAACAAGGAAAGATTCCTGATGAAGGGGAATTAGATTTGGTATTTAGAGAACTGGTAGCAATATAAAGAACAATGGGAGAGAGGTATATTTTCCGGGCAGAATCTCATGAGGAAAAGCACTGAGGTGGATTTAGGGCATGTGCTCTGAAGGCAGCTAGGTGCCACAGTAGATAGAGCACTGATCTGGGAGTCAGGAATTGTTTGCTGTTCCGCCATTTTTCAGTGGCATCCAACTCTTTGTGACCCCATTTTGGGTTTCCTGGCAAAGATAGTGGAATAGTTTGTCATTCCTTTCTCCACTCATTTGACAGATGAGGAAACTGAGGAAAATAGGGTTAAGTAACTTGCTCAGAGTCACACAGCTAGATTTGAACTCAGATGAGTCTTCCTGATAGCTGGTTCAGCACTCTACCCACTGAGCCACCTAGCTACCCCAAGGAGTCAGGAATACGTAAGCTCAAATTCAGTCTCAAATCTTTTAGAGTTGTGTGATCCTGGGCAAGTCATTTAACCTCTGTCTCCCTCTGCTTCATGATCCATAAAATGAGGGTTTATAAAAGCCCCTACCTCCTAGGACTGTTGTGAGAATGAAACAAGATATAATATTTGCCAAGTGCTTTACCAATCTTAAAGCAGCGTATAAATGTTCACTATTATCATTTCCCAGGATGGAGAGTAGTTCCAATTTGACTGAAGTATGGACTGCTTGGAAGGGAATGAATGTAAAATAAGTTTATAGAGAGGTAAGCTGTTAAAGGATTGTGAAGGACTTTGAATGCCAGTCATAGACTTGGACCCACATTCATGAGACAGCAGCAAGCCACTATGATTTTTCAAGCAGAAGAGTGATATGGTCATATTAGTGTGTAAGAAAGATCCTTGTGGCAATAGATTGAAGGACAAATTGGAAGAGGAAGAGAATGAGGGCAGGAATAACTGTGAGGAGGCCATCATTGTAAGAGTTCAATAGATTGTCATGAACTAACAAGGTGGCCATGGGAACAGAGAGGAGGGGACAGACTCCAGAGATACTGGAGAATCATTGGATTGATTTGAGATGACAGCTGAGAAAGCAGAAAGGGTCAAAAATAACCCCAAAGTTATGAGGGTTTTTGTTTGACACAGCCAGCTAGATGGCTCAGTGGATAGAGGGCTGTTGGCCTCAGAGTCAGGAGGACCTGTGCTCAGACACTTACTAACTGTGTGACCCTGAGCAAGACAGAGATGAATTTCTATTTGCCTCAATTTCCTCAACTATAAAATGGGGATAATAATAGCACCTACTTTGCAGAACTGTCGTAAGGATCTGATGAGATAACATTTGTGAGAAGGGCTTAGTACAAGTGCCTGACATGTCATAAGTTCTATAGAGTAGATTAGATATTATAGTTAGTATTATGACAGATACCCCTTGATATGAGTAAAAACAATTCAGGATGTACCAGAATTAGGACTGGGACTTTCTGTTCCTAGAGTTTGAGGGGTGCAAATGAGGATGTTCAGAGATCTGAGAGATGACAATATATCGATGGAAAATAATAACTCATGTGCTTTCTTCATAAGAACCTTGTGAGGTAGGGATTGTCGTTATCATTAGCCCCATTTTACACAGGAAGAAACTGGGACTGAGAGAGATGAGCAGCTACTAAACAGCTGGGTCAGAACTCAAACCCAGGACCTCAGAGGCTCAGCTCCCTGGGGTCTGTGGGAAGAGCCCTAGAGAGTAAATATGGATCCTAATCTTAGCTCAAACAGTTATTAATGACATGTTTTTGAATAAGTCACCTGAGGATCATCTGAGACTCCTTCCTCATCTGTAAAATGGGGACAATAGTCCTACTTCCTTCTCGAGGTGGTTGTAGGGACTGAGAAAGCCAACGCATTGAAGAAGGCATTGATAAAACTGTAGAACACCATGTAGCTACAAAGTTTGTAGACTTTTTTAGTCTCATGGTCTCAATTCACCTATCCAGAAGGAGGTGTCTGCCTCTGTTTCCTTCCCAGAATGGTCTGACGAGTTAGAGTCTTCCCAGACACTGGGATCCTTCTCATAGGCAGGCCTGGGCATTTTGGCCTCTCTGCCTCCCTGTTCTGCTCTGCCTGGGCCTTCACTACATCTCTCAGTCCACTTGAGAGCCAATCACCACCCAAGGGAAAAATCTTCATGGTTTATGTCCCATTTCCTCTCCAGTGCCAATATAGGCCGGAGTTCAAAGTAATTGCCGCTCATTGAATGGATGGTGTGATTTGTTTTTTTTATCTGTTTAATTTTTTTTTAACAGATAGATCCCTGCAGTTTACTTTTTAACAGCCTCTTATGGCATCTTTGGATCAGGCAACAAAGACAGCCTTTTTTGCCCCGGCAGGGGGTCCAATGAAGAGCCTGTTCAAAGTGCCGCAGGACTATTGGCCACCTCACTGCCATTGTCTTTCTCTATGTCTCCGTTCCCCATTGTCGGGAGTCGCCATAACTGAATAGCAGTGCTCACAAAGCAGACCGACATGTTCAAAGTAGGCAACAGATGCTTTATTAGAAGGCAAACCTTTCTTTCTGCTCTATTCATTTCATCCCTTCACACACAGGTTTCCAAGGGGAGGGGGAAATGGCCTTGAAGTCGATTTTTTTCTGTTGTTTTTTTTTTTTAAATTTAAGCCTATGACGGTATTTTTAAAACAGACCTTAATCTCCAACCTTTCCAGCCTCACTTCATCTTTGGAACTGATAGGAGCCAAGGGGAATTCACACCCATGCAGTCCTCATATGTCTCTCCTTGGGGGTGGGGGTTTTTCTCTCTCTCTTTCTCTCCTATGGATATTTGGATCATTTTTACAGACAAGCATGATCAGAGAAATCCTGCCCTAGAAAAATACCATTCTTGATGGATCCCTACTTCCTAAAGAGATCTTTTCTGAGCTGAGGGGAGTAGGCCAGGGGGAGGGACAGTGAAGGAAGTGTCCATCACTTTCCAAATGAGGTAGTCAAAAGAGCAACAGACCAAGAGACAGAGGGTCTGCCACTGACTAGTTGAATGACCTTGGACAAGTCTCTTCATCTTCTTAGGTTCAGTTTCCTCGTCTATAAAATGGTAGGTTGGGAGACTACAGTTGATGATCTCTAAACTCTTTCCCAGTTCCAGCATTCTATGGTTTTAGCTTGCCCTTGTACTTCAAGGAAAGAATACTCCAATCTGGTCAGGGTTCAGGACTTGTGCATTTATTATCCTCTTACTGGCAACTGCAAAATTTTGACAAGCCTTCCTTCATTAATCCCCCAGGCCTTCCTATACTGTAAGGAAAAGAAGCCATCTTCATTTCTCAAAGGAGAAAAACTAAGAACCAGAGGGATACCCAGGTCAAATCTGACCTAGGTCAAACAATGAAATAGCAAGAACCAGATCCCAGGTATCTTGTTTTCCCTACTGTGTGTGGTGCAAGAGGAAGTACTGGAGGCAGGAAGGAGCTACAATGGTGAAAAAGGAGTCAAGCCATTTGAAACCAGTCACTAAAAAAAAACAGAAGGTAGCTAGCTCACGGGTACAGAGAACTGGCCTTCCAGGCCAGGAAGACCTGACCTTGGGTCTTGTCTCAGACACTTACTAGCTGTGTGATTATGGTCAGGTCTCAGCTACCGTTTTCATCCTCAGGAAAATGAGAGGGTTGTACTCGAAGGTTCTAAATCTATGATCCAATAGGTACATTAGTGGACTGAGAGAAAAGTGAGGGACATGCCAAAGGAAGGAAGTGGACTTTCCATCATGAGCATGTATTTGCACAGAGAAGCAGACCCTGGGCAAAGTTCCCCTGTTTGGGCCTTGGTTTTTCTGCATGTTGGAGTAGATGACCTCTAACACCACTTTCATCTCTAATGACCCATAATCCTATGACCAACCACTCACTACGGATGGCTACGGATGGGGAAGGCAAGGAGGAAAGAAGGAAGTGGAGGAACTCATTTAATAGAAAATTGAACAATAACTATATCAAGGTGGTAAGTGCTTGATACAGGCATTTTCCTTCAACCCTCAACAATCTTGAAAGACCAAACCCAAGCTGCTACCTCAGTAAAGTTAAATCAAGTCAGCAAATCTTCATTAAGCACCTACAGTGTGCTCAGCCCTTTGCTAGGCCCTGTGCTGGACATAACAGAAAGAGACATGGCCTTAGCCCTTTTGGAGCTAATTGTCTATTTGGGAAGAAGGTACAAACTCACATAACAATATCCTAAGAAAAGTACAAGAGGATTTGTCACTAACCGTTCAAGATGTAGTTGGGACAAAAAGTGTCATGGGAAATCAGAGAATGGAGAGGTCATTATGGGCTGGAGTAATCAGAAAAACCTTTAAGAAGAGGGAAGACTTCTGCTGGGCTTAGGATACATGAGATGTAAAGCCAGAGGTGAGGAGTACAACTCTGGAATGGTGAGAGCAAAAACACATCATGAAGCCCAAGGAGAAATTGTGGAAGTTAGACAACACAGGCCCCTGCCCTCTAGTAATTTACAGTATAAAACAGACCCTTCCAGGAGAGGCCTATGGAATCACAAGACTTTAGACCTTGGAGAGATCATCTAGTTCAGCTCCCTCATTTTACAAATGAGGAAATTTAAGCCCAAAGGGGTTAAGCAGATTAACCAAGGTCAAATAGCTAGATTCAAACCCAGGGCTTCCAAACCCTAATCCTGGCCAGAAACCTCCAAATAGGAAAACACTTTGAAATGCTAATCTCTATATTTTTATATCTAGGTGTATCCATTTTTAATCAGGGCCTTGAGGTCCAGAAAGATGAGTGCTTTTGACATCTACAACGGTCCATATTCACTTTAAGGCCTACAGATGCTTTGTGTTCATTCACTGGATAAAGGGCAGACTCCTGGCCATCACTGGGGCAGACAAAGGAGATCAGGGTTCCGCTTACCAGAGACCTGCAGGGACGTAATCAGCAGGTGCCAAGAGCCTGATGAATGTGCCCAATGTATTTCCTGAAAGGTGAAAGGGAAGAAAGCAGGACTTGGGGGAGGATAGGCTTGCTTGATAATCTCAGCTCCATTTTACAGGGAATGATTTGTTCACTCCCCATTCCTAAAGGGAATACCATTTCAGTGTTAAGACTAATGAGACTAGTTTAATCTCATCCCCACAAACAAATCAGCTTACGCCTAATGAAATCTCATTTTTCTGTAAATTAATGCACAGAGGAAACAGTTGAATGTAAACAAACTTGTAGCATCTACTGTTTAGAGACCATTGACTTTCAAATCAGCCTGCTTCTCAAACATGGCACGTCAGAAATATAGTCAAAATGCAAATGTAGCATAAACGACTCTATAATAAATGCTCATTCAACATTTATTCTTTCTCAAATCATCTTTTAAAGCTCTTTCATGCTAATGTCTAGAAGATGTGACATTAGAAAAATTGCTTTGACATGCTAAGGGGTTCCAAGATTAACAAAAAGAGAGAGAACAAGATAAAGAGTTCAGAAGACCTATTTCAGAGGAATTATTACTCCCTTTGAAAGTCTTCCAAGGTTGCACTGCATTTCAGCTTGTTGGCATACATGTAAATGAAGCACTACAAAAGTATTCGGCTCAATTCGACTTGAATGAAAGCTCTGGGCCTACTGTAAAGCACGAGGAGAAAGGCCAAACTTCAGGAGACTTCAAACCTGGCAGCAGCCTCTCAAGGGCTGCCTTTTCTTGAGGACATAAGTAGAGAAAAGCGTCCTACCTACAAAAATAACAGAGAGGAAATGTCAGCTGTGGGAATTATCCAGGTAATTCCGCTTAGCTGGGTAAAGAGACATGAAGATTTTTCTACGGAGAGGAGAACCACATTGGGGAAGCTGATCCCCTAAACCAGGGCAACCAGCTCCCCTGGAATCATAAACTTACTATTGACATCTCCAAAAATCCTCAAAGTAGCCCTGTGAGGTAGGTGGTACATGGGTTATTATCCCCATTTTCTGTATAAGAAAATTGAGGCTGTGAAAAATTAAGTGGCTTGTCCCTATTGGAAAATTTTCAGTGCCAGGACTGGAATGCAGGTCCTTTGATTCAAAATCCAGGACTTTTTACAGTATACCATACCATCCAGTGGTCAGGAACCTGTGGCCTCAAGACCACATATGGCCCTCTAGGTCCTCAAGGGTGACCCTTTGAATCCAAACTTCACTTAATAAAAGGATTTGTTCTAGAAAAGCTGGACTCAGTCAAAAGGCCACACTTGAGGACCTAGAAGGCCAGTGGTGGCCTCGAAGCAGCAGGTTCCCTGCCCCTGCGTCTTAGACCTTAGAGACCATTTAGTGCAGCATTTGCTCTTTACTTGATGGAACAAAGCTCACTAAGATGAAGTGACCTGTCCAAAAAAAAGGAAACTAGTTAATGGCAGAGGTAAGACTAGCACCCAGCTGTACTTCTGATTAAAGATACTTTGAAATGTATATAATATAGATTATATATTAAATATATATTAAATAGGGGCAGCTAGGTGGTGCAGTGAATAGAGCACCAGTGTCAGTCAGGAGGACCTGAGTTCAAATCTCACCTCAGACACTTGACACTCACTAGCCGTGTGACCTTGGGCAAGTCACTTAACCCCAACTGCCTCATCCTGGGTCATCTCCAGTCATTGTTGTATGCCTGTGAAACATGGACAGTCTACTGAATCACTTTCATTTGAATTGTCTTAGGAAAATTCAGAAGATCACCTGGCAGGATAAGGTACCAAACCCTGAGGTTACTGCTCGAATTAAAGTGCCAAGCATTCAAACTATGCTTCAGAGAGCGCAACTCTGATGGGCTGGCCACATTGTTCGAATGCAAAATGTACACTTGCCAAAAAGACTATTTTATGGAGAACTTGCATGGTGCAGGCAATCACATGGTGGTCAGAAGAAGTGATACAAGGACACTCTCAAGGTCTCTCTCAAGAACTTTGCATTTGATTGTGGGACATGGGAGACACTGGCACAGGACCGCTCAGCATGGCATGCCCACATCAGAAAGGGTGCTGTGCTCTTTGAGCAAAGCAGAATTGGAACAGCACAAAGGAAATGTAGGATGTGCAAATTTGGAGTAATCACCCCAAATTTTTACACAGACTATCTATGCCCAGTCTGTGGTAGAGCATTCAGAGCTCGTATTGGTCTGATCAGCCACAGTCCTACACACTGAAACTTCACTTTATCTTGGTGATGTCATTCTGGTCCTCTTCAAGAAAGGACAATAACCAACAGAAACTGTTATTGCTACCCAAGTTGTGTTATCCCTCATCTCACACACCCCTGTCTCAAAAAAGAAACTAGAGTGCCTCTTTTCTCAGGTTGGGGGCACAGAGACTTTTTTTTTCTTGATTTAATTACTATATAATCTATTATAGAATTTTAAAAGAGACCATAGAAATCACCTCATCTAACCTGAAGGTATATTTCATTGTTTTTCCCTCAGATCTTCCCACTCCACCCCACAGATAAATGCAAAAGCTTCCAACTCAGCCCAGACTTTTATTTCCTGGATAACTCTCTTAATCGCTACAATTCCATTTTGTAAAGCTGGTCTCATTTACATTTAGCAAGGCTTACAGTATCTTTTATGCTATTACATCAAAGGTTTTGAATTTGATCACAAGTGCTTGTAATATTCATTGAGCTGCATTTTACAGCAAATTAAATGAGCTAATGGATGACATTCCCTATCACCTAAGTGTCTTAGAACTTACTAGGCTCCATTCTTCAAGCTCAGACCTCTAAAGTCATTCCCAAGACTGAAGACCTTCTCTAATCTCATCTGCCCACTATATTACATTATTCATCTCTGATCCCCCTCTCATTTTGGTTTCTTTGATTTTTCTTTTTGGTTCCCTTCCTACCTTTCCCTAAGCAGCCTTACACAGTGGTAAAAGAACTGGTCTCAGAGCCAGGAAAACCGGAATCCAAGTCTCACTTCTGACACATACTGTGTGGCTGTGTGACCTTGGCCAAGGTACTTGACCTCTCAGGTGTTCTAGGGACTTCTCTAAGCCCATAAACTGCAGAAAAGGGGCTCAGACTTGCCCTACTAGAGAGGGAGTCCCCCACTCCATTAAAATCACAACTCCTATGCCTAAACCTATTCCCCTACCTTTCTGATACCGTTTCCCTGAATTTCTTCTCTTTCTGGGCACTCATAATAATAATGCCTTCCTTTCATAAAGCATTTTTCCAAGTGACTTCATTTCCATTATCTCATTTGACTCTCACAATAACCCTGTGAGATCACTATTATTATTTGACAGATGAAGAAATTGAGATCAAAGAGAGGTTAAGTGACTTGCCCACAGTCACCGAGCTATGACTGGAGAGCCCGGGTTGAGACACAGGTCTCCTGAGTCCCAAGCATCACCACTTTGAACAATAAGAATGACAACATTTACTCAGTGCCCATGAAATATCAAGCCCAGGCAAAGGGTTTGGGGACAAAGAAGACTTTCAGTCCAGTAAGGGAGGTGAGCAACCCAAGTGGCTGTTATCCCCTCACCCTGTAGAGGGTCTTGAATGAGGAAATAAGAGATACGGATTTTCTCCTGTGTGTAGTTGGGATCCCTTGATGCTTAAAGAATTTGAGAGCAAAGGAAGGCCTCCCTGACAATTTTAGAAAGAAGAACCTTGTTGTAGTATGAGGCGATTCATTGATCTTCCTATTTTGCCATGCTATCTCAGATTATTGTTATCAGGGGGCTTGGGTTTTAATCTCACCTCTGATACTCTGATTACCTGTGTAACCTTGGGTGAGTCACTTAAGCTCTTCAGGTCTCAGTTCTTCATATGAAAAATGAGAGGGTCTCCAGCTCTAAACTCATGATGTTGTGATATTCCCTCTCTCCCAGAGAAGGTTAAATCATCTCATGTAGCCTTAATATTCATCTAAAGCCTCACTCTTCTATCTCTTGGATAGCTTCCAGGATCAACTTGGTGAAACCCAATCATTCTTTTCTAGCCTTTTCTTTCTTTCCACCATGATCCAGCCTCCATACACCAGCTCCCTCTTTGCTCTACCCCTATTCCAAGTGAAAAAGTAAAGTTTATCACTGGCTTTCCTCCCTCTCCACATCACCCACTTCAACAATAAAAGTTGTTAGACTTGATAGAATTGTTTAATTTTCTTGCTTTTCATTTAGTAAATTCATCTCCAACTCTTTTCCTTCCCTTCTATTGCCCCTAAACTTTTTTGTTGATTTTTGTGATCTAGTCTTGAGAAGCTCCCAGTTAAAGAAGTTCAATCTTCAATTCAACCCCATCTTTGGGACCTGGAAGGTATTTCCAAACCTGAAATCATGGAGGTGACTTGACTCTGAGGATAGAAAAAAATCAAAAGACTTTTGGCCCCTTTCTCATCCTGGCATTTTACCCAAATCTTCCCTGGCATCTATCTTCCCTCTAAAATAAAAGCCAGAGATGCTTAGTGAAAAAACCTGAAGTTCAGTTTATAGACAAAAGAGAGAAAAATTGAAAGACACTCTTGCCTCCCAAGGTGTTTTTCTGCCACTCAGCATAGCACCCAAAGAGATTCCTTAATCAGATTTCCTCTCAGCAATGAATCCAAGCTTTCTCCACTGGGGCTGGCCTTTGGCAAAGAAAAGCCAGTGTCAGCCATGTTAGCTTTCCAGGCCTTATTGTGACAAAGATGCTTTTAAACTCTTAACATGCTACATAAATGTGAGTTATCAAAGAAATATGGAAGGAGCCATCAAACAGCATTTGAGAATCCTTATTTTGTATCTCCAGCCAATTTCTGTGCCAGGCCAATCAAAGCTACCTGTCTCTCCATTAGAGTTCCCATAGCCCCTTATCAGTTTCTACCTAGTATTTTAGTTACCTGTCCCCTTACCAGATTGGCAGGGCAAAGACCATGTCTCATTCCTCCTGTATCCCTTAGTAACTTTTTGGTGTTGTTCAGTCACTCAGTCAAGTCCAACTCTTCATGAAACCATAGACCTTCATGGGATTCTCTTGGCAAAGATACTGGAGAGGTTTGACATTTCCTTCTCTGGTGAATTAAATCAAACAGGGGTTAAGTGACTTGCCCAGGGTCACACAGCTAGTAAGTGTCTGCAGTTCTTGTTGCTTGTCCTTCATTTTCGAAGAGGACCATGACACCAGAAAGATGAGGCCATGACTTTCATGGTCATGGATTTAATGGAGGGAGGGCTGTGTACAGTCGCCAGACTCACTCTCTCCTCCGGAGCCATCTGGGTCCTGTGGCAAGATATAGATCAGGACAACTGAAGATATCTATAAGTGTCTGAGGGTGGATTTGAACTCAGATCTCAGATCTGCCTGACTCCAGGCCCAGCATTCTATCCACTGAGCCATCTAGCTGCCTCTATTTAGTGCCCTATAACAGTAATAATACTAGCTAACATTTATATAGTTAAGTCATTTGATCTTTACAACAACCCTGGGAGGTAATGTTATTATCCTCATTTTGCAGTTGAGGAAACTGAGGAAAACAGGTGAAATGACTTGCCTAGGATCACACGGCTAGTAAGTGTCTAAAGCCAGATTTGAACTCTAGTCTTCCTAACTACAGGCCCAGTACTCTATCCACTTCACCACCTAACTGCCTAGCAAAGGCTCAAAGAATACTTGAATGAATAAATGAATGATGAGTGGAAGATGAATTTCCATTCAAGAAATAAAGAGGTGTGAGGAGTCAGCTTATTTCCATATGAATAAAAACAACTCTAGTATGGAATCTAGTCAACAACCATTAATCTTGTATGAATGTTGCTAATTTCCATACTTTGATGTATCCATGTCTCTTTCCTCACCAGTGGTACAGATGGTGACTCTGCCATGCCCTTCTATTCTGTGCAATTCTTATCCATATGTTTCCATAAAATTTCCACAGAGGATCCACCCAACATCTTGATGACCTTCTGTTTCTTTTAATATGTCATGAATACCAGTACAGCACTCAAGCTATCCATTTGTAATCTCTTGTTCTTGCTGAGTGACCAGCACATCTCGTTTTCTGCTTATATGTGTCCTTAATGATGTCTTTTACATCACTCCGTCTATATAAGTCATAATGCAAAATGGTCAGTTGGCTGGTTGCTGTCCTTCATTATCGAAGAGGAACCAAAATGACATCACTTCGCTAAAACCAAGTTTCAGTGTGTCTGACTGTGGGTGATCACACCAATAGGAGCTCAGAATTCTCTACCACAGGTTAGGCACAAATAGTTCGTGTGAACATTTGGGGTGGATACTTCAAATTTGTGTATCCTGCATTTCTTTTGAGCTGTCTCAGTTCTTCTTTGCTCATAGAGCATGCATAGCACCTTCTCTGATGTGGGCATGCCATACTGAGCAATCTTGTGCTAGTGTCTCCCATGTCACACAAAATATGTATACTTCAACCTACCATTATGGCCATGTTTCTTTACATTGCCTTTAAAGTCACTTGCAATTTTGATTATTCAGAGATTGTATTGTTTCCTGCTTCATAGGCCTATAGCACCCCCCAGAGAATACTGGTATTCAAAAGTTGAACTTGGATGGCAAGGATCATCCCAGGAACACTGAATATGCTACACAACTTCCCCAAAGTGATCCAGAATTGAATCGAATTCTGGATACAGATAATTGTCCATCTGTAGCAACTTTTAAATACATGTATATGTATATGTATGTATATGTGTGTACATATATATATACAAATATATGTATGTAGGTATTCATCGATCAAATGAGTTGCTATCCAATAATATGTTGTAATCAGGATAATCTGTTTTCATCCACTTTGTATATTTAGTGTGGGTGATGATAAGGTTACTCTCTTTGGAGTAACTATAGTTTCACTGATGAAGTTTCATAGTGGTCCAAGGAAAGAACAAAATAGGTGAATGCATTTTCATATTTTATGCCTTGTTTGATGTTGAAGCTGAGAAGATCACTGAACAAAGTTATCTCTATAGTTATATGGAATCTAATAGAATTTTGACATACATGCAGGGGACACCTTGTTTGAGGGGAGTCTTTCATGGCTTTATTTTGTTTAAACAAGTTAAATGCTTTTTTATAAAAAATCAATAGAGGACAGCAGTATCTTAGATTTTCTATGCCTCTTAGTTCTACAGTTAGAACAATTCTGCTATAGAAAATCATCTGAAAGAGCCTTTCTTTTCCTTTCTTTTATTTTTTTCAGGGTTACTCTGAAAGAATACATAGGCTATTCTCATAAAGATTTTATAGAGATGAGAAAAGAGGCATGTGTGCTGGCAGTTGCTGATGTCTTCTCAGGAGTTATTGGGGTATGGGGCAGGGGGTGTAAAAATACCATCTAGGGACGTTTTTATTCTTTTGGACTTTTCCTCTCTTTGAGATATCTTGATTCTCAAATGCCTTAAAATTATATTTCCTCTAACACAGATTTCTTCTTGATGAATTTGGCCAGATACAGTAATACTTCATCTTCTTAGAGTGACATTAATACTTCTTCATATAATAGACTATATACTCAGGTGACAGTGTAACTGTAATAGTTCCACAATCACTGCCAACAAGAATATATCCCTATAGAAACACCAGCAGGTCTGTGTCACTATACATCTCTTTTGTTATCCTTCCAATTTCACTTACAAATGTTCTCAGGATGATTTGGCTTAACACCACAAGAATGCTGGTAAATGTTTAACAATCATCTTTCTTCCCGCAAAAAAAAGCATGCATTAGTAATATTTGCTGTATCACTTCCTTAAGTGTTGACAATCAGAGAAACAAAAAAATCAAGCCCTAATTTTTCCAGGTTTCCAGGATGTAAATGCTTACAACAAAAATTTAACAGTCATCTCTCATAAGCTAATTTGGACTAGCGCCAGCTTACCCCTGAACAGATATTCATTGGAGAGGCAAATGAAAAAGCTGCAAAATTTTGTTTCATTATCACCCCAAAGGTAAAAAGAAACAATACTGTTTGGGACACTTGCTCTTCCTGCCTTACGCTACCCTTAATAAAGGTGAGCTGGTCGAACCAACTTGTAAGGGCTAGCTGTTAAATTTTCATTATGAGCATTTACACATCTGAAAACAGTAAAAACGAAACAACCACAAAGAAATCCCAAGGCCAATTTATTGCTTTGTTGGTTGTCTAGACTTAAGAAAAAGTGAAGAAAATGCTCATTATATATACTTAAAAGTGTATTGTATTTATATATCTTTTTGTTGTTGCTGGAGGGTCAATTATTAAACATTTACTAGCACATTGTTGCCTGTGAACCATCCTTCCATTTTTGTAGTTTTTATACTTTGTAGTTTTCCACTTTAAGTTATAGTAAAAATGTCAATATGGATGTGACATATGAAAAGTTCAAGAGCCAGTTTCTGGGTAATTATTTTATTAATTGTGCTAGAAGATAATTAATAATAGGGGTCAGTGGCACTCTTGAATGGCAAAGATCCTTCTTGGAACTCACTCAACACGTATATGCCCTTGGAAGAGCAGGTGTTTCTGAGGAAGGCAATCAACTCTGATTGGTTTACAATGAACGAATATTCTAATAAGAGGCTGGAGGGGATGTGACTCTGATTACTCTATCTCCCAGACTACCCCTAACCTTGGTCAATCTAGAGCAAGGACCTACATCCCACCCAAGCCTGAGTAGAACATAATGGACTTCCCCATTTAGGAGGGATTTGAACAAGGCTGAGGAGAAAGGTAATGCAATCCCATTATCAGAAATATCCTTCATGTGTATCTTGACCTAGTAGAGAATGAGGCTATGGGAAGTGGAAAAACCCTGAATCTCCCCAATAATTTGTTATTTAATAATTATTTCTCTCACGGCTAATGCATGTCAACTTTGTGGTTGTTGGACCATGAGTTCCCATTTGATACCAACGGTCAAATTAGCATTCATAGATGGTTTAAGATCTGTATTGACTCTTAGCACACTTTACTCACTTTTCTATTACCCAGTCACCGTTACGGCAGAAGTAGAACAGGATCACACAGGACAAAGGGTAAATTTTAAGGTTTTTTTTTCCTAGTCCATGGGTCTCTATGACAAAAGAAATTATGGTATAGATTGATATATAGAAATAGAGTTATATGTATCACCTAAGTGGCCAACCTTCTGATATTTAACCTCTTCATATTTAGCTAGACAGGTCCTTAGAGAGCAGAAACAGTTTATTGCTGAACCTATGTTTGAAGCCTTTTTTCCTAGATTGTATATGTTACCATAGTTCATAGTTCATTTGGAGAACCCAGTATCTTCTGATGAAACATCCTGGTAGTACTTTTGTGGAATAATTATTTATACTCAATCAACTTAATAAAGCTCTATTAATGGTCTACTCACCAAGGACCTTCTCAATCAAGTATACTCACTTGTAACAACTTCCTAGAGGAGGACCAAGGCAACAAGTAGGAGGGGCACAGAGCAGGGCAGTTGGAACCTTGTAGAAGAAGAGTGGCCCCAGGAGAAGGATGGAACTCTGGTGCCATGTTCTATCTGTGCTGTTGGTGTTATGAGGGGAGAACAAAAGCATAAAAGGGGACCTTTCAATACAAGTAGGGAAACAATACATACATATAAAATACAATTCCTAGACCAAATCCTCCCTGCAGCCTTCTCTGGCTCTTACGCTCACCATCTACCAGGTGAGACTGATCTCTCTCTCCTCATAGTTCCCATAGCACTTTGCCCAGGGCCTTTGCACTGATCTGGATCAATTAGTCAATAAGGATTTATGTGCTAAGAAAGAACAAAAATGAAACTTCCTGTCTTCAAAGAGCTTGCATTCTATTGGGGAAGACAACATGCACATAAGTAAGAATAGATAAAATCAGCACATTTGAAGAGTGTGTGTGTGTGTGTGTGTGTGTAACAGCAAGAACCCCAGCATACAGGGGAAGCCCTGCTATTTAGGTTCTTAAATCTGCTTTTCTAAAAGGAAAGCAACTTTTGAGGGGTCAACAATCACTTTAATCAAGCACATGTATCATTCATTTAGTTCAGGGGAAAAGGTCATTTCTCTGAATGAACTTCAGAGAAAGCACAAAAAGAGAAACAAAGATGAACAGACTGGGCTTCTAACTGTCTGACCATAAGCAATACACACATCACAGATCAACAGACAGATCCAGCTGTCTGTCTATCACATATATACATAGTTACCAGAGAGATAAGCACCAACATCTGGGTTTCCAAGCTGACGGGTTGACTTCCCAGAATCTCTTCTAGCCAAACACTTCCAATGAGTAAGCCCCAAAACAAAACCTCACCTCAGATTATTTATACATCTGTCAGAGCCTGAGAGCAGGACCCTCAGCCCCAATGCATCAATAGAAATTTAACAAAAGGTATTGGGGCATATTAATGGGCAGGGAAGATCTCTAACTCTTCCTCCCACCCACCATTAACCTTAAATTACTCTTACTGTATGTGTGTGTAATTTGTAGGGAAAGGACCAGGAGAAGGCCTCATGCAAGCAGTAGTATTTGAACTGAGATTTAAAGGAAATTAAGGCATTCCAAGAGGCCAAAGTATGAAGGTAGAGTATTTCAGGCGTGAAGGATGACATGTACAAAGGAACAAACATGGGAGAAGGGATGCTCTCTACTTTTCCTTCCAAACACTTTGTAATCTCCTTTGTCGCTCCTGGCACTAAGCATAATGCCTTGTAAAGAGTCTGTGTTTGCTAAATGAATGAATCATAAAAAAATCAGAGAATTTCAGAGTAGGTAGAGACCTCAGAGGTCATCTGATCTGCCATGTCCCAAAACAAGAAGCCCCTCTAAGATAGCCCCCAACAAATGGTCATCTGCTGGAAGGAAACCCACTAGTTCCTGAGGCAGTTCATTAATTCATCGTCTAAAAAGGGATATAAGGATCTTTGCAACTACTTTTTAGACAAATGTCTTTAAGTCAAAGCAGTGCGATTCATATGGAATTCTGAAAGATACATACCAGAAACAAGGTTTTTCTGTGCCCCATTTTCCTAACACTTCCAAGTCTGACTATATTAGAATTTGGCCAATTTCCTGCCCACTCATACAATTCTCCCATATATGTTTCTTACAAATAGTACAGGTTGGGTGGTGGGTTCATTTCAGGATTCACAACAGAACACATGAAACTGGGAATTATACAAAATACAGGATAAGGCATAGAATTGTATATTTGACACTACGTACATGCCATGGGAGAAGAAAAAGGTCATTGTGGATGGAAGAGGATAGGAAGGGAGAACATCACATAATACTGGGTCCAGATCCTAACTCTACTAACCTAAGGGACCTTGAATAAGATATTTCTCCTCTGTTGAACTCACTTTCTTCATCTGTGAAACAAAATGGTGGGACTCGATGGTCCAACTCAACTCAACTAGATGATCCTTCCATCCTATGATGGAAAAGTCCTATGATTATGATAAACTGGGTTAGATTGCAGAGGGCTATTGATACCAGTCATTCTTTACAATTCCAGTATGAAGATGCCCAGTTTTGGGGGGCATTTTTAGCTACATCAGCACATTGATCTACTGTCTTTAGGGGACAGCAAGCCAGATATCAGAGGAGTCCAGACTTTACCATGAAACCAATCCCTTCCTGACCTAAAGGTTCTCTGAGAATGAACAGAAACTGGGCTTTATTTAGATGGAAAAAACAATTTCCGAATCTCTGTGGAGAGGATATGAGGCCATATCTCCTACATGCAGGATGCTACCCATGTGCTGCTGCCATCTCAGAGCGCATATAGATCCTACTTCCTCTATAAACATCCTCAGATGTAGAAAAAAGGCTAAAACAGAAAGGCGAACTTTGATGCTGCCAAGCAAGAGGAAGCCATGTATGGAATCAGGAAAAGGAAGGAATGCTGCCTTTGGACCCCCAAGGTAGCTTCCTATTAAGCCAGTGATGGGACCAGGCTTGGGCCTTAGATTCTATCCCAAACCAGGAAGCAGAAAGTTCATCAAACCTGTACTTTGAACCAAACTTAAAGGACTTCCATCAGGAAGGTGCTATGCATTTCGGTTGATCTACTGATATAGTAATGAGAGGTCACATTTCTGTAGGACTTTAAGGTTTTCAAGAGTTTTTTTTTTTATAACAGCCCTGTGAAATAGCATTAATATTGTTATGCCCCCTCTACAGATAGGAAAACGAAGGCCTCAGTAAGGAAAATGACTTATCCAAAGGGTCAATGTAGATAGGGGACAGAGTCAGGAAGGCTTGACTTCAAATCTGGCTTCAGATACTTACCAGCCACATGACCCTGGGCAAGTCACTGAACCTTGTTTACCTCAGTTTCCTCAACTATAAAATGAGGACAATAATAGAGCTCCCCTTTCAGGGTTGTTGTGAAAAATCAAACAATATAGTTTTAAAGCCCTTAGCACAGTGCCTGCTCTATAGCAGGGCAGTCAAATGGCACAGTGGATAGCATGCAAGGCCTGGAGTCAGGAAGATTCATCTTCCTAAGTTCAAAGCCAGTCTCGGATACTTACTAGCTCAGTGACCCTGGAGAAGTCACTTAACCCTGTTGGCTTCAGTTTCCTCATCTGTCCAATGAGCTGCAGAAGGAAATGTCAAAGCACTCCAGTATCTCTGCCAAGAAAACCCTAAAGAGTGTCACAAAGAGTCAGTTGTGACTGCAAAACAGTCAAACAAACAATAAATGCTTATTTCCTTGCTTCTTTTCTTTCCTTCCTCCCAAAGTCACATAACTTCCGAATGACAGAAGCAGAATTCAGCCCGAGGTCTTCTGATCCCCAGTCTCGTATATTCTCTCTCAAGCTGTACTACTGGTCCTCATAAGACAGTAAAGGTAATACAAACACATGTTGTTCTCAAGGAACTCACAGTCAAATTGGGGGAGAGAATATTAACATAAAGGACAACAATATGAGAGAATGCCACAGAACTCTGGAGTTGGAAGGGATGTCAAGTTATCCAGAAACATCACTGCTACAACCTATCTGCCAAGCAGTCACCCAGATTTCACTTGGAAATCTTAAAAAAAAAAAAGAGGAATTCTTTAGCAGCCATTCCCTCTTTAGAAAGCTATAACGGTCAGGAAATTTTTACAATTTGAAATTCTCCACCCACTGCTTCTTATTCAGACTTTTGAGACACTCATAACAAAGAATTCTGGCTCCTGGGAAAGACACAGTTGTGAGGGAGGATTGGGGGATACCCTTAAAACTTTCACGAATATCACTGGGGACAACTCCCAGGATGATGCCTGGGGAAGACAGCAAGTATGAGGTATGACAGTTGGGTAGGATTTTTGTGGACAAAGGTGAGCCCTGGGAAAAAGAAGAGAACTTTGAGAACTGTGGGACACAGGTATGAGCCAGAGGACCTATAAAATAAATGTATGTTGAAGTATTGTTATTGTTGTGTTAATACATCAACAAAAACATGTAGCAGCCCTCTCTCTCTCTGTCTCTCTTTCTCTCTCTCTCTGTCTCTCTGTCTCTCTCTGTCTCTTTCTCTGTCTCTGTCTCTGTCTCTCTCTTTCTGTCTCTCTCTCTGTCTCTCTGTCTTTCTCTGTGTCTCTGTATCTTTCTCTCTCTCTCTTTCTCTGTCTCTGTGTGCATATGTCTCTCTCTCTCTCTCTCTGTGTGTGTGTGTGTGTGTGTGTGTGTGTGTGTGTCTCTGTATCTGTCTCTCTGTCTCCTTCCTAAATTTCATTCAATATGCTATTTTAGCAGTACACCCTGGTGCCCTGGAGCCCTGGTTGCATGACCCTAGTTACAGTTCTGTTTCAAGGTCAAGTACAGCAAACTTAAACCCCTCTTCACACTCTTGAAGATGTGATCGCATTTCCCTTGTCTCCTTTTCTTCCTAGTAGACAGCCCTATTTCCTGAAGAAGCAGATCTTCATATGACATGATCTCCAGTGTCCTCCCCATTCTTGCCACCCTCTTCCAGACATGTGTCAATGTCCTTATTAAAGCAGAGTCCAAAGGACAGAGTGCACCAGATGTGGGGGTCTGACCAGAGCAGAGTACAGTGCAGCAATCACTTGGCATACCCTCGATCTCCTAGAAAAGAGCATTAAGCAACCTGAGATAGTATTTGCTTTTTGAGTAGCCAGGCCCCACTGTTGATACCTATTGAGCTTGCAATATGATATATGATAAAAAATGAAGTGCTCTTTTATACAGAGAAAGCCCTTAATGTCAGAAGAATCCAGAGGAAAGAGAGGAAATGGGGAATGGGGAACAGGTATAGGCCAAGACAAACAACTTACTTTATGATTTTTCTACAACCAGGACTATCCCCAACCCCCCAAAATGAGAACACAATATACCCCAAATTAGCCCAGTGGCAGAAGCTTTCCACCTCATCCCTCCCCCTACGATTTTAGAACCAGGACAACCCAAGGAGAAAGACCATGGGCAGAAATTGAACTCCATTCTGTTATAGGCTCTTTTTGGATAGGCCTCAGGACAAGCCCCTCTTGGGCTCCCACCCTTCCTGCTACCATCCCTCCATGCATACGTAATGAAGCTGCTCTCCCTTCTTCTCCAACAGTGTCATTAATCTGCTCCCTGGCTGTGCAGAATAACATCCCTCAAGAGCAGGCAGCTTTTTGAATATTTTATCATTTCTCATTCTTCCTCCCCAAACTAATATATATTTACACATTCAACCTCCTGCAGCAGACACTATATTGTTTTCTCTCTGTGCCTGAGAACTTAGACACAGACATTGCATATAAGTAGAAAAATCTATCTGCTATTACTGATGTTGAAAGAGAGAACCAATCATATATCAAGCTGTGAGGGAAGCCAAAGAGAGGATTTGCATACTGCCTCCCCCCTCCAAAAAAAACCTCACCATCCCCACAAAGGGACCACATTAGAGTAGGGAGAGATCTTTTATATTTCACAAATGGGGAGTGCAGCGCTACGGTCCCATCCTCTCTATGTTCACCAAGTCTGAGTCCTAGGGAGCAAAGAGGTATTTTGTTAGCAAGGTCAACAACTTTCTCCTTGGAAATCCAAACCGGGTGAGCCAAAATTCTACCAAAGTTTCTTCTGAGTCATTTTGATCGTCATTTAATTTATTTCTTGCAGGCTGCAGCCTGCCAAGCGCCCCTTGAGCTGAGCTGAGCAGAGCCCACAAAGGAAGGGAGTCTGCAAAAGAGGCAAGATGGAGAGAAATGGGAGGGCAGCTCCTAATTATTTGGGATTACTCAAGTGCCTTCGATGACTCTGGAGGAGAGAGTGAGGCTGATGACTTTGCCCAGCTCTGCCTCACTTAAATCCAGTTCACCTGCAAGTCAAGACAATTGATGTCATCAATCTTCTTCAAGAAGGAAGGAAGAACAACAGCCAGACAATGCCTTCTACCCTCCCTGAGAACGGTTCATGAATCCCTTGACAACACCAGAGGGAAGAGAAACTCATGCTCTTACATTTTACCACTTGAAGAACTTGGTGTAATAGAAAGTGCCCACTTGCAATCAGAAGACATGAGTTCAAATCCAGGCTCTGCTACTTACTTCCTGTAGGCCTTCTGAGCTCAGGCTTCCTCAACTGTAAAATGAAGGGACTAGACTAAATGATCTTTTTCTTCCAATTCTAAATCCTATGATCCCATGAAATGTTATGGGGGAAAGTTTTACTTGGAAAGAAGCCTGTTGAGTCAAAACACTGATGGCATTTACCAGAGAGACCCTTAGCCCTTGTAAACCCAAAGAAACTAGACTTGATCAAAGGATATTCACCTGGAACAATCTTCATCAAGAATATTCATTCTTCATCATTCACCAACATTTACTCCCTGCACAGAACTTAGCAGTATGGCAAATTCAAACAAGCATAAAAGTAGTCCCTACCCACAGATCTAATTCAATTTAACAAGTACTTATTAAGGTCCTAAAAGATGCACAACACTGTACCAAGTACCCAAGATGCCAACACAAAAAGTGAAATAAGAGTTCATTTTCTACTGGGGAAGTCCATGGATAAATCTATTCAAGGTCATTTGAGGAGAGGCAAACAGCATCTGGGAGACTCATGAAAGGCTCATGCAAGAGAGGGCAACAAACTGAGCCTTGAAGGAAGATTGAGAGAATATCCCTGAGCACTAGGGAGGAAAGTGGAATGCTGAGCTTGGGGAGCAGCTGAGCTGTAACTCAGAGTGTGGGAAAAGGAGATAACAAAGTTAGAAAAATAGCTGACACCATATAGTGGAGGCCCTCAAATGCCAAGAAATTTTATCTATTATTCTGGAAGCAATAGGGAGCCATTGAGGCTTTTGAGCAAGGGAATAACATAGCTGGACTTGGGCCTCAAGAAGATTATTTTTGCAACATTGTGGAGGATATAGAGGGAAGAGAGTAGAATCAAAGAGAACAAATGGGTAAGACGATATATTCATGAGAAACAAGTCAAAAATACATAAAAACTTAAACAGCAATAAAACGTTTAAGTCACAGTTCAAGATTTGCAGAGAAGACAGTATCTGACTAATGGCCCAATGAAACATCTACATAGATATTACTCCAGGAATTCAGGAGAGATTCTCTCGTGTGTATCGTCAAAGGAAGTTTAATGAAAGAGGATTTTAGCTTCATGGATGATTTCTGGCAGAGTGAGGGGATGGAGGGACAGGGAGTAAAATCTATAGATGTTATATGGTGGGAAGTGGCGATAATAAACCTGGAAATGCAATTTAGGGAAGGTTTCAAATGTCCTTGAATGCCCTAACTTCCCTGTTATCAACATAACAGTAATCAAGGTTCCTTTCTGCACTGAGAAAGGACTCATAGTCTAACTCTGCAGTTTCTCAGTTGGGGAGCTCACTCCCAACGATTTAACTAGTATTTCTAGGCATATGACTCCCAAACATAGATAGACAGACAGACAGATAAATGGATAGATAGATGGATGGATGGATGGATGGATGGATGGATGGATGGATGGATGGATGGATGGATGGATGTAGCCTGCCCTGGGCTCTTTCTTTAGTACCAATCCCATTCAACCAACTGCATATTGTACATTTCGAAATAGATGTCCTGGAGGCATCTTAAATTGAAATTTCCAAAATAGAACTCATTGACTTTGACCATATTATAGACCTTAACATGAGGATGTTGCACTAAATTACCGTTAAGTTCCCTCCTGGTTCCAAATCCTATGATTCTAATACGTCCTTGGAGCTTACTGCAGGAGACCTTCAGGAAAGCCATGGGTTAACATAAAGGGCAGGTAGGCATTAGAACAAGAATTGAACAAGGAATGCTTTCCTTTCTCATTCCTGCCTTTAAATACATCCAGCAAGCCTCAGCTTTCAGCAGGAGCCCTATCCCAGTGCCCTCAGCTACTAAGGCCTTCCCTTCTAGCGGGTGGTGTTATCTAAGTCTGAATGTTGAGTAGACCTATTTGTATATAGTCTCCTCCACTAAGAAGTAAGTTCCTTGAGGGCAAGGCCTGTTTTTACTTTTTCTTTGTGTCTCCAAATAAGTGCTTAGCACTCAGGAAACATTCACTAAAACTCTGTGTGGCACAGAGCAAAATCAGAATTCAATTCTGTTCTAGAAACAATTATTAAGTGCTTACAATATACAAAGCACTGCTGGGGATATGAAGATTTTAAAAAAGAAAACAGTCATAGATTCAGAGGGGGAAGGGACTTCAATTATTTAATGTAACTTCTTCATTTTTCCAGATGAGGGAAAATGAGGCCCAGGAAGGGTCAATGACTTACCTGAGGTCAAAAGGATAGTGTCAGAAGTGAAATTTGAACCCAGATTCCAGAGCCTAGAGCTGATGAGTGAGGCAGGATGGAGCAGAGCCCTCTTCCCCATTTACCCAGTGATTTGACTGCAAAGGGGCCCACTCTTGTAATTTGCACGCACCACTGAATGCTCTTTCCCTCTTCAGTCATTAACTTTGCCCCAGAACACATAATGCAGCAGCAGAGACCTGAAACATACACTAAATAAGATGAATTCCAAAACGCCATTTATTTAATCAATTGCTTAAGCTCATTTGATCATAAAGGATGAGGAGCCCAAACCATTATAAAAGCTCCATTTTCTATCAGCTGAACCAAATCCTCCTTTGATCTGTTAATCCCAAGTTTATAAGGTTAGAAGATAAGCAAGCAGAACTAAATTCCTTTCTCTTTTTGTCCACCTAATAGTCTATAAAGCAAAGCAAACATAATAAGCTTCTCTGTGGCTCTTCAGCCTCCTCTCGCTGAATAATTCAGAATGTGCATTACGGTTTTAGGGCTACAACTGTACACATCTAGCAGCAATAAGCTAACATCTTCTCCTGACATTGAATCAAGTTGCTTCCCTGCCTTCTCTCCCCCCCTCCTTCCCTCCGTCCCTCCTTCTTCTCTCTCTCTCTCTCTCTCTCTCCTCTCTCTCTCTCTCTCTCTCTCTCTCTCTCTCTCTCTCTCCCCCCCACTCCCTCCCTCCCTCTCCCTCCTTCTCCCTCTCTCTTTCCCTCTTTCTCCCACTGTCTTAGATCTGCATACATTAAATTTCCCTTTTGCATTTCTGACACTGAAGCTGCCTGCCTCCTCCTTTTGGGGACTTTTTATTTCAGCTTTGATGAGCTGGAGGAGAAGGCCCCTTTTGTTTCTGATAACCCTCAGGCAAATCTAGGTTAGCAAGAAAGTCAGAGGTTCCAGGCTCAGGAAATGTCACTGGGATAGCTGGCTCTTTGCTATGGGAACACCAACTTCCTCCTCCAGAAGAGTGAAGATGAATGAGCTGGGGAGGACCAGGCCCTTCAATTGTTAATAACTAAGCACTCAGCCGCCAGAGAAAGGCCCTGGTGTCTCCCTCCGAGGTTCTCTGGCCTGGGCACTGTCCAAGGATGAGGAAGTTGGACATGGTGACTGATCCTGCCTGTGGGGAGGCAGTCAAAGGTCTCAGCTTTGTCCTAGTCCATGCACCCATTCAACACGCTTGCTTTTTATTTCTCTTTTCCCTTCTTTATTTCTTTCTGTCTTTCCTCCATTCTTTCTTTTTTCTCCCTAGTTCCCTCCCTCCTTTCCTCCCCCTCTCTCCTTTCTTTTTTCTTTCTTTTTTCCTTCCTATATTTATTAAGCACTTGCTGTATACATTGCCCTCCATTAGGCACTATGAGTATACAAAGTTTAGAGAAGATATGGTCCTTGCCCTTAGAGTTCGCCTTCTGATAAGAGGATGAGAAACAATAGAATTCCTTTATTCGGCTGATGAATATTTGTTAAGGTTTTATCTAGGCAAAACATTAAACTAGGCCCTGAGGGACACAGAAAGTTTAAAGAAGACTCCCTCACCCATTCCTCTTTGTTCTTCTTGAGGAGGCAAAGAGCCTCCTCTCCAGGAGCTTACAGCCTAGTAAAGGAACAAACCCTAGCACTGTTAATTGCAATATCACATGTTGGGTGCATCAAAGACATGTAAATTGCTAAGTGAGGTCCAAATTGATGTTTTGCTGTTTTGTTTGGGGGAGATGGGTGTGATGACTTGGGAGAAGACTTCATGGAAGCAGTGGCAGCAGAACAGGACAGAATCAAAGGCTCTGCTACTCTCCGCTGTGTCAGCTTGGATAAGTCACTTACATCCCTCTTATGAACCTCAGGTTTCTTCATCTCTAAAAGGAAAGAGTTGAGTTCAATGGTCTTCTTAGATCTTTTTGTACTCTATGATCCTATGGCATGTGAAGTGGCATTTAAAGGGTAGGTAGGAATTGAACAGTCAGGTGGCTATTGAGCAGCAAGGTAGCACAGTCTAGTAGACATCATCTTCCTGCATTCAAATCTGACTTCAGACACTTACTGTGTTACCCTGAGCAAGTCACTTAATACTGTTTGCCTCAGTTTCCTGTAAAATGAGCTGGAGAAGGAAATGGCAAAGCCATTCAGTATCTCTGCCAAGAAAACTTCAAATGGAGTCACAGAGTCAGACATGACTGAAAACCACTGAATGACAAAGAGTTGATAAAAGGGAGAAAAGGAAACTGTATAAACAGCAGCCCATGAATCTCTTACTATTTATGCCCAACTCATGGCCCAACCCTGTGGGCAAGAGCAAAATGTAAAAGATACTATGCCGCGCCTCAAGATATTGGTCAGGGAGATGGGCACATACACTCTCTGATCTTCCCCTCAGCACAGCGCTTGGTACAGCAAGGTGAGGAGTTATGAGCATTGCAAGTAAGCCTTCATCTCCTGCCTTTGCACTGACTGACACACCCATCCCTGGGAAACTCTCACTCCTCCCATCTCCCAAACTTTCCCTGATTTAATTCATGTCTCAGCTCAAATCTCACCTGCAGGAGGTCCTTCCCAGGCCCCCAGCTTTTAGGCCTTCCCCTCAGAGATTACCTTCCATCTACTTGGTAGACACCCTGCACATATCTAGCTTTTTGTATCCATTTTTGCCTTCATTAGAATCTGAGCTCCTTGAGGGCAGGGATTTATTTCAGCTTTTCTTTGTATGTCTGGTGTTTAATGTAGGGCCTGGTACATAACTAGTGCTTAGTAAATGCTCATTGTTGATCAATACCCAGGTAATATCACAAGGGATTTTAGAAGTCAGCACAAGGTTAATTAGCAAGTGGAGTATTATAGAAAGTGAGTGCTATGGGAATTCAGAGCAGAGGGAATAGGAGCCAGTAGGTTAGGTTAGAAAGATCACTGAACCTGGAGTCAAAAGGCCAGAGGTTCAAATCCCAGTTCTGCTGATCTCTTCCTCTCTCAAACTTTTAACTCTATTTTACATAGGGCTTCTAGAAGCAAAGAGGTGGTGCAACGGATAGAATGCCAGAGTAAAAGTTTCCTGTTGCCTGGAAGACCTGAGCTCAGATCCAGCCTCAGACACTTATTAGCTGTGCGACTCTGGGCAAGTCACTTCAACTCTGTTTGCCTTAGTTTCCTTATCCTTAAATTAAGTACCTTCAACCAGGTAATCTCTAAGAAAGGTCTCTTCTGGCTCGGAAAGGTTGAGCCAGAAATCACTGTGGTCTGCCATAGTTAGGGAAGGCTTCATGGATTAAGTGGGGCTTAAACTGAGTCATGTGGCTATACTTAAATAGTAATTAAGTGAATTCAGAATCCATTCACTTGGTCCTCTTGTTGCCCCATTATTTCAGTCATGTCTGACCTCATGACTCCATTTGGGGTTTTTTCTTGGCAAAGATTCTGCAGTGGTTTGCTTTTCTTTCTCCAGTTCATTTGACAGATAAGGAAACTGAGGCAAACAGGGTTAAGTGACTTGCCCAGGATCACACTGGTAGTATCTAAAGCCAGATTTGAACTCAAGAGGAGGAGTGTTCTTGACTTCAGGCCCAGCCTCTAACGACCATGACAATGAGATGCCCTCACTAGTTCCTACCAGAGGGTAGGCAGCAGTGATTCAATGTCAACTTGGAAGGAAGTCTCTAATGAAGTACCTGAGGGATCTTTGCTTCGAACCATGCTATTCAGTATTTTGATTTGCAGTAGACACATTTGCTAGGAGACATAGCTAACCTATTGAATTACTACATCAGGGTCTAAAAAGAGCTTTACAGGTCAGAAATTGGGCCAAATATAATAAGATTAAATTTAATAGGGAGAAATGTAAAAACTTACACTTGCATTTAAAAATCAACTTCATGTATCCAAAATGGAAATGGAAGGGTAAAAGATGGGGGCATTTGCAGAAAAGCAGGGTGTTGATCAAAACTATTATTTTCTCTTTTTTGTTTTTTCTTTCTCATGGTTTCTCCCTTTTGTTCTGATTTTTCTTTCACAACATGACTAATGTGGAAATATGTTTAATATGATTGTACATGTATAGCCTATATCAGATTACATGCCTTCTTGGGGAGGGGAAGAGAAAGAAGGGAAAAAATTTGGAACTCAAATCTTATAGAATTCTAGTGAATATTGAAAGCTAAAAATTAATCAATTATCTTTTTTGTAAAGCGGTGGGTGTTCTAATGGGTAGCAAGATCAATGAGAGGTAAGAGTTGTAATGTGACACTTCCCCCAAAGTTAATGTCATCTGGGAATAAATTAGGAGAGGCATAGTGTCCAGACCAAGGAGATGATATCCTGCCCTCAGACTTTATTTGGAGTATCATGTTCAGTTTGAGGGGACTACATTTTAGAAAGAACATTGGCAAATGGAAGGCAGTCATCCCAAGGGGTGCAACTAGAATGTTGAAAGTTCTCCAGACTCAGTTAAAGAAACTAGGGGTGTTTAGTCTGAACAAAAGAAGAATTCAGGGGGAATATAATTCCTCAAAATATTTGAAAGAAGATATAAGAAGGTATTAAGTTTGTGCTGCATGGGGCTCCTAGGAGCAGAGAGATGGTACAATGAATAGAATGCCAGACAAGAGTTTCCTGGAGTCAGAAAAACCTGAGTTCAAATCCAGCCTCATACACTTACTAGCTGCATAACCAGGGGCAAGTCATTTGACCTCTGCTTGCGTTAGTTTTCTCATCTGTAAAATGGATAGCAGTACCCACCTCAGGATTGTTGCAAGGATCAAATGAGATATTTGCAAAGCATCTAGTAAACACTATATAAATGATAGTTATTATTAGCCTTTTGCTAGGCCCCAGAGAGAAGGCTTAGGAAATATAGAAATGCAAAGAAGCAATTTAGGCTTAATGGAGAGACAGCTAGGTGGCACAGTGGATTGAGTACAAGATTTGAGATCAAGATGACATCTGACCTCAGAAATGTGTTAGCTTGTGTGAGCCTGGGCAATATACTTAATTCCATTTGATTCAGTTATCTTCCAGGATTATTATGAATATGAGATAATATTGGTAAAGAACTTTGCAGACCTTAAAGTACTATGTTTGTTTCAGTCAAGTCAGACTGTTCCTGACCTCATTTGAGCTTTTCTTGGCAAAGAAAATGGGGTGGTTTGACACTTTCTTCTCCCACTTTTCACAGATGAAGAAAATGAGGCAAACAGGATTAAGTGACTTGCCCAGGGTCACACAGCTAGTAATCTTCTGAGGCTGGATTTGAATTTAAGACCTCCTGACTCCAGGACTCTTATCTGGTATCCTATCTACCATACCACCTCTCTGTTCCTACAAGCCCTATGTGTTCAAAAAATCCACTGTTCCACCTAACTGCCCCAAAGCACTACATAAGTGCTAGCTATTGCTGTCATGTGATTGTGAGAAAAACTTTGTAACAATAAGAGATATACAAATGTAGAATGGGTTCCTGAAGTAGTGGGATTCTTCTCACTAAAGGTCTTGTAGCAAAGGTAGCTGACCACTGAGACATGTCACAGAAGGGCTTCATGTTCAAGTAGGAATACAACTCTGAGATTCCGTGATTGGCCAGAATTTCCCACAAAACTATAGGAGAACTCCTCTTGGCACTGGAAGGAGACGTGGAGGCTCCATTTAGCTGATTATCAGTTTGGCTGATGAGACACCAAAACCGTATTCTGATGCTTCGTGGAGGCATACAGATGATCTTGCCTTAATTACTGAAGATTATGTCTAGTAGATTCCCAGCTCCGGCAGGTCCTATTAGAAAAGACTAGAGAAAATTGAGAAACCTACAGCCTTGAAGTCACATGTAGTCTTCTAAGTCCTCAAGTGTGGCCCTTTGACTGAATTCATTACTGAACCTGCCTCAGGTTCCCCACCCCTGGCAGAAGATAGAAAAACTTCAAGTATAGACTCAATGATATTGTCAGAGGAATGGATTAGTTAACTTCAGAGAGGATCATGATCAAGTTGGTTGAGAGTTGATGCATGTTTTCATGTGACTCTCAGATTAATTAATCAATTAAGCATTTAATTAAGAGCCTACTATGTGCTAGGCCTTGTGCTGGATACTGAACTACATATAAGTAAATTAAAATGATGCAAACTAAATACAAGATAATTGGGGGTGGAGAGAGGTGGCAGTAACTTGTGTTCCAGATGAGCCTTGAAGGAAAGTTAGGGAGAGGACAAATGAATAACCAGCAGGGCGGACAGCAGTACAAAGACACAACTACTAAATTGTCAAGAAGCTTCTATTTGTGTTAATGGTGAATATCCCCAGAAGAAACCATGGGTTCTAGAAGTTCCAGACTAATTCTTGAGGGTGTCAGGGGGACCTTAGAGTTCTGAATGAAGTTCCTGGTCTAGGAGCAGGCAAAGGAGAAAAGCTTTAATTAATGTATTTGACTCTAGAATTTTCCTTCCTATTCTCTTTGGTTAAAATCAGTGATGAGAAAGCAGACCTCTTCCCAACCTCCTACCTCACTGCCTCCAACTCTCAAAAAAACTTAAATTGATGGAAGTTGTGTGCTTTTCACAGCACTTTCACAGCTGTTAATTATTTGATCCTGATAATAATTCCTTGAAGGGGCAGCTAGGCAGTGCAGTGGATAGAACATCAGCCCTGGAGTCAGGAGGACCTGAGTTCAAATTTGGCCTCAGATACCTGACATTTACTACCTGTGCAACCCTGGGCAAGTCACCCAACTCCGATTACCTCACAAAAGCTCCAATTACCTCACAAAAGCAAAAAAACATAATAACCCTTGAGGTTGATTAGGATAGTGTTATTATCCCCATTTTATGTATTTGAAAATGGAGGACCTGAATGATTGAGTACTTAAGTTGATGGTGGGGCAGGACTCCTAACTCCTAGGTTACAATTACATCAAGCTTTCTGCCCCCTCTTATTCTGCCTCCATTGCCTTTCTTCTCTTCTCAGGACCCCCAATGACCTTCTTTACTGAGTGTAAGTTAAGCTACCCTGAACCCGTTTTTACCTTTGGCTTTACAATTGTAAAGCTGGTTTCTGTTACCCTTAATTCTATGTCCTTACCATATTTCCCTCTCAGTTGGAGGAACCACTTTCTCCATGGCATCAAAATCATCAATATCAATTCTGTATCATTTTCTTGATCCTATTTATATCTAATGTATTTTTGTCTTGTAAATACTTAAGTCATGGTTCTTTATCTCAGAAATTCAGCTGGCTTGTAAGGGGTTAAGTTTAAAATCTAGCTCTCCTATTAATCATTTTTCTATTCTTGCCTCAAGGAATTTAATTTTGACCTTGGGGAATATGTGGGAACCCAAGGGAGCAAGGCCTACCATCTTTACACTACCAAGCTATCCTTCAAGGATGTTTAGTTTGCTGTCCAAAAGTCTGAGCCACTATCCCACACCTGCATTCAAATAATGAGCTCTTCTTAGTCTCATGAGAGAAGAAGGGGAAGATGGGGGTCATTGCTAGCCCCATTACCAAACTTCCAACCAATCACATTGTTCCCTGTGCCTTACCTTTGTAACTAATCATGTTGTCTCCAATCCCATGATGCCATCTACCTTCTTTGTTCTACACTTCTCAAAAAGTATAAAATGGGAGCTGTCCACCTGCTCAGGGTCTTTGGCATAAATGAAGACAAGCTATTGACGAATTTATTGATAGGCAGCAAGTTGCTGCTAATAAATTTGTCTTGCTCTGAGAATTTTCTCAATTTACCATTTGGTTAAATTTCACTGGCAACAGAATCCATATTCCTGGTTGATACATGGTAATATATAAAGGAAATGGGTATATATTTGTGGACCTGACCAGTAATTTGGTATATAGAGAGAACTTCTTGTGAGGAAATTCCTTTTACCGATGAAAATTGGCAAATGCTCTGCAATTGATATTCTTGGAGAATTCCTTGGAGGGCAGTTAGAGGTTAAGTGACTTGCCTAGGGTCACACAGCCTGTATGTGTCAGAGATAGGTCTTCCGCCAACTTCCAAATCTGAGGTTAACTCTATCCACTATGCCAGGCATATTCTATGGAAATTATGTTAAAGGGGAAAAGGCAGAGCCCAGGATAGTTCCAACTATGTACGAAGGTGAGAAGGGACGTTAATGAATCCAAGGAGTTGTAAATAGAACTTAATGCTCAGCTAGTTCTCTTTTCCCCCTGTAAAATTGCTTAAGTGCATCATTTTTTTTAAAAAATGGAAGTGGGGGTTGGGGAAGTACCCTGAAGAGACCCGGGAATAGTAAAAGGTTAGCAGGTCTGAGGGCCAGAAGTCAAGAATGCATTTCACAGAAAGCCGGGATTTTTTAAAAAGGAGAGGGAAAAGGTTACATCCTAAAACACACCAGTTTTCAGGCAGTTTGGCTTCCTTCTTCTCCTCCCCAGCTCCATTTAGGTTTAGAGTTACCCAGAGCGAATAAACAGGCCAAGTTGGCCTGAGGTCTGCAGCCCAATTCACGCTGGAGAGTCTCATCTGCCTTGGATGGAAGCACAACAAACTCCGCCTGCAACATGATCTTCCCTCCCCGTGCCCTGCCCGCCAGGCCAGTGGCAGGGAAAGCTTGGGGCACCGGCACCACACCCGGGAGCCACCGGGGGAAGTGTTCCCACTGGCCAGGTGGGCGAGGCTGCCAAGCTGCCCCGAGAGGCACAGGTGGGTGGGTGACGATGCTGCCCGATAAAGCGCTTCCCCATTCCCAGGGCGGCTCTCAATCTCCAGCTAAAAATAAAACCTACCGATTAGCGGCACATTGCTGGCATGGCTGGACCATGCATAAAACATTGGAAGATTGGGTTTCATTTTCTGAATGGCTTCATTCAGAGGAGCGCAGGGGTGAAGGGTTTAATCGGAGGGATATTTGCTTTTCTGGAGCGGCTCCCGGTAAACGGGCCCTCTGTCCCCGTGGGCCAGGGGTGCCTCCTCTGTGTCCCCTGGCCCTGATACAAGCTTGCCCCTGAATGCTTGGCACGAGGGTAAACACTTGTGAGACATGAATGTTCAGCCCCACACGGCTGTGCCCTCCCAGTAGGAGGCCCGAACCTGCCACAGATTTGCTGCCCTCCTCCCTAGGCACTAGGGAGAATCGGAGCAAATCTAGGGAGAATCGCTGAGTCTGAGTAAACTTCAAGAGTCAGAACTATCACAGTGGAAGGTACCAAGGAGGTCAACAAGTCCAACCCCCTCACCTCCACAAATTCAGACGCACACCTCTTACAGCACGGCTGACAAGAGATCGTCCAGCCTTCATCAAAGACTTTCAGTCCACCACCAAGGCAATCCGTTCTAATTTCAGATAACTCTAGTTGTCAGGAAGTTTTGTTATTTTAACGTTGGGTCTGTCATTTCTACCCATTCCTCTTAGTTCTTCCCTCTTCTACATCATCTAATCAACACACTTTAGATAAGTCTTGCGCTAGGTACAGTGTTAGGTGTTGGAGGAGATACAAAGACCAAAGTGAAACAGTTTCCTTACGCTCTACCCAGGGGACACAGCCCATAGAAATGTACATAGACTCATATACAGTGAAGATAACTAGGAAATTTGGTAGGGAGGGGCGAGTGGCTTCAGGAACTACGAAGAGGCTTACAGCTTCATGTACATGGTGCTTCTAGAGCTGAGCTTTGAGAGAAGCTGGTGTCCTTAAGAGGTAACAGTGAGGGAGGGCTGCATTCCAGACTTGGGGAGCTTGGGGATGAACCACTGCTTGTGAGGAACAGTAGGAAGGTCAGTTGGACTGGACTGTAGTGTGTTAAGGAAAATAAAGTTAATAAGATGCGCAATCTTCTGACTTTCCAGACTCCTACTGTTCCCATCCAGCCACCTGCCTGCCCACTTTGCTTTCCAGGTGAAATACCCAGTGTCTCCCCACCAATCCTCCTCTGGAATTGTTTGGATTCATAGCCCATCCTGCTTGCTTTCCTCTGGACATAGAGGACAGAGAGTTAGAAGTGGGAAGGAACTTACAGGCCATTTAATCCTACCCTCTCAACTTACAAAGGAGAAAACTGAGTCTCAGGGAGGTTGTGACTTTCTTATGGTCACACAGAGGCAAGATTTGCACCTAAGCCTTCCTAACTCCAAGCTCAGCATTTTAACTACTACATCACACTATTACAGTCTCAAATTTGTTCATATCCTTCCTAAAATATGCTACACATAGAACTGAATATAGTTCCCCTGTCTGAAGGCAGCAAAGAAGAAAGGACGCCTACCACTTCCCTCATTTAAGATGCTATGCATTTAGAATTCAAATTTTATTTCTAGTTGAGTGTCCTGGGTTTTAATGGGTAGATTTTATAATATCTATTTTGGCTAGTTCTCTATTTCTGTAGTTTACCAAAGGGCCTTTGGATTTAATTATCTCATTTTTGTCTGTGTAATAAGTTCATATATTAATCATTCATATTATTAATTAATATCATTCATATTATTAATTAATTAATATGATATATATAGGCAAAGAGAGGTCAAGTGACTTGCCCAAAGTCACACAGCCACTTTGAGTTGTCACTAGAACTCAGGTCATCCGATTTTACCCAGACCCAAAGTATTCCCACCATATTACAGCTCCTCTGCCTTGTTCAGTAACCAGTGGGAATGCAGGAATGCCATGTGGATTAAAGAAAGGGCCCAGGAGAAGCCCACTTATGGTGATGGAACCATCGTTCTTGGTCGTGATAGGACAAAGGCCTTTTCCAGGTCCATCTTCACCCCCAAATGTCCAAAGGATAACTACATCACTAAGAAAGAGGCAACAAAGAGAAGTTTGATTCCAACCAGTGGTTCTCAAACTTTTCAGCCTCAGAAGCCCCCTTGTAGAAGATAACAAAGAAGTTTTGTTTAGGTGAGTCCTATCTATCAGTGTTTACTTAGAAGTTTAAATAGCTTAGTGTTGTTATGAAAATGGTTTTGACCCCAGGGACCCTCTGAAAGGGGGGAACCCATTCCACACTTTGAGAACCATTCTGGTCCCTGTCACTACAACGCCCAAAAATGAGGAAGTGCCTTCCACCCTAGAGCCCCCTCCCCACCCTTAAAGCCCTTCAGGGGACCCCAGAGTCCCTTGGAGGTCAGCAGGCAGGGGTTAATAATAACTCATATTTGTACAGCCCTTTAACATTCACAACATACTTTCTTCACAACAACCCTGTAAACTAACCCCATTTTACAGATGAGAAAGTAAAATCTGAAAGTGATTAACGTCAGAATTGCAGTTCAAACAGAGGCCTAGGGACACCAAGTCTTGTGCTTTTCCCACCTAACTATTCACTCAGCTTTCCTGAGCAGGGAAGAAGGTACAGAGATTTTAAGACTCCCTCGATTAACCGAGCCATAACCTCCCTAGGAAAGCCACAAGCTCTCCAGGGGAAAGCCTTACTTTTCTCTTTCTGTTTCTAACACTATTTCAAAACCACAGAGACATTAGGGAAAACACTTTGCAAAATGGTCAGGAAGCAATCCTGAACATCAGAAGGTCTCTAGAAACCTACATGAAGTGCCCACTAATCTAGTGCCCTGGTCCCTAAAAGGACATGTGCCACACTGTCATAGTCTTCTAGGTGGGCAGCAGCCCCATGAGGACAAACACCAGGAGGAAGGAGTGACTCTTGCCATGAATTTGGGAGCTCACTATCCAGTTGGCATAGACTCTCAGGTGTTCCATTACCAGAAAAATTCCTGATTTCACAAATTCCTGGACAAATTTAAACATGACTGCTGAAGGAACTCTGACAAAAAGTGATACCGGTGCTCTCATTTCTAACCGCTGGCAATGGTTTGACTAGAGTTCTATGTAAAGGTTTAGGGTCTCCCCTATGAGAAAACTCCACCACAGCCTTCAAATGCTAGAATTGATGATGATGATGATGATGATGATGATGATGATGATGATGATGATGATGGTTTAAGGTCTCCAAAATGCTTTAGGATTATCTCATTTTATCCTCCAATAACTTGTGAGGAAGAGGCTATTATTATCCCCATTCTACAGGTAAGGCAACTGAGGCTGAGAGAGATTAAATGGCTTGCCCTGGGTCACACAGCTAGCTAGTGTTTCAGGCAGGATTTGAATGCAGGTCTTCCTAACTCTCCTCTATAGTCAACAAGTCAAAAAATGTTCATTAAATGACTGCTATGGGCCAGATACTGTGCTAAGAAAAACAAAGAAAAGTAAAATAGTCCCTGCTCTAGAGGGGCTCACAGTCTGAGAGGAGATATATCAAAACAACTATGTACAAACAAGGTACAAGTGAGATAAGCCAGGAGCAGCTAGGTGGTATAGCAAATAGAGTACCAGCCCTGGAGTCAGCAGGACCTGAGTTCAAATCCAGCATCAGACACTTACTAGCTGTGGGACCTAGGGTAAGTCACTCAACCCTAATTGCCTCACCTCCTCCCTCCAAAAAAATAAAAATAGATAAACTGGAAATAATTAAGAGAGGAAAGGCAATAGTATTAAGGAGGCTCTGGAAGGGCTTCCTGAAGAAGGTATGTTTTTAGATAGGAGCTGCAGGAAGCCAGGGAAGTTAGAAGGTGAGCATATGAAACATGGGGAGGGGAAGAAAGGGTAGAGGGGAGGGGAACAGCAAGTGAAAATGCCCAGTGTCAGGAGATGAAGCATCTGGTTTGAGGAAGAACAAGGAAGTTCTTTGTTCTGTGAAGTTTGGATTCAGTCAAAGGGCTGCACTTGAGGACCTAGAGATCCACATGTGTCCTCAAGGCCGCAGGTTCCCCACTCTGGCCAGGTTATGGAGGGCTCTAGAGGCCAAATAGAGGATTTTACATTGGATCCTAGAGAGAGTAGGGAGTCACTGTAGCTGATTAAATAGGAAGGGTAACAAGGTCAAATTTCCCTCTAGGAAGATCAATTTGACAGCTGAATGACCAAGGTGTTGGAATGAATGTGAAGAGGCTTGAAACAAGGAGACCAACATGCAGACTGCTGGAATAGTGGGATGCAAATGTGAGGTGATGAAGGCCTGCCCTAGGGAAGGGGCAGCATCAAAGGAGAAAAGGAGCCATGTAGAAGCTGCTTCTCATTGGACGAAGAAGAAATCCTAGGGAGAAAAAGCTCAGGAAAGGAAGTAGGAATGACCACATCAACATCAGAATACCAAAGCAGAGTTTGTGTGTAAACTCTACAGGTGACAACCAGCTTAAGAATACCTCTTACCTGAAATTCAAATGGAGAGAAGCAGATCCGTTAGGAGAGGACTGCCTGCATTAGGAAAAGGATTTTGGCTTCTAACAGAGATCCTCTTCATAGCTTACTGCTTAATACATGGAAAGATTTGTTTGCAGAGTGCTGACTTCTTGATATAGAAGCCAAACCAATTTCACAAGTATTTACTGAAGTTCTATAACTAAGGAGGCCGCAGGGTGTCATGGACAGAGAATTGGCCGCTACCCCTTGTATGACCCTGGACAAGTTCCTTCCTCACCCTGGGCCTCAGTTGCCCACTTGCAAAAGGAGAGCCTAAATGATCTCTAAGGTCACTTAGAGGCAGCAAGATGGTACAACAGACGGAGAGCTGAACCTGAAGTCAGGAAGACCCGAATCAAATCTGGCCTCAGAGAGACAATTATCACTGTGTGACCCTGATCAAGTCACTTAACCACTGTTTGCCTCAGTTTCCTCATCTGTAAAATGAGAATAAGAGTAGCGCCCACCTCCTGGGATTGTTATAAGATTCAAATGAGATATTTCCAAAGCACTTTGCAAACTTTAAAGCATCATACAAATGCTAGCTGTTAATGCCGTTCAGTCCTCTTAGTTACATCTGACCCTTTGTGACTCCATTTGGGATTTTCTTAGCAAACTAGAGGGGTTCACCATTTCCTTCTCCAGTGGATCTAATGGACTCATTTTGTCAGGCAATCAGAAGTTAAGTGACTTATCCAGGGTCACATGGTAAGAAATGTCTGAGGCTGAATTTGAACTCTGATCTTCCTGACTCCAGGTCCAGTACTCTATCCACTGTGCCACCTAACTGCCTTCTCCCTTTTCGGATTAGGGGTGTCTTCCTTCTGTCCCCTTGGAATTGACAATCAAGTCATTTCCAATACCAGGCCATCTCTGCCCTTCATAAGATCAGGAATATAAGAAGGAGTTAAATGCAAGTTTGTCAGGAAGGGAATTACCAATGACTTACTCAGCAGGTCCTCCCTTTGCCTCTTAGAACAAACTTGGAAGTTCAAAGCCTATCCAGAAGCCACAAATGTCAGGGTCAAGGCCAATGCCAAGCTAGGCCAGCTAACAGCAGGGGCAGCTGCTACATTTGATGAGACTCAACTGCGCCTATATGACAGCTTGCAGCAGGAGTCAGACCATGAAATAATAATGACAGCAACTTTTCTATCGTGTTTACTATGTGCCAGGCATTGTGTTAAATACTTTGCAATTATCTCATTTGGTCCTGACAACAACCTGAGAGGTAGGTACTATTATGATGACCATTTTACAGATGAGAAAAGTAAGGCAGACAGAGGTTAAGTGACTTGCCCAAGGTCACACAACTACTAAGTATCTGAGACCGGATATAAATTCAGGTCTTTTTGACTCTTTTCACATCATCACGTAACTGCCCAAGACTTTGAAAGCTTGACCCTGAGGAGAGAACCACAGCTAACCCACCCTGAAAAACAGCAGCCCAGAAGCAGGAGAAATCCTTATTTGCTTTATATCTGTTTCTTGCTCTCTAGGGTTTACCAGGAACTGCCATACACTGCACTTTTTTTATATCCCACAGTTAAAATTCTTAAAAGATTTATTCATTGCTTTGGTTGGCAACGCAACAAAATGTACCTCCAGCACTCAGGTAATGGGATATGGTATTAGTTCAAGCAATTTGCTGAACATGGGGTTTTGCACACCAAAATATATTACCGCATTCAGTGGTATCGCTCAGAATTGCTCCAGCCCTGGTAACTGCCTGGCAGATAGAGGGTGTCCACAAGTCTCCAACTTCCCCAGGGGAAAAGCACCTAGTTAAGGCTTCAGATTGAGGGCTCTATTTTAAGGGCAAAAGGCACCAAGACCCCAGAGAGTCTGGATAAAAAGACGTAATCCAGTAGTTCAGGCACTTAGCTCCAGACAGAGCTATAACCAACCTGTGGGGGCCAAGGCTTTGTTTGAGATACCAACATGGAGCATGGACTTCCTAGAGTGGGGATCATACTTCCCCTGGCCAGTCCAGAGAGTTCTTCCCTGTACCAGGTTGAAGAAGGAGCAGGTTTCCTCCTCTCCCAGTGTGACTGTTGTCCCTACCTGCCTCACAGAATGCACTCCTTGTTGCCCACAATTGCTTTTGCCCCAAGTGAAAAACAGTCCCGAATAAACCTCTCTCTAGAGGCCTAGAACAACGGCATCCAGAAAAAGCTGGAGTCCTAGGAGCCTAGGGCTGCCCAAACCCAAGACAAGGTCCAAAGGATGAGCTGGAGGAGGATGTTGGAAAGCCAGAGGGAGGGAATGATGCAGCCACAACTACCCATCAGCACGTTATTCTTGAACCTTCCACAGCACTGTGGCAGAACGAAAAGGCAGGGCAGTCCCTGCCCTCAAGGAGCTTACAGCCTAGATAAAGAGGGAAGATTTCTACATGGAAAAACAATGAGAAAAGAACTGGTTCAGTCATGTCTGACTTTGTGACCCCATTTGGGTTTCGTGGCAAAGACACTAGAGGGGTTTGCCATTTCCTTCTCCAAATTATCTGACAGATGAGGAAACCAAGACAAATAAAGTAAAGTGACTTGCCCAGGGTCATATAACTAGTGAGTGTCTGAGGTCAGATTTCAACTCAGGGCGAAGAGTCTTCCTGACTACAGTCCTGGCACGCTATCCACTTTGCCACCTAGAAAAGAACACAAGATGGTTTATATGAATAAGTAATCAATTCTGGAGCGTAGACTGTGTGTTGTGGGAAATCAGAGATCTGTGTTGGCTGCAATGGCCTGGGAAAGCTTCCAGGTACTTAAGCTAGGCCTCCATACCTGGGTAGAATTTGAAAAGGCAAAGAACTGAAGTGGGGAATACTCTAGCCTGGTGGCACAGGATAAAATCGTGGATTTTTTCCCTTTAGCACTGCCAGAGAAATGTTTGTCTAATACGAGCCCTTCACCAAAGTTCCGCATGTTAATCTTAGGAAGGAAGGAAGGAAGGAAGGAAGGAAGGAAGGAAGGAAGGAAGGAAGGAAGGAAGGAAGGAAGGAAGGAAGGAAGGAAGGAAGGAAGGAAAGGAAAGGAAGAATAGAAAAAAAGGGAAGAGAGGAAACATGGAAGCATTGCCTAAGCATCTGAGGTCAGTACTGTTATTTCCTCCATTTTACAGCTGAGAAAACTCAGGCAGAGAGAGGATAAGTGACCTGCCCAGGATCATACATCAATCATATATAAATCTTCCTAGCTTCAGGTCCAGCAGTCTATCCACTATATCAATCCATTGGCTGTCTCTTAATCAACCACCAATCAGCAAAGTAATGATAATGCTTTACATTTATATGTTTCACAGTTTATAAAACTCATCCATGTTATCTCCTTCCATCCTTACAGTAATATGGCAAGGTAGATAAGGTAAAATTTATAATCCTCATTTTATAGATTACAAAAATAATAGCTTATATTTAGATAAGGCTTTATGGTGTTCACAGCACTTCCCTCACAACAACCCATTCAGTGTAAGTTGTGTGTTGTTATCTCTATTTTACAGATGAGGAAACTGAGGCATATAAAAATGAAGTGGCTTGCCTAAGGTTATATTTCTGGTAAGCTGAAGACCCTCCACTGAACTCAAGGGCTCTGACTCTAAGTAGGCTGCTCTCTTCCCCTCTCTCACCTTCCACATCCAAGCTGTTATCAAGGCTTGTTGATTTTACCTTTGCAACATCTCTCAAATATGCGCTCATCTCTCCTCAGACGCTGCCATCACTCTGGTACAAACTTTCATCACCTCAAACCTGGATTATTGCAATAGCCTGCTGGGGGGGCTCTGCCTGCCTCAAGTCTCTCCCCACTCCAATCCATCCTCTATTCAGCCACCAAAAAGATTTTCCTAAAACATAAGTTCAGTCCCCTGCTCAGTAAGTTCCACTGGTTCCCTATTGCCTCCAGGAGCAAATACAAAATGCTCTGTCATTCAAAGCCCTTCATAAATTAGCCCCCTCCTACCTTTCCTATATTCTTACAACTTACTCAATAACTACTTCTCATTGATCCAGTGACACCTCCTGGCTTTTCCACAAACAAGACATTCCATCTCTTGACTCTGGGCATTTTCTCTGGCTGTCTGGAATGTTCCCTCCTCATCTCCATCTACTGGTTTCCCTGGCTTCCTCTCAGTCCAATCAATCAATCAATAAACATTTATTAAGTGCCTACTATGCTCCAGGCACTAAAATCCTACCTCCTACCAGAAGATGCCTTTCCCAATCCCTCTCAATTCCAGTGCCTCTCCTCTCCTAATTACTTTCTGTTGATCCTATACATAGCTTGTTTGTACATAATTGTTTGCTTGCTGTCTTGCCCTAGTAGACTATGAGGTCCTTGAGGATAGGGACAATCTTTTACCTTTCTTTATATCTCCAGCACTTAACACAGTTCCTGGCACATAGGAGGTGTTTAAGAAATGTTTATTTCTCCCACACCAGGCCATCTCTGAACTGAGAGTTTCTTTCCCCTTGGATCACAAATTAGACCTAGAAGAGAACTCAAAGGGCATCTAGTAACAGAAGAAGAAACTGAGACCCAGAGAGGTTAAATTATTTGCCCAAGGTAACACAGATAGTGTCAGAGATGGGATTTGAATCCAGGCCTTCTGCCTGAAATGTTCTTTCTGCCCAGTGTTCTTTCAAGACATGTATACCTCCAAGTAACCCCATCTTTGCCCTCATCTTTGACCAAACAGATTATTTGTTCGTCAACAGGGCTGAAATGACAACAGGCCCTCTCTGCATCTATTGAACTGCTCTATCTCTAGAAAGTCCTTTGGAAAATAAATACATTGTGTTATGGGAATGGTTGCCATGGAGCAGCTAGGAGCAGGCATTTCTAGGCTTTTATTGAAGAGAAAGAACTGCAAACACTGTGGGTGTAATCAGTATGTTCCTGAAACTGCGGATGAAATGATAAACTGTGTGTGTGCATGTGTGTGTGTGTGTGTGTGTGTGTGTGTGTGTGTGTGTGTATGTGAAAGAGAGGGAGGGAGAGAGAGAGAGAGGGAGGGAGGGAGGGAGACAGAGAGACAGAGAGAGAGAGAGAGAGACAGACAGACAGACAGACAGACAGACAGACAGAGAGAGTAGTAAAGCAGCCAAACATGTATTTTTCTACCTGGCCATCCTTCGTTTTCTCAGCTTTCCTGTGACTTGATGCACTCCTGAAGCAAATGCCCAGCCCTGGGAATAGCCTTACCCAAAGAGTTGATCAGCTGAAAAAAAGAAGTTCTATGAGGGAGGGAGAGCCAAGAGACCTGGAAGGTCCAGGTCCAAATCCTGCTCTGCTACTGACTATCTGTGTGACTTTGGAGAGTTCACGTCACTTTTCTGGGTCTCAGTTTCCCTTTCCGTATAATGAAGGGATTAGACTAGATGGTCTCTTCCAGCTCTAACCAAGGATTCTGTGCTCCTGTTATCTTGAAGTTCCCTTCCACCTTTAAGTCCTATGAGACTGTGAGTTTTAGTTGTCCCTAAAAGGCCCTTGATATGCTAAAATTCCTGCCCTATTCTGTGAGTGATACCTCAAATTCTACCTTCAGAGTTTCCCTTTAACTTGAGGGAATCTAGGGATCACTGAAAACACACTAAGTCTACTCCAAAATTTTATCTAGAACGAGAGTTCTACACCTATTTTTTTTTTCATAGACCCCTTTGACAGACTGGTGAAAACTAGGGACCCTTTCTCAGAATAAAGGTTTTAAATAATTAAAGGGAATGCTACATTTCAGTTAGAAGTCAGTGCAATTAAAGATATATATAGATATATATTTTTTTACCATCCATAGATCCCCTGAAATTTATGCACAGGCCTATCTGAGGGGCTGTAGATCCCAGGTTAAGAACTCCATCTCTAGGATCCATCTTACTTACCCTCCCTACACTCTTGTGTTAGAATCTGACCTCCCTGTGAATTTCCTTTCTTACTCAAAGAAAGATGGGATGAGGTCAGAATGCAAAGGTTCTTAAGTTACTTTCCTCCAGATTGCAAGGACCAAGTCAGCAGTAGAAAAAACAATTCAAATGCCACCTTGTCCCAAAAGCCTCTCTGATCTCCGCAGTAACAATGACAAGCTTTGTTTTCACCTTTCTTACCGCCATACTTTTTTTTTAGCCAGGTCCTATGATTCTATTAATAAGTGTAGGGAGCTGCTGGTGAGAAATATGTGATCTATGAACTTCCCCATCAATGTAAATCAACAGCTGCTCTGAAATTTACAATCTTAATCTCTAATTATAAGTTTATAGGGAATTGTTGATTAGATTAAATGATTTGCTCAGGATCACGTTACCAGCATGTGACAGCTAGGTGGTCCAGGATGCTGGCCTTGCAGTCTAGAAGATCTTGCCTCTGATACTTATTATGGGCAAGTGGGCAAGGCCCTTTACCTCAGCCTCAGTTTCCTTGTCTGCACAATGGAGTTAGAAGAGCACCTACCTTATAGGATTGTTGTGAGAATCAAATGAGATAACCCAGATAAGGCACTTTAGAAACCTTCGATCACCATAAAGATGCTAGCTATTATTACTCCATGTGCCCAAGACAGGATTTGTACACAGATCTTCCTAACTCAGAGACCAGCTCTCTATTACACTATGCTGCCTGTCTTTAATTTTCTCAGGCACTTCTATACTCTTATCTACAATAGTGATATCGTAATGTATCACATCACCTTATTACATTCTGTGATACATGGGAACAGGGATCAGGTATTTTCTAAATTTTGTGTTCTCCTCAATGCTTAGCATAGTGTTTTGTATACAGTAGGTATTTAATGTTTGTTGGTTTGGATAAGTTGGACTGGACTGGATTGGATTGGATTGGATTGGAAGATGAAGGCTCTGAAGTTTTTCCTACCTGCCAATTTAGGGATGTGCAACAAAGAGTAACAGAAAATATTTCTGTTCAGTAAACATTTATTGAATGTCTACTAAGTACAGAACCCTGCACTAGGCATTGTGGGGGAGACATAGAAAGATCAGTAAAAATCTGCCTCTACTCTCATGAAGCTTGTAACAGCCTAAGGGGCAGAAATACCTAAAGCAGGGCTAGGAATCACAAATGCCACTAACTGACCCCTGAGGAAGTGTATAACCCAAGAATAAGTCACTGGGAAACCATTGGTCCCATGTCCTCTACTCCTACTTGCCAATGCAACTGTGTGCCAGGAACAAAGAGCAAAGGATAATGGAAGACAGAGCTTAACAGTCCATTGAAGCAGAGGGCTAACCAGGGAAGGGAACAGCCCATCAATTCCCTCTTTCATGTTCAGGGGTCGGCATTCTCTTCCCCCTTCCTATTCCCCTCTTCTGATCTTATGGGGTCAGGAAGTTGTTTCCAGCGGTTCTGCCTCAGCCCCTGGGGAGGATAAAAGGGGGAGGGAGGAGACCTGGAAATCCAGAATGAAAGAGAAACAACTGTCAGGATGGCATGGAGGGAGACTTCCTGCCATTGTCGTGGGCAGGATGCAGGAAGTCCATGGGGGTTGATTGAAGGATAGAGGGGGCCCATTTTCTTTGGTCCTAAGACTCCCTCCCAGAGGCCAGAAGCACCCTGGAGCAGGCAGGAAAGACCCATGAACCAATGGAAAAACTAAGGAACAAGTTGGTAGGTTCACAGCCCACCAAACCAGGCATGCTATTCAGATGCTCTTGAGAACCTGGCTTTGGAAAACCAGATGGAATACTCAGATATTGCCCCGCCTTGGTGGTTTAAACTTCCACATTCTAAGGATTCTGGAGAACAAAAGATTCAGCCTTATGCTCAACCACTCCCACTAATAGATGTCTTCCTGTTTTCTAAGCCAATTTTTCCTTAAAAAAAAAGGCAGTACTGAGACAAGCCAGGGTCCCTACCACAAAGAGAAAACCAAGGGTACAAAGATGGCAGCTGTTAAATAATGTCTCCGGCTGGGAGATGGCAAAAGGTTGTAATCAGAGGGTACGAATGGTTTGCTCTTTCACATTGAGCTTTGTGGGGTGTCTAGTTACTTGGCAGGGTTACCAACAAGCAGGGTCTGGTCCTCAGCTTGTCAGGTTCAGCAACTGAATTCGATCAGTTCATCCCTGAGGTATCAAGCTCTAGGAAACTGTTCATAGAAACTATAGATCATAGATCATGCATCACAGATATACAGCTGGAAGGGACCTTAGAAGTTTTCAAGTCCAACGCCCTCATTTTACAGATAAGAGAACTGAGAGCCAGAGAATTGTCTCAGGTCACACAGGTACTAAGTGACAGAGCCAAATCCGAGCTAAGGTCCTCTGACTTCAGCTAAGAGCTGGCAAGGTTTTTCTTGGGTCCCCTTTTATCTCTCCTTTCAGCAGTCTGTTCCCCTATTCCTAATATCCCCACCTCCAAATACACTCCAATTCTGTACTCCAACTCTGCATCCTATTTTTCAAAAGACTTTGCCATCAGCTAGCAGCCAGTTAAAGGAAGGAAGAAAGGAAACATTAAGTGCCTACTATGTGCCAGCAGGCACTGTGCTAAGCACTTTTCAAATGTCTCATTTGATCCTCACAATAACTCTGGGAGGTAGATGCTATTATTTTGCCCAGGTGAGGAAAATGAGGCACATAGAGGTGATGTGACATATCCAGGATGGCACAGTTAATAAATTTCTGAGGCTAGATAAGTGCACAGATCTTTCTGACTCCAAGTTCTATCCACTATCACCTAGATGCCACTAATGTATTAATAACAGGTCAAAAGTGTAACTCTTCCCAGGGCTATTTGCACAAAAGACAGCATAAAGAATATGATGCAAAATCCTCAGACCTGGACTCTAATCCTGTTCTTGCCACTTTTTAGCTTTTTGACCTTGAATTTACCTTCCCTGGATCTTCCTTCAGCTGTAAAATGAAAACACTCAGATGAGCCTTGTTCTGATAATCCAGAGATTATTGTGAGAGAAGAAATTTCTGTGAAAGTACTTTGTAAACTGTAAAGTACTCAAGCAAACTATCGGGTATTGCTATTTAATAGGGGACTCACTGCCCCCTTAAGTGTTTAAGATTCAAAGAAATTACATTCAAATAGTAGAGTTTCAGATCCTGAAAAATGAAGACGGGAGAGAGATTTTGGGGACAAGGAACCATGCCCAGTACCCTAAAATGTATGCCATTTAATTCCATCTACTCTTAAGGGGTTAGAGTAGTGGAAGGATGTATTTTCTAACAACCATACCTAGGTCTAGTCTCCCAGGGCTAGTCTCTCAGATATTTCCTAGTATCTATCAGCACAATCCCTAAGACCCTTATCCTTGGGCCAAAATGTAAAACAAGGTTCAGCTGATAAATAAAGTCATTTTAACTAAAGAGCATAAAGATATCTTTTCTATTCCTTTCTCCCTTCCTCCCTCTCTCTTTCTTTCTTGACTGAGTTTTCCAATATTGCCCAGGGTGAAAGAGCAATAGCCGTTCCTGAGCCCACTCCCAGGACTGATCAGCACGGGAGCTTTAAACTACTTCATTCTTCTGGACCAGCTCACCCTCCTTAGGCAGCCTGGTGACCCTCTGATCCAAGGGCTCATCATATTGGTGCCAGACATGGTGGGAATACTTTATTATCTTTAGTCCAGCCCAAACTTCTGAACTCAAGAGATCAGCCTCTCCAGCAAAAGGCATTTGTGCAACCAATCATAAGACACATCATTGATAGTTACTGCAAAAGCAGGTGGGGCCAGTCATGTAACAAGAACAAGGGATAACAGATGGACATCTCCAAAGTTTCACTGATAGGCTGAGCATCTGAAAGGTCCTAGTGGAAGAGGCCTCCCATTTATTGAATAGATGTTCTATAGAGGATTTATGGAATAACTAATCACCATTGTTTTCCTGACACAACTTCAACCCGCCTACCCAGGGAGGCTTTACCTAAAAGAAGACAAAGTCACCCCTGGAATCTGATTGGCCTATGTGATTGGCCCCTGTTTCCCTAACAAATTTTCCACACTCCTACCACTCCTCTCCACCCTGACCAAGATAACCTTGGTTAGACCCAGGACAAAGCTGCCCATGGGATGTGGTCAGCCTCAGCCTCTCTGATGCAGCTTCCTGGTCATCTACATAAGAAGTCCCAGCCACATGGAGACTGGTACCTGATTTAGTGGATTTCTGAGACCCACAGGAGTCACCTTAAACAAAGCAGAGCCATCCACAGAAGCTAAGTACCACTGAATCTTTGTTGAATATCCTTGCTGCCTTAGGGCAAAGTAAACCTACTTATGTTAAATGTTTAAAACAAGGAGTGAGTGCCTTGTTTTATCCTAACATCAAACCTGAACTAAAAGAGTGTTGACTTTAGAGCTCAGCATCAAACCTTTCTTGATCCCTCTACCAGAACTTCCTCCCCTCAAAAAATCATTAACTTGTAGAAACTTTATATTTACTCACATGTAAACATGTTGTATCTTCCATGGTAGAATGTAAGTTCCCTGAAGATAATGGTTAAAAACACAGGCAAAGGGAGATCTTGAGCCTAACAAGGAAAAGGAGATTTGAAGGTGTTTTGGAGGGGTATGGAATTGTGAAAAAGTCCAGAGTTTGAATTTGCAGAGGAGAAACTAAAGAAATGCTGATTGAGCATAATCTCCAGGTTCAGAGTTTATTTCTGCTTTCTATGAGAGAAGGGTGCAAGTGGGACAGGATTAAAGAGTGAGAGCCTGAACAAGAGAACTTTAAAGGAAGAAGGTATTTGACAAAGCAAGGTAAGAAAAGATAAATAAAATAACCTACTAAGATCAACTGGCAATCAAAACAAATTTATGAACATTTAAGAGATGAATGATGAATGAGAAGGAAATACATGTGACTGTAAAGTCCTTGCCAAGACAAAGGAAAGGAAATTGAATGTGGCTATCACTTTAAGTGCTGAAAGACTGAATGAGGTGTTTAGAAAGTGGGGTATAAATACAAATAGTTTCATTTTGTTTTGTTTTAAATAGGCTGAGAATCTTAGTTAGTATGAACAGTAAGGTGGATTTTGTAGTGACTCGCACTGAGCATGCAATGTTTACTTTTCTGCTACAGACAAGGGATTTACTCTATATTCCAAGCATGTGGCAGTCTCCTTTCTTGGAGAAGATGAAGAGATTCAGGGAACACCTTGCCATATTCCAAATTTTCAGGAACAATAAAGCGTTCCTTTAAAATAACAAAAACTAGGTGTCAATGAGGGGAAGAATCTGACAAAGGGTGAATATGGCCCATAAGGGGATGTTAAAGACTGGAAGAATGTGACACAGAGGAGAATGGGAAGGAAAAAGACAAGTGTATATTTGAATTTCAAAAAACAAACTTGGGGTTCTTCTTCCCAGAGAGAAGGGAGTTGGATCCTCTGAGGAAGGATATTGATGTGCTGGGGAGCATCCAGAGAAAGATGAAGGGCTTTCAGTCCATGTTACATGAGGATAAATGGAAAGAACCAAGGATGTTTATTCTAGAAAAGACTCAAAAGGGTCATGACAGTTGTTTTTGATATTTTAAGAACTTTCATGTGGAAGACACTTCTGTTTGTCCATAGGAAAACCATACCAGGAGCAACGGCTAAAAGCTATAAGAGGCAAACTTATTCTTGATATGAGGAAAAACCATCCCAATAATTAGATACCCAAAAGAGGAATAGGCTGCTAGCACAGCACTTTGCACATAGTAGGTGCTTAATAAATACTTGTTGAATTGAATTTCCTTACACTAATGGAGAGACTAGCCAGACCAGTGGGATCAGGGATCCATTAAAGTGTAAAAAGAAACAGGCCAGTAAGCCCAGTCTTTATAAGCTTGTACAGAATATTCAGCTGCTGCAACCCTGATATAGGCTTTGGAGCATGGGAGGATGTTCTGCAATTGGTCCTAGTTTGCTAACTATCGAGTGAAGCAGTCTCTTTGACTATATGGCCATTCAAAGACTTTCCCTTCCCAGAACCTTAAACTTACTACATTCTGAAGTTCATGCATTGGAGGACACTAAGCCCTTGCCAAAGGGTTCTTCTGGACCCTCCTGGCTTAAGAGTGATTATGAGTAATAACTGTGACTGTTTCCCTCCCAGCCTGAGGTCTTTCTTTTTCTTTGCCTCACTAAAGGGGCCATTCCCTGGCTACCTCTTAAACAGACTTATTCAATGAATGGGTGTTGCCTCACCCTAAGTGAGTATTGGCAAAGACCTTGGCGTAAAGGGGCCAAAGTCTCCCAGTGCATCCTGGGTCATCTCCAGTCATTCTGATGAATACCTCGTCACTGGATCCAAATGGCTCTAGCAGAGAAGTGAGGCTGGTGATACAGCCTCCCTCACTCAAAACAAAGTCATGTGCAAGTCATGTCATCATTTTTCTGATGGCACGGTCTTCTTTGGCAACGAAGGATGAACACAGTGGAACAGCAGCTCCTTCCTACTCTTTCGACTGACTCGATCCTTCCTGAAGGTGTTCTTGGAAAAAGACAATCAATGCCTAATAAAAAAGGCCTTGGACCCTCCCCATCCTCAGGCCAACCAACGAGCAGGCTCTATTCTTTGCCTCAGCATTTGTTTTCATTTTAAGTGAAGGAGATTAGAGGCTATAAACTTGTGTGTTTCAAAATATCAGGAGAGCAAGACACCAGGAGGCCCAAGAGGAGAATCCAGGCTAGGGTTTGTAGCCCTGGGCATAAAGAGCAACTTTGAGACCCAGTTATGTAGAAACTACATTAATTCTAAGCCCACCCTCCCCAGAGATGGAAATGGTGTCAGGAGGAGGATGCCCCCACAGGGCCTGGGGTGTAAAATATGTCCTGTTCTTGCCATATCTTTATAGTAAATATCCCTTTTTAAAATTACTTGATATTAACTAGTTAAATACAACTGGACACTAATCACTGGTGACTAATGTAGGTAGTGTGGACAAGTGTGCTCTACTAGAAAAAGAGAATAAGGGATGGAGTTAATAGCATTGGAGAAGAGATATCATCCCTTGAACTTTGATAGGAGAGATGTAGCCAGTTTCATTCAAGTACTACTACAACAGAGTAAGAGTAATCATTACAAAAGCATTTAAGTAATTTAAGTAAAACCTCAGCCATATTCTCTCTGCCTCTGATAATTATCTTTAGAAAAAAACATAAATAATATAATTAATCATCAATTAAGTAACTTTTATTCATTAATACTTTCAACATATACAATAAACTAAAGAGCAAAATCTGTTTGAAACTGGACAGTCTTTGTTAAAGTTCAACAATGAGAAAGTCAGATCCTACACTAGCGAATAGGAGAGTGTTCCCCATTTTCTTCCCACTCCTTTTATTTAAAATAAATGTTTTCTGTGTGTCCTTTTTATTTTTAAAATGTTGTTATTTTCCAGTGACTCACATACACAAAATAAAACCTTCCTTTGTAACAAAAAGTAGAATTAAGGAAAACAAATGAACACATTGACCTTATAAAACAGCATGTATTTATTCTTTCTTTCCATAGTATCTTGGGTTTTTCTCAATTATATGTAAAGACAATTTTTAATATTCAGTTTTTAAAATTTTGAGTTCCAAATTCTCTCCTTCTTTCCCCCACCCCATGGTAAACAGTTTGATATAGGTTATATATGTGCAATCATGCAAAACATTTCCATATTAGTCATGTTATAAAAGAAGCACAGAATAAAAACTAATTAATTTTTTTAAAACCCCCAAAATTAAGACAATGAAAAATATTATGTTTCAATCTGCATTCAGACTCCATAAGTTCTTTCTCTGGAGGTAGGTAGCATTTTTCTTCATGAATCCTTTGGAATTGTCTTGGAAAGGAGAGATGAAGAGATTGCTGAGAATAGTAAGTCATTCTCAGGGGATCATCACACAGTATTGCTGTTACATTGTACTGTGTACAATGTTCTCTACTGGTTCTGCTCATTTCACATTGCATCAGTTTGTGCAAATCTTTCTAGGTTTTCCTGAAATCATTCTGTTTGTCACTTCTCATAATACATCTATGGTCTACCATATACTCTGTGTATGGAGAGGAAGGAGGGGGGCAGAAATGCTTCACTGTCAGTCCTCTGAGAGCACATTTGGTCACTGCATTGTTTAGAATTCTGTGGTCTTCTAGTGTTGTCTTTCTTTACATTATTATGGCCATTGAGTGACCTGTTCTCCTTCATGCTCTTCAGAAGTTGTCAGGCCAACAAGTATTTATTAAGTTCAAATTACATGCCAGGCATTGTGCTAAGAACTGGAGATACAAAGGAAAGACAAAAGATCAGTCCCTTCTCTAAAGGAGCTCACATGGGAGGAGACCATATGTAAACACTGTGTAGAAACAAGACATGCATAGGATCTATTGGAATTAATTGCAAAGAGAAGATACTAGAATTAAGGGGAATTGAGAGAGGTATCTTGTAGAAGATGGGGTTTTAGCTGGAATTTGAAGGAAGCCAGAGAAGCCAAGAGGTTATGAGGACAGAATAAATTCCAGGCTTTCAGACAGCCAGTGAAAATGCCCAGAGTCAAGAGAGAAAGTGTCCTGGGGGAGGAAGAGTAAGGAGCACAGTGTCACTGGGTGGAAGATTGTGTGCAATGAGTGGGGTATAGTGCAGTAACACTGAAAATGTAGGAGGGGACCAAGTTATAAAGGGCTTTGACAACTGAAGAGGGTTTTGTATTTGATCTTGGAGGTAAGAAGGAGCCACTAGAGTTCATTAAATGGGTGACATCGTCATCATAAGCAGAAGCACTTATATAGCCCTTTAAGGTTTACAAAGTGATATGTAGAGTATCTCATTTGATTCTCATAACAACACTGGGAGGTAGGTAGTATTATTATCCCCATTTTACAGTTGAGGAAATTAAGGCAGAGAGAAGCTAAGTGGCTTGCCCAGGATCATACAACTAGTAAATGTCTAAGGCTGATTTTGAACTCAGGTCTTCCTCACGCCAGGTCTGGCACTCTACCTACTGTGCCACCTGGCTTGGAGGAAAGGAAAATCCCCACTTTACAAATGAAGAAGCTGAGGTCTAAAAAAGGAAAATTGATTTTCTTGGTTACACAACTAGACAGTGACAGAACCAAAAAAAGAAACTCAGTCTCCTGTGTCCCATTCTAGGGCTCTTTCCACAACTACCTATGATGTTATTAGCCCCAAGAATTCATACTCACAGTCCTAGCAATAAGAAAAATAAAATTTGTCTGGGATCATTTAGATCTGGAGGTGTTTGGACTAGAGGACTTTTCATTTTAATCTTAAGTGTTTCTGAGCTCATTTGAACGAGATGGACAACTGAAACGAACATAGTCCTAGAATATACTCATCCTGTGATGAGGACAGGTCAGTTGAGGGAAGATGATGTTCATTTGGCTAGTGCAATAGAATTGTCTACTACATAGTTGGCACTCATTTAATGATTGACTTTGAGGGGAAATGGATTCTTAGCTCTGTTCCCATGACCAAAGCCAGAAAACTATCCATAAAGGGGTAAAGGAGAGAAGAAGATACTCTCCAAACAAAGACCTAAATCAACTAGTGGCAATATAAGGAATTAACCAAAGGCAGACACAAAAAGACAGAGTGCCCCAGATGCCAACCATCAGCATTGGAATGTAGCTGAACTGGGAGATGGGAGAATTGACTTCAAGTCCTGACTCTGACCTTACGAGCTGTGTGAACATGAGTCTCAGTCTTCTCATCTGCAAAATGGAAATCATACTTGCACTCCCTGCCTCACAGGCAGCTACAATGCACACATCATCTTAGTGATGTAGAGCTGGACAAGACCTTAAAGATCATTGAATCCCATCCCCTCATCTTCCAAAAGAAGAACTAGAAACCCAGATAGGTTCAGTGACTTGTCCAAAGTCACACAAGTAGTAAATAAATCTGGTCTTTTATCTCCAACTCCAGCACTATTCCTTGAAACCATATTGAAAAACTTTGTAAATCTGAAAATATCATAAAGATTTCAATGTAAGACTCATGGCTCAAGGGAACTCAGTTTTGGCTCACATGGACAGGACCTGTAAAGGTTTTTTAACTTGTACTCTGTGTCTCAAGTCCTCACCCCAAAGTAGATTTCTAAGGAAAATCTATAAAATGAAGTTTAGGAATTGCTTTTGTCTGTCTTCCCAAAAGGGACTAATAAAAACTTCTAGAAAAGTTATAACAAAGTAGATATCAGAAACCAGAGAGCTTTTTGTTTTTGCCACTACATAAGAAATGCTTAAAACACAAAAGAACTCATTAATGTGCACTGACAACTAAATAAAACATGAAACACTAATCCACAATGAGACTCACAGGAGCCTATAAACAGATACAGATAATATTCCTGGAAGGTTAAGATTCCTGGGAGGACCATGGGCCTGCTGAATCCACCTTGGATTGGCACTGTTCATGCAACTCACTCAAGTCTGTGACTTCTGGCCATCCAGGAAGGCATGAACCATCCTCCTATAAGTGGTCACCTTCTCATCTGGGAAGGGATATAGCTGTAGAAAGAACCTCCTGCTGGTGGCATCTGGACCTCTTAGTGAATGGGAACTTCTTGAATCCACAAAGCTGGAAACATCCATCTCAAGGATGCTGTTATGTTAGGTCACGTATGGTTAGGGAAAGAAACACAAAACAGAATAGGCATCTGGGCACCTGACATATAGTCTCAGGTAAGCTCATGTAATCACTGCTGTGTGTGTGTGTGTGTGTGTGTGTGTGTGTGTGTGTGTGTGTGTGTGACTACTGCTAGAGGGAAGAGAGAGAAATCCCTTCTCCATCACCCCATCCCACCCCATTCCCTAGCCCCACCGCAGCTAAAGTTCAGGGGAGAGCTATCAGCATCCTATGCCGCACATTCAAAAGAGGGCAAGAGAGAGTGAAATCAGGAGTTGTTCCTCTTTTAAAGCCTTCTGAGTGACTCTTTATTTGAACAGAGTCACCAATGGGATTATGGGGACTAACCAGGACCCAATGAGTAAAGAGCCCACTAGAAGAGACCAAGACACAAAGTCCATCCCATAGATGCTTGATGGGATGCCCTGCAGGTAGGGCTCATCCAATGGCTCAGATTGGGGGCTCACAGAATTACCCCCCCATTATAAAATTTTGTTGTCATTTAGTCATTTCAATAGTATCTGACTCATTGTGAACCATTTGGGATTTTCTTGACAGATACTGAAGTGGTTTGGCATTTCCTTGTCCAGTTCCTTTGACAGATGAGGAAACCGAGGCAAACAGGGTTACGTGACTTGACAAGGGTCACATAGCTAGTAAGTGTCAGAGGCCATATTGAACACAGGTCTTCCTGACTCCAGGCCCAGCACTCTGTCCACTGTGCAACCTAGCTGCCCAATTACATAAGCTATGATCATTCTTATCTAACAACTCTTTATCTATCAATGGCTTCTAATTGATTGGAGCCCTTTCCCTTCTTCACTAGAGTTCTCTGGACATCTGAAGTTTAGTTCTAGTTTCCTTATCTACACACTGAGGTTGGCTCACTTTGGCAGAATTCCCAGAACCCTTAAAATCTGCTGCCAGTGTCAAGATTAGCCCACGTAAAAAGTAAGCTGTCCTTTTCGGTGTGAGTCTGACGCCATCTAATCAGACTCTTGATGCTCCATCTGATGATGGGCTGTGTGCCTCCGGAATGCGAGTCGTTTGCAGTCTGATAACTAAGACAAAGGAACTGAAAATCATCTCCTCTGCTTTCAAAGAGCCAAGCAGCTTTCTTTCTTCCGAAGAGTCTCATTACAATGCCAGTGGGCAGAGAGTCAGGAATTTTCTATTAAATATAAAAGGCCCAGACAAGGAAAACAATCTGGAAATAGTGGCCCCTTCATGAGAATGCCCCCCACTAAAACAGAGGCAGCACCTGACTTTCAAATGATTCAAGGTGTTAAGAAAAAAGACCCTGAACAAGAATTATGGATAAGTGTAGTAAAATACCCCTTCCTTAATCAAAAGACTCCAGGGGCTCCCCATTAGCTCCAGAATCAAATAAAAACTCCTGTTTGGCATTTATAAAGCCTTCCCAACCTGGCCCCAATATACCTTTCCAGCCTTATTGCATATACTTTTCTTTGCACACTCTAGGGTCCAGTCAAAGAGACTTTCTTACTGTTCGTCACACGTGATGTTTCATTTTCAATCTCCATACCATTATACCGACTGTCTCTGATGCCTGGAATAAACCCCTCCTCACTTCTCTAGCTTCCTTCAAGACTCAGTTCAAGGTCCACCTTCTCCAGGATACTTCCTGTCTTTTCCTAAAACCGCCTTGCATTTATTTTGAATATGTTTCTATCTATAGATGGACTACATGTTATTTCCCTTTATAGAACATAAGTTTCTTGAAGGCAGGACATTCACTTTTTTGCGTGTCCATCATCTAGTACAGTTGTCATACAATAAGGGCTAAATAAAGATTGCTTGAATTGCATTCTCTTTTGGTTACAGACAGAAGTTACATTGTGGACAATAAAAGCTTACATCCCCATAGTACTTTAAGCAGCATAGTGTAGAAAAGGGAAGACCTGGTTTCAAATGCTGGGTTTTAATACCTCTTTGACCTTGGACAAGAAACTTCATTACCTTAGGCCTTGGTCCACATCTGTAAAATGAATGGGTTCACAAAATGATCTCAGTTTCCTTTCAGTTTTAAGTCTATTATCCACTTGAAACTTCTGATTTGAACTTCACCATAAACCTATAAGATAGACAGAGCAAGGGCTCTCTGGCTTCACATCTGGTTTAACCATTTAACTAACATGAAGAGCAGAAAGGTTAAGTAAAGTCCCACAATTAGATCATAACAGAGCTGGGATTAGAATCCAGATGTCCTGAATCATAGACCAGGGTTCATTCCACATCAGAGAGAGAGAAATCAGAGCTAGAGAGTAAAGCTGGGAAAGTTGACCAAACTTGGGCCTGGGATTGGTCAGTTGCTTGTTGTCTTTCTTGAAGAGGAGTAAAATGACATCACTACATTGGAGTCGAGGTACAGTGTGTCCTACTGTGGCTGATCAGACCACTAAGAGCTCAGAGGACTCCACCACATGTCAGGCACAAATAATGCATATGAACCTGAGGTATAGGAACATCAGAAGAAAGACTTCTGAAAGATCTTCCAAGTGAAGAATCTAAGGGAGCAGATCACTTAGGGGTTTAGGCTGCTCCAAAGAGAGCAGTTTTCACTGAAAAATAAATTTGAGGTTTTGCTTCTACTCAGGTAAGAAAGGACAGAGTGTCACCAAGGAATAAGCAGGCGGAAAGGTATGAAACTAAAGAAGCCAGTTTTATGTATTTTCATGGTGGCAAGCTGTACTCAGTAACTGAGCCAAACACCCATAATTTATCAAGCTGGGTATAGCTTATACACCTGAAATTCTTCATATTTTAGTAAAGAAGAGTTTACACTCTCAACAGCTAGCTGCACAGCTAATGCACAGTAGTATGGAGTTAAGTCCCAAGACTGCAGTCTAAGGCGATGAATCCTTCTTTTGCTGTGTGTAAGGGATCACTAGTGAAGTAAGGGTGCTTTCTCTTTGGGGGATCCCTGGATAGTTTCACCAACGTAAACCATGGCAATGTGCCAGTAACAAGATTGGTTTCAGTTTTCCTTTTAGTGGGAAAGAAGTTGAAAGAACGTGGTATCAGATTGAAACAGGTTGCACACAGAAAGAAACCCAGCTGTTTGCACTTCGCAGACAGAGCAGGGGCTCTCTGTGAACCAAGGAGCCTTTGGACTGTTCCTCATTCTATACAGAGAAGGTCACTGTCTCTACCCCCTCAAACTACACTGCCCCCCCAGGTCAGCGCTGTAAACATCAGCCCATCAAGATAAGAAGGAGAAGGCAGATGATATTAATTACCTGGTCTTTTAAGTCCTCCATAGCCTCACATCTGGTTTAATCTCAGTAACATTCATCTCAGGCCAATAAAAGCAAAGTAAAATAAAGAAAGGACTAGGTCAGTGGCCTGGGTGATGACTGGGCTGCTGATGGTCCATAGGGGATTCCCTTCCCACACCCACACACTCAAATACAGAAGAAGCTGATGGTCAAAGCACAGGAGCCATCTGCTTGGGTTCAAGCGAGGGCATAAGGGTGGAGTGATCCCTGAGCCTTAGAATTTCATCTTCCATGGTACCCTTGGTAGAGGATAGTAGAAACTAGGGAAGTGGAGAGTTCTAGGAATGCGGACTGATCTTATCAGAAGTAGGAGGAAGATAGCCCCTAGGATCATGGATTTAGCGCTATAAGGCACATTAAAGGTCACTGAGTTCAAACTCCATCTTCTCACATATGAGGAAGCAGATTCAGAAAGATTAAGAGACTTGCTCAGAGTTCAACAGTGAGTAAATGTCTGAGGTAGGATTTGAACCCATCTTTCTCATGCCAAATCCAGCATTCTATCAACTACTTCACCTCGCTGCTTGAAGGGCAGGAGGGGAAGAAAAGGTAGATGTTATAGGATCCTAGCCCCAAAACTAATGGACCTCATAAGATATCTAATCTAATCGTCTCATTTTACAGCTGAGAAAACTGAAGTTTTCTCAAAGTGACTTACCCAAGGTCAGATAGATAGTAAAAAAGGATTTGAACTCAGATCCCATGACTTTAAGTCCTTTGGCTCTTCCTATTGTACCTTATTGCTTTGCTTCTCTCAACTGTTGCTTTAGCGGGTTGTTTCTATAGCAGCCAAGTACACAGTGAACCTGTAATAAATTATGGTTTTCTTAAATTTGCAGAGCCACAGAGAACATAGTACTACTCTCCTTGCTAGCCACAGGTGGTTATTTGCCAAGTAAAGCCATGCAGTCTCTGAAGTTTTATTCTTAGTCGTAACGTCTATGCCAAAACGGACCTTAGAGGTTATCTAGTCTATCTAATCTGCTCAATAAGGAATTGGAAAACTGAAGGCTGGAGGGAAAAAAATGACTTGCCAGAGGTCACTGAAGAGTATTAATGAAAGACCCTGAACTAGAACTTGTCTTCTGATTCACAGTCCAGCATTCTTTCCATTACATTCTGCTGTTTTCATTGACCTGGATTGTTGTGTGACATAAGTGAGAAAGCTGCTATAAAACACTTTGCAAACCTTCTGTATGAATGTCATTTATGAGTGGATAGATGGATGGATGGATGGATGAGTGAATTTTAAAAAAAAACATTTATTAAGCACCTATTATGGGTCAGGTACTGTGCTAAGTGTTGAGGATATAAATATAAAAAACAAGACAGAGCTCCTCTCATCATTGAGCCTATCTTATACAAAACATATAGCTTTTATTATCATTCTTACCTCTCCCCACCCCCCCAGTCCTGGCACTAGGATACCAGTTCTCTATATATTTGTACATGGTCTGGTTTTCCACTTGAAAGCTCAGGATGGGATTACAGAATTTTAGCTTTTTTTTAGAAGGGATCTTAGAGATCATTAGTAAACCCCCCACAATTTACAGATGAGGAAACGGAGGCCCAGGGAACCTGTCCAAGGTTATACAGTTAGTAAGTGGCAAAATCAGGATTTGAACCCAGATTTTTGCATGTTAAAACCAAAGGTCTTGCCACAACACCATGGCTTTCAGCACCATTGTCACAGAAAATTCTTTGAAGGTTATGATGTGGGATTATTAGGGCAATCATGAAAACCCAAAGGCAGCACTCACTGATGTATTTTAGCAAATTCTAACAAATTAAAAAAATATGTGCAAGAAATTCAATTGAGAGTCAGGCCCAAGACTTCATGAAAGAAAGAGCAGGCCCCCAAGTTAAAGCGACAGATTAATATTTAAGGAATATGTTTCTCTCTCCGGGACGCTGCTCACACAAGCTGGACTCCTCATGTTTATAATGATAGACGCAGGTTCGCCCTTTATCTACAGCAAATCAACCAGTCAAAGCCAGCAGCACATCTGGAGTATGTCTTTAAATGGCTCGACAGCAAATGTCAAAACTATTTGATCTGGTTTTAGAAAATCACCTTTCAAGATGCCGGAAGATATTTTACACTTTGAAAAGAGATTAAAAACTTTTCAGTTGAATTAGAAAACGAGTATGGTCACATTGAGATTCCCTAGGAAACAGGAGGCTGACCCTAGCGGGCCAGGAACACAGAAGATCTAAAGCCAGCGGCTTCCCATTTAAATGTGTGTGAAGGGCTGATTCCTGACCCTATCTTCCCCCACTGCCCCATGCTGGGCAAGACCGCTAGCTACTGTGCATTGCTGACACACTCACTCCCAGAGGACCCCAACCATGGATGGGCACGTTTTCTGTTCTACTTCTTGGGGATGGGAAGGAGATAGCTGTGATGACACTGCTCCTGCTCTTACAGGATCATAGTAATTAGATCTGGAAAGGTCATTCAAAATCATTTGACTTTCTCATTTTACAGAAAAAGGAAGCAAACCACAAAGGTTAAGTGATTTTTTTCAAGGTCATACAGTTAGTAAAGGGCAGAGCTGGATTTGAACCCAGGTTCTCTGACTCAGCATTCTGTGTTCTTTCCAGCATACAGTTCTCTTGTGACCCTATGCAAAGATTTCAGGTACATTGACAATAAAAACAGGAAGGTATGTAGAGAGGTAGGAGAAGGAGTCACCCTGGATAAGGAGGCACAAATGGGAGGTAACCTGCATTAGGGGAGGGAGGGTCCATAGCATGAAGATCACAGATCTCTCAAAATAGTGACATTCAAGGAAAGTTGGCGTTATTCCGCTAGACATTTATTTTAAAATGTCAGCTGGCCTCCTTCCTTTTCATTCCCATTGCTTTCACCCCAGTTCAGCCCTCTTTGATTCTCACTTAGACTGATATTTTCATAGATTCACAAGATTTACAGTTGAAAGGGGTCTTAGAGATCATCTTAGTTCCTCATTTTACAGAGGAGGAAACTGAGGCTCATAAAGGACAACTGACTTGCTCAAAGTCACACAGGGAGTACATAATAAACCAGATTTTTAAAATGGGTAGATCAGTGGTAGCATTCTAGCCTCCTATGCAGGAGGTAGCCTAGGTTTGATTCCCAGCCTATGTACACAATCCTTTGAAGCAGGTGGTTACCCAGTGGAGAGAGAGATAGGTCTGGAGTCAGGAAGATCCAAGTTCAAATCCAGCCTCAGATACTTACTAGCTATGTAACTCTGGACAAATCACTTAATCTCTGTCTGCCTCAGTTTCCTCAACTGTAAAATAGCACCTACCTTGCAGGGTTGTTGTAAGAATCAAATGAGATAACATCTCTAAAAGCACTAAGCATGATGCCAAGTATTATACAAATGCTTATTCGCTTCCCTTCCCAAACCCTGGTCTCTTCAGTGTCTCTTTGTTCTTCCTTGGTGCCTGTAATGTTGTCCTTTCACTAATTGATGCAGGTATCCCAAAATTCAAGGGCACTTTGTGCTATACCACAGGGTCCATCTCATTATAACTGCTCTGAGAGGTAGGATCATACAGTGTCCAACTTTTATATCCACACACTTCTAGCAATAAAACATTTTTAAGCATGCATTCCAATGTATACATTTATTTGTAAATTGCATACATGCATTCCTGTGCTAATCATTATTTACTTAGAAAACAGGCAAAATAAAATTAAAAGAAGATGAGGTAAACATGAGATAATATTTGATCCTAAAATCGATGGGGAGCCCTGGGGTTGGAGGAGGTGAGTATGATAGAGTCAGATCTAAGCTTTAGGAAAGTCTCTTTGGCAACTTCATGGAGAATTGACTAGAGCGGGGAGAGACTTAAGACAGACAGGTGATTTAAGAGGCTATGGCAATAGTCCAGCTGAGAGGTGATAAGGGTCTAAACTAGGGTGGTGGATGAGAGAGGAGAGAGAAGGGGACAGATTTGAGAGGACAAAAGGTGGAAATAAGATTTGGTCAATAATCGGATATGGAGGGTACAGGAGAGTGAGGAGTCCAAGGTGACACAGAACTTGTGAACCTGGGTGACAAGAAAGATGGCAGAGCCTTCAACTGTAAGAAGGAAGCCTGGAAATGGATTAGGGGTTGGGGGAGGGGGTAATGTAATGATATCTTTGATGCGCACCTAACCCAGCCCTGCCTGTGCAGAATAGTCTGTGCTGACGAGTCCTGAGATTCTTCCTCTCCCCATTTAATTTTTTTTCTTTATTAAAGGGGCCATCCCTTGACTGACTTCTTAAAAAGGCCTATTCATTGAATGGGTGTTACCTCACTCAAAGTGAGAACCTGAGAAGACCTTAGCCTAAAAGGACCAAGGTCTCCCATTGCATCCCGGGCCATCTCCAGTAGTCCTGATGAATATCTGACCACTGAACTCAGACGGCCCTGGAGGAGAAAATGAGGCTGGTGACCTTGCACAGCCCTTCCTCACTCAAATCAAAATCAACTGCTAGTCATGTCATCATTTCCCTGATGTCATGTTCCTCTTTGAGAATGAAGGACAAATACGACCACAAGTCATTCAGAATGCTCTGGAGTACCTTCAAAGATACTCGCCACAGCCCCACGATAATAGGAGATAGGGGGAATGGAAGGTGGACATTCTAGCAGAGGGGAATATTTTCCCAGTGCCACTTATACTTACTTACTATGGGTACCTGGGTATTAGCTGGGTTGTCATTGACCTAAGGGGCTTATGCTTTGACTTGGATCTAGCATAGGAGAAGGTGGAGGTAGAGTGTGAGAATGTGTGGGAGGATGATGGTAAGTGTGGTTGTATGGGAAACAAATCCCACAATTCTAACAAACAAACAGAAAAAGCAAAATCTTCTGGTTTGTACCTGATTTAGTTGGCTTACTTGGTTTCAACATGAGTGTATTTTTAAAGGTTGATTTCTCTCCCTATTTTCCAATGAAATTTGTTGTTATATAAATAAAGTATTCTGTGATTTGACTATTGCAAGGACTATAGAATGCCAGTTTCCCATCCTCTGAGTGTCAGGTCATAAGCCCTTTGAGATCAAACCATGACCTTCCAATGGGCCTTGGCCTCTAGTTAAAGATCCAATACTTGCATAATGGAAAGAATACAGAGTCAGTGGACCTGGCTTTGAATTCAGCTTCTACTATTTGCTATGTAACCTTAAATATATAAAACAACATCAACAATAACAATAATAATACATATAGCACTTTATATAAAGGGCAAACTACTTTATATGTATTGTTTCATTTTATTCTAACAAAAACCTTAAGAGGCAGGTGCTATTATGTTTTCTCCATTTTACACATGAGAAAACCAAGTCAGGCAAGTTAAATGCCTTGCCCAGAATCATACAACTAATGTCTGAGGCAGGACTCAAATTCCCATTTTCCTGACTCCAAGTCCAGCATTCTACCCACAATGTCCCCTGACACCAGTCCATACTTCATTTTCTTCATCTAGAAAATGATGAGATCATTCTAGACCTCTGAACTCCCTTCTGTTTCTAAATCTGTGATCCCCAGCTCCAGCCTCTCTAGGCTTTAAATCTCCTTGCGCATTCTGACAGATTAATCTTCCTAATCTATAGGTCTGATCATGTCCCTGCCCTGCTCATAAACTTCCCACGACTCCTAATTGCCCACCAAATAAAGACCAAATGCCTTAGCATGATATTTAAGACCCCAAGATCCTCCATAGTCTGGCCTCTTCCTTAACCCTCAAGGCTCATTGCTCTTCAGAAGACCCCATGTGCTTCAGGGAGGCCTGTCTGCCAGCTCACCATCCCTCCCACATGCTGCTTTCACTAGAGACTCTGGCTCCTTGCTCAGGCTGTTCCCATCCCTGAAATGTTTGCTCTGTTTTTACCTTTTTACCTAGGCCTTGGATCACACTTTGTCTCCTCCATAGTATTTTGTCTGAATCTGTTCTCAGTGAACCCCAGAAGGAATTCTCATTTTCCAAGTCTATCCAATAGACACTTACTAGCTGTGTGACTCTGGGCAAGTCCTTTCATCTCAGCCTCAGTTTGTTCAATCTGTAAAATAGTGAGAATAAAAGTACCTGCCTCTCAAGGTTGTTTTGAAACTCAAATAAAGTAATAATTGCACATAGTGAGTGCTATATAAATGTTAGCTATTATTATTAATGGGATAAGAACTGGCCTTTATATAGTGCGCTCTTGAAATTTTGGACATGACTTTGCATACATTATCTCATTTGATTCTCACAATAATCCTGCAAGATAATTGTCACACACATTAGTATCCTCACTTTACAGCTGATGAAACAAAGGCCCAGAGAATTGAAGGGTTTTGCCCATGATCGAAGAGCCAGTAAGTGTCACAGGCAAAGTTAAAATCCAGGTCTCACCCTACCTGAAGTCTTAACGTGCTTTTCATTCGCTCATGTTGTCCTGTCTATCTGCTGCTAGGTGGAGCAGTCAGTAGAGAATTAGACCTGGAGTCAAGAAGACCTGAGTTCAAATCCAGCCTCAGATACTTACTAGCTTGCCTGACCTCTGGCAAGTCACTTAACTCCTATCTGCATCAGTTCCTTCAGTTGTAAAATGGAGATAATAATAGGTTGTTGTAAGAATAGAATAAAATTTGTAGCACAGTGCCTGGCACATAGTAGTTATTTACATCATAGGAAGGAGTGTTGTAAGACTCAAGTAAAATCAAATAGAAATCACCATGTGAAAATTTAAAACTACTATTATCACATAGTATCTAATTGAACTTACACACGGTTTCTCCACCTGTAAAATGGGAATAATAATGCTTGTAATACTATCTAATTATGTTATTATAAGGAAGGTCTTTTGTAAACAAATCTAAAGCACTATATGGATGTAAGCTATAGTCCCTGGATTCATTTGTATCACATTACCATTTGGGGGGTGTATGGGGTACTTAGGAAGGACTAGCACCTCTATGGTGAGGTTTGTCCCAATTCCTTTTCTGGGCTGTTCATCCACTTTTTGTGTTCACCTGTGGCTCCAAGAAGCTGTAGCATGCAGAGTGACCACACTCTGGTAAAACCATCTTGGCAGATGGGCTAAACTAGGTTGAGGGTAACCTACAGGTCTCAAACCCCTCGGTGAGTTAGGGGTATGTCTACCCCAAGGATGTGAAGTCTTGTCTCAGAGGAGTGGGCGAATGAGAATAATTTGTTCTAACAGTCAGAAGGCAGCTGAAGTAGATACTGTGACTCACCTAAACTCTAAGCTTGGTCAGACCTTGAAGACGCCAAGGTCATCCACTGCAACCCCAGCTATCACCAGTCATCTAGACTTTTGCCCTGCCATTGGACTTCAATGATGCTGGAAGAGAGAGTGAGGCTGATGACTTTCTGCAACTCTACCTCATTTCAATCCAATTCATGTGCAAGTCAAAACATCACTTTGTGATGTCATTGGTTTTCTTCCAAAACAAAGGCTGAGCAATAGCCACCATTAGGCAACTATTCATCTGAAAATCATCTGGGAGTTTTAATGAGTTGAAAGGTCAGGATGATTCAATAGTGGCAGTCAATAAAACTGAAATTATCTTAGCCTGCATTGAGAAAGGCATGGGATCTGGAAGTCACAAGGTGTTGTTCTTGCTGTCTTCTGTCTGTATCATCTTCTATCTGAAGCACTCTATTCAGTTCTAGGAGCCACATTATCAAACGACTTTGACAAATTGGAGAATGTGTAGTGGAGGGCAAATAGAAGGATAAACAGTATTGGAATCATATTTTTTGACCATCAGTGGCATGAGCTAAAGGGTTTAAGATGAAAAAGAGAGGACTTCATAGGATTTATAATTTTTTAATGAATTCGAATGGTTGTCACATGGAAGAGGGAATTTGATGTATTCTAAATCTACCTCTACTCCATAAGAGAAGATTGTGTGAGAGAAGGAACGAGAAGGTTGAAAACAAAGGACAAAAAAGGGAACGGAATGGTGAAGGTGATTTGGAGAGCTTTGGAATTCGGAAAAAAGACAGAGGTTACATTCCAAAGAAGACATCTGGCAGGAGCTGAGCAGAAATCAAAGGTGTTTCTTGAAATCAGGGTCTGTGGTTTGCTTTTCTTTATATCCATAGCTCTTGGCACATTGCTTGACGTAGAGTTGGCACTTTGTAAACATTTATTGACTGACTGAGAAGTCCTAAAGCTGAAGGATCTGAGAAGAGGGAGGAAGAGCAGAAGGAAGTAAAAAACCCAGTGAAGAATAGAGCTGACCTGAAGAAGAAGAAAGAAGAGCATGGCTTGGGGAAGAGAAGGTTGGGAAGTTGGGAAGACCAGTTGGTAAGTCAATAAACCAGTGATGAAACACACTATTCAATGAATGTAATGAAACATTATTGTGCCCTAAGAAATGAACAAATGGATAGTTTTAGAGGAAACTGAAGAGTCTTCCATGACCAGATACATGGTAAAGTGAAAAAAACTATGAGAACAATTTACCTAATGTCAACATTATAGAAAAAAAAAACAACTATGAAAGATTTTAGAATCCATGAAATGGAAACTAAATCAAGCCAGAGAAGGAATGGATTTAAAATCTAGAATGAGACGTGCATTTTGGGACACAACCAGTGTGGTATTTGCTTTGCTGGGCTATTGTGTTTCTTGTTAGGGCTTTTTCTGTTGTTCTTTTGAGGTGGGCAGAGATAATAAGGAGGGAGAGAAAATAAACACTTATAAAAATTAATTCATTAAAGACAATTAAGCTAATACTACCTATCTTGGTGGTGAGGTGATGGACTAGAGGTACAGTAAAAAGTTCATTAAAGGCAATAAAATTAACATACCACCCACCTCGTGGTGGTGAGGTGATGAACTAGAAGTATAGTAAAAATTAGTTCATTAAAGGCAATAAAATTAACATATCACCCACTTCTTGGTGGTGGTGGACTAGTGGTACAGAATTATATATTTGTTTTCCTTCATGAAATATATTTGTTATAAGAATAAGCTTCTACTTGGGGTGAGTAGGAGGTGGGTTAGTGGGTAATAATACACAGGGGAAAAAAGTGCTTCAACAAGACATTTTTTAAATGCACAGAATAAAAAAATACAGGAGGGGACAATCTTGTTACTCTCTCATGTTAAACTTTATATAGTGAGAGAGATATTTCTTTTTTTAACTTTTAAAAAACTATACATAACAGAGGTTCAGGTTCTTACACAATTCTATATATTTTGAAATGCTTATGTTTGTTAATGATTAAGATCATAAAAATGTAATTAATTTTTAAAGGATCACTAAAACTTGGAAATGAGAAACAGACATAAGGTTTTTCCCCCAAAGAAACTAAATGTCTTTAAGAGGAAAAAGCTGCTTATCTTCCAATGAATGATGATGTGTATCCACATTTTTCATATTTTCAGCTGAGAGTCTTCCAGCAAGGATCCAAGGAATACCAGACAATGAAACAGAAGGTGACTTTCTTGAGAGCTACCAATGCAGCAATCGGTTGACCTGATGACAGCTGAATGGTGTACTATATTCTCAAGGCATGTATTCAGGCCATAATAGACTTGTCAGGCCCCAAGACTTGCCGAACTAGGTAACTACTATCTGTTTCTGGTGATTAACACAGAACTAAATGACACGACCAGAAGGAACTTAGAAAGTATCGCTCAAGGTGTCATTCTTATACAAAAAACTGAAGACCTTAAGGAGTGCAGGTGGTTTCTATTGCTGTTGTTGTTACTGCTGTCAACAGAGCAAGGACTTTGGATGAGAAATGCAGATTCTAGGAGGCAAGGACAGTTAAGTAGTACAATGGATAGAGCGCCAGGCCTGAAGTCAGGAAGACCTGAGTTCAAATCCCACCTCAGACACTTACTGGTTACATGATCGTGAACAAGTCACTTAACTTCTGTCTGCTTCGGTTTCCTCATCCATAAAATAGGGATAATAATACCACCCCTTCTCAGGATGGTTGAATAAGATAATAATTATGAAGTGCTTAGCACAGCATATAAATATGAGCTAGCTTACTCTTTATAAAGTGAACAACCGATCAAGAAAATGGCATATGTGAACAGGATTTGGATTTCTGAAAAGTTGCTTTATAAATAGAAAGGAGAGTTTCCTGGACAGGGATGGGCCAGACTGAATGTTTATGATAAGAATATATTTCCCTAGAGACTCACAAATATAATTAAAAGGGCTCTTAAACTGAAAAGGGAGGAAGAAGAGAGCAGCCCATCAAAAGTTATCATGCTAGACACCATAGCAAGCAGTTAGGATAAAAGAAGGAAAAGAGTCATTGAGATCCCCCCTTAAATTCAGAAGAGATAAAATAAAAGGAAGAATTAAGCATTAAAAACCTGATCTAGGAGGCGTGGATGGCAGTTGCAGAGAGACAAATTTCAACTTGAGCAAGGAAAAACTTCCTGAAAATTAAAGCTCTCCAAAATTAAAGTTTTTCAGAATAAGCTATCTCTAGAGGTAAGGGGTCACTAGGGATCTTTTTTATTATTCATTTATTTATTTATTTTTCATATTCTTTTTTTTTTTTTTTATTTTGAGTTCCAAATTCTTCCTACCTCTCTCCCACCTATTGTGAATATCATGTGATATAAATTATACATGTGAAATCATGCAAAATTTTTACATATTAGCCATGTTGTTAAAAAAAAGTTCTTTCTCTAGAGAGATATAACATTTTTTTTACCATAAATCCTTCAGAATTGTCTTGAATCATTGTATTGCTGAGAATAGCTAATCAGTTACACAGCTAATCACTGTACATTATTGCTGTTACAATGCTCTCCTGGTTCTGCTCATTTCACTTTGCATCAGTTCATGTAAGTCCTCCCAGGTTTTTATGAAACTGCCCTGTTCATCATTTCTTATAGCGTAAGAGTATACCATCTCGGCTTTTTGGAGTATAACTTTTGGAGCCATGGGTGAGATGCCTAATGGCCACATTCTTATAAAACCATCTTGGCAGAAGGGCTAAACTTGGGCTAAACCCAAGGTTGAGGGTAACCAACAGGCTCCAAGACTGTAGATGAGTTAGAGGGATGTCTACCCCAAGCATGTGAAAACTTCCTCCAGAAGAATAGGTGAATGAGAATGATTTGCTCAATGGTCACAAAAGTAGCTGACGGAGGAGCTATGCAGCACTTAGAGCTTGAAGATGTCAAATTCATCCACTGCATCCCAAACCACAGTCAGTCATCTTAACTTTGATGACTCTGGAAGAGAGAGTGAGGTTGACAATCTGTGAAACTCTGCCTCACTTAAATGCAATTCATGTTGTGCACGTGTGCTTCAGATCTGATTTTACTTTTGCTTTGAATGAGATCATGATTGCTACCCCCTGCCTTTCTTTACCTCAATTAAAGCATAACAGATTCTACTCCAGTCCTTTATTTTGACTTTATATGTGTCTCTCAGTTTCAAGGATGTTTCTTATAAACAACATACTTTTGGATTCTGGTTTCTAATCTATTCTACTATTTACTGCCATTTTAAGGATAAGTTCAACTCATTCACATTCACTATTAGGATTACTGTGTATTTCCCTCCATCATTTCCCTGCTTCTCTTCTTCTCTCTCTTTACCTTGTCCTTCCTCAAAAGCCAGTTTTGCTTCAGACCACAGGCTCCACCCTCCCTTCTATCAGTCTTCCTCCCCCTTCTCTTAACCCCTTCCTCTCCCATTTTCCTATTGGGTAAAAAGTATTGCCCAACCACCCCCCACTCCCCTCCACTGGAAAAGCTCTTCCTTATACACCTCTTTTATTTGAGAAAATTTTCCCATTCTTCCTTTCCCTTTCCCTTCTTCCAGTGCATCCCTCTTTTTTACCCCATAGTCAATTCATACCCATGCCCCCCCATCTGTGTATACTCCTTACTGCCCTAATAATGATAAAGTTCTTACAAGGTACAAGTATCATCTTCCCACATAGGAACATAAACAGTTTAACCTTATTGAGTTACTTATGATTTCTCTTTCTTGGTTACCTTTTCATGTTTCTTTTGAGTCTTATATTTGAAAATCAAATTTTCTATTCTATTCTGGTCTTTTCATCAGGAATGTTTGCAAGTTCCCTATTTTATTAAATGTCAATTGTTCCCCCCTAAAGGATTATACTCAGTTTTGCTGGATATATTATTCTTGGTTGTAACCCAAACTCTTTTGCTTCCCAGAATGTCATATTCCCAGCCCCCCCACTCCTTTAATATGGAAGCTGATAAATTTTGTATGATCCCGACTGACTCTACAATATTTGAATTGCTTCTTTCTGGCTTCTTACAATATTTTCTCCTTGATCTGAGAGCTCTAGATTTTGGCTATAATATTCCTGGGAATTTTCATTTGGGGATCTCTTTCAAGAGGTGATCAGTAGAATCTTTCAATTTCTCCTTCACCCTCTGGTCCTATGATATCAGGGTAGTTTTCCTTGATCATTTCTTGAAATATGTCTAGACTCTTTTTTGATCATGTCTTTCAAGTAGTCCAATAATTCTTAAATTAATCTCTCCTCAATCTATTTTCCATGTCAGTTATTTTCTAATGAGATATTTCACATTTTTTCTATTTTTTTCATTCTTTTGACTTTGATTGTTTCTTGATATCTCATTAGCCTAAATCTTGCCTAAATCAAATTTTTATGGAATCTTTTTTTTTAGTGAATTTTTGTATCTCCTTTTCCGCTTAGCCTATTTTGCTTTTTAAGGAGTTTTCTTCAGTGTATTTTTATGTCTCTTTTGCCATTTGGCCAATTCTATTGTTTAAGGTGTTGTTTTCTTCAGTATTTTTTGTGCCTCATTTGCCAAGCTATTGACTCTCTTTACATAATTTTCTAAAATCACTCTCATTTCTTTTCCCAACTTTTCCTTTGCTTGTACTATTTGATTTTTAAAAATCCTTCTTGAGCCCTTCCAGGAATTCTTGTTGGGTTTGTGTTCAATCGACTTTTTTCTTTGAGGCTTTATCTGTACCTTTTTTGACACTGTTGTGTTCTTCTGAGTTTGTGCCTTAATCTTCCCTATGACCATAGAAGTTTTTTATGGTCAGGCTCTTTTTTGGTTGTTGTTAGCTCATTTTTTTCCAGCCTATGTCTTGAATTTTAAGTTTATGTTAAAGTTGGGCTCTGTTCCTGGGGCAGAGAGGGCACTAACCCAGTCTTCAGACTTTTTTGTGTTCCTGTTTTCAGAGCAAGTTCTAGGAGGGTCTGTTAGTTTTCAATGCTGCCAAGGTGGTATGAGTCAAAAAGAGGTGGGGGTCACTGCTCTCATGATCTATGCTCTGGTCTTTACCCAGGAACAGTCTTTGTTCCCCTGCAGTCACAAGTGCTAGTGTTCCTCTTGGCACTGGAACTGTGAGCAGGTCCCTTGCCCTTCTTAAATGGCAAACACTAATACTCCTTTCTGCCTTGGAACTGAGGCCAGTGACTCCACAGTCATAAGCACTAGGGTACCTCTTCATCCTGGAATTGTGATCTGGAAACATGTGTGGGTAATGCAACAGGGCCTTGTACTCAGTGCCAGCAAGAGATCTCCTGTAATCTCTTTCTGACCAGCTGTCTGACCCCCTTACCATCTGTGGGCTGGGAGCTCCCAAAGTTTCTACTGCTGCTGCTATTGCAGCTGCCTCCACGGCCTGCTGCTGGTATTGCCAAGGCATGCACTGTGCCCTGGACTGACCACTACCCCAGTGTCACCGATGTCTTCTGCTGACCTCTTAAGTTGTCTTGGGCTGGAAAAATGCCTCACCTAGACCTTTTGATGACTCCACCACTCCAGAATTCAATTTGAGAGGTTATCTTAAATAAATTTGTGGGGGAATGTTGGGACAATTCAGCTGAGTTGCGGCCTATACTACCATCTTTAATCCCAATATTATCACTAGAAATCTTCAAGGAAATGCTGAATAACCCTTATCTATTATCCTTTAGAGGAAATTCTTATTCTGCTACAAGTTGAACAAGAGGACTTCTGGTGTCATTTTCTGTTCCACAAAAATCTTAAATGTCTGTATATATGAACATAAAGTACGGGTAACAAGAAAGGTGAACTAGAGATCTCAACTCAAGAAGGCAAAGTGGATTTCATAAGTATCACTAAAACTTGGTGCAATGAGACCTATGGCTGAAAAATGTGGCTCTGGAAAGGCATACAAGAATGTGCTAGTGCCAGCTCAGAATTTGATTGGAGAGGTTATCTTAAGGTTATTTGAAGGGAAATGCTGGAACAATCCAGCTGAATTGCTGCCTGTACTTGAAAGTTGATTGCTAATTTTCAGCATATTTACACCTTGGAAATTAGCAAATGCTACAAAATAGGTCTGATTTGTTGTTCTGTCAAATGTCTGGACTTAAGAAAGTGATGGAAGGAAATGGTGATAATGCAGATTAAGCTTAAAAGTGTGTTGTGTGTATATTTTCTTTCCAGAGAACCAGTTGTTAAATATTTACCAGCACATCCCAAGGCATACATTATTCCAAAACCAACCAAAAGAACAAACAAGATAGGAAAAAGGGTAAAGGAGCAGGTAGTACTATATAATAAGAAGATATAGTCACATGGACAGCAAGGTGACGGAGTAAATAGATGGTCAGGACTGAAGTCAGGAAGACTCACTTTCCTGGCCTCAGGAAATCTGGCCTCAGACACTTACTAGCTGTGTGATCCTGGATAAGTCACTTAGCCCTGTTTGCCTAGTTTTCTCATTGTGAAATGATTTGGAGAAGGAAATGTCAAGTCACTCCAGTATCATTGCCAAAAAAAAAACCCAAATGGGGACACAGAGTCAGACATAACTAAAATATGACTGAACCACAAATACTCATGTGAGAAAATCTAGGAATCAGAGAGGGGACAGGGATAATGGTAGGAGATATTTGGGTAAAGGTACACAGAAACTGAAGAAAGAGGGATAGTGTCATCAGAATATCTTACAGCAAACCTAAACAGAAAGAGGAAATAGAGGAAGACCTCAAGAAACAGATCACAAGCCTGGCATGAATGCACAAGATGATAGCTTGAAGGGACTTAGGTTGTCCATTGAATTCTCTGCCAAAGGCAAAACAAATAATAATTTCTAGACTTGCCTTAGTAATTTCACCCTTCAAAAAGTAGAAGAACCCAGAGAGGAATTTCATTCTAGATTTGAGTCTTACCAGCAAAAAGGAGCTATAGGAACCATGTCATTTTATAACATGTAACTGAAGAGAGGGATATTCCTACACATTTGAGAAAACTATATTCCAAAAAGTTCCAAGACAGTATTTGTGGGATCCTAAGTTAGCTAAGGAGGGAAAGAAAACTCAAGAATGAAATTCCAAAAATACAAAGAGAAATAATTCCAATGAGGGGGAAATGAAGGAGTTGTTTAAAGATATCTAAATAGATGTATAAGGAACTCAACAACCAAGTCAGACATAAAAAAGATATGTACAGAAGATAGAAGTAAAGACACATAAATTAGGAAAAATACAGAAGTGTGGTAGTGTCACATTCAAAATGAACTGAGACTGGTAAGGAAATCTTAAGATAATGAAAAAAAGACTTTTTAAAAAGCTATATTGAGAGAGGGATAGATCAAAAAAGGGTTAGAATCACCGTTCCTTGTGGCTATGAAGGTGACAATAGATGATGAGGAGAAGATGGAGTTGTTTTTTTCTGTTCTCTCTGCCAAGGAAAATATTCTTTGGACCAGAAAGAACAAAAAAACGGTTTTAAAAGGGAGTTGATGATACTCAAGCTGTAACTGAGGCTCCTCTTAACAAGGCAAAGTCAACAGGCCTAAGTAAAGGACTTGCTCAGGATTGGACAGAACTTACAGATGGCATTGCTGAGCCACTGCCAATGATATCAGAAAGACTACTGAGGACAGGAGAAGTACAGTAAGATTGAAGTAGGGTAAGTGCTGTCCACATTTTCAAAAAAAGGGGTGGGGGAGAAGAGAATAGTCTGCAAACTATAGCCCAAGTGACCTACACTTTTATTTCCGAATGTTTTATTAAAGAAAGAGTGTGTGAACATCTGGAAAAGGACGCAATGATCATGATGAGCCCGTATGGCTTCCAGTTATGCCAGACAAACCTTACTTCCTTTTACGACAGCATTGCTAGACTAGGGAAATGCTATCTGTAGAGGCTACTTAAGTTTTCGGAAAGCATTTGACAGTCTTTCATGTTCTTCCTGTTTAAGAGATGGAGAAGTGCAGAGGGGAGAGGAGAAACAGTAATACAGTTGGTGGGGATTTGGAAATGGTTAAATAGACCCAGAAAGTAGTTATCCACAGTTCAGAATTAACTTGGAAGGATGTGATAGTAAAATATACCAGGAATCTGTGCTTCACCATGTACCATTTCACATTTTCATCAATAACTTGCCTAACAGCATAGCTGGCACACTTTTTAAATCTGTAGATGACACAAAGCTGGGAGGAATAGCTGACACATTGGATGATAGAATCAGGATGCCAAAAGTTAGAATATTGAGCCAAAATTAATAAGTAAGATGAAACTGAATAGGGATCATTGTTTACACAGGTGCAGAAAATTAACTTCATAAATACAAGATGGGAGAGACATGGTTCGATGGTGGTTTGACAGAATAAGGTCTGGAGGTTTTAGGGGATTGGAATTTCAATATAAGTCAAAAGGGGTGGGGATGTGCCAGTCAAGCCATTTTGATCTGAGACTACATAAAAAGAGGTTTAGGATCTAGGGGAGTGAGGGTTGTGATAATCCCTTTGTACTCTGGCCTGGGCAATACTGTGTTTGGTGCTGAGTGTCATATTTCAAGGTATCTTGAGAGTAGAACCAGGACAGCAAAGGGCCTTGAATTTATACTATATATACTATATGGGAATTAGTTGAAGCAAGTAGGGATGTTTAGCCTATAAAAGACTATACTTGAGAGGGGAAAGGAACATGAACACTGTATCCAAATATCTGAAATGTCATCATGTAGTAAGGGAATAAGACCTCATCTTCTTGTCCTCAAAGGGCAGAATTATGAGCAATGGGTGAATATTCCAAAGAGATAAATTTAGGTGAACATAAGTAGGAAACTTATTAACAAACAGAGCCATTCCAAGATGGGATAGTTTGCCTCTGAAAGGTGTTATTTCCCCCTCAGTAGAGGTCTTTAATCAAAGGCTAGAGGATGATCTGTTGGCTTATTGTAGAAAGGATTTCTCATTCTCATATGAGTTGGATGAGAAAGACATTCCATTTCCAATCCACTCCAATCCAATAAACATTTATAAAGCACCTAGTATGTTCCTGGCACTGTACTAAGCACTAGGAATACAAACAAAATTTTTTTGGGAAAAAAAAAAAACAGTCCCCACCCTCAAGGAGAGGACAGAGAAAAGCAAGCAAGAAAAGTAGGGAGAGGAGAGTATGCCAGAGGGTATCTTGTTACCATGGACTTGAAACCAGGTAGAACAGCAGAGGCAACTCTAAGTCTTTAATTCTGTGGTATTCTGCTTCTAGAAAAGTTGAGAAAAGAGAAAATGAGGTTGGAGCCTGCTTATTTTATAGCATAAGCCCCATGATTAAAAAAAAATTATTTGCCCCAAACATCTATGCCTACGTCTTGTGCAGGTGCCCAGAGCACTGAATGAATTGATTAAATCCGATTATAAATTACAGGTTATTCTTACTACAGCCACAGACCATCAATCTTGGCCCTGTATAGGGAGACTAAACCTATTAAAAATAGCACATACAGTCATCAGAACAAGAAGTAATGTAATTAAGTTATGGTTCCTGCAGGAACCATAACTTTAGAATTTTATATATCTGTAAAATAGATATATGCATGTAATGGAATATATATGTATATGCACATATGTGTATATAATAGATATGAAATATAATATATTATTTTACATATATCCTTGGCTACTCTCCCCTTCCCAACACTTATGCCATTTCTGCATGAAGAATTAAATGGGTTTAAATAGATTTAAAAGCATCTACACATTTAGGGGCATAATCCTCATAATAGCAAAATCATAAACCTGAAGTTGAGCATTAGGAAAGCCATAGATTCCCTCTTGAATACTGTGTGTGAATTTGAGGACATTCTTTTGCACACATATAAATGTACATGCACATTGAATGAATGCATTTATGGAGTTCCCAATGCTTCCCAGGTATCATTCCAGCATGGCTGCCTGGCTACATTGGAGCAGAATCTTCTAAACTGTGGAGCATTCACTCATTTGGTGGGAGGGAACAATAGTGAGACCCTCTCAAGAGATACAAAAAGCAATGGCCAAAATTATTGTATTTTTTTTTAGTACAACTGCCTCAAAAATATGCCTACTTTTTCAATTAAAACATTCAAATCAAAGACAACAGAAAACAAACCAGTGAATATGTTCAAACTGAGAACAAATGCATGGCAATTTTTATTTAATAGAATATGTGCAAATGAGGTCAAATTTAAGCAGGTCATCCAACTAGTCAACAAATATTTATTAAACTACTATGCCGATCACTGTTAACTCCATAATAAAACCAAATTAGGTAAAGATAAATTTGAAAATCTTAGTAACTCTGATCAGTACAATGAACCAACTGTAGTTCCCAAGGATTCATGATGAAACAGCTACCCACCTGCAGATAGAGAGGTGATGAACTGAGAGTGCAGATAGAAGCATGTATTTTTGAACTTGGTTAATGCAGGTTTGACTATACATGTTTGTAATGGGAATAAAAATAATGCTTGGTAAAACCTATGTAAAACAGCTTCAAATAACTCTATTTAAAGATAATACAATAGGAAGAAGAATTGTCCACATATCTGAAAATGTTTTTTTGTCAGTTGAAAAACTATAATCATCCTATTTTGTGTTATAAGTGGATAAAGTAACAGAGGTAGTTAAAGATGCTTATTTGGCTACACATATTTCTATATGTGTGTATATGCATATGTATGTGTATATATGTGTGTGTGTGAATGTGTGTCTATACATATACATACATATATGTATAAAAACTTCAAGATTTTGATAAACTTACTTGTCCAATCCATCAATCCCTTTTCCAATCCTCTCTTATCCCTATGTACAAATTACAAATGTGATATATTATTGAAACACTTCAAGGGATATTTATTAATTTGTAAGAGAAATGTTCGATATAATTGATGAAATTTTAATGAAAATAATAAAATATTAGAAAATTATGTTCGACTTTTTACAGACACCCAGTTGATGTCAAGATGAAATGCAAATCTACCAACACTAATTTAAAATGTGGCCCTTATACAGTATGGACATAATACTTGCTTCAAAAGCAATCACTTATATTAATAAACTTGAATGAGGATCTATAAACAATTTCTCAAATTGTTGTAAGAGTGGTTTCAAAAAAAACACACACAATGCATTAAGACAAAGATTCTTAGCAAAGCTGTAATGATACAGAAGAAGAGTGTAGGGTATTTCTACACTGTTGTAAAATAGAGTTGTCAAAGCCACCAGGCAATTTTTTCTTTTAGCTCAAACTCTCATGTTTTCCTTAATATTAATAATAAACATGACTGATTTTATTTTATAACAAAAATTTCCTCTTAAAACTTGCACATTTGGTGGGTTTTTTTAAAAACTGAGTATTCCAAATAAGTTGATTCCAAGTAAGTCAATTCCAAATAAGTCAATATCCTCAAGTTCATACTATGACATAGAAAGATAAAGTAATGTTTAAGAAGGTAAAGTTACAGCTATAGAGAGTAAATTTAGAAAATAGTATTTAACTTAGTAAGTTTGAAAATATCTGATCTATGAATTAAATAGAAGAAAATAAAAACCTGTCCATTAATCACTTGACTAGACTATAGAAGGAATTCTCATTGTAAAAACCTAAATATTTCTAAATATGAATGAATATGAAACTAATTTACCATAAACAAATATGATACACGTGGCAATAATCCATCAGAATAAGACTCACTTGATTATATACGTATGTGTTATTGAAACTGATAATAGGAAAGATTTATTCCTTTGTAAACTTTGTCTTGTGAGAATACATTGAAAAAGTTATTTGAAATTGAAAATCTTACGTTTTGGTTAAAAATAAATAAAGACTTCTCTGGTTTACAAAAAATTTGCTGTCATTTATGACGTCTTTTGTAAAAATGGAATTTTCTGCGGCAACTATTAAAAGATAAAATGTTTATCTCAATTTGCTATTTGAAAAGAATTTTAAGAGAGAAAATTTTTCCACCAAATATCCCTGATAAAGGTTTCTCTCTAAGATATATAAACAGCTAACAGAAATATTTATGACTCACAATAAGTAGTCAAAGGATATGAAGAAACTTCTCAAAAAAAATTACAAACTATTAACTATATGAATTTATGCTCCAAATCATTAATGTAATAAGAGTAATGCACATCAGAACAATCCTAGTGTTTCACCTCATACCTCACACAAATTGGCAAAGCTGACAAAAGATGGGAATAATAAATGTTGAAAGAATTATGAAAAGACAGACATAGCAATGAATTATTGGTGGAACTATGAATTAATAAATCATTCTTGAAAGCAACTTGATATTATGCAAATAAGGGGACTAAGATGTCCATTGTTGTGTTTGTGCCTGTTCTTGAAGAGAACCATGACATTAGATGATGACATGACTTGCAGAGCGAGGGAGGATGTGTAAGGTCACCAACCTTACTTTCTTTTCCTCAGACATCTGGATCCAGTGGCCTATATTGATCAAGAATGCTGGAGATGGCCCAGGATACCAAGTGAGACCCTGACCCTTTCAGGCTAAGTTCTTCTCAGGTACTCACTTTGCGTGAGATACACCCATTCAATGAATAGGCTTCTTTAAGTAGTTGCTCAAGGGATGGCCCCTTTAATCCAAAAAAAAAAAAAAAAAAACCCTCAAACTGGGAGGAGAAGACCCTCAAGGTTCCTGGGTAAAAGACAAACAATTATTATTTAGGGTGGGTAAGGACTGCTTGTCCAGTCTATGAGCTCCAGAGTGAACTGAGTTTGAAGCTTTATCTTTGAGCAAGAAATGTAGCCCAATAAACCTAGAGGATAAAAGGCAGCTTTTGGGGGTGGGAAGTGGAGGGCTGCTACTCACTCACAGGCTGTGTTTGTCCATGATATCAAGATGATGACATGACTTGCAGTTGACTTTGGTTTGAGTGAGGAAGGGCTGTGCAGTCCTAGGTAACAGTCCTGGGGCAAGGAGGAATACTGACATAGTAGATTTGTGGCAGCAGTGAAGAAGGAACCCTCCTCACCATTCCAGAGCAGAAAAGAGTGTTTGTGGTCACTCACAGACCAGAGCACCTGCCAGGAGAGGAGTAAACACCTCTCCTTAGATCATACCACCTTGGGAGAAATGAAAATTTACAGGTCCCTAGAAATAACTCTGAAAACAGCTGCACAAAACCCCTAAAGCTTGGGCCAGTATGTCCTCCACTTTGGAAGCAGAGCCCTACTTTAACAGAGTAAAAAAAAAATTCAAGTAATAGACTGAGAAAATGAACAAAAAATGGGACAAAACTTAAGACTATAGAATCTTACTTTGGTGACAGGGAAGATCAAAATACACACCCAGAAGAAGACAACAAAATTAAAGTTTCCACATCCAATGCCTCCAAGAAAAATATGAATTGGTCTCAGGTCATGGAAGAGCTCAAAAAGGATTTTGAAAATAAAGTAGGAGAAGTAGAGGAAAATTTGGGAAGAGAAATGAGCATGATACAAGAAAATTATGGAAAACAAGTCAACAGCTTGATAAAAAGACCCCCAAAATACTGAAGAAAATAACATCTTGAAAACTAGACTAGAGTGAATGGTAAAAGAGGTCCAAAAAGTCAGTTAGGAAAAGAATGCCTTAAAAAGCAGAATTGGCCAAGAAGAAAAGGAGATCCAAAAGCTCACTGAGGAATATAATTCCTTAAAAATTAGAATGGAGCAAATGGAAGCCAATGACTTTATGAGAAATCAAGAAAAATAAAGCAAAACCAAGAGAATGAAAAAACAGAAGACAATGTGAAATATCTCATTGGAAAAACAACTGACCTGGAAAATAGATCCAGGAGAGATTTTAAAAATTACTGAACTACCTGAAAACCATGATTAAAAAAAGAGCCCAGACATCATCTTTCAAGAAATTGTCAAGGAAAATTGCCCTGATATTCTAGAACAAAGGGATAAAATACAAATTGAAAGAAATCACTGATCATCTCCTGAAAGAGATCCCAAATTGAAAACTCCCAGGAATATTATAGCCAAAGTCCAGAGTTCCCAGGTCAAGGAGAAAATATTGCAAGTGGCCAGAAAGAATTCAAGTATTATGGAACCACACTCGGGATAACACAAAATCTAGCAGCTTCTACATTAAGGAATCAGAGAGTTTGGAATATGATATTCCAGAGAACAAAGGAGCTAGGATTAAAACCAAGAATCACCTACCCAGCAAAACTGAGTGTAATCCATGAGGTAGAAAAATTGATATTCAATGATGTTGAGGAATTGAATGCATTCTTGAGAAATGACCAGAGAAATAAAAAATCTAACTTTCAAATACAAGACTCAAGAGAAGCATGAAAAGATAAACAGGAAAGATAAATCATAAAGAACTTATTAAAGTTGAATTGTTTACATTCCTACATAGAAAGATGATATTTGTAACTCATGAGACCTTTCTCATTGTTAGGGTAGTTGAAGTGAATATATACAGGTGGAGGGCACAGAGTGAGTTGAATATGAAGGGATAATATCTAAAAAAAGAAAATTAAGGGGTGAGAGAGGAATGTACTGGGAGAAGGAGAAAGGGAGAGGTAGAATGGGGTAAATTATCTCACATAAAAGAGGCAAGAAAAAGCTTTTACAGTGGAAGAGTGGGGAGGTAAGAGGGAATGAGTGAACCTTACTCTCATCAGAATTGGCTTAAGGAGGAAATAACATACACAATCAATTGAGTAAGGAAATCATCTTACCCTACAGGAAAATAGGGGAGGAAGGGGATAAGAAGAAGTGATAGAAGGGAGGGCAGAGTGGGGAAGGGGGTAATCAGAAGCAAACACTTTTGAGGAGGGACAGGGGGAAAGGAGAAAATAGAATAAATGGAGGATGGGATAGAATGGAGGGAAATAGTTAATCTTTCACAACATGACTATTATGGAAGTGTTTTGCATAACTACACATGTATAACCTATATCAAATTGCTTGCCTTCTCAGTGAGGGTGGGTGGGGAGGAAGAAAGGATAAGAATTTGGAACTCAAACTTTTAAAAACAAATGTTAAAATTGGTTTTACATGTAACTGGGAAATAAGAAATGACAATGACCCTACAGGAAAATAGGAGTGGAAAGGGATAAGGGAGAAGGTGATAGAAGAGAGGTCAGATTAGGGAAGGGGTAATCAGAAGCAAAACACTTTTGAGAAGGGACAAGGTAAGAGGAGAGAGAGAATAGAGTAAATGGTGGTAGCAGGAATAGGATGGAGGGAAATGCAGTTAGCAATAGTAACTGTGAAAAAAAATTTTGAAGCAAGTTACTCTGATAAAGGCCTCATTTCTCTAACATATAAAGAACTGTGTCAAATTTATAAAAATAAGAGCCATTCTCCAACTGATAAATGATCAAAAGATATAATCAGTTTTCAGATGAAGTAATTAAAGCTATCTATAGCCATATGAAAAAAATATTCTAATTCACTATTGATTGGAGAAATGCAAGTTAAAACAATTCTAAGGTACTACCTCATACCTATTAGATTAGATAATAGGACAAAAAAGATAAACAACAAATGTTTGAGGGGAGGTGGAAAAAATGAGACATTAATGTACTGTTACTGGTGTTGTGAACTGATTAAACCATTCTATAGAGCAATTTGGAACTATGCCCAAAGGGCTATAAAACCATGCATACCCTTTGATATAGCAATACCACTAAGTCTGTATCCCCAAAGAGATAAAAAAAAAAAGGAAAAAGAACTATATGTACAAAAATATTTCTAGCAGCTCTTTTGGGGGGGTAAAGAACTGGAAATTGAGGGGAAGCACATCAATTAGGGCATGGCTGAATAAGTTAGAATATGTAATTGTGATGAAATACTATTGTACTATGAGAAATGATGAGCAGGATGCTCTCAAAAAATCTATAAAGACCCATGCAAAGTGAAATGTAATGGGTATAATTGGATACAACAATATTATAGGATGATCAGCTGTGAATGAATTAGCTGTTCTCAGCAATATAATGATCCATGACAACTTTGAAGTACTTAGGATGAAAAATGCTCTCCATCCGCACAGAAAGAGTTGATGGTGCCTGAATACAGATTGAAGAAACTTCTGTGTTTTTTTTCCACTTTATTTTTCTTGAGTTTTTCTGTTTACCTTTTCTTTCACAACAAGGTTATTATGGATATGTTTTGCATGACTATACATATATAACCTATGTGGAATTGCTCGCTTTCTCAGTGAGGGGGGAGGAGGGAGAAAGGGAGAAAATTTGGAACTCAAAGTTTTAACAATAAATGTTAAAAATTGTTTTTACATGTAACTGGGAAAAAATTAAATATTAAATAAATACCAAAAAAGTGCCCATCAGAGGTTGGGGGAGGAGGAGCATGGCTAATAAAATTTGGAAACTACTGTATTAAGAGATGGATATGAATTTATTTGATTTTCATTATCATGTGATAGTTGATGATTTCCCCTCCTTTAGGCAAAATTGTGAACTTATAAAAGTTTGTTTTCAGGGTATCACACACCCCTTTCCTGTGTCTTTCTCCCCATTTTCAACTCTGTCCCCATCAGCTTAAAATAATGTTCTGGCAAATTCATTCCCACTAAAGTATTAGACTCTGTGAGTCTCCCTGGTATTGCTTAAAGTAATGGTGTCAAACTCAAATAGAAATATCAGCCAGTAATCCATACATAAGGATCCCTGCAGGTTGCATACTGCCTTAATTTTAAAATGTAATTTTATGTTTTATTGTATTGTTATCTATTTTGTTAAATATTCCCAATTATATTTCAATTTGGTTCCAGCGGTCCACAGGACTATTCTTTGACACCTCTGGCTTCAGGAACGCTGCTCTGGTTGTGCCTTGGTCCTTATCCCAACTCTCCATTCAGTACTAGCGAATGTACTAGTACTAGTACTGTAAATTGGGGCAAATCATTTCCCTTTTCTGGACCTCAGTTTCTTCATCTAGAAAACGAGCAAGTTGGACTAGATCCCTGACACCCTCTAATATGCAGGACAAGGCTTAAAAGCTGAAATAAAAACAAAACAATAAAAAGACAGGGAGGGTGGAGAGAGACAGAGACAGAGAGAGAGAAAGACAGAGACAGAGAGAGAGAGACAGAGAGAGACAGAGACAGAGAGAGACAGAGACAGAGAGACAGAGAACAGAGAGAGACAGAGAGACAGAGAGACAGAGACAGAGAGAGAGGCAGAGAGACAGAGACAGAGACAGAAACAGAGAGAAGCAAGTGATACATCGGAAGTGAGAAGGGGCCATGTGTTTGACTGGTGGCCTGCACAGATGAAAGGGAGAAACCCAAGTCATTTTCCCTTGACAGTATTTATCTATCGAGGCTTTGTAAGAACAGGTACAGCTGGGCCTCAAAGCCCCTCCCTTCTTGTTGGCCTAGGACAGGGGGGAAAAGGGAGATCGTTTTCTTAAGTAACATAAACATTTCCCCAGCTCACCATGGACAAGGGAAGGAGGAACACTAGAATTGATTTGGTTAATTGAACCCCATGACCCCCAAGTTGTTTCAAAGGATGAGGAATTTTGATCCAGAAGAGACCTTGAAATAATTTTGCAGGTGAGGAAACTGAGGCCTCAGGGAGGTTAATTGCTTTGCCCAGTCACACAAGTAATAAATAGCAGGTGTTCTAACTCCAAATTCAATGCTTTTTCCACTACTTCAGCCCTTAGGGAGTTACCAATGTCTTTCATCTGGGAGCTGGGGGATGGGGAAATGAACCCCAGAGAAAAAAGGAAAGAATCACATTTCCTGACCATCCTTCATACCCATTAAGCTTCCCTTCCCTTTCTGTCTGAGCCAGAGGCTGAGACAGACAGGATGAGATAACAAGCCTGCTAACCAATGTTATCACTCCGGTGCTGGGTGGGAGGTACGGCTTTATCTCTGCTATTGGGGCCCAGTCCAGCTCTGCTCTATCTCGGAGTGAGGGTTCGGGGTGGGGTGGGCTCCATCTGCTCTTCCCATTCTTTATCAGAGCAGCCCTCCCCAAATACCTGCCAGGTGCTTTTGTGCAGAGCCAGCCCTCCCTCTCACTGGCACCTGCTGCTGGGAGCATGGGCAGGTCAGCCACAAAGCAGGGGCGGCACAGGCTTTGATGACAGCCGCCTCTTGGTGTCACAGCCAAGGCCACCGGTTCTGTTGGCCGGGTTATGGGCTGTCCCCACCCCCATCATCGGCATTCTAAAGCACTCTGGTTACCCAGACACAGGGCACCTTTTGTGCCGGCTTCTGTGACTGTCACTAACGGGGAGAGAGACTCCTGGCCATTGATTCAACTAGCTTCAAAAGAAGCCCAAAGCAGCTTGGCTTTCCAATCACCTTGGCACCCACCCAGGACAGGGAGAGAGCATCGGAGGGTGGGCATATGGAGCCTTCACGCACCCCTCTTATAGAAAGGAGCAGGGGATCGGAGCTCACAGAACTGGCAAAAGCAAGGAGGGGTAGCAGCTCCCTAAGGCAAGATGCTAGACAGACAGGCTTTCTCTCCTGCTGCATTGCTCGAGGAAGTCTGCCTCAACATCTAAGCCCATCCCTCTACACAGGCCTGCCATACAGGGGGAGCTTTTAACCCTTCAAGATGCCTGGGCTTTGATAGGGGAGAGGTCGCCTTTCTAGTTCTCTGTCTCTGCCATGGTCGCCATCACCTTTCTCATCGCTCAGCAATCTCTGTCTCCCTCCTTTTCCCTCACTACCCCTCCCTTTATATCAAATTCATTACCAAGTCCTTTTAAACAATTTTCCATAATGTCTTTTGCACCCTCCCCTTTTCTATTCCTGCCATCATCCCCAGTCGAGACCCTTATCAAATCATACTTCAAATATTGTTAACAGCCTCCTACCAACCTGATTACCCTTGCCTCCATCCTCTCCCCACTCTATTTCATCCAGCACACGTATGCCAGATTAGTCTTCCTATAACTCTCTCACTTCCACTCAAAAACATGCAATGGTTCCCATTGCCTATAGGATAAGGTTCAGAGTTATTTTAACTTCAAAGCCCATTATAATGAGGCCCCTTCTAACCTTTTCAGCCTTATGTCCTGCTACTTCCCACTCTAATCCCTCAATTCCTGCTATTTTAGTCTCCTTCTCCCCATCCCAAGTAACTCCAACTTCCCTTCCCAATGTACTGTGCACATTTTTGCTGCCCTTGCAAGGAACCTTTAGAGATCCTATCCCCCTACCTCCAGCCTCCCTGCCTCTCTTCTTCCTGCCTGAATCCCACCCATTCTTGAAGATCCTATTGAAGGCCCTCCTCCATGAAGCTTTCACTCAACTACTTTAGCCTACAATGATCTCTCCACTTCTAAGTTCAATAGCACACATTGTCTGTATCACTAATCTAATACTTTGTAAACCCCCAAGTACTAAAATAAATGTTTAATAATAGTCATAATAATAAGAGAATCAGGATGTCAGCTGAAAGGGCTCCTGGAGACTGCCAAATCTAACTTCTTTATTTTACAGATGGGGAAACTGAGGCATCATGTCATTAAAAATTACAATTCATTATGGTTTGCAAGGAACTTTCCTCAGAATGACCCTATGAGGGTGGAAACATGAGTATCATTATACCCATGCACAGATTAGGAAACTGAGGTTCAGACAGGTCACACATGTAGGTTAGTGGTAGATTTGGGAAACAAACCTGGATCCTCTTATTCCCTTGGGATCACTCTTGAAGCTTTCTCTTATAATACAATTTAACTTTCTAGAAATGCTCATCCTGACTCCTCAATTAAACTGTAAATTCCTTGAAGCTTCAGATCATGTCTAACCCATCCGTGAATCTCTTTCAGTGCTTGAGTATAGTCAGATCATGCATCTAAAGCCAGAAGGGGACCTTTGAGATCTTCCACAAGATCTTGAGGGATCTACCTTGTTTCAGTGACCCAAAGTGGTTTAGTGACTTACCCAAGTACATAAAGGCAGAGCCAAGATATGAACCCAGTTCTCTGACTCCAAAGCCAGAACTCTTCCATTCCACCATGTTGTCTCCACATTCTATATTGAGCACATGCCCCATAGCTACCCACTGAATGAGTGAATGCATGTGAATGATCCGGCTCCCTCTGGGGACAAGCAGAAAGTTCTATTCTTCCTAAGACCCCTGAGTTGTGCAGGGGGAGGGCAGAGAGGGAGGGGGGGAAGGCAGCCGTTGGAATTCAGTGAAAAGAGGGAACAAGCTGCGTGCAGTATGCTACTTTAAAATGCAGCATAAACCAGAAAGACTCCAGTCTGCACCAGACCACAGGCCACCTGCCTCCCCAGCAGAATGGACTGAGGAGATCAAAAGGAAGACCAATCGATAGAGCTGAGATCAGCCATGGATCCTGCTTTGCCACAGACACCCTCTTGCTGTACCCAAGGCCCGCTGGCAGGAGGAGGGGTTCTCCAGATGGGGGCTAGAGAAGGCTCAGAAAGAATAGATGAGCACTAAAAAGGCAGAAACACAGATGGAGAAAAGCAGGGGTCTGGCATTTGGCCAGTGTCTTGGGGCCAACCTTCCAGAGACACCTGAGAGCAGTGAGTGTGTGTGTGTGTGTGTGTGTGTGTGTGTGTGTGTATGGGAGAATGGGGGAAGGAAGAGAGAGAGGGCCTGAATCACTAGACCTTAGCTACTATCTAGTCAGACTTCCCCTTAAACCCACCCCCCAGCCATTTTACAGAAGAATGACATCAGGCCTGGTGAGGCTGAAAAACTGGCAGGTGACCACACACATAGTAAGCAGCAGACTCAGGATTGGAACTCAAAGTCTGCCCAAGCCAGCAGTCTTTCCCTTACAACAGATGGACAACATATCCTAACTAGTTCCCCTGGGAAAGAAGTATTCATGTAAATCCTCATCCCTCTTCTTCCCATCCCATCCCAACCAGGTAAATTTGAGGTACAGTCTCCATGTGTTCTTTGCCCTAAGCATTCAGTTATTTCATAAGATGCCCAGTGTGTACAGAGCGGAGCATGGCTATTAGAACCAGGGGGCAGATCTGCTCCAATCCGAGCTGCTGAAGAGACTTCTACCAATTGACACATAGACTGAGTCATGAGATTTCATGTGGGGCAGTGTTGTCAAACTCAAACAGAAACAAGTTCACTAAATGGCACCTCAAAATCCCTGTAATGTTATCTGTTTTATTGAATTTTTATTTATGTTGGTAAATATTTCCCAATTACATATTATTACACCTGGGAGCATTGCTGGCTTCATGGGCTATGTGTTTGACACTTTTGGTGGTTGGAACTCCTGGTACGGAAACTCTTTCTTCCATGCAGATCGGCAACTGTTTTGCAATTTATTATTTTAGAGATCTGCCTGGGACACTGATAGTCTAAGTAATTTGCCCCATGGTCATACAGCCAGAGGGCAGCTAAGTGGCCCAATGGATGGAGGACTGGGCCTGGAATTAGGGATACCTGAGTTCAAATCTGACCTCACCCTAGCTATGTGACCCTGGGCAAGTCACTTAACTTGGTTTGCCTCAGTTTCCTCATCTGTAAAATGAGCTGGAGAGGGAAATAGCAAACCACTCCATTATCTTTGCCAAGAAAACCCCAAATGGAGTCTTGGAGAGTCAGACACAATTGAAAAAATTCAACAACAAAAATTCAACAACAGCTGGGAAAACTGGATCACAGTGTGGTGTAAACTGGGCACAGACCAGTGCCTGACACCGCACACAAGAATGAAGTCCAAATGGGCACATGATCTGGGTATAAAGACTGGCAGTATAAACAAATTAGTGAAGCAAGGAATAGTGTATCAGATTTATGGAGAAGGGAAGAATTTTTGACTAAACAAGAGATAGAAAACATTATGAAGTGCCAAATGGATAATTTTGATTACATTAAAGTGAAAAGTTTTTGCACAAACAAACCCAATGCAACCAAGATTAGGAGGGAAGCAGAAAACTGGGAAAGAATTTTTGCAACTAGTGTCTGTGATAAAGGCCTCATTTCTAAAATACATAGACAACTAAGTCAAATGTACAAGAATACAAGTCATTCCCCAATTGATAAATGGTCAAAGGATATGAACAGGAAGTTTTCATAGGAAGAAATCAAAATTATCTATAGCCATATGAAAAAATACTCTAAATCACTATTAATTAGAGAGATGCAAATCAAAACAACTCTGAGGTACCACATCACACCTGTCAGATTGGCTACCATGACAGAACAGGAAGATGATAAATGTTGCAGAAGATGTGGGAGAGTTGGAACACTAATTCATTATTGATGGAGCTGTGAGCTGATCCAACCATTCTGGAGAGCAATTTGGAACAATGCCCAAAGGGCTACAAAAATGTGCATACCCTTTGACCCAGAAATATAGCTTCTAGGACTGTATCCCCAAGAGATCACAAAAATGGGAAAGGATCCCACATGTACAAAAATATTTATAGCAGCACTCTTTGTGGTAGCCAAAAACTGGAAGTCAAGGAGATGCCCATCAATTGGGGGATGGCTGAATAAATTGTGATATATGAATGTAATGGAATACTTTTGTGCTGTAAGAAATAATGAGCAGGAAGACTTCAGAGAGGCCTGGAAAGACTTATATGAACTGATGCTGAGTGAAAGGAGCAGAACCAGGAGAACCTTATACACAACAACAACCACAGTGTGCGAGGATTTTTTTCTGGTAGACTTAGAACTTCACTGCAATGCAAGGACTTAAATTATTCTCAATGGTCTCTCAAGGCAAAATGCCTTCCACATCCAGAGAAAGAACTGTGGAATTCGATCACAGAATGTAGCAGATCATTTTCTTTTGTATTACGTTTTGGTTTGTTTTATGATTTCACCCATTCATTTTAATTCTTTTAGGCAACATGACTAAGGTGAAAATGTATTTAATAGGAATATATGTGTAGAACCTGTATAAAATTGTATGCCAACTTGAGCATACAAAGAGCACTGAACTTGGAATTATGGGGCTTAAGATCAAATCTCAGCTCTGTCACTACCTATATGACCCTGAACAAGTAATTTAACCTCTTTGGGCCTCAGTTTCCTCATCTGTAAAAGGAGAAGATTGGACTAGATGACTTCTGAGGTCCCTTCTAGCTCTGGAGCCATGATCCCATGACTTGACAGACAGGTGTTCCTTTCTCCAAGGTCAGTCCTCCTGTGGCTTCTTAAACTTTTTTCTACTAGCATCCCCTTCAGCACTTCCTAAACTGTCTCAGTCTCATATGGGCTCCCTTTGTCCTGACATCCGGATGATTCCAGTAGGTACACAGGTCATCCACTGGTTATCCCTTACTCTTATCCTTACACATATCAAAAGCTGCTCTCATGAATTTTCTAGAAAAAAGGATCCATTAAACCAATTGACACTATCATGTGAATGACTGATAATCCTCAATGGCATTCCCCTTCCCAGGACTATTTCCCTTTTATAACAAGGGACAAGGCTTTAATCCAGATAATACTGTAGAATGAATACCTCACCAGAAGTCAAGATTTGGCTTTGAGTCTCAGCCACTCTTTTACCTGTTTAACTTTTGGCAAATCACTTCATCACTGGATCTCAGTTTCATTATCATATAATGGGGATGGTAACATTTACCCTCCACACTTCAAAGGATTGTTGTGAGACTCAAAAGCACTGGTGTAGTGCTATATAATTATTCCCAGTTGGATAGTGCTTGAAGGCTTACAAAGCATTTTCCTCACAACAACCCTGTGAGGTAGATATTGCAAGGATTTTTAAAGAAAGTTTTTTATTGCTTTTTTTATTGCTGAATTTTGGGTTTGCATCACCATAGTTTTCCCCAATATTCCTCCCTCTTCCCTTCCTGCAGGGTCATCCCATATAACAGTATTTTTAAATACAAAAAGGAGAGGAAAAAAATCAGCATAATTAATCAATACACTGGAAAAGTCTGAAGATATGTGCAATGTATAACACTTTTAAATATGTGTAATATGCAAAGGGATGGGTGGAATGGTGTCTTCCCACATCTCTTTTTTTGAGCCATACTTGTTCTTTATTATTTTACAACATTCACTTTTGATATTTTTTAGGGACTGCTTTTTCCATTTTATACTGTGATCTATTCATTAAGTATATTGTTTCTTTGGTTCCCTTTCTTCACTTTGCATGAATTCTTGTAGAGCTCTCCATGCTTCTCTGTAATTGTCCTATTCATCATTTCTTACAGTACAGTAATATTCCACTACATTCAAATAGCACAATTTGCTTTGTCATTTCCTAATCAATGGGCACCTACTTTGTTTCCAATTTTTTGCTATTACAGAAAATGTTCATATAAATATTTTGGTGCATATAGGACTTCTTATCAATCGTCTCCTTAAGGTATAAATCCAGTAATGAGATCTCTGGGTCATAGCACAGGTATTATTACCACCATTGTACAAAGGAGGAAAGTGCGGGTCAGTGAAGTAAAATGCCATGTAAAAGATCCCCAGCTAATAAATGCTGGACCCAGGAGTCAAATCCAGGTCTCTTGACTACAAATATAGTGAGCTTCCCTCTATACCACACTGACTCTCAATGTAAATTGTTAGAATTGTGTTAGTATCTCAACAAATATATGTTTAATGCATAACTTCCTATTGGTAAGACATTAGCAACGACAAGCAAGGCAAGGAGGTATCTTAATGTGCCTGAGCATGGAGCTCCAAAACAAGGAAGTCTGAGATGCTTAGTCATGTCTGCTCAGAGGGTCCAAAGAATTTCCCTTCCAGGATCTTTCAGGTGGGGTTTTCTAGCTATTTTGGGGATGAAGAAGGTATATGAATTGATGAATTTATATTTCAAGACATTCTAACTCCAGAATTTTGAGAAACAGCCACACTTGAGGGACTCAGAATTCCACTGATAGGACATTACTCCTCTTGAGAGAAAGGGCAATCTTCTCGAAGACAGCTGGGCCTCCTGTCTCTAAGCATTTAAGCACTGGTCAGAGTAGCTGGGTTCTTCAACCACTGCCCCTTGCCTCCCTTGCAAAAAAGTACATAAACCACTAGGACCAATGGTCATATGTCCTCTGTAGGAACCCACCCTTAGAGTTTAGGATTGAGAGCTAAAGGAAATCTTCAAGATGATGTAAATCATCCAATCTCTCATTTTGCAGGTGAAGAAACTGAGGCCTTCTGGGTCCTGTCTCTAATTTTCCCCATCTCCATTGCCTTAAATTGAAGGTAGGATGGAGAAAAATATGAACACAGACTGGAAAAATTGAATGAACTGAGCACTTCAAAAGAAAATAACCAGAGCAACAATTGAATGTGATGGGGGAAGGGAGAGAGTTATCTTTGCCATTGTTTTTCTTCCATTCAATTCACCAATTTGAATAACCAAAACAATCAAACTTCTGCATCTTGAAGAGGAACCTGATTCATTACAGTAGTCTGTGGTCATTTCAGAGCTCTTTCGTTGGCGCTTTTTTTCTCCCTTTCCTCAGCCCCTCCAAATACATGCCTGCTCCTCACTCACCATGTAGTAACCAAATCGCCTTGTGCCGGGGATGGAGCTGAGCAGGGCACAGCAGAGCAGGCAGTGGGGGAGCGCTGCCGGTTGGCTGCATTATCAAGTTAGGACAGAACAAACAGACTGAGTCTGACATCAGCCCTCCCCTCAGCAGGGCACCCTACTTTTTTTATTACAATCTTTGAGCTAGAGATCAGACACAGCGAAAGATTAAAACAAATATGAATTTAATCAAGGGATTCTGCTTTCCTGGGGTGGAAACAGGAACATGCTGACATAAAGAGAGGCCTGAGCGCTGGGGAGTCTGAGCCAAATCAAAGACGGCTTGCTTACCACTAACCGCTCAGATGATCCATATCATAACAACAAAAAAGAAAAACAATTATTTATTCTTTTTGATGTTGCAGCTCAGAAGTAACTTCCTTTTTGAAGAGAGCAAGGTCAAAACCAAGTTATTGTTTTTGCTTGAAACTTTGTCAGGGACTCCAAGTTCTTCCGTGTGACCTACTTAGACTGGAAATGTGGGAAAGTTGGAGATGTACATATCTTCTTGATTGCGGATTATCACTTCTTTTTCTTCTTTCCTCTTTTAAGCTAACTGTCTCAATGAACTGGGATCATTTCCCTATTGAGGGGAAGAAGAATGCTGTGAAGACATCTCAGCAAAAAGCCATCTCTCCGCAGTAGAAGAGCTGGCTAGTCTCATCAGGCTGGATTAAGTTCTCCCATGGAACAGGAGAGAAGTCAGAATGTTTGTCTAATCTTTTACAGGCTTGAGACATTTACATCAAAGGGATTCACCATGGTAGATGAATCCAATGAAAACAACTGGACAGACAAACAAGTTGGCAGAATACAAGGGGAAGGGAGGGATGGTGATGGGGGAAAGGAGTGGGGCGGGGTTCAAGCTCTGAAGAAAGAATGATGCCAAGGAACTGAAGCTGTTTTGGAAAGAACACACGCCTTCTCTCTTTCTATTGGAATGGGAACAGAAAAACAATAACCCATCAATTCAGTTACCCAAGAACAATACGACGCCATCATTTTAACACCCCACTGATGGGTCTCCTCATCTTCAATCTTACTCACTTCCAATCCATTCTTCATCTGACTGCCTCAATAAACTTTCTAATGAATAACGCTAATCATCTTATTAACCTGCTTAAAGACCTTCAAAGGCTCTCCCACCAAATGTGCGATAAAGCCCACACTTCTTAGCCTGCCATTCAAGGTCCCAACCTACCTCTGACTCCAATCTACTTTTCAACCCAAATTCTTACTAGTCTACAGTATGAATGATTCTTTCCAGGAAATATGATTGTCACTGTTCATAGACTTTGTCTATGTCTTCATTCAAACCATCCTGCCTACTTGAAACATTCCCTTTCTGCTTCATTCCTCTCTCAATCCAATCTGTCAGTCAATAAATATTTATTAAGTATTCACTATGTACCATCTGCTATGGGGCAGCTAGACAGTACACTGAATAGAGTGCCAGGTCTGCAGTCAGGAAGACCTGAGTTCAAATTTGACCTCAGACGCTTACTGGTCAAGCATTCAAACTATGCTTCAGAGAGCACAACTCCAATGGGCTGGCCATGTTGTTTGAATGTAAAATGTACACTTGCCAAAAACACTATTTTATAGAGAACTCACATGGGGCAGGTGATCCCATGGTGGTCAGAAGAAGCAATACAAGGACACTCTCAAGGTCTCTCTCAAGAATTTTGGATTTGATTGTGGGACATGGGAGACACTGGTACAAGACCACTCAGCATGGTGTGCCCACATCAGAAAGGGTGCTGTACTCTATGAGCAAAGCAGCATTGAAACAGCACAAAGGAAACGTAGCATATGCAAATTTGGAGTAACCTCTCCAAATGTTTACACAGACTATCTGTGCCCAATCTGTGGTACAGCATTCAGAGCTCGTATTGGTCTGATCAGCCACAGTCCTACACATTGAAACTTCACTTTTCATGGTGATGTCATTTTGGTCCTTTTCAAGAGCAAAGAACAACAACCAGAGTGACTCTAGGTAAATCATTTAACCTTGTTCCCCTCAGTTCCTTATCTGCAAAATGAACTGAAGAAGGAAATGGCAAATCACTCCAGTTTCTTTGCCAAGAAAACCCTAAATAGAGTCATGAAGAATTGGACACAACTGAAAATGACTGAAAAACATGTACCAGGCACTGCCCTAAGTGCTGGCGTTACTAATATTTAAAAAAAAAAGTCCCTGATATCAAAGAGCTTGCAATCCAATGGGGTAAGACAAGACACAGAAGGAAGCTGAAAAGGTGTGGGGGTGGTATGTAAAGCCATGATGATAAGTCAAAAGAAGTACATACAGTTGGGTGGGAAATGAAGGGAAAGTTTAGGGAGGAGCTCTTCACTCCAACCTCCAATCAAAGAGGACCCAGGGAGAGAGGGTACTGATGAAATTTTAGTACCAAGGCTAATGTGATATAACAGGATAATGAAGTTCCTGGTGGCAAGATGGAGAAATCCAGGGGAATACAGGTGGGTTGGAAATCCTTATCAATCCATCATTCAATGCCTGGATCAAATACCAACTCCTTGATAAAGCTTTCTCTGATGACTCAAGCCCACCAAGATCCTTCCCTCCATTTGGTCTCACACAGTGGTGTCAAACTCAAATGGTCCCCATGCCAGTTATTATTATCCAACATATGAATGAATATTGGTCCCAAAACATTGACTTAGAAACCACAAATTGACAAAATCTATGTGGTATTGTATTGTTATTTGTCATTTGTTCAGTCTTTTTTTCAATTGTGTCCGATTCATTTTCATTGAGTCTCAGAGGGGCTAAATAGCTTACCCTTCATCATACTAGCTAGGAATTCCAGAAGGTTGATTCCAGGTCAATCCCTCTTAAGAGCAGGGACTGTCTTTTGCCTTTCAGTATATTGTTATTCCTTAGCACTGTGTCTGGCATACATTTTTGTTACGTGTTCAGTTGTTTCTCAGTCTCGTCTAAGTCTTCATGACCCCATTGGAGATTTTCTTGGCAAAGATACTGGAGTGGTTTGCCATTTCCTTCTCCAGCTCATTTTACAGATGAGGAAGCTGAGGCAAACAAGGTTAAGTGGCTTCCAGGCTCACATAGATAAGTGTCTGAGGCCACATTTGAACGCACAAAGAAGAGACTTTCTGACTCCTGGCACTGCACTCTATCCACTGTGCCACCTAGCTGCCCATGTATTTTGTTAAACATTTCCCACTTCCATTTTACTCTGGTCTCTAGGGTGTTGAGGACCATATGCTGACCTGTGGCCATGAGTTTGACACCTCTGCGAACGTTAATCTGTCTTTACCCCTCTTCTTGCTATACCCTGCCTAATACTGATCTTTGATCTTTCCTATTCAGTCATTATGTCCGTATGTATTTGCTACTTGTAAGACGTGTACCCAGCACTCTGAGACAGACAACAATTATTAACAACAATAACAAACAATACAGACGCTTCGGTTAGCATGGTAAGGGTTACAAAAGGCTTTCTAAGTCTTAAACCTGTGCGCTTTCCTCATAACACATGACTGAAGCAGGTAGGGCAAGTATTATTATTTCTGGTTTACAGACGAAGGCGCCTCGGTTCAAAGAGTGACTTGACTTTCACAAGGTCACACAACTAGTAGAAGAACCCAGGCTTCTTGGCTCAAAGTGTGTCAGTCTTCTGATTGTAACATGCTGCTTCCTAGCATGGCCCCTACCCTCAAGGAACTTACCTCACAGCCGGGGAAACAAATCATACACACATAAAATGTGAAACGTTCCAAGGACGGAGTCTGTCCACTTCTTCTTTGTGTTCCCCAGAGTCCCTAAAAGAGTACTATGATCTCAATAAATTTTGTTAGAACATTATACAACAAATGTTTCGTGTGTACATAATAATTCAAAGTGTTTTGCAAACTTTAAAGAGTTACATAAATGTTAGCAATAATAAATACTATACAATACTAATAGCATTACTAAATAAAGAAAAATAATATTAAATAATGCTAAGTAAAAATAATAATACAATACTAATATTATTGTTATCTATTGACTGAATGGAAGAATTAATTAATTAATGCAATATGTAGAGGCATTCAAAGACAGTTTGTTCCAGGGACTATTAAATATTCATTTCTACAAAAGTCAACTCTAGAGAAGAGTCGTTATGGGAAATGATGGGTGAGGTATATAGTACATATACTATCATCCCTATTTTATGTGAAGAAACTGGGTATAAAAGAGGTTAAATGGCTTGCCCAGCACTAAAAAAGGAATATTAAAAATTCTTAGATGATCCTTTTCTAACTCCCCCACCTCCTTGCAAAAGAGAGCCAGAAAACCACCTGCAGAGCTCACATCCCAACCAATTCACAAATCCATAACTATTAAAGAGACACTAATTTGTGCAATTCCGAGTAAAACATCCAAATGGTAGCATTTTTCTTTGACTTTTTTTTTAATTGCCTCTACCAACTGAGAAACAGAGAGGAAAGAAGAGAGGGGCTCTAGAGCCCCCAGGAAGGAAATGTAAAGATTCTAGAGACTCCTATAGGAGAATAGGGGTGGGGCAGTCAGAGCCAGGGGAGTGATGATAATCAAAAAATAAAGTCATGCTTATTAAGTCAGCTGAAAATGAGTTCTCTGGAAGAAGACAGGTGTAGGTCCATTGAGGGGAAGATCCAGAGGGAAGAGAACAGAAGAACAGGACAGCTGCTCAGACCCAGCCTGGGGAAAGAGTTCAAAGTGGATTGACCTACCAGTGTCAAAAGAATCAAAGAAATCATCCTCATGGCTTATATTTATAGATTTTTTTTTAGGGTACAGGGGACTGAGCCTATGATTTCACTGGCATAAGTAACTCCCAGGCTGGGAAATTCCCTCTACCAGGGAGGGAGCAGATTGGCACCTTTTCTGAAGTCACCTTGAACTTAAAGGTTAAGTGACTTGCCCAGGCAAGACTTCAACTTTAGTTTTCTCGACTTGGAGGCTAGTTTTCTACCCATTGTTATAGGTTTACAATTTACAAAGTGTTGTTATATATTTTATCTTATTTGATTCCCTACAACAACCCAGTGAAGCAAGTAGAATAAAGTGTTATTATCGTTACAGTGAGAACAAACAGGTGAGCCTCCATGTTCATCTCCAAGCCCTTGGGCCCCTCCCTGTGACCCATTTGCCCTGGGCCACTCACACAAGCCAAGCATGCCAGGACCAAGGTATGGCTTTCAGTACCACCAGCCAGCATGCAGCACATATGTATCATGAGATAGTGCCCAGGATTCCATACATTGGGGCTGGGGGTAATGACATATCTTTTTTTGCCCCATTATATCATCATACATTTCTTCAACATTTCAATCAAGCAATATTCAATAGGCATTCTGTAAGTGCCCAACATTTGCCAGGCACTGAATTAGATGCTGGGGATATAAATTCAAAAAACAGAACCATCTCTGATGGCATGAAGGTTACATTGTAATGGATGCAACAAGAATAAGGCCCATTTGGGACAACGCCAGCATTGGGGAGGATCAGGAAAGACTTACTGCAGAAGATGGCGCTTGACCATCTTAAAGGAGGAGGTGGCCCCTATGGTGATAATAATAGCAACTAATGTTTATGTAGTGCTTATGTACCAGGCATTGTGCTAAGCTCTTTACAGTTACCATCCCATTTTATCTTCACAACAAGCCTAAGAGGTAGGTATTATTGCTATCCCCATTTAACAGATGAGGAAACTGAGGCAACCAGAGGTTAAGTTAAGTGACTCACCTAAGATCACAGTGTCTGAGGCTGGATTTGAACTCAGGTCTTCCTGACTCCAGGCCTAGTGCTCCAGCCACTGCATCTGTATTCCAGGCATGGGGGACAGGCCAGGGAGAGGGCATGATGCCTAATGAGGATGGAAAGTTAGATTGGGGCCTGACTGTGAAGGGCTTTAAGTTTGATCAACTTTGATCAATCAATGATTAAGATTCAAGAATCTGTGTTTGTCAACATCCTCCTCCTTAGGTGCTCTATACAAGCTGCTATGGCCCCAGAATAGCACTTCATACCTAATAGGGGTTACATGACTTGTCCAGAGTCACACAGTTGGTCAATGTCTGAGGTCAAATTGGAACTCGGGTCTTCCTGACTCCAGGGCAGATATACAATCCACTGTGTCATCTAGAAGCTTCCAAGAGTCCACAGGGATAAAGATGAAGAGAGGGGTACTCCTAGCTCCAGAATGCTGGGTTTTCTAGGCACCTCATAAGCTTATGAAAACAAGGACTTTGACCTGAGAAACCATGAGGAAGCTGGCACCTCTGTCCTGTACCATTCAAAGAGTTGGTGCTTCCTAATTAACCCCACTGGTTCCAATTACTGAGACACTTCTGGACTCCATCTGAATAATATTCATTTATGCTTGATGTAGCTTTGTAAGATTCTATGTATCATTTTAGGGGGAGGGGGGTCCTGTCTATTCCATTAAACTATTAACTCCCTGAGGGCAAAGAGTTCATCTCTTTTCCCTGTTCCTGATCCCTTAACCCCCCTCCTCCTCATCCCCATCATCCCTATAATACTTACTGAAGGTTTACTGGGCTTCAGGGGGCAAAAAATGATCTATGACCTTAACTTATTTGACTGGGATAGAGTTAGTCTTGCCCAGGGCGAGGAAGTCCCAAGGCCCTGCTTGCCACTCACTGTCCGCAGTGACTTCTCTCCTCATCATTCCTGTATCTAATTGTGATTCTGAAGAAATGTTCCTGGTTTTCTTCTTGGGGGACAAAGGTTATTTGATGACGAGTCACTCCCTCTGAGAAGGACGGGCTGGTTTCCAACTTGAAAGCCCAGAATGAAAGGAACCTTTAGAACAGGGGAATGGGCTGGAATAGGGAAGAAGAAAAACGACTGTTTCTGGAAAATAATTGCTTTTTGCTTCTAATAATGTTTTAAAGTTCTGTCCCCTTATTCAGAGCCTGGGCATCCACTATAAATTGGCTGCTTTGAGCACTACTTCTCACATCAGATCTAAGGCATTGAAAGCCCTAAAAAGAACTCGGGATTAATAAAGGGAATTTACTCAGCTGGTTTCATTAGGGGCCCTGCCAGGCACAGTGAGATGATAAAGACATCTTTATTTGGTGGCTGCTCCAGGTGGGAGGGGACCCAACCGTTTACTAACAGCAGAGGAAGGCCCACTTCTTTGACAGAAGAGTGCAGCAAGAACAGAAAACAATGAGGGGCGGTAAGCTGGATCACAACAGAAATAGGGACAGTCCTCAATTATCGGGAATGTTTGAGGAATGCAGGATCTAACTAACGGAATTTGCTGGCTAAGCTGAGGACACTTCAAAACTTCCGGTGATACATGGTTTCACTGATAGAATGCAAGCTTGGGAGCAGAAACTGTTTCTTTCTTTGTCTTTGTCTTTGCCTCTGTAGTGCCTGGCACATAGTAGGTGCTCCATAAATGTTTATCAGTTGCTTGATCTATGTGATTTTTTCCACTCCAACAACCTAAGCAGACAGCCTTTTATGAGCTGCTATGGCCAGAAACATTTACCTGAGTACTGGCCAATCTTCTGGTGACGAGCCTCTCCAAACTTACGTAGGCTGATGTGCAGATAACAAACAGATGGTTTAATCATGGTTAACCCACAGCTGAATCCCTTACATTTTCAAACAGGTAGGATTTGTCAGGTTTGGAACTTGCTCGAATAGTCTTCAAGAACCTATGGTTACCTCCATATTACTATGAAGCATCAGAGCAGGATTTTGAAAACCAGGAATATGTTTTCCTTCAACCAATTCTGTTGAAAGTTTAAAATGTACTTATCCACTTTCCTGCCTTAGTAAAGGAAGTATCATGACCCTAATCTAACCTTTATAACAATGACTAAGGCCTTTTCAGGATTTCTGAATCATCATTCTGAGCATTACTAGGGTTAGAAGGGTGCTTAGATGACAGCTAATCCAAACCCCATGTGAACAACAGTTCTCTCAATATATCCATATATCACCCAGCAAGTGATCATTCAGATTCTGCTCAAAGACCTCCACTGAAGAGAAAGTTAAACCCACCACCTCTTGAGGCAGTTCCTTCTACTTTAGCACAACCCTAATTGTCAATGTAGTTTTCCTTACATTGGGTCCAAGTGTGATTCTTGGTAAACTTCTATTACATAGTATCTAGTTCTTCCCTCTGGGGACACATAGAAGCAACAGTCCTTCAGATACTTGAAAACAGTTCTCATATAAGTTAGGAAAGTCTTCTCTTCTCTAACATTCCCAGTTTCTCCAATCAAGCCTAATATTACATACATAAATGTTTAACAACTGACTCTCTGGAAAAAAAATAACGTATGCACAGAACATACTTTTTAAGTTTCATCTGAATTATTAAAACTTAAGTCTAGACAGTTCACAAAAAATAACCAAGCCTTGATATGTAGTCTCCTGACACTGAAAATTTAACAATCAGCTCTTGACTGGAGGTTTGAGCTGACTCCAACATACTCCCGTACATACTGATGTTTGTCCAGGGCTGGAGATGGAGAAGATACAGGAAATTGGCCCCAATAGAAGAATGCAGATTTCTTGAGTGTAAGGACCAGCCCATTTTTTTTTAGTCTAAAGTACAGAAAACACTGTCTTATACCCAAATGTTGAATTTAATTGAACATGCAATGAGCTCAGGATATGCACTGGAGGTTGCTTTGGGGATTGAATCCCTATTATCTCGGTTTTTTGCATGTTCAGTCCCTTTTTCCTAAATGCGGTGTACATAGAAACAGTTTCAATTTAATTGAGAGTTGTGATGAGAGAGGTGCTAACTAATGGATTCCATTACCCCAATCCTCCCTTAATTCTGAAGACAATGACCCATGCTGGTGTTCCTTCTCTGGTTGTTCCTTTTCTAATTCCTTCATTGTCTGCCTTCATCCACTACTCTCCTAAATATTAACATTTCCCAAGTTTTTATACTGTCCCTCATCCCTTACCCCAATGCACAATATGATCATGTCTTTGAAAATGACTCCCAAATCTATATGTTCTAACTAGATTTCTCTCCTGAGCTCCAGTCTCACATTTCCAACTGCCTTCTGTACATCTCCACCTAGATATCTGAACATTGCCTTAAAATTCAACATGTCCAAAAAAACAAAGTATTATTTTCTCCCCCTGGCTACTCCTCCACACATGCCACACCTGTGCTTCTTCTTGACTTCCTTATTTATGCTAATAGCACTCAAGGGCTCGGAACTCTTAATACATTCTTCCCTCTCTCTCAGCCACTGCATCTGGTTAAAAAAAATTATTTTCCTAAAGCAAAGACCCTACTATGCAACCCACCACTACTCAATAAACTCTAGAGATTCCTACCTCCTCCAGCATCAAATACAAAAATATTCTGTTTGGCATTCAAAGCCTTTCATAACTTGCCACCCCATACCCCCTTCTCCTTACTCCCCACCATGTACTCTTTAAATCAGTGACAGTGGCTTCCTGGACACCCCATCTCAGCTCCAGGAATTTTCTCTGACTGTCCCCCATGTCTGGCATGCTCTCCCTCCTCATTTCCACTTACCGTCTTCTTTGGTTTCAACTAAAATCCCATCTTCTAGGAAACCTTTCCCAGCCTCTCTTTATTCTAGTTCCTTCCCTCTCTTATTTATTTCCTATTTATTCCATATATAGATTGTTTATACATGTTTGTTTGCATTAGAAGGTGAACTCCTTCAAGGCAAAGATTGTCTTTCCTCATTTCTTTATCCCCAGCACTTAGCATAGTGCCTGGCACATAGTAGGTCCTTAACAAATATTTTTTGACTAAGTTACCAAGTCTTATCAGTTCTTTTTCTGCAACATCTCTCTTCTTCCCATTCCCACAGGCTTAACAGAAACTCAGCCCACTATGGACTACTACATTAGCTTTCTAAGGGGTTTTCCTATCTTCAGTCCTTTGCCCTCCAATCTATCTCATGCAGGCTGACATTTTTTTAAACTAGATCTCTCTTTTCATTGCTCTCAAAAAGGATACTCCCTCTACCATGAAGATCAGCACCTTGGATGCTACACTACACTATACTACACTACACTACACTACACTACACTACACTACACTACACTACACTACACGTTGGATGTAGTCTTAGAGAGTTCCCTGAGATCTCAGACCCTTGGGAACCGAGGGTTTAAGTAACTTGCCCAGGTTCCCAGAAGCAGGATTTAAACCCAAGTCTTCCTATCTGTTAAACCACCTCTCTACAAAATGTTGACTCTCACTGTCATTAATCTCCCTAAAGCACTTGCTCCTTCCCTGCTCAAAAAACCCAAGGAATTGAAAGCTATGACAAATCTGGACAAAATCCTAAAAAGCAGAGACATCACCTTGCTGACAAAGGTCCATATAGTCAAAGCTATGGTTTTTCCCAGTGGCAATTTATGGCTGTGAGAGCTGGATTATAAGGGAAGTTGAGTACCTACAGAATTGATGCTTTTATGAATTGTGGTATTGGAGAAGACTTTTGAAATTCCCTTGGACAGCAAGAAGATCACATCAGTCAATGTTTAAAGAAATTAATTCAGACTCTTCTTTAGAAGGACAAATACTGAAGCTGAAACTTAAATGCATTGGCCACATAACGAGTAGATGACTCACTGGGAAAGACTGAAGGCAAAGAAGGAGATAGCAAAGGATGGAGAGTTAGTGTCACATGGAAGTGATGAACATGAGCTTGGACAGAGTAGGAGAGATAGTAGAGGACGGAAGAGTCTGGCATGCTACGGCCCATGAGGTCACAAAGAGCTGGACACAACCCAGCAACAACAACAAAGCTGCTGAGGGACAAACCATTCTTCCTCTCTGGGCCCCATTTTTTTTTTTCCATCGGTAAAATAAATAGGTTGGTCTATATGATCTCTGCAGTCAATTCCAGCTGGAACCCTCTGTGACTGACTGCCTTTCTAAACTTCCTTCCTAATCCTTCCCTACCCTAATCCTAGGCTTCTGAGGAACCAGGCTACTTCCTGCTATCAAAAGGGTTTTTAAATTCTTTTTTACTCATTATTATTTGGCTCCAGCATGGTCATTCTGATCGTAAGTAAAATTATGTAGTGGTCTGGTGTTTTCCAAGAACACCTTTCAGTTTCCAGAATCCACATCTTTGCTTATGCTTATATGTTCGCTGCATTTCAAATGCCCTTTCCCTATAATTTTCCACTCCTCTAATCACCCCCTGCCCAATGTTGAAAACCTGCCCATTATTCAAGTATTAGCTCAATTCTACTTTTGTCACGAAGTCTTTCTTAATATCTCAGATAGAAGAAAACAAACACCTTGTGTTTCTATATTGAGATTTACAAAGCAAGTTCCTCACAATGCCCCTGGACAGGTGCTATTATTCCCATTTTACAGAAGGGCTGACTAAAGATGAAAGGGTTTGAGTCACCCACTTAGTAAGGGTCAGAGACAGGATTCAAACCTAGTTGTCCTGGCTCTAAGACTAGCTCTCATTCCACTACACAACTAAAAGCATTCTCTCTGCTAATCCCTGCAGTTCTTGCTTCATCCCTCTCTTAAGATGCATATCACATTCTACCTCCCATAGTTGTTATCTGTGTATTTTTCTTATCTTCACTGCTAGGTTGTGAGCTCCCTGAGGGCAGGGACAGGACTGTGCCTTGACTGTCTTTGCGTCCCCCACAGAGTTCACCACAGTGATTGGAATATAATAGGTGCTCAGAAACAGCTAAGCCCTGTACTGCAGTATTGGCTCTGAGATCTCGGCTCTGAGATATAGCCTAGGGAAAGGTAGATATCAACCGACTGGTTACTGGAAGTTGTTAGGGGGACTTCATGGATTTGTATGCATAAGAGTGAGTTCCTAAGCGTGAGTATACATGTGTACACTATCCATGGGCATGATCCCTGTTTCAGCATGCCTTCCCCTTAGCTCCAGCTGTGAACCAGATTCTACCCAGAGCACAACTGATCCAGAGAGGCCAGGACTGTCACAATAGGATGGGGGCTGGGAGGGAGCCAGATACAAATAATTTTTTGAATAGTTGGGTTTTCTCTCCACTATTCACACTATTCCCAATAAAGAATTGGAGATATTTTCCTCTTTCATACATATATGTATACTCACAAATACTGTGTATAGGCATACTTCAATTTATACAATAGATCTGTTCTCGAGAAACTGAACATAAGAACTTAAGTTTTAAATGAATCTGATGGTGAATCTTTCCACAAAAAGAATTTTCAAGCATGAGCATCCAACTTCTTAAATTATATTACAAAAAAAGTTATTACAAAATATCAACATTTTTTGATTACCTGCATATTCTTGAAGCAGGACCAATGAAACAAGTATGAGTAAGTAGCAGGAGGCATAGTAGGAGAGGGGCAAAATTTAAAAGGGAACAGGAATCCATTCTAAGGATCCCCCATCGTAATATATGACTATCTCTGGATAGCTAAAGTATGCCTAAACCCATTCTGAGGGCAGTCTCATAGCTTCTGCCCTTACTTCTGTCCTACTGATCCCTCCCACCAGTGTAACAGTGGGAGAAGAACACAAAGATTTCCCATGTATATAGCCCCTACCTCACCAGACTGACAGCTTGGAGTCAAAAGGTTGGAAGAATGAGATGGAAAAGAGGAGACAGACGGAGAGGAAGAAGAAGAAAAAGAAAAGGAGGGAAAGGCAATAAAAAGAGAAGTAGGAGAGAGACAGAGAAAGACAGAGATTGAGAGAGACACAAAGAGAGATTCATCCTTTTTTCCCCCTAGGAGCTCTCTTTGATTTTCGGTGTACTTGGAGAAGAAGGGGGGAAAAAAAGCTTTAAACAGGTCAGATTGAATCTGGGAGTTTCATCTGTGTCATTTCATCGAGACCAATTCTCCACAGATTCCAGAACCAGATCATAGATTTTGAACTGGAAGGGACATTGGAGGTCATCTAGTTCAGTTCCTCATTTTACAGAAGAGGAAACTGAGTTAACAATAAGTGGCAGAGGCAGAGTTGGAACCCAAATCCTCCAATACCAAAGCCTAGAGCTAAGAAAAGAAGGGCAGAGACTTGGGGGGATAAAGGACAAGTTAGAGCAATGAGGACCACATTCATAAGCTGTTCTGTGCCATTTTAGGGAAGGAACAGAAAGTCCCTGAACAGTTACTGGGCACTGCCCTGTGACCTAGATATTCATTAATGCCATTCTGGATCCCCCATTAATTCCCATCTCTCTCCCCATTTTTTGTTCTGTCCTTTTCTCTCAATAGCACTCCAAAGATGCTCTCCCATCAGTCCTCTACCTGATTCCTTAGGTATTCTTGTGACTTCTGAGAGTGACAAATGAAAGCCAGAGCTCAAACCAACAAATCTGCTGGCCAGCTGTTGACTTAAAAGAGGTGCTCAGCCTTGTCTGGCATTCAAAAGAATCCTGCCTCTAAGTTATCCAAGAGCCTTCCTCCTGTCAGAGCTTCAAGCATAGGATCACAGATTTAGAGATGGAAGGGTCATTAAAGGTCACATAATCCAATCCCTTTGTTTTACCCGATGAGGAAACTGAGGCCCATAGAGGTTGAATCATGCAGGGTCATACAGGTATTGAGTGGTAAAACTGGAATTTGAACCCAGGTTCGAGACTCCAAATCCAGGACTCTTTAATTATAAGATGCCATATTCTCCCAAATGTAACCATAGAACTTTGGGTGGCTAAGTTGAACAGTATAGAAAAGGAAGATGATTTCATTTCCCACTCAGTCTCCCTCACTTCTGGCCTCTTCCCATTTTATATACAGCCTTCTTCCCCAGGATCGTACAAAATAAAGATGTCTATGAAGGCCTTTGAAACTCTCCTTACATGTATACTTCCTGAAAATTTTACCGTAGTGAGGATGACCCCCAGCAAACTGTGAAATGAGTCAAATGTGCCTTCGCTACCCCTACCACAGTGGAAACTTACACAGGCCTCCAAAACCCCTTGATGCTGAGATTTGTACTGCACAAACAGCAGTTCACGTTTCAGGAGTTCTCTATTCTCCCCATCATCTCCACCTTCCCGTCCCCTAGTCTAATCCTGCAAGCCTTGGAGGATGATGAGGCAGTTCACCTTAGAACAAAGGGGACAAATAATTCCCATTATGCTAATGTGAAATCACACCTTAATGTGTTACCCCCAATAGGTAACTGTTCCATTTTTTTTAAGAGCCTAGGTTAAAGGCCTTAACCTAAGAAATGATACCGGTGGAGATTGCAGGTAACAGAAACAAGTGATGAGGAAAGGCTCGAAGGCAGACAAGTGGCTCAAAGCCTTTCTAAACTTAGCTAGTAATGATAATAAGCTTTACCATTTACAAAGCACTTTCACATCCGTTAATTCCTCCATTCACAACAACCCTCTGAGGTAAGTAGGGCAGGTATTTTTTAAACCAAACTTGTGATTTCATTGGCATTTAGGGAACTCCTGTAGAGGAAGCTCTTATATCAGTACAAATCAGTAGCTGCTTTCCAACCTATAGTCTTAGAGAGTTGGCTACTGAAACATTAAATGAATTGTTCAAAGCCACACAGCCAGTGGGAGTTGGAGGAAATTCAGGTGTTCCTGACTCTAAGACAGTCTGTCTATCCATTATGCTAGACTGCCTCACAG